>OX638133.1:67526366-68198866 GCA_951804985.1 Dryomyza anilis
GATTCTGGAGATCAACCACGATTAATTAAACTTCCAAGTTTAATTAATCAGAATGATCTTTCAGAATCTATAAGAACGTTGAATATTAAACAGAATACATATTTAAAACATTTATTGCACAATATCAAAGAAAAAATTGCATTCTATGACTTTGTTGGAGGTGGTGCTGGGGTTGGCAAAAGCCGATTAATATCCGCAATTTACCAATCGGTTTCACATCGGCTTAATGCGATTCCTGGATGTAATCCAGAATCAGTCAAAGTTCTTCTGTGCGCACCTACAGGAAAGGCAGCATTTGGAATTGGGGGATCAATATTGCATTCAATGTTTTCCCTACCAGTCAACCAATCTTCTGGAGAAATAAGACCTTTAAGTAATGCCACTGTTAACACACTTTTATCAAAATTAATGGATTTGAAAATCATTATTATTGATGAAATTTCTATGGTTGGTGCTAAGATGTTTAGTTATTTAAACTCACGTCTCCAACAAATATTTAAATCTACATAACCATTTGGAGGAATATCACTCATAGTTCTGGGCGACCTAAAGCAACTAGCGCAGGTTGGAGACAGATGGATTTTTCTTCCAAACCCTAATGACCATTATAGTGTGCTAACAGGAGCTTCGCTGTGGGATTTGTTTCATTTCTATGAACTAACGGAAGTTATGCGGCAAAGAGAGGATAAAAGATTTGCCATTGCATTGAATAATATGGCAATGGGAGAAATGACCGACTCGGACGTACAGTTAATAACCGATCGTATTGTGAATTCATCCAGCATTGTACCTGACGACGCTATTCATCTTTTTGGTTCAAATGATGAAGTTAATTCTTACAATAATCTGAAACTTGGACAAATTTTAACGGAAGCCTTTAACTCGAAAGCGTCCGATTTGATTAAAGCAAATACTCTCTCAAGTTTGAGTAAGCAAAAAATGTTGGAGTCGGTAACAAACTTTAAGACATCGGAAACACAAGGATTGTATTACAATTGTGTAGATACTGGTGATGGTCTTGTCAATGGAGCTACTGGCCGTCTTATGCATGTTGATGCACATAGAGTGACAAAATCCCCAATAACTTTGTGGATAACTTTCCCTGAACCAAGCGTTGGAATTAATGCCAGGAGAAAGAAACCACATCCAACTGAATCTAGGTGGACTCCTATTGAGAAAATAGTTCGTTCATTTCAATACAAGCGCAATGATCAAGTTTCCATAGATAGGCAACAATTTCCAATAGTACCAGCTGAAGGAATCACAATCCACAAAAGTCAGGGTGCTACATATACACAAGTTGCTGTCCATTTACGAAGTAGAATTACGAGGGCAGCTTTATATGTTGCATGTAGTAGAGCTACTAGTGCCTCTGGTATTTTTGTTATCGGGAAATTCGTACCTCCAAGACCATTTACTAACTCCGACTCTGTTTTCCTAGAATTAAATAGACTGCGATCTGAAAAATATTTAAAAACACATTTCGACTTCATGTATAATCGGACATCCAAAATCCAGTTATTCTACCACAATGTGCAAAGTCTTCATGCGCATATACTCGATGTGAAAAACGATGAATTACTTCTGACATCTGATATTCTATGCTTTGTTGAAACATGGACGCTTCCAAAAGAGGATTATACTCTCCCAGAATATAGTATTTTGCGGAAAATGGATAGTACTGATGGATATAACAGGAATAAAAAGGGAATCATTATTTATGCTAAATCAGCGATCTCTTCTCAGTGGGAGTATCTTTTTGAAAGAGACCACAGTTGTGCCAATCGAACATGCCAACTTATTGCATTTAGAGTCAATAATGACTTTTTTATTGTCCTTTATAGAAATGCTGTATATCCGGAATGCCTATTCCGAATGTTTCTTTTACAGGCAATAGATGAACTCGGCGAGTACGTTACAGAGGGGACGGAAGCAAATATAGTATTCATGGGAGATTTTAATATTTGTCGTAGGACATCCGACAATTTAATGGAATCTAGACTCAATACGAAAAGTTTGGTTTCCCTCCTAAACAGCACTACTACAACAACCACCGGACTTACACAAATTGACTGGATATTTTCAAATATCTCACAACATAGAATTAGTGCAATGACATATGAAACTGCTCACAGTTATCATGATGCAATAGTTGTAAATATTATGTAACTATTATATATTTTATAAAATGACAATATGACGAAAATGATTTTTTCACATCATCTAATATTTTTTTTTATCCTATATTTAAATAATTATTATTTTAATAACATATTACTTTTTTCGATAAAAATAATAATGTTTAATATATATTCTTTTCTATATGATTTATATTTAAATAAAATATAATACATTATAGATGTTTATATATTCTAATTTAATTGTTCTATTAAATATGAATATATGAGTATCAAAAAAATAAATTATTTTAGCATAATGTGTATTTTCTTGCAATTTTATTTGGAAATAAATAAAAATATATGCAGTTATGTGCAGTATTGTTATATCTTACATTTTAATGGTTCTTATTAACACAGTATAGATATGACAATATTACCTCTCCATTGGATAAGCCGTGACGTGGCGGGGAGGCTTAAGTATATTTTGAATTCATAATTATGGAGAAATCCACACTTACTTCAAAATGTTACAACCAATTATCCCATATCAAATTTATTTATAAATGAAATTTCATAATAATTATTATAATTCCATTATTTTAACACAAAAGTGTAGGGTATTTATAGTCGGCTTAGACCGACTATAATTTTGATTATCCTAACTATCATAATAACACCTACTTTAAAATTTCCCATGTGATCTAACCTTCCCAACTGGTTTATGATTGCAATAGAACCCCCGACAAAAAATATAACTTAACAACGCGCGGCCAAATCTAATAGCTTAACGAAATCTATTAGTGTTTGGACTTCTGTGAATATTTAAAACAATATACCGACCGCCTCCGCAAACCTTGAATAGGCTCCAGAATTATATTCGAGAGCTTGAAACATACAAGCTTAAAAAAACACGTCTACCACAATTTTGTTGCTCGCATCGAATTTCTGAAGTTGTCTTGACGCTCGGGCTTGAAGTCTACGATATTGGTTGTATGACATATAACGGGATAATTAATTGAAAAATTCCCTTTTTGTTGTCCTATATGAGGATCCCTTTTTTTACTTATTTAATTATTATAATTCCAATATATAAAAGAAAAAAACTATATGTAGGTTAATTTGATATCAAGTTGAAAATAAGGCTAACTCTTGATTTGAAGTAAACGTTGAAATCAATTTAAGAATGAGTGTTAATATTGATTTGAAAATAAGTAAATTTTCAAGTTAAGGTTAAGCTACCAGTTTTTATTGAAAAAGCTATGATTCTTAAATTTAGGTTAAAGGTGTTTCAAACGTTAACCTCAACTCTACGATTTGAAAGTAATGATTGATTTTAAAGCATTCGCAAGTTAATATTAAGTGCAATGGCATATTGGGTTTAAATTAAATGCCAATTAACACAATGGCAACTAAAACTATTAAAAGTGGACCAACTATGTTCATTCTTCAAATACGTTGTTCAAAACTTGAATTTTCTGCGCATGTACGTAGAAGTTTATTGACAACCAGAGTTCGGATTTTCACGCACGCCCGCGCCCTTAAGTAAATGAGAAGCAAATTTGTTTACGCATACTCTGCACTCGGGCACCACATTTTTTTTACAACACATCCCGTCGCAACGAGTGATGCTTTGCACTATTCTCGGTACCTGCCCTCGTGCGGGCTACGAAACTAAAAACTGCAGCCCGCGCAGACGTGGAATGAGAAAATAGAGAAATATATCGCGCAAGTGCTATGGTATTTATTTCGCGGGGCAACTCCGTGCAACAGCGAAAACCGACTGCCCCGGGCATCACGCGGGGCAGTTGTTCACAGCCAGTTAATTTTTTCTTGTATGACATTCTTATGTGGCGCAAGAGTATGGCACTGTTATAATATACTGCGCAATATTTTAATAATTTTTAAATAAAACTATCGTTAATACACAAAAGTTTGGCAATACTTAAATACACTTTTAATCGAAGTTTTAATTTGGTTTATAAAAATTGTATAATTTAGTACTAGTTTTTCAGTGCAAGTTTAAACTTAGTGTACATTTTTACAAATGAGGATATACGTTATTTTTCGAAGCCTATCATGTAGCTTTTTTATTAAAATAGATTTTTGCACATAATAATTTTTGTATTTGAATAAAAATGTTGATTAAGATTTCATGTTAAATTTATTTTTCTGTTCAACGAACAATTAAAAGATACAATTTTTATAAACCAAAATAAAACTGCGATTAAAAGTGTATTTGAGTATTGCCAAACTTGACGGTTGCCCCAACTGAATCGTTCTTTGGGTGTAAATAACTATGACAAAATATGCACATATTCATTTTAAAAAATATACTAAAAATAAAAATTAGTATAAAAAAAAGAACAGCGCAACACTTATTCGCTTTGTGTTTCTAGCAGATAGCAAACGTGCGTCGCACAAAAAATCATATCGTGCGGGCTAACATCGTGCGTGCTATATGCGAACAAAATGAACACACAACGTGCGGACGCACGATATGAGTGCGTAATGAGAGCTGTGTGCGAGCACAAAAATATCTCAAAAGTCGCATTAATATGGGCTCACGACATGAGTCCAAATGAGAGCAGTGTGCGAGCACAAACAAATCACAAAAGTCGCACTCGTGCGGGCGCACGACGTTATTGCGTAGTGAGATCATAGTGCGAGCACTCAAAAATAAAACAATTTCGTATAAAATTAGGCGCACGACATGAGTGTATAGTGCGAGCACACAAAAATCACAAAACTCGAATTCGTGCGAGTACTTTACTATAAATTTGAAAGGTAGATTTTTCAAATTTTCATTTATTCTTCAAACAATAAAATAAATAATAAGTCATTACTGATATTGGATGAGCAGATTTTTTATTATGCGTCTTTGGCATCATATCAATATTAACCATTATTTTCTTCAGGTAAGTTTATATGTTTTCATTTTATATTGTTTAGTTTTCTTTATGGTCGGTGGCTTTGATTAAAATTTTTAGTGTTTAGTTTTTAGTTGCTAATTTTAAATGTATGCCATCGATCCAAATGTTATTTTTTAAATTGTGTTCTTTTGGTATAAATTTTTTTATTTGTTAAATAAAAATTTTCTGATATTTAAATTTTTGAAATTTTTTAATTAAGTAATATAGTTTTATTGAAAAAAATTTCACACACTACATATATTTATCTAGTACAGCTATCTAGTTGGCAACAACCACGAGTTTTCTTTGTGGTACAAAAAATTCCCCGCCAAAAATTCTATCAAAAGCTTGGATGTTGCTTTATTCGCATTTTTGTTGTTGTTGCACTCTCAAACGAATCAGCGGATTTGTGAAAAAAAAACAAAAACATTAAAAGCTATATCAGCTAAATGAGGTACACTGTGAAAATGTTCATATATTTATTTTGTCCTGTTTTTATAAGTTAAATAAAATAATGCACAATGAACTTAACTTAAGAAAAACTTAATGATTTTACAATTAACAAAAAACTATGTATGAAAGTAAAACAAAATAATAATGTGCATATGCACAATCGATGTACGAACTAGCGTAGCGAAGAAAAGAGAAACAATATTGTTTTGTCTATTTTTGAAGCCACTTTTGAAGCTATTTACCGCTTCAAAAGTGCTTCACAGTCCTTATTTTTAATATGCTTTTATTCTTTAGCCTTGAAAACCAAAAAAATAAAAACACATCTATATTAATGTTCACTTCATGTTCATAAATATTTTGCACGCTTCCCATTGTTACTTGTTGTTCAATATTTAGTAATATCATGAATTCTTTTGAATTTCAGTATTACCTTAAAAATATAATGAATACATTAAAATGATAAAAAAATTTCTTGCATTTCTTGCAGTGCTAGTCTTGCTCTTGTTCTTGCATTTCTTATCTTGCTCTTGCAAGAAAAATTTGAATTGTTCTGAATGCAAACATTTTTACGAATACCTCAATGAACGAAATTCATAAAAAATATGAACAAGTTTATTGTGTCTGTTTCTCCCAAATATCGCGATTTATTTATACGATGAATGGTACATAAATATCATGATTGTTTTCATAAATTTTATTAATGAATAATATTCAATAAACACGTTCATGAATATTATATGTCAGTTTCGCACAAAAGCGATATTCTTATATAGGAAGAATTGTTTATAAATATAATGAATTTTTTAATATATTGTTACGAAAATTTAGTCTACGGAAAACTATTCTACAAGTTCGTATCTCTGGATTGTGTACAAAATACTCTTTTAATTGTTTAAAATTACAACAATAAACTTTATTATAAATTCTAACAACTACTGCATGTCCACAATTTAACTAGACATTGTTCTCACACGAAACGTAGTCGACCACTTCCAATCACTACTGAAGTGTTGCGTCTCAGAAATGACGCCCTTATATACTGCATACATCAGTTCGACATGGTTTTACACGCTTCGACATGTTTCGAGAATCTTCTACACATTGTGTGAATGCTACATGTTTTTTGCATCTCATTTGCACTAATGTGTTTTAATGCGCTGATCTTCTATCCCTTTCTCGCACATTGCCTCAGTGCGCTGAATAATCGTCCGTCTCTTTCTAACACATTGCTTAGTACGAAGAATTGTCTTGCGTCTCATTTACTCCTATTAAATGGTACAGTGGAGAAAATTACAGCTTTTCGTAACAATATTTTAAGAACAGTGTCTCAATTAACGCCGTTCGTCCTATTTATGAACACATTTTTTTGTGTGTCATGTGTGTGCAAAATTATATCCTATATCCCATGTTACACCAGTCCCACTTTATCCCAGACTCCCCTACTTTTTTGGAGGAAAAAAATCGTGTCTCACTTTACCCTAGATTTCACTTTATAATACCAAACCGATAGAATACCTGTTAGTGATTGTTAAATCGACTTAGAATTTAGTCGAAAATCGATTTTGCGTTTTCATATTCGATTTTTTCATAGTCGAAATTTCAGGATGGAAATGGATCAAGAATCGATTTTAGGTCTTGATTAATCGATTTTGGACCAAATTTTTATATTTCAACTGTGTTGCTAATTTAAACAATTACACAAGACTGGTAACACTGTTTTTAATCGCCTTTAATTTGTGTTTGTTGTGGTTTTCCTGATTCGCGCGTAAGTTAATTTTGTTAAGTTTTTATTAAAAATGCCCCCTAGCATAGTTTGGCACTATTTCAAAAAAGTGGAAAATGGCACAAGCACGGTGCTCTCTGTGCAACAAAGTTCTTACGTATTGTGGCAACACATCGTCATTTGCCGCTCACCTTCTGAAGATGCATAAAGTTGGAATACCTCCCGCAAAAATAGGCACCCCAATTAGATTCTTCATCTTGCGAGGAAGTGTCCAATGATGTGGTAAGTTGCTTGATTTTGGAGGATTTGTTTTGATTTTATATGGGCCAAGTTCACGCCGTTTTCCGCTGCTTCGTCTTGCGCAGTTATATCCTTAGCAGCCGCAAGTACATCTGTCGCTAGTGCAACTTCAACGTCTATGCTGCTTCATATGCATGTAAGTACTTTGTTCAACAAGTAGTTTTTATACATAATATTTTTGAAAAAAAAGAAAAAATTTAATTAAATAATAAAGTTATTTTTATTTTTAGCTGGAGAAAAGAAGGCTTCAGAAATTACAGATGCTCTTATCTATATGACAATGATGTGGTAAGCAGTAGATACACGGAGGGAAATAATATTCTAAAACTCGAGAAGAATTCCGTTAGAAAGAAAAATAGTAGAATTTGACTAATATCAATAAAATACTACTAAAATTCAAGAATTTGTCATCTGAATATCAAGAAAGCAAATTACTTTGTTGTCAAAAAAAGTAAACAAACTTTATTCAACTGGATTTTCAGAAGTTAATTTATTGATTATTAAAAACCAAAAAGAACACGCAAAATTGTTGCTGTATTCATCACAAAAAGAACACGTGTTCATGTATTGTTGTTGTTTACATCGATATTGCTCTGTCTGTATGCTTTGTTTCGGAAGGAATAAAAAAAAATTGTTCTCATAAAACATTAAATTGTCAAAGAAATCCGAGTCGGAAATTTTAGAAAAATATCACGGAAATTGAATTAGAAAGAAAATTAAATCCGACTCGGAAAATATTTAAAATTATTGGAAATATTCGGAAATTTTCGAAAAATAATTATAAACTTTTGTATATTTCCTCGCAGATTCGACGAAAATTGTGGGAAAGAGGCTGAAGTAGATTTTATTGTTTTTTACAGAAAAGTATATAAATGTGTGATCGATACATTAGTGTCACTAATTGGAGAATTTTTAAAAAAGACTTTCGAAAATTTGACTCCAATTTATGAATGCATAGAACTACTAACGAAACCAAGTTCCAATCAAAGACTTTATATATATATTGGTTAAGTTTCTGGCATGTGAAATTTGTACTAAAAAAATGCGGTTGTCGTTTCAACATACCATAATTTTATAGTACTAAAACGAGACCAGCAATTCACTTGTTTAGAAACATTTGCTGTACACCTTCAATTTCTATTGTTACGGCTGCAGAAAAAGCAGCAACAACAATAGTTGGAAAATAATTAATTTTCAACGATTTTTCCTGCATTATTTAAATATGCTTTATTTTTTAAAAAAACATAAAATATATGGTGAAAAAAATGAATACATACAGTGAAAAAAAATATAAATCATGAAAAAAAAAAATGGAAAAATCAGTGAAAAAAATATATCGTGAAATTATCGTGAAAAATAACATAAATTATTGAAATAAAAAAAGAGAAAAATAATTAAGAAAAATATTAAAAACAAAGTGAAAAAATTATAAATCGTAAAAAATATGTGGAAAAATACATTGATAAAATTATAAATACATATCGTGGAAAAAATTAAAACACACAGTGAAAAAAATTATAAATCATGAAAAAAAAAAAATGAAAAAATTCAGTGAAAAAACATAAAATATAACGTGAAAAAAATAAAAACACGGAAAAATATCATAAATTAGTGAAATAAAAAAAAAAATAATTAAAAAAATATTAAAAACACAGTGAAAAAAATTATAAATCGGAAAAAAAATTTGAAAAAATTCAGTGAAAAAAACATAAAAAATATCGTCAAATAAATTAAAAACAGAGAAAAAAAATAAATTAGTGAAATAAAAAAAATTAAAAATAATTAAATACACAGTGAAAAAAAACATAAATTAGTGAACTAAAAAAAAAAATAAAAAATTTAAGAAAAATGTTTTCTAATCAAAAATTACAAAATAAAACAACAAAAAACAGAAACCATTAAAAATAACAAAAACCACGTAATATACAGTTAAAAAAAATACCATAATACATTAAATGACACTCAAAAACATTTTTAATTAAAATATAATATATAAATATAAAATATACTACAGTGTAAAAAAAGATTTATTATTTAAAAATAACAATAAATAATAAATAAAAAGAAAAAATTTATATTTAAAAATAATATTTTTAGAATTAAAATAAGATATAAATATATATTTTTTTTTCAGAATCATTAAATGCCCAGAGTGCACTAAGATGTTCGGATCAAAATATACCTTAAGCAGACATATCCCGAGTCATCTAGAAAATTTAAATTGCACAGATTGCAACATAAATTTTAATAGAAAATGTGATTTGACTAAACACATAAAAAAAGAGCATTCCGAAAGATTCCAGACGCCCCTGCAGATGCCCGTGGAGCCAACAGCGTCTCCCGGGCTCGGACAAGAAAGGTATGTTTTACTCTTTCATATTTCATAGTATTACAAAAGTACATTCATGTCTTTTTTTTTGGACATTTTTTTTTTGTAAAATTTTGATTTCGACCATTGCGTTGTTATTGTCGTCCAACATTTTTTTTTAACAATTTTTTTTTTTTAATTTTTTCGAAAATTTGAAAATTGATTTCGATCATTGCGTTGTTATTGTTGTCCAAAAAATTTTTTTTTTTAATTTTTTAGAAAATTATTGTTTTTGTAAATTTTTTTTTTTTTTGTAGAATTTTGATTTCGACCATTGCAGTGTTATTGTCGTCCAAAATTTTTTTTTTTAATTTTTTCGAAAATTGTTGTTTTATAATTTTTTTTTTTTTTTGTAAAATTTTGATTTCGATTATTGCGTTTTATTGTCGTCCAAAAATTTTTTTTTTAATTTTTTCGAAAATTGTTTTTTTGTAATTTTTTTTTGTAAAATTTTGATTTCGACCATTGCGTTGTTATTGTCGTCCAAATTTTTTTTTTAATTTTTTCGAAAATTGTTTTTTTGTAATTTTTTTTTTTTGTTGTAAAATTTTGATTTCGACCATTGTGTTGTTATTGTCGTCCAAAAATTTTGTTTAACAATTTTTTTTTAGTTTTTTCGAAAATTGTTGTTTTTGTAAAATTTTTTTTTTTTGAAAAATTTTGGTTTCGATTATTGCGTTGTTATTGTCGTTTTTGCAAAGATTTTCTTTTGTCGTGATAAAAGTGAAATGTTTTAAAAATAAATTTTGAAAAAAAAGTGAACTGTTCGAAATGAAGTAAAAAAAATGAATATAGACATGGGACTACATAGATGGAAGATGAATAATGGATGTACTTGCACTATGCAATGCGAATGCTGGATCATGCTGTTTTTAAAATAAAAATGTTATACAAGACAAATAAATATTGAAGACAAATAAATATCATTACATTTTATCATTACATTTTGTTTTATTTTTGATTATTTATGTTTATATATTTTTATAACTCATTTACATTTCTGAAGACATAGGAAATTTATTTACATCCTATAAAATAAATATTTTTTATTTTTATGCAGAAAGCGGTTCCAACGAAAATGCATTGTATGCATGACTACTGCCCGAGAAGGAGTTACGCTTTACTCCTTCCTAAAAAAAGGTGATCTTCGTCGTCGATGGTGCCGAAACATCGGCGTCGTAGAGAACACCGTGAAGCCAGGAGTGACTAGAATATTGCAATTGCTTTTGGAAAAGTAAATTGAAGATGGGATCCGTACCAACAGAGCAACTAGCTACTGTTGGTATTTATAAATCGAACTTCAAACAGCCTTTGCGATTGAAGAAGCGCGATTTCGTTGCAATTCAGAATTCGTCTGGTAATTATGAACATGTCGTATATCCTGAACAGGTAGAGAGCAGTGTGAAAAGTTTTGATCCTAAAATGACTACAAAAAAATATAACGTTAAGCCAGAGTGCGATCTTACCTTTCAGGAATTTGAAAAATTCGATAATTACGTTGGCGAAATAGAAAAAAAAGATGTCCCCATTTTTTGTGACCGCTGTGTACATCACGGTGAAATAGAAGCGTCATATATTCGGCAACTTAATAAACTCTCTAACTCATATGCGGATGTGATTATAGAGAATTCTGAATTAAAGGAGCAGATGAAACATGGCTATTGTTTACCGAAGACTGCTAATAATGAAGTCCTCGCATTTGCTTCGATGATAGAATCAAAGAATCGCTTGACAAAAATTAAAAAGAATTTAGCGCAAAATTTGAACTATTTGTCAAAGCGAGCATTTTTCTTCATGCGAGAGGAACTTAAATTTAATTTAACGTCACGCACTTCGCTTTACAATTGGTCGCCCATTAAGGACGTTTCTTCTGGTTTTGATAAAACTCTCTTGAAACAATTAGGAAAATTAACACGTGATTTGGGAGATAGCGATCGCGAACGCATCATGCTTCTAGATGAAGTGTCCATTGAACCATTTTTGGTATACAATGAGAACCATGGTGTAGTGGACGGTTTTCTTAACTATGGCAATGAACAAAGAGTTAGCAAATTTGGCAATCGCCATGGAAATACATTTTGAGCTATTACATATCTGGTAATTTGTCTGGTGAAGAAATCAAAAAACTAATCATCGACAACATCGAGACCGCTGATGAACTCCAGCTACCTGTAAGATGCGTAATATCCGATCAATGTGGCAATAATGTGAAAGCCTATGAACATCTTTCAATTACATGGGATCAACTATATTTTGATTTCAATGGTCGCAAAATATATTGCGTATATGATTATTGCCACTTGTTCAAATCAATACGCAATACATTTTCAAAAAGTCATATTGGAACACTAAATGGTACCGCTAGTTGGGACGTACTTAGAATTCTGTACGAAACTGACAAAAGTTGTGGCAATTACCGGATGTGTCCTAAGCTCACCGATAATCACATTTATCCAAAATCCCACGCAAAAATGCGAGTATGCTATCACACACAGCTGATGAGCCGAACCGTGGCAAGTGCGATACAATTTTTAAAAAACAGTGATATCTTCAAAAATTGTAAAGGATACGTTAACGGGACGCACGATTTTGTTATTAAGACGAATGATGCCTTTGATAATTTAAATTCTAACTCGAGACAATAATATTGCGAAAAATCTTAAAGATTAGTCAGATTATATTAAGGCTTCGATTATTATAAATGAAACGAAGGTTCTTTGCTTTGATGGTATGCAATTAACCATACATGGACTTCTTGCGTTAGCTGACGAACTATTACTTAAAGATGACTTTGACTTCGTTTTATTGGGGCGGTTTAACCAGGACGCTTTAGAAAATTTCTTTTCCACGATTAGGTCTTCTCTGCCCAATAATTCTAATCCGACTGCGTACCAACTTAGATTTATAGTGGGCAAACTAATGTCGATGAAAGTTTTAACTTTCAATTTCAATAAAAATCAGAACTGCGAGACTGACGAAGACGAAGACATCATAACATACAATTGGAACTATTCCGTGCCCGACTCAGTTCCCTCACAAAATATCGACTCCGATGAGGTAATCGGAGAAAACATTGACCAAATTAAAATATCGACAATATAAGATGAGGGAATTGAAGATTTTGACAATACGGACGAGTTAAATATACCTATCAATGTTCAAAGATATGTCTTGGGTTATGCCTTATTTAAAACCATATTCCGAAAAGTTGTTTGTAGAGTTTGCGATAAATTTTTGTAAAAAAAAGGCCAAAATCTCTCACTACATTCATAAAATTTAATTAAAATTAATAATTATAATGACTCAAAATTATTTTTGAAAAATCCTTCCGATTTTTTTTTCGGGTTTCTTTGCGCCATATGCAATTTTTTTCTAATATTTTCAATTCTACTCCTGCATTGCCGAATATACAAATGCGTATAATAGAGGAGTGTGTAAAAAAAAGCACTCCCGTGTGGTTTTCTATTTCTGATGCGTGTTGCGGTCACAGAATGGAAATATTAAAATTTCTAATTTTGGTATTGCTACGGAAGAATGCGACTTTCGTAAGCAATGCTAAATTGGCTGAAATAGCCAATGCAAGACGCGAGCGAATGCGTCTTAAACATCTGGCTGCATATAAAGTAAATATAACATATTTGATAATATTACTTTTATATTCTATACTCTTATATTTCCTAACTTCGTTTTTAAATTTACTTTCAGCACTGAAGAAGACGGGCAGTTCTGGGAACGGCCCAAAGCTTTGCACCTATGTACGGTGTATAAAGCGAGAGCAGCGTTGTAGGATAGCAATCACCCTGCCTTCTCCGATAGCTTGATGAGGACATCATTGCTAGAGGAGATAGGATTTCACGTCACCCCTTCGGCGACAGAGAGCCTAATAAATAAACTAAAAGCCGAATATTTCACTTCAAAAGGTACTCCTGCCGGAAAGAAATTTTTCGCTGTTAACGCTTTAAGCTTTTTGGATCAAAAAGTGAATGGCGCTAAAGGACCTTTCCGGAACACTTCAAAAAAGAAGAGAGCCATGGATAAGGCTAAGGAGGAAGACGATATCTGCAACGCTGCGATGGACCAATTGTTAAATGATGAAAACGATGACAAGGGTTTGCCAACGAGGGATGAGGACCAGAACCGCAGCCGTATGAAACAGTTCCGTACGTTGCGCTTTCGACGTCAGCGGCAAATAAACTCCTAAAAAATCAGGCAATTGTGGAAGAACTGCTAGAGGACAAGGCAAAAAATAGTTCACCTCTGAAGACTTGTGAAGTGTTTCTTGATGTAGAAATATTAGACAATTTTTCTGAAGGTGAACATTTTATGCCGGAACAAGTAGCATCCGTTTCACATTTACCGGATTTGCCATTAGCAGTCTTGCCGGTGTCCGAAACGCCTCCGAAAAAACGTGTTCTCTTGCGACCGCCGGTTCCTCTTTGCAGCAGTACACCAATAAAGGGTACTGCTGGAAGTAGTAGTACTAGTACTAATAGTAGTGGCGATAGTAGTACTAGTAGTACTACAAGAAATAGTTTTGATGGTGTCGAGCATGAATTTATGCTCGATATGATTAAAGCCAAGGATTGAAACCTAAACGAATAACGGTTTCGGTTTTTTCCGCGTTTCGGTTTCGGTTACGGTTTCGGTTTTAAGTTTTTATAACGAACCGGTTTCGGTATACCGGTTCCATGTTACGGTTTCGGTTTTGATTTCGGTTTTTGTATAAATTTTCTTTGTTTCCATATTTTTCAAATAATTTTACATTTTTTATATGGTCCTAAATTACTGGGGTAAAGTGGGAAACGTAATTTAAACAATGTTTGTTATTATTTCAGTAAAAATATTGTGTTATATGAATTATTTAATTGATTACGTCAAGAAAAAAATTTAATTTAAAATTTCGTGACCACAAACCAATGAAAAGCAATATATTGACTTCACCTGATATATGATCTGAATTGAAAAGTAGATGAATTTTGTACAATTTTCATCCATAAAAGCCTAAGAAATTAAATTTCAACAATTCTGTGAACTGCAATATATGTGAACTAGCGATGATCATTTGCAAGAGCAAGGCAAGAAATGTTAATCTTAATCTTTTAAATTTTTAATAAAAGATCGAAGACAAATATCTTAAACTGCATATTAATTATGAAAACGAATAGAATTTGAACACTACTTGTATTTAAGTTACTTATTATCCATATTTTCAATTTCTTCAACATTTTACTAACAAAAAAAAAATCCAATAACAAAAGAATATGAATTATATTTTAACAAGAATTAACAAATAAAAAAATAATTGTATAAAACAAGTGATGTTGACAAGACAATTCAAAATCTCAAGGCCATAATAAAATGAACGAAAAGTCACCAAATACATTTTCAAAATTTTCAACAAACTCGAAAATTAAGTTTTTCATAAAAATATATTTGGTGACTTTTCGTTCTACAACGACGATATACAGTATACGATATACATATACAATAAATATAAGGAATATTTCGTATAAGCATATTTCTGTTTTCGTCACAGATTAAAAAAATCCGTATGCTACACGTACCGTATGTCAAGAGAACTCAAATAATATCTGGCAGAGTAACATTTTTCTTTGCGAACACCATGCGAGCACAAACTCAAACGCTACTAAGCGAATACTAACAGAAAGAAGAGAATATAACGATTCTTATACACACACTTTCACAACGACAACCCTCAAACAGACGCATGACAACAGCAAAGACTATAAGACGTGCGACTTCGCAAAAAACATATTCAACATAGCAAAATCATGTTTTTTATGATATTTTTTGGTACACGGATTATGTACATGAGCTCTGCCGCATCTCTGCTTGCATTGTTGTTGTTTCACCGTGTAAAATTTTCGACAACACAAAACAGCTGTTTGTTAATTCAGATGCTGAAAATTTTGTGAAATTTTTGCCAAAAATTACACATTTTTTGCAACCGAACTACTCAAATGCAGAAGTTTTGAGTTACACGTAATGAGTCTAAAAATTAGCACTATTTTTTTAAAACTATGCCTAAAGTTCATAGTCTAAGGGAAAAGTGAAAAAATAATTAACATTTTCTGAAAAATTTGTAAAATTTACGAGAAAAAAATAGCAATTTGGTGAATAAAACCAGTGTGTCCCCCTTTTCATTAGTTTAGGAAAAAGGGACAAAACTTTTGCAAATATTACAATATTAAAATAACTTTATTATATTTTATGTTTATCTTAATATTTATATTATAAATCGTTTTTTATAATTAAATTATATGTATGTTAATATCGCTGTAAATACCAAATATGAAACAATATTGCGCTTAAATATAATGAGGACGTTAAATAAAAAAAAAATTGTGAATTTACTTACGGCCGGTTGAATAAAGTTATCAGTTAAAAACAATCTGACAAATAAATTTGATTTTTTGTTTTTATATCAATATTGAAATCGTCAGATTAACTAATAGATTACCATCGTTAACTCATGGTTAAAAGTTGTATGCATCCGGGCCTTAAGCAATTAACAGTCTGATAATCCTTTTCCGTACAGATATTTTAAAATTTTGTTCTATTTGACAATTTCGTACGCTTGTTCAGCCAAATATAGCTCCTCATCATGCCTGACAACGATATCATCCATAATTCGTATCAAAATCGGTTGAAAATTGTACTCACACGATCAATTTTTGAATAAAACTAAATATATATAAACTAAAACGTTGTTTACGTTTGTTTTGAGTATTTTTATGTTGTCAGAAAATTAATTTGTTATTAAATTTCTGTTTGGCGCAAACATCAAAAGCAGTGGTGAATATGTTGAATATAAAGGGGGAAAAATGTCTAAAATGAGAAAATCTGTGGCATTATTGTCCAAGTTGAATAAAAGTTGTCTAAGTTGAATAAAAAGTTGTCCAAATTGCGACTGCGACGCACACTAACAAAACGATTTTTACATCTACATTGACGGAGTTTCATGTCTTGTGGTCTATGGACAACAGACAGACGCATGACAACGGACAGACGCATGACAACAGACAGTCGCATGACAACGGACAGACGCACGGCACCACACTACATGTATGTATCTAGTACAGCTCTCTAGTTGGCAACGACAACGAGTTCTCTTTGTGGTACAAAAAATTTCCCGCCAAAATTCTATCAAAAGCTTGGATGCTGCTTTATTCGCATTTTTGTTGTTGTTGCACTTTCAAACGAATCAGCGGATTTGTGAAAAAAGAAAAACACAAAAAGCAATATATCAGCTAAATATATCACACTGTGAAAATGTTAATATATTATTTTTTATTACTTCATGATTTTACAATTAACAAAAAACTATATATAAAAGTAAAACTAAAATAATAATGTGCATAAGCACAGTGCATATGCACAATCGATGTACGAACTTGCGTAGCGAAGAAAAGAGAAAAAAACATTGTTTTGTCTATTTTATCTTTTTGAAGCGACTTTTGAAGCACTTTTAAAGCTATTTAAAAGTATATCAAAAGTGCTTCACAGGCCTTATTTTTAAGATGCTTATATTCTTTAGAATTCGACAAAAACAAAAAAAAAAACACACATCTTCATTAATGTTCACGTTCATAAATATTTTGCACGCTTTTATTGTTTAATATTTAGTAATATCATGAATTCTTTTGTATATCATTATTATCTTAAAAACATAATAAATACATTAAAATCATAAAAAACGCAAGAGTCTTCCTTTTCTTGCAGTCTTAGTCTTGCACTTGCTCTTGTTCTTTTTCTTGCAAAATCTCGATTTTGTTCTCGCTTTTGTTCTTGCAAAAAAAAAAAATGCAAGAACAAGAAATTTTTAATCATCACTAATGTAAACAAATATCTGCCTTATACTTGAAATTTTTAAACTTGTATAAGTTGCACTTCATTTTTTGTATTTCCTTAAATAGGTACTGAGATGTTAATAATTTGAAACTTTTTTTACATTTTTTTTTGCAATACATTGTTTTGTTTATGTCCGAAATTGAGCTGTTTTGAAACATCAGTCATAAATCCATTAGAAGACTTATAAATTGTATTCTATTGAATAGATCCTTTAAAAGAATTTAAAAAATATTCAAATGAATTTTTCAAAACTTGTTCCACTTTACCTTAAGCTCCCCTATATATTTTACTAAAAAAATAAATAAAAAACCAATATTATTAAAATTTTAATCATTTTTTAACGTAAAAATTTTGCTTGGAGTTGCTGGTGTTTTGTTGTTAATTCGATTAATGAAACAAAAAAACAAATTTTAGACCAAATACCGTTGTTTTGGAAATATCGTTTCTCAAAAAACAACATGTGAATATTTGTACAACCAAAAATGTTTATTTTGGGAACTCTAAGTTTTAATTAATGAAATTTTACTTAAGATCTTCTATATAAAATAAAATATTTTTTCCTGGTTTTTTGTATACTTTTTTAAAAACCGTTTTAAACCGGTATAAAACCGAAACCGTTTATATCGGTATTGGATATCGGTTTATTTCTGATTTTCGTATAACGGTTTCGGCTACGGTTTCGGTTTTAAAAATGAAACGGTTTTAAACGGATATCGGTTTCGGTTACGGTTTCAATCCATGGTTAAAGCTATCATTAAGTTAGTCGGTAAGTGTCCAGAAGAGCGCGGACAAAAGAAAACAAAAATAATTTTAGAAAAAGTAATGGCTGCACGGGATAATCATGGTCCGTATCGGAAGGTGCCGATATGTATATATGCATATAAGAAGGACACAATGGAAGCATTTCTCATTGAACAAATATTTTTATTCTCAAATGATGCAGCCATTAAATCAGTATTAAATCAAATGTATAATGTTGTAACCCTTAATTTTGATTAACATTTTGGTTTTATTTTATCTTCTGGGCACTTCTTTTTTTAAGAATATATATATATAGATTAAAATAAGAAAATAAAATAATTAATTTTAAGCATAAAATATATATTTTAAGAAGCAAAAAATAAATTTTAAGCCTAAAATATATATTTTAAGAATAATATAAGAATAATTGTTTTTGATTATTTTTTGTTATTATATGAATTGTTAAGATATTATTTTTATTTTATATGGTGACAATAGGCGTACTGTGGAACGACACCAAAACAAATCGGTAACGCGCCAATTCCCATACCTCAAGGGTGGTGCGGAAAATGCGTAAAAATATTTAAATTGTAATAAAAAGTATAAAAAAATATAAATTTTACAGTGTTTATCTCTTGTTTTTGATTTTATAAAAATATAGACAAATTTTACAGGTGTCTTCAGAAAAAAAATTTGGTAATGTATAATTTTGAATTTTAAAAAACATAATACATTTAATAAAATTTGTTGTAAAATTTTTGTTATTAATTAGAAATATTTGATTAAAAACAAAGGGCCATATTAATAAAAAAAAAGTATTTACTTTTAAGCAAGCTGATATATTTTTGAGCATATTTTTTAATTTATTTCAGAATTTTTACAGTAAATGGTTTTTATTAAAACCTACCAATTTTATATTTTTGAACATTAGCAAATAGTTTTTAGTATTTTAATTAAATGAAATGCGAAACATTTTGACAATTCGGAGCATTTGCTTCAAGTTTTGAGTAAAGACGATATTTTTAATATGACCCAAAGAAATTAATTGAATAAAATAAAAATTATAAAATAACATTTAAATTAAAATTTATATTTTATGTTACTAACATTTTCTGTTTGGTTAAAAGAACAAGTCCACTCATATACAAGGATGCAAGTAAACCAAACAAAAAATGTTAGTGAAATAAAAGAAAAATTTCGTTTTTCTGCATGGATTGTAAATTTTATTATTAATTATGTAAAAATATATTATTTGTATTTTTAATTTTTGTAATGTATTATGAAATAAATTTTAAAATTAAAAAATAATAACATTAAGTTTAAAAAAAAAATAGGTATTTAAAATGAACTATTATTTTATCTGTTTTTATTTTTTTTATTATGAAATAAATTTGAAAATTAAAGAAAAACAAAAATTAATAATCAAAAATTGAGTTTAAAAAAATATATATATTTACAATTTACTATTTTTATATCTTATGGAGCAAACGAATA
Organism: Dryomyza anilis; assembly: GCA_951804985.1. Classification (NCBI taxonomy): domain Eukaryota; kingdom Metazoa; phylum Arthropoda; class Insecta; order Diptera; family Dryomyzidae; genus Dryomyza; species Dryomyza anilis. The sequence goes on from OX638133.1 coordinate 67,546,347, forward strand.
ATGAGGTAACGATATTATTTTATTTCTTAATATTTAATTTTTTTAATATTTTTAAATTTATTTTATTGTTTATAATTTTTTATATAAATAAATAAACATATTAAAATAATCTAATCAATACAATGTGTATATTTTAAATTTTGTAACATTTGTATTATGAAATAAAAATAAAACATATTTTCAACAATATTATTTTTATTTTTAATGGAATTATACGGTGACGATATTTTTTATACCCTACACTAAGAGTGAAAGGGTATATTCAGTTTGGTACGCCGTTTGTAACACCCAGAAGGAAGCATCTCCGGTATGGAAAAGTACATATATTCTTGATCAGCATGACCTCCTGATTCGATTTAGCGATGTCCGTCTGTCTGTCCGTCTGTTGAAATCCCTACTACTTTTAAAATTGATGAGCTAGATAAATGAAACTTATAACTTAGATTACTAATATACCTACGCTGTATGTGCGTAGATCGAGATCGGTCCATTGTGACCTATGATCCGACCACTTGTGTTCAAATACCTCATATAAAATGTACATATAAAGATCAATTTTTATGTATACGTGCTTAGGTAAACTTTTTTGGTCAAATATATAATGACATCATGCTCAAATACATGATAATAATGTTTTCCGGCGAAAAGACTTGTGGTTCACAAAAAAAAAAATCGAAATTCGGTACACCTACCCATTTGTAAATATGGGTATCAAATGAATGGAAATTCTTCAGCGATTGATTGTTTGTAGTTATTTTCAGGATTCGTATACCCTGGTGGCCTATATATCACTTTGAATGGTAACCACACATATGTGTAGGGTATTTATAGTCGGCTTAGACCGACTATAATTTTGATAATCCTAACTATCATAATTACACCTACTTTAAAATTTCCCATGTGATCTAACCTTCCCAACTGGTTTAATATTTAAATTATTTTAATACTTTGTAATAGTTCAAAAGTAACCAAATATAAAAAATACAATATAAAGAAATATTAAAATGTCAAATGTTTAAATAGAATTTAATATTTTCTTGTTTTTTTTAAAGCTATTTTACATAATTCAACACATTAAATTTATTATCGTAGCATAATTATCTGAAAATTCATGCAAAATACAAAATTTGCTCAATGAAAGTTAAAGTTTGGATGTGTTGAGAATCTTTGAATGTGTTGAACGATTTCAAATATATACAACGTAAGTTGGAAAATTTGAAGAATGTATAGGTGCATTATACACTAATCTTTTAATGTATGCGTTTCTTTTTTTTTAAGTGATCTCATCGTTAAGTGAACTTCGAAGTTCACCTTTGACAGGTCGCATTCCATAAGAACCATGTGAGAGAGAGTGAGACGACACTAGAATATAATGTGGGTGTCCGTCCGTATGTCTGCAAAAGAAAAAAATGCATAGATGTCTGTCTTTGGAAAACATAAACAGAATTATGATGTAAAAATGATTATATGAATATTTTATTTTTTCCGACAATATCAAAAATTGAAGACACAAAATCTACAACTTTTGATGTTTTCATAAAAAATAAAGCATATTTAAATAATGCAGGAAAAATCGTTGAAAATTAATTATTTTCCAACTATTGTTGTTGCTGCTTTTTGTGCAGCCGTAACAATAGAAATTGAAGGTGTACAGCAAATGTTTCTAAACAAGTGAATTGCTGGTCTCGTTTTAGTACTATAAAATTATGGTATGTTGAAACGGCAACCGCATCTTTTTTGTACAAATTTCACATGCCATCTTATATATATAAAGTCTTTGGTTGTAATATAATGGATTGCTTCGTTGAGAACATTTACAGGATCTTCGCACCTAAAATTGATAAAGACGCATTCAAAGTGGAATTGGAAATGTTTCAAAGGGTTTTAAATGATAGATTTCATATTATTGAAGAAAATGAGAAGTTCGAAAATGTTAACAAATTATTTAATTTTATTTTAACGGCACCGGTCTCGTAGCTTCAAGTGAGCGAAGTTTTAGTAAACTAAAGCTAATAAAGACGCATTTAAGATCTACAATGAGTGATGATCGACTTAGTTCTCTATTGATGTTGTCTACAGATAAGGCGTATTAGATAATATCAATAAAACAGAACTTGTCAATAAATGAAGCACACTAAAAGAAATGCGAGTTAAAGTATAAATAAAATGTTATTGATATTATTATTTTTAATAAATATTGAAAAAATTATTGGGACATTTTATATATTAAACCCCCCTCATGTTTTCCTTAGGACCGGCACTGCAAACAAGTCAAATTTCTTTTTAATTTGTACACTTAGAAGAAAATGTCCCATTAAGTACTTAATAGTACGACCATTAATCTTATGGTTCATGAAATAATAGTTTTTTCTATTTGAATCAAAAGTTTTCTAATTAATTTGACAGTATTCGAAAAATTCAGTACCATAAATCTAAATATTTCAATATTATTATTTTCAATAGTATAAAGACTATTGTTTTAATAGTTTCCTCCTATAATAATAAACGTGGCTTAAAAAACATATAAACATACAAGTTTATAAGAATATAAACTTGTTCGTTTTGTACGTCATTCTGCGTGTTTGTGTGTGCTCAAAATGGTCGCATGCATTTTTTTTGTAATAATCCACATTAGGGATGCCCAACTCATCCCGTACGGGCACGACGTCAGCACGCAAGGTGCTAGACGAGGGGAAGATCGGTGAAGCGGAAATGGTGAGCGAGTGCAGCGAATATAAGTGCGTGTGACCAGGGTTACCGTTATGCGACTAAAGTGGCAAAATGCGACATTTTTATTGCCATGAGACCATGAAACGACTTTTCAAAAATTACCTTATTTTGAGACTTTTTAGAATTTTGGAGTGACTTTTGAGACTTTTTATATTTATTTAAATATGTTCAGAAAAAATATTTAAAATAGACCTTCAAAACATTTTTAAAGTTCCGATCCATAAGTTTAAAAAAAATAATATTTTTAAATTCGAATATTGTGGTCAAAGCAAATAATGCCAAAAAAAACGGTAAATTTAAAAATTCTCCGATTTGTGACAAATAAAAAACTTAACAAGTTTTCAGTTATAAGTGATCGATCACGCCGTCAACAATAAAATTCGAAAAAGTGGGAAAACAAGTTGTGGACATTTTGTTTAGCTAACCGTTCTACATCATATATAATTATTGCAAAGATATAATGTGTATCCCAGGAAACTGAAAGAAATATGACCATTCAGTGTCGAGAAACCATCTTCATTTATATTTAACGTGGATCATGTCGAAAATCAGGATTTATGAATCGTAAATTTGCGGTTATAGTAAAGTATTCAATCTGAGCCCAACAATCAATAGGAGACGTGGCAAAAAATTACAGAAAGTAAATTTCAAATTTAAATTGAGATCATTTAAAATTCCAAAAAAAAAGTTATCAAATGAGATCAATATTGAATTTTTAAAATTTTGTAAAACTAAAAAGTTAGAAGAAATGGTGTCCAACGGCTGATGGTAGGCTTGAAGTCTAAAATACGAACTTTCGTTCTTACTCATTCAGAAATTTAAATCTATAACTATTTTTAAAAACTATGGAGTATTGTTCTTCATATGTGATATGATTTTTATTTTTACCATGTTAATTTTTTAAATTATGAATTAAAGAATAAGTAAAAAATGTTTGTTTACATACTCTATTATCGAAAACAATTAAATACCTTTTTTTAAGAATTGACATCACGGATAAGAGACTGATCGTTTTACGATTCTCACAACCTCGGATCATTAAGTCAGAAGAACAAATACCGTATTTGGAAATTATTTCTTTATATTTTAATTTAATTGAAAACTCAGAATTGCTTAATAAATAATAATCAAATTTTGAGTTCAAGGCGTATGACACATTTTCCTCTTATAAAAATATTAGAATTATCTGGAATTCCATGAGAAATTTGTTTTTTTGTTTTTTTTTTATATATTAATTATTTTTGTTACGCTACATTGTTAATAAATAAAAACATAAAAGTATATGTTGCGACTTTTTTTGCCCGGGTGCGACTTTTTTTTATACTTTTTCAAAATTCTCAACGGTAACCCTGCGTGTGACCTGCGAAAGCTATCAGTCGATCGTGCGACTTCATGCGAGCTGTTTCGCGCTGCTTTGTTCTCCAGTCATCCCAGTATAAATTGTTAAATGTATCACATTTAATACAAAATATTTAATGTAAAATAGTATTTTGACTAAACGTTTTTTTTTTATCTGAAACTTATTTTGAGGCATTTAAATTTATTTTAGATAGATTAATAGGAAATTTTTAGAACTTTTCACAATTGCAATAAATCTTTTAAAAATATATCAAGTACTGTTCAAAAAATAATGATTATGTTGTTTTTTTATTATACACTCATTCTTTAAGTGTTTTCATTAATTAATTAAAAATAACTAAATAAAGTAAATTTAAGAATTGGTCGACAATTTCTAGTTTCTATTGGGGTTCAATGCGTAGAGTTGAAGTCGACTGTGCACAGTAGAACATTGCATTTAGTTAATGATTTAAATATTTATATTTTCATTTAATATTGTATACTTTGTATGTAAAGGATTAATGTATATTATAAAATATCTTATTAATTAAAAAAAATATATTAATAACTCACTTGGCTCTTTTGCAATAACATTTTTTGTTAACTTGTCCAGTTTTATAAACTGAATAAAAACATAAAAGATTGATTTTAACAAAAATAACATGTTTTTCACAAAATACAGTATTTTTGGATAATTCTATGTAAATTTCTGTACAAAACAACGAATTATATTTATGTCAGAGTTTGTTTTTCTTTGTTACACCGTACTCTCATCGCACTCTCTTCTTTCAGTGTTGCATCATTTCTTAAGTAAAATGGGGCAGAAAAGTAAAATAATTATTTTAGAATTTAGTTAAGTTTGAGATTTTAATCACTTTAGACCAGAGCTCTCGATTACCCGGGCTACCCGGGTTTTTCGAGCTACCCGGGTAATACCCGGGTTGTTCAAATACTCTAAAAACCCGGGCATTAAATGTTCGAGCTAACCGGGTAATTTGTTCGTTCGTTTGTTCGAGCTATTCGAGTAGCTCGTTTGTTCGAGTAGCTTGAATGCTCGTTCGTTGTTCGAGTAGCTCGATTGCTCGATCGTTGTTCGAGCTTCGAGTAGCTCGTTCGTTCGTTCGTTTGTTCGTTTGACGATTGTTCATTTGATCGCTTGTTAATTTGTCTGTCCGTTCGTTTGCTTGATGTGGGAGTTGGTCGGAAGTGGTTGGAAAAATGTGGGTGGACAAAAGTGGGTGGGTGGGCAAAAGTGGGCGGAAAGTGATAAAAAGACCGAAAAAAATGTTATTACAGAAATCGGTAGCAGACATCAAGGGAAATCGAATGGTACCACTCTCAATGGTCCCTGACAAAAGGGGTCAAAAATCAAATTGTCCAAAATTTTTTTATTGCGGAAATGGATAGCGAACCTCATTAGAAGACTAATGGTACCGCATTTATGACCCAAAAAAATTTATTTCAGATATCGATAGGGGACATCATTAGAAGGCTAATGGTACCCTTTGGAGTGGTCCATGACCCCCAAAATGGGGTCAAAACCGTATTTATGACCCAAAAATTTTTATTTCATTTTATTTCGAAAACATTTTTTTTTTGCAGAAATAGATAGCTGACGTTACGAAATGCATTTTGACATTCACAAAATATTTTTTTCGAAAATGGGGTTTTTGACCCCCTTTGGGGGGTCATGGACCACTCCAAAGGGTACCATTAGTCTTCTAATGAGGTTCGCTATCCATTGGACAAAAAGTGAGGGACCACTGAGAGTGGTACCATTCGATTTCCCTTGATGTCTGCTACCGATTTCTGCAATAACATTTTTTTCGGTCTTTTTATCATTTTCCGCCCAATTTTTCCCACCCACTCACTTTTGTCCACCCACATTTTTCCAACCACTTCCGACCAACTCCCACATCAAGCAAACGAACGGACAGACAAATTAACACTCCAAAGGGTACCATTAGCCTTCTAATGATGTCCGCTATCGATTTCCGAAATAAAAATGTTTGAGTCATAAATGGGTTTTTGACCCCCTTTTGAGGGTCATGGACCACTCCAAAGGGTACCAATAGCATTCTAATGGTGTCCGCTATCGATTTCTGCAATAAAATTTGTTGGGTCATAAATACGGTTTTGATCCCCTTTTGGGGGTCAAATAAATTAATAATACGTATCATTTAATATTTATATGATTTGATTATTGTAATTAAAGAAGCGCATTGTAAAATTTATGTTACAACAAAATATTGTATTAACAGTTTCAATATTACTGAATTAATGGTACGCATCCTATTGACTAATTTTATTAGTATAAATTATTGTTTTTCCATTGAAATGCTATTAATGTTTTTTAAGAGATCTTAGAGAATTGTGATAATTTACTCTCTCGACACACTTTTTTGGTGACATAAATTTCTTTTTGATTTTTTGCAAAAACTAATTTCTGGACACAGATTTTTTTTGCCAATTATCCGTAGGCCAAGGTTTATATTTTATTTTGTGATAAAGTTTGCATCTGCAATATGTCGAAATCGTGCGATAACTTGTGATATAAAGTACCGAAAACGCCCTTGTTTGCAACTTTGACTCGATTTTGTGCAAAATCTCGACGTATAGGGAAAATTCTGAGTACGCAGCAAGAATCAGGAGACCAAAATCAACGAGAAATGATAAGTTTCATTCCAGATTCAAATCCAAGTAGAACAGTGTTATTTTCGGTCTCTGATTTGTAGAGCATAGAAAACATATATCAAACCGATGTAGTGGCATACAAGTTGAAGAGAAAGCTGGTGGAGCAAATCCAGGAATGTTTCAAAAATGTGGAGTCTAACAAAATTTTATGTGCTGCTACCATTTTGGATCCTCGTTTTAAAAAACTCCACTTTAGCAGTAACTTAGCTGTGGCAAATAGCATTTCTCAAATTTGTAAATAATGTTCATTCTTATGTTTCTTATGTTGCATAATAATCATTTTTAACATTTTTTACCAAGCTATAAAAATTTTAATTCCTAAATATTGTAATATATTGCATATATCTTCCGTTTGCATATATCTTCCAAATAAAATTTTGGCCATATAAAGAACATTTTTCTAGGTAGTCCAAGGTTTTCCGGGACTAATATCGAAAATAAAATTACAATCTTATCTTCTGTTGAAATTTTTTATATTGAAAGAAAAATTATGTAAAACTGATTATGGACTATATGTATTTCAAGAACAAATGTCAATTTGACAATACTAAGGCCATTTATATATTAGCACAGAAAGTTCATCCATATTTTACTGCATTAAAATCATAAAAAATAAATATTTAAAAATAAATTGAAAACAGTATTTGTAATTTGCAGTAGGTTAGTTCACGTTGAATTAAACGGCTTGAAAAAACCAATTTATTATCTGATTATGTCGGAGAGATTACCCCCTAAGATTTTCGTACTAGGAAAATCCAATTTTTCATGTATCGGGCATTAATAAACATTCCAAATATAATGTTTATTAATGTATTATAATAAACATGAATTCAATATGAAAATTTTAAAAACTTTTTGAATACTAAAAAATGCATTTAAATTCTTACTTAATAAAGAAATTTATTTTCATATATTAAAAATTATTCACATTTATCCATTAGTGGTATTTTTTTCTTTTTTCAATAAACAATATAATAACCGCGTTAAGCAGCTTGTTTACTAATATTTGTCAACTAATTCTCACCTATAGACAGGGATGGGCGAGATTGTCTACAAATGTAGATTACCCGATTGTCTACATATAGACAATTGCATGTAGAAAATCTCTAAAATACATGTAGACAATATATACTATGTAGACAATGTATAAAATTCATAAATACTTGTATTTTGTCGTGATTTATATTGAGTAACTACGTAGGTGTTAAAATTCATTTTTACAACAAATACTTTACAAACTTACGAGTTCCGTTTTTACGTTTTAAGAAAAGTGCTATCGAAATTTTATGCCCTTTTAAGCGAATTAAATATATACAAATATATATATAAACCTTACCCAACTTGTTATCCAAAAAATGTTCCTCTTAATTATACTAATTTTAATAGATCCACAAATTCTAATTTTGTATATAAAAAAGGATTAAGATTTTTAAAAATTTTCATTTTTGAGAAAAAGTAATGATGTTTTCAAATCAAAAAATATAATTATAGAAATTAAAAAACTTAAAATTAAACTGTTGACTAAAACAGAGATAAAAAGAATAAATATATTATGATTTTTTGGTAATCAGTATCAGAGATATCATTTAAATGTCGTTTAAATAACGTTTGTCCGTTGAAATATAATTTTTTATTTGTTTTTAGTAAAGAAGGGTTATAGGTTTTTCTATACATTTTGTATTACTTATTGTCAACATAATAAAATAATTATTTTAGATTTATTGTATAATAATTAGATGTAATACCTAATATATCGACATTTATACACTGAAAATAAAAATTCAAGATCAAAAAAATTAAACAATATAGTTTTAAAATTAGATGCATTGATTTTAATAATCGAGCGTTCTAAAAATGTCTCTAATGGTATGCAACATTTGCGGTATTTAGCATAGATTTAAAATGCATTATGCACTTTGTATTTAATGTCGCCCTGCTCTTCTTATAATTTCTTTCCTATTTTTCAGCTACAAAATGTTATTTAACCGTTTCAGTAATTTGTTACCATATGGTAACAGCTTTTCAAAGACATTTTTAAATACTTCTTGTTATAATATTTCTACAGAAATAATTTAACTGATAGTTTATGATATCTTTATGTGTTGGTAAGTAAATTTAGTTAATAAAGAGATATACGTATGAACTGTGAAGTGATATTTTGGGCAAAATAAGAAAAATTGCATATTCAGGTGTTAAGCCATTTTTAGTATATCTTATATTTAAAATATATGGTAATATATACCATATATTTTTTTATAAATTAAAGTGTATTCATTGTCGAATGGATTAATTTGAATAATTTAATAATAAAAAATTTTTTAAAAATATAATGTAATTTATTATTTACCTTAATCAAAACAAACAATTGTATGCATAGATCCAAGACTCATAACTCATATTATTTTTAATATGTGCCTTTTTGATAAAAACAATTTCCATATTGAACAAAATTGATTTAAATTAGGTCAGTATATACTAGGGATGTCAATCCCGAACTATTTTTCAATCCCGAAATTTCGGGACAAAAAAATTTGAATCCCGGGATTAGTCCCGGGATTTAAAAAAATAATAGCAAAGACATAAAATAACTATATCTGTGATTAAATAATAAACAATTATAATGCTTAAGTCAAACAAAAGTCATATATTCAAATGCATCTGTTTTCAGGTTGGGTATTCAAATATACATGGTATACTAAATCCGCGATATATAAACCCCAGTTGATCATCAAACATTTTTTTAATACTTTTTATTTAAAATTTATTTTTTAGTACAAATATAAGAAAATTAAAATTTTGAGTGAACAACAAATTTGTTATTGGGATATTGGTTTTTTGTGGAAAACAATATTTTATAAAAAAAAATATAATTTTAAAAAAATAAATAGTTTTACAAATTTTGAAATATTTGAACTTTTAATTTCAAAATAATTTAAGTTGTATGTGATTTAACCGGTTATTGCAACCAAATCTCAAACGACGAAGTTGACTTGTTCATGGGCAATAACTATTTTAACTATTTAATTAGTGTTTTAAGATTTTAGTCCATTAAATCCAAGGATTGAAACCGTAGCCGAAACCGAAACCGATATCCGTTTAAATCCGATATCCATTTAAAACCGAAACCGTAATCGAAACCGTTATACGAAAATCAGAAATAAACCGTTTCGGTTTTATACCAGTTTAAAACGGTTTTTAAAAAAGCATAAAAAGAAACGGGAAAACATATTTTATTTTATATAGAAGATCTTAAGTACAAGGCATGTTTAATGTCATTTAATAAAATTTTGAATTCCCAAAATAAAATTTTTTTCTTGTACAATTTTCGGCGAGCTGGACTAAGCTTATGTCCCATAGTGCAGTGTTAAGTTATTTGAAAAATATGGAATTAAAAGAAATTTTATACAAAAACCGAAATCAAAACCGAAACCGTAACTTGGAACCGGTATACTGAAACCGTTTCGTAATAAAAACCTAAAACCGAAACCAAAACGCGGAAAAAACCGAAATCGAAACCGTTATTCGTTTAGGTTTCAAACCTTGATTAAATGTTAGATTTACTTTTTCACAAAATGTGTACACAAACATTGAAAGACTTTTGAATAAACTATTAAAAATTGATCTACTAGCGTTTTTTGTAATCCCGAAAATCCCGGCTTTTTTTTTAAATCTGAAATAAAATTATTACAAAATATTTATATATAATGGTAATTTATTTATTTTCCGGGGGAGTGCGCCAGATTATGTTTGTAGTTTTGCTTGATTAAAAATAAAATTGAGATGTTTACATTCACAATTGATACGTACAGTTTAAAAATACGTCTAGTACCGTTAAAAATATAATGTTTAAGTTGTTTTTTATTAGATACATGTAAATCATGAGTGGTTTAATTAAATGTATAAAAATAAAGTCAATTGAAGAAATAGTCAACTGGGGTTGCATGAGTAGAATTGAAGTCGACTGCACACAGTGGAACATAGTATTTTAAGTATGATTTAAATATTTAAATTATTATTTATTATTGTATACTTTATATAAGAACGATTAATGTATAGTATAATAAATCTGTGGGCCCAATGCATAACAGCATAACTCGACTTATGTCGTTATGTCGTGTGTACCGCCATCGTATTCCCGGTATTCGATTTAATATTGTGTCAAATTTTGGTGATATTCTCTTCTTTAGTTCAAAAGTTATAAGGGAAAAACATAACAGCATAACTCGTTTTGCCGCATTTTGCATATGAAATAACGACACAACTAGACTTATGTTGTTATTACACACTCGAAAGTTGAACTGTCTGACTAAAATTCCTAAGAAATCATAACAACATATCTCTACTTGCGTTGTTATTCCAAATTTTAAAATTATGTTTTTAATAAAAAATGTCCACTTAAGTGGTTACTCCAAATTTAAAAACGTTTTTCTTATAACTTAATTCGAGTTATGTCGTTATTCCAAAATAATTTGTTGGTATTCATTGAACATTTCTCCACTTATGTTGCTATTCCAAAATTAATTTTATTAAAAGTTAAAAAATAAGTCGACATATGCCGTTATTCCAAAAACAAAATATATACTAATTTACGACTTATGTTGTTATTAGATGTTAAAAATTCGCAAATTGTTCTATAATCAGTTAATACTATTAAATGATTTAATTTATATTAGTATAATTACTTAAGAAATAATAAAATAATATTTTTGTAATTATTTTTTTATGGTTTTGGTATTTGCATTTTTGATATTGCATTCTCCTTTTTGCTGTTGTTTGTATTTTTGCAATAATTTTTGGCATTTCCTTTGAATTTGATAATGTTTTCGCTTTTGATTTGTGCTTTTTTTTGACATAATTTGGATTTAATTATGATGCTGTTTAAAAAATGTATATTGCATGGGAAAAGACACGACTGCTGTCCTATGTTACCTCTGAATACTATAGTATCCTTGCGTATACATTTAATTCAAATCGATTCGGCGGATTAGTGACGCTCGAACCAATAGTCAGAAAGGCAAAGGTAATTACAGTTATATACGAAATAAAATAAAATGGCACAGCAGTTCTGAAGAATCTAGGCCGATCTCTTTCCAACCATTTATGCTGAACATGTTTAATTTTTACTCAAATGGTAGGACCTACAGTTGAAAGCAGTATTGGTCAAAAATATCACAGTCCTGAACTTGAACTTACTTGGAAATTATTAAAATTATACTTCTGACAAACATCTTTAAAATATGAAACAAATACCACTATTAAATGTGACTAAAATCGGATTAATTGCAAATACGTTTACTTGTATTAAATATTATGCAAATCTTAAAACACTTGAAGAATACTTGGATAAGGTACTCTATTATAATTCGCTAAGTAAATTTTATTTAATTAAAATTAAAGCATTTTTTTTCGTCTTTATAGCCTTTCCCGCCAAAATTGTACAATGCCGTGAGTTTTTGTCGCTCGAACTATAATAGTGTAGACAAAAATGTTAAGCTATTAAGTGCGAATAATGAAAGAAGTTTTTAAATCGCCTAAACTAGTAGTTTTTCTAAAAATATACCTCGAGTCTTTTCATATACTTGTTTGCAGTGAGTATATTGTAGTTCGATTGGTTAGTACGTTGGACTACGAGGGATGTCGGGTTCGATGTCAGCAACTTTCAATATCTTTTTCAAAGAAAACATTTTTTATACCGCGGTACCTCTTGCCAGACAATATCAAACATCTGAAAGTAAAACCCCCCCATGAATAAACATTTTACCACGCCGTTCGGATTCGGCGTTAAACAGTAGGTTCCATCACTATGAGTAAGGAGTAAAGTCTTCAAGACTAGCGCCAAACTATTATATATTGTAAATAAAACATTTTCCTTTAGACCTTCATCTTGTCTTTTTTAAAATATAACAAGAGTTTTGTTGATGGAAAATACTTCTGATATTTTTACAAGGCATAAATTCAAAATTAAAGTCGGTGTTTCATATTTTTGATGTTTTTTAACCCTCTTAATCTTAAACTAATCACGACACGGAAATTATAGAACAGAAACTGAAAATTAGATTGACTTAAAAATAATATATCTTAATAAAATTAAGTTATAAATCCATCTTTTTATGATAAACCAAAATGATGAATCGTAAATATTCCAAATAATGTTTGTAAAAATATATCGGAATTGACAGTAATAATGTTGTATAGTTTCATAGTCGAATTGGAAATTTAAAGTATTCAAAGCTTGAAATATGATTACATAAAATTAACCAATATTTAGTATGGTGAAACAACATAAATTTAGCATATTCGAAATTTTCGATTCGGCATAACAACATAAGTCGACATATGTTGCTCATTTTATTTTTTTGCTTTGTGTAATAACAACATAACAAGACTTATGCACATGAAATATAAATATTTCAATTTGGAATAACAACATTTAATACTAATTTCGCTATAAGTATTAGAATAATAAACAATTTATAAAATTAGTATTTTTTACAAAATATGCTACTAATATGTGAGATATTTGCGCTGGTAAACCTTAAAAATCTTAATACAATTTTATGCTATAATTAGTTAAACCTTTAAAATGCTCTCCTGAAAAGTAGTAAAGAATGACTTAGGTTGTTATTGCTTGAGACCACAGGAATATTGTTAATTAAAAAACCCCAATTAATAATTTGCTTGACACTTTTGCAATCGCATTTTTTATCCACTTGTCTTTTTTTATGAACGGAATAAGAACATATAAACTTGGTATTATCAAAAATTATAAATTTTCACAAAATATAGTATTTTTGGATAATTCTATGTAAATTTTTTTTCAAAACTTCGAATTATTTTTTTGTCAGGTTTTGTTTTACTTTGTTACACCGTACTCTCATCGCACTCTCACTCTCTTCAGTGTTGCACCATTTCTTAAGTAAAATAGGGCAGAAATGTGAAATAAATAATTATTTAGACATACTTTAGACACACATTTTATATCCCAAAACATTTTACAAAACATTAACAAATAATTAATTTTTGTTTTTCCATGCGAAAATTATATAAATGTTGAGAAAAAAATGAGAAAAAAAAATAATTATTTAAAATGATAAAATTTGTATATTTTAATAATTCCAAATAATAAGCAATATAAATGGGTCCGTTAAAACCAATCTCAAATAATTAAACTCTTAATAGACATTTAAATTTCCCGGAATTTCTAAAAATGCAACACTAAAATCCCCCGGTCAATTCTGCGTTGCAATCCCCGCTCACTTCTGCCCGTAGATACCCCTCGAGTAGCACTCGAATGCCCGTGCAGTCAGCCGCGGGCAGGCGAGTTGGGCATCCCTAGTCTACATTGTCTACGTAATTGTCTACATTGTCTACATAGTCTACACATTGCCTACACACAAGTGTAGACAATCCCGAAATACACGAAATTACCCAACCCTGCCTATACCTAATGTTATCCTTTTAAATAGCTTCTCGGGTACAACAGAAAATTTCGATTGAACTTTGACTACAAATAACTAATACCTGTTTTAATGAAAATGCAGATGTTGTACACATTTCTTATATAAGTTTTATTTAAATTTCTTCAGTGTTCTTTTGCTGTAGATGTAGTTTTATTTCATTTTTACGTACGGTAATTTTTATTTTTCTTGGATTTACAAACATTTTTGGTATGTTTTCTTAATTATTTAATTAACAAATTTACAATTTTCCTTCACATATTGTTATATTATCTTTTTGTTTTTAATATTTTGTTGTCTTTATTTTAATACTACACTAAAGTGTTAGTTATGGGCTTTGTTTTTTTTTATGACCATCATAATATGCATTTAATCGTTAATCTATTTGTTCATGTATGTGAGTGTGTTTTTTGTTATTTACTCTAGAAATACATAAATATTGAACGGACTTTGCTGAAGTTGCTAGTGACTTCAATTATATTTATGTTTAATACTACATTAAAGTTATTTATCTAGCAAAATTATTTAAATAATCATGCATGGTTAGATATGCTCAATAAATAATATATATATTATGAAATTAAATTACACACTCTTTAAATATTTTATAATTTATATTTATAGTTAAAATTAAACATTTTCACATCCTTCTTAAAATTGTTCTAGTCTTTTACGTTTCTCTGCTAAATATATAAAATTAATTTTATTTTGTAACATTTAATGCTCACACCAAACGAAAAATCTTTGAAACTGTGTTTAAAAAATAAATAATTACTTGTTTTGTTTGCTTTAATTTTTATATTTGAACTTTGCCTTCATAATAATGCTAATATGTGTAAAAAATTTGTTCGTTGCTAATCTCTTTTTTTTTTGTTTAATGCTTACTTAAATAAAATTTAAATATAACATTCAAATTATATTTCTCATTTTTGTTTTGTATATTTAAATAGTTTACCAAGCTATCTACATGGCTCTCTGCATGCGAAAAATCCAACAATAAGACGCAACATAAAAGATACATTTGCCAAATCGGGAAGGACATTAATACTCGAAATAAAGGATTTTGGCACTTTCGCTAGAACTTTTATTTAGTTTCAATGGAAATATATAATTCATTTAAAAATGCCCATATTTCAAAGCATTATTTTTTATTATACTTATGGTGGCACTACTATATATATAAAATATATTCTATACATAAAATAAAACACAAAGATATATTACAACCATATGAATACTCTGCATTCATTAGTTTAAGACTTAAACTGAACATAGATATTGTTTTTATCTTGCTCAAATATATTATAAATATTATACAAATATTTTACAGATGAAAAATAAAACAAATTTAAATAGAAGTATAGACGTAATATGAAATTTTGAGACATTTGATATGAGTTCAATTTTGAATGCAGTAAATACTCATGAAAACGAAAACGAGCCAATTTGAAATATTGCCAATTATTAAAATATATATAGCCACTGTGCCATGTTTCAGAGACCTTCCACGTCTCGAATAACTTCGATGAAAAAGTTCGATCTGGTTGCTTTATTGATTTTAATGTTTTAAATTTCTCGTACATTAAATTTCTTTGACAAGATGCGATATTGAAATATCGCAAAGTGTTTCGAATCAATCTCGAACTTTCATAATTTTTCTACCTATCACGTGGTTCCAATTAGAAGCTCGATAACGCTAAGAGTATGTGTCCGAAATCGTATGATTTCTACTTCTACTCGCAATGATCTCGTAACGATATCGGAACGAATAGCACACGGGGTATCGATATATTAATTGTATTCTGCTAAAATAAAATAATAGACCACGAACCACTCTATGTTCCCTCAAAAGAATAATAATCAAAACGGGATCCGTTCGAAATGTCGAAATTCGAAAAGACTTAGAATGTCGAAACAATATTTGGTCGAAACCAAAAATGTTGATAATTCTTTAAAGCTAGAAAATGTCCAAAAAAAACTTTAAAACAAACATTTTTTTAAAGGTTTAAAAAATGTCGACAATTAAAATGCCGAAAATGTTCAAATGCAAATTTCAAATCGTATTTGAGCCATTCCACATCAGTTCAACCAAGTGTAGCTTCTTGTCCTCCGCGATTTTAAAGGCAACTGATAAAGAGAATCGAGATATGCATTGACAGTTTTTTTATATATTTGTCCACCCATTATTTCCAGAGATACCACTGTTTACTGAGAACCAGTTCAAAGTTTAGAAACTGTGTCAAAGACTATTGTGGTTCATATTGAAATATTTCTTGATGCTAGAAACTCCGTTAATTTCTCGATTAAAAACAGTCTTTTGGTAAATTAAGTATTCTTAACATGAACATGTAACCAATGGTCATTATTCTTGAACTTCATATATTATGTTCTTAAGAAAAAAAATCCCAAAATTCTAAAAATCAAATATTTTCTTGATTTATTATAAATGTTCAAGCCAAATTGCAATATGGTGTTTGGTAGGCATCATATTTAAAAATCTCCGCACGGATCCTAAAGTAGCTAAAAATTCGAATTCGTAGCGAAGATTCGTATTTTAGCTATGATGGAAATTAGAATTGGGTGTCTATGTTACAAATATGTTTTTTTTAAATATCTTCATATTTTATCATATTTGTTGTACATATAATATACTTAAATATTTTTGTTAAAACAAAAACTATTTTCGTTACTTTGTAGTTTATCGACATGTTTTCGACAAAAAATGATTACACCATAATAAATTTCGATATTTATAGTTTTGGCAGTTTTTAAAATATTTTAGTTTTCAACATTTCTATTTTTGAATTTTTTTTTCAACAATTTACGTTTCGCATTTTTGTCAGCGGTATTTTTAGTTTCTATATTTAAAATTTCGTCTTATCGTACCAAACCCATCAAAACGTTTCCTACTTTAACCCAAACTCCATCCATTTATTACGAAATAATATAAATTTTTGTAATGTAATCGCAGTTCGTACATTAAACTAAGATTTCAGGGAATTTTGATATATCGCCAAATGATTTAATTAATTAATCGAAATATATATTAAAAAAATGTTCATCTAATAAATATATTTGCATCCCAGTCTGTAATTTTTCGGAGACCTTTGACACCTCTTGAACATCTTTGATAAAAAAGTTCGATATTATCGATTCTAATATTTTAAATTTATTTCATATACATTTTTCGAAGCAATGCTGAAAATTGCTGAACATTGATTATTTTCATTTTTGATATTGTTTCGTTTTTCAAAAAAATGCTCATATCGAGAAAACTCTGACAGATTCTGTGATCGGAGAATTCGTACGATATCGAATCTGATCTTATACCAATATCGAATGCCAAAACGTATTAAACTGCAAAAATAGATCGATGCGATCAATCGCAACTTTTTAAGAAACGAGAATAAAAATGAGTTTGGATTAAAATCGCATTGAATAGTGAATATATCGAGATTTATTCGAAAAACATTGCAATATCGATGTTACAAATTATTTAATATCATATATTCCCAGTCAATCGTTCGATATCGTTTCGAGACTGTTGCGAGATGCCGCGAATTCATTTGATCTGGGTTTCGATTCTCATATCTATATCATACTGCAATTCGTTCTTAGATGTACGCTGATATCGGACCGAATTAATTAATATTTTTCGCAGACAGATGGTAGGTCTAATTGGACTATCGATATTAGTACGAAAAAGTGTCCGAAATCAAATGAGTATTCTCGCATTGATCTCGATATGGAAACAAATGGCATACTGAGTTATTATTCAATAGAGAAATGTGGTAGGGATGCTGAGAATATTAAGAAAAAGATACTTGAAATTGTTTCCGCAAACCATTAATAATAGAAAATTAACAAAAATAGGTTATTTAAAACATGGAAAGTTATTAAAAAAATTAACATTGTTTTCCTTTACATTTCGATTGGTATAACTTAGTTTTGATAAACACAAATTTTACTATGCTACATTATAAATAAATGTTAAAATACAACCATCATTTTTTTATATATTAGGTAAGTGTTTGGACAATCGAAGGGCTTATTTGCAGTAACATCATATGCCATAAAATAAAAATATCATAAAATGGGCGTCAAACTTTTGGAAAAATATACATGAAGGAATGTTTTTTTTATTTAATTAAGTAGCTTATAGAGTTTATGAGCAATTAAATATAATTAAAACTATTTCAATGGAAAACAAGATTTTGAAAATACATTAAAAAATTCTATTTTCAATCATGGAAATGAAATCGCAATGAAACCAAAATATTTTGTTAAATTTGAATGTGGTATAAGATTTTAAATATTTATGGTTTATTTGTTGTATTATATATATTTTATTTTTTGTTCTCATTATATTTTTGTCTATAATCTAAATTCGTTTTCATGATGTACGTTTAATGTAATCTTAAATTATTTGATATACAATTATATAAATTACATATGCATTTCAATTAAAGCTTTGATTGTGATAACAGAAGATTTTTCTATCGTTTAAATATTTTTTTTAACAAATTCTTATAAAAAACAACGATAAAAATGTTTTTCTTTATTTGTTGCAAATAAATATATATTACATAAAATTTCACTTAATTTATTTATACTTGATATACATAACACTCAATACTTATTATCTTCATTATTTTTGTTCAATTTATTTATTTGTATTAATACATTTAGTAAATTATTTTTAGTATTTGTCAAATAATTGTAATGCATTTATGCATCTTTGTCTTTCATTCAAATGTTTTTTTTTTTTTTTTTAATTCAACATTTATTGAAGACAGAGAGTCAATATTATACAAATTTTCAGCCAGTCAGTGAACTTTACAATGATTACAGGTTTTTCCTAAAAAATTTTAGTCAACACAATTTGAAATTAAAATATCAAAAAAAAAAAAAAAAAAAGATATATACAGTAAATAAAAATCCTCAGCATGACGATTTTGTTTGACCAATATATTTTTCTTGTCGGTTTTGTCAATTTAGGTCTGCACATTTCTAATTGAAATTCCAAATGAAATTATTTTTCTTCTTAAATTGAGAAAATTCCGAATGAAATGGAAAATTTTTTATTTGAAATTTAGAAAAATCCAAATTAAATTGAGATTTTACAATTGGAAATTGATAAAATTACAAAATATATCTGAACCTTTAACCTCTTGGTTCATTGCAAATGAAACCTCTCAATTTAATTTGGTATTTTCCCAGTTTCAAATGGAAAAATTCTATTTCATTTGGAATTTTCTCCAATTCAAATGAAAATTTTCTCCATTTTCTCCATTATATTTGAAGTTTTCTCAATTTTATTTGAAATTTTTGAAATTTCAAATTAGAAATTGTTTAGTTCTATGTAAAAATATATTATTATGTAACATATGTCTTTAATTTAAGATTTATTTATATAAAATATTTTCTACTGCATGGGAACGCAAATATTCAGGCACTATCATGAATATTTTTCCCTACCAGATAAAAAAGGTGTGCTGAAATAAAATTATTTTTCATACAAAATTTGTTTTTGAGGGAAAAATTCCTGCGAAAAAATTATTCATGATAGGGTTGAATTATTTATTGGGCTTTTGTTTAATTTTTGGTCGGACAGTAGCTAAGTTTCCCATTATACAGCATTCCATTCACTACATAAAAACAATGCAGAAGAGGATAATAATAAACAAAAAGTTTTCATATGTGCTTTCGAGCTTTTCGAAAGCACATTACGTATGCATTTGTCCTCCACTAATGTTGGTTCATACAACCAATGACCATAGATGTTTGTTGTAAATTTTGAAACTTGTGAGCACTTAGAAAAAATGTACCTAATATTAAGAAAAAAATTGTCTTGTAATAGGGTTAAGTTGAACTTAACTTATGGTGATTAAACTGCTATATCAAGTTAAATTTTCTTATTTTTATGAGTTGTTATTTCTTTTATTTTCCTATTACAAGTCATTATAAATTAAATAAATCAGTACTTAATAAATGTTATATAACTACTAAAAATATATTTATATAATAAAAGTAATTTATATGTACAAATAATATATACAGAATATTTGAAAATACACATAATATAAATAAAAAACTTAAATGTAAAAAAAAATAAAAATTAAAACAAACTAACATCAATCTTATTGCAAAACTGACTGCCAAGTTGTGTCTACTTCAAGAATTTTAGCAAAAATGAGCTCAGCTCGTCGTTGTGTTTTTGCATACAATTCCATACTAAATATGTACGTATTTTAAATGTCTGTGTGTATAATTATAATTTATCTCTTTCTCACTCGTGTACAGAATATATTTGACTTAGTATTAATCTACAGAATACGAATAAATATTTTGTTATCATAGATACAATAAATTTACTAACACTAGACTCACTACGTTTAAATATGCAATAAG
The DNA here is from genome assembly GCA_951804985.1 of Dryomyza anilis. Classification (NCBI taxonomy): domain Eukaryota; kingdom Metazoa; phylum Arthropoda; class Insecta; order Diptera; family Dryomyzidae; genus Dryomyza; species Dryomyza anilis. The sequence goes on from OX638133.1 coordinate 67,566,977, forward strand.
GGGCTGTTTATAAATTATGTATGTAGTTTCAATTTGTATACTTTGTATACGTCTCCCGAAATTGTAGACCCCTTTATAACAGGCATGTGTTGGAAATGGAAACTTCCAAAATAAGAATTTATAAATGGACGTCGAAATTCAAACTTGTATTAAACATGTTTCCACACCACACATGAATCGTAATCCGCTTCATTCTCAGAAAATACATAATATTTATTTGTGATTTCTCGAAATCTTTGCTCACAAAATGGTATGTACGATATCAAAATAGGTGATGGACTATGTCAATATGCCTTATTTCACATTCGCCAATCATTGTGCAGTTCTCCACGTAATTTATGTACGGTCCCTAAGACCTATAACAGCTGTGACTTTTATGCCCCGTGCTCGCAAAAGTTTTGTTTTGTGTAAAAAATATGTTCAGCGAATAAAAACTTGCAGATGCTATGCACCTTCTGTCCATTCGTTGGAATCAACCACATACAGAGTGTCCTCGTCCATGTCCTCGCGTCCGAGAACTATATATTTCTAATCTGTACTGTTTGCCTAACAGCTAATCTCCGAGTGGTTGTCCTTGTAACGCTCACTGTACCCCTGTATTGTAAATGGCGCCGAGTTTGCGCTCAGCGTCGAATTGCTGCTGTTCACTGAGCCGACACCATTGCTAGGGCCGTTGAGCTGCTGATGTGGTTGCAGAGGCGGCGTGATCTGCGGCGTCGCATTGCCATTCATCTTGTCTGTGAGCACTTCCGCGCAGCTGCCTTTCAGCGAGTTAATCATTTGTATGTTTGCGTACGACTGTTTGTTGGCCGCCACTGCTGTGTTGTGGTGTAGACTCTTCGTCAGCGCGGCTGGGTCGAGCGTGATTCCATCTAGTTGTGATGAAAAGGACATTGGCGGCTGTATAGTCGTTGGCGTGGGTTGTGGCGTATCGAGGCTAATGAGTTTGGCCTCCACGTCGTGCTGGTTGCCCGTTACTTGGCGGCCGTTGGTATCCAGGACGCCATTAGCGACGCGCATGCTTGGCGAGCGCTGACTGCTGCCGCTATGTACGCTGCCATCTGAATTGGAGCTGTGTGCCGCGCCATCGTTGCCATTCATGCTGCGTTGTGTATCATGGTTGGCACCAAGCAGCGGTTGATCGCTCTTGGAGTTCGGCATGATGAATGAAGTCTCCCAGCAGCCGCCATTTTCTTCGCCTCCTTGGACCACGGGCGCTGATGGCGATGTGATGGCGGGTGGATTGCAAACGTTAACCACGTTGGCGGCATTATTACGAACAATGCCTGCAAAGTCGATGCCGCTGCGTGGACCTGGAAGCGGTATTAGATAGTCGGAGCAGTGCGGCACAGGGAGGCAAAAGTCATCTCCTCCCGGTGGACGCATTACTGTTTGATCGCGTTCGGCTGATTGCGGCCAAATTATGGTCGGCAAAGGTGCGTTCATTATTTCTGGATCCTGTTGGATAAATACGGTGTAATGATCCAACTTTGGTCTTTGAAAAAAGAAAGTATTACCTGCGTGCACGTAGTCAGTCTTTCCAGCAGATTCGAAAATTGTGGTCTCTCCTCTGGAATTGGATTCCAGCAGTCAGCCATGATTCTGTATATAGCAGCTGGACATGCATTTGGTGTACCCAGGCGTCCTCCGTCAACAACCATTTTCATAACCTCCGAATTCGGGGTACCGGTGTAGGGCATAATGCCTAAGCTAAAGACCTAGTGGGGAAATCAAAGCGCTTAGTATAAATTCTTTCATAATGAATATAAACGAATTACCTCCCACAACAGCACACCAAAGGACCAAACATCAGTTTTTGCTGTAAAAAGACCCTCGATGAAAGCCTCCGGTGGCATCCACTTAATGGGTAACATTGCTTTGCCACCCTTGCGATAGTAGTCGCTTCGGTAGATGTCTCGAGCCATGCCAAAATCAGCAATCTTTACTACTCTGCCGGGTCCCTTGCTGCTCAGTAGACAATTTCTCGCCGCTATATCGCGATGTATAAAACGTTTGCTCTCCATGTAACGACAACCCTTAGCTACGTCCAATGCGCAGAAGACCAAATCCTTCATAGTTAGTGGTGACGGACGCTCTGGTTTATTGCGTCCTTCACGTAGGAAATTTTTCAAATCGCCACCGGCCAGCAGTTCTAGTACAATGAAACGTGGATGTCGATCGAAGCAAACGCCTATGAGATGCACCATATTAGGATGGTTAAACTTAGCCATTATGGCAGCTTCCATAAGAAAATCTTCCTCTGCTTGTTTTGTAGACATTTCCGGCAGTGTCTTTACGGCGACCGGCATTTCAACGGCGTCACCATCACGATGTCGATACAATCCTTGGTAGACTTCACCGAAAGCTCCTTGTCCGAGTGCTCTGTAAATGTAAGAATTACACATTTTATAGGTGATGTGTTAAATTTTTCGTTGTAAATTTAAAATTGTACGCAAATTTTCGAGGCCACATAAGATATCGAAAATTTATATTGCGTTAACTGATTCATAGGACTGATGCAACTATTAATGAATGATTTATTATATTCCGTCAAACATTAAAGCAATAATGAATCAAAAATATCCCAAAAATTTACATATATCAGTAGATCTACTCACTTTACTAAACGCAGACTTTCTCTGGCTACCTGCGGCAGACTTTTAAGTTCAATGTTTCCGTGAAGAATTCCATCACAACCGTAATTGGGATTAAAATTAGTAAGATTTGAGTCGTCGATATTGTGTCGTAGACGTTGTAGTTGTAAATCCTGTTCCACAAGCATTTTATGCCGCAGTGTAGCTTGTTTTTTGCGCTGGTAACGATTATCTGCAATATACGTAATAGTTGTATAATTTTAGATTCAAAATCATTCTCGTAAGTTTACTTACATAATATAAAAATTAAGGAACTAAGAGCTGCGCCAAGCACTATGATGAGCACCATAAAGAATGCGATTAAATATTGGAATGGAATAGGATCATCAAGCACAACTGTTATGAAAGAACAAATATGAATTAAATATCATTATTATTTAAAATCGTATCAACCACTCACCTTCACATGCTGTGCTATTGTCTTTTTTAAGACGCCAGCCATCTGGGCAGATGCACCTAGTCGATGCTCTAAACTCGTCTAGAGCTATGCATCGATAATCACAACCACAGCCCTCAATAGCCGGTATGATAATAACCGAACCTGGCCCACTGCTAGCGCCTTCGTAAATTACATTATATTCTCTCAGACTGCGGGTATTACTGATGTAGGATGTGCCGCCCTCTCCGTTGGACTCATTGAAGTAAACATCCCCGCCGGCATAGCCACCACCTCCACCACCAGTATTGCAACCGCCACCACCACCTCCGAAACCGCCCTGACCATGTATGCTTCGTGTGCTACCATTTTCGGAACCAATTTCGACGTAGCAAGAATGGCCCCCACGTCCACCTTGTATAAGTGCTGCACCGAATTTTGGACTCAAAGCTTGGTCTTCTTTTGCGCGCCAGCCACCGCCAGGTCCGGCGGTCTTCATATTAACCGGTTCGCCATGTATTTGGCCCGTAACAGCTGGACGCATTGCATTGGCCTTTTGACCATGTTGAAAATCTTCATCTATATAGCGACCAATTCCAAGTCCACCACCACCGCCTGCTATTATTAGTGGAACCGCCTCATTTTTAGCTGAATTAAGCTGCAAGTGAAAATCACAGTTAAAGCGACAATTGTCTCATTGTGGAATGTGATACTTACAAGAAAAATGTATGATGCGCCGCCTCCGCCACCAGCACCTTTTTCAATAACTATGTGCTTGACCATGTGCTGCTTCGAGGTGAAACTGTATTGACTTAAGTCGACGTCATCGTCTTGAGTATTGCAACCCTCCTCCTTTTGACCCATGGACTTAATGCAAGCATTTTCACCCTGCTGACCAACGAGTATAAAAAGCTCTTCGTTTTTATGCAGTTCCAAAATAGAAACAGACATGGCTCCGCGAGAAGATCCCACTCCACCAGAACCTAGTCCGCCGCTGGCACCTTTAGCTATAATTCTGTTTTGGAAAGATGGTCATATAATGTCTTATGGAGCAATAGAAATATATATTTTCGCTTACGTATAGTATCCTTCGTGAGGAACTCTCCACTTCTGCATGCCTTTGTAAGAACTCTGCTCTTCAACTACACGCACCTCTTTCAGAACATGACTCTTATTTGCAGACTTGTATGCGTTCTCGCATTGCTGCTGTGACGGTCCTATCATACCGCGCGTGTCACACGTCGTTAACTCCAGATCTATATACATATATATTTTATTTAAATAAAGTGATTTAACAATAACATATTTATGAAACTTACATGACTTATGCTCGAAATCATGATGAGAGGGACTACGCAGATTATAGCGCACATCCCAGTAATTATAGCCGTTAAGATACTCTTTAGGAATATTTAAACCAAAGCATTCCGGACTTAACGAAAAGTCATCCACGGCCACATCAGAATAGATACGCATACCCATGCGTGCCTCAAATTGCAGGTAGTATCTATTACAGAAAAGTAATTATTTATAAGATTTAAGAATATAGCTAAATTCATGTTTGTACTCACTTCGATGTTATATTTGGCAGAACATATTCCGCACGTAGCCAATCACTACCTTGATTCTTCGTACTCCACCATAAGGTTGTGGTTATATTCTCCTTTTCCTTCATCTCCACAACTGACAGATTAATACTGCCTGGATTTTTGCCAAACTGGTGTATATAGAATCGCACTACGCAAGAGTTTCGGTAGGGAGAATTGGGATTACCATGTACTAGAGGTGGCGGATTAAAGGTCTTGCTGATCATAATCGCATTGCTCGCAAAACCAATTAATGATCCCTTTTCAGAATTGTTTATGTGCTGATTCATGTCTACCAACATGTAGTAGCCGCCAGTTGCGTTCAATAAGTGTTGGTAGGTGTGATCTCCTTCTGGTCCGGTGTCATGCGTTGGCGATGAACCTGTGTGTCGCGACCACGAAAGTATGGTCTTACCAGAGTCTCGCCAACCACACCAATCAGTCTCAAAGTCACAGCGGCCGCCATAAGGTATTTTGTCTACAACGATTCGAATTAATGTAAAAATGTGAAACAGTTTATTAGAGATAGTTTCAAATTTATATGAAAGGACTTTTAACCTTGTTGACTTTACTTACCACAGCTGACCAACTCATCTTCGGCTTCATCGCAATCTCGTGTTATGTCGCAAATGCGCGGCAGCGGAATGCAGACTGGTACCTTGTTGTTCATGCAACGCACCTGAGATGTGCTGCATTTTTCGCTCTTCGTACCCTCGGGAAAGCAGTTTACCATGCGCAAGTTATCTATGGCCACATGAGCTCTCTGCATACTGCTCAGCTTTGGAACGATCTCGAAAACAATACGAAAGTCTCGAGATATACGACCGATACGATAAAATTTTCTGCCCCATGTCCGGAAGTTATCGCCAGCAATTTCTGCAGGCACCCAAGAGCTTTCGTGTGAGTGCAACGGCTCAATTACGACACGAGAGAGGCTGTGACTCATGTCACTTTGATGCATGTAGACCTCTAGAAAACATTTCTCCATGGTAGTGCTGAACTGGGGAGATGTTAGATTCACCTGTATTGTGGTGGATAGTAGACGCGCGTATAGAAAGTGTCCTGCAGAAAACGTTTGATGTATTTAGGATTTAAATTTATGATTAGTAAGCAATATACCATTGGCATCATCCAAAGAATCAGCCACAGGACCTGGCATCATGCCTGTCATATTCTTTTTGGAAAGCTCAATGCCGCTCATAATGTGAAAGCCATCGAGTAGATTTTCGGACCATTTCCATGCACATGTTGTTTCGAAATTGCATTTGACGCCTAATTGATCTTCGATTTCCGAGGATGGTGTAGAATCTGTTTGCATTTCATATGGTATCTGTAAAAGCAGTAATATAAGGTAATGTTCACATGTTTATCAATTCTTAACATAACATATAATTCAAATTTAAAGGCAAAACTAAAAAGCATTTTATGTGATTAAACAATGCATTCCGTAATACGAGTACAAACTCTAACAATTGACCCACTCATCAATATATTTGTTCCATATAACATATTAAGTCTTTTATTACTCCTAAACGAGTATTTATTTTTGCATATTACCCTCATATCTGAACACTTAAGAGAGCTAAGAAGTCTACGGAAACCAAGGTAGAGGGCACGATTGCATGAGTTCAAAAACTCACGCATTTTTGGGACTTGTAATACTCCTAAAACTATCATAGCTGAGCACTTAATAGCTCCAAATACGGCTCCAGAAAGATGGGTACAGAGTACGTTTTTTTGAGCCCCAAATCGACCTTTTTAAGAGACTTTTAATACTTCTAAAAGATACATATTTGAGCACATAGAAGAGCTCACAATGACTCCCTAAACCAAGTTATGATTATTAACCTCAAACATTCATATGTTTCAGACTCTCTAGACTCCAGAGGTTTCCCGTCTTGAACAATACATTAATTGTCACTATCGTAGGTAGTGGACAAGGTTTTCTTTGTCCAGACATGTTGCAGACTTTCTAGACTCCACAATAACTTTATTTTCAGAGGTTTCCCGTCTTGAACAATACATTAATTGTCACTATCGTAGGTAGTGAGACAGTTTTCTCAGTCCAGACATCAGAGTTAATATATCCAAGTTCAAATAAATCCATTGAATATGTATGCTTGTTTGTTAAATTTACTCTAATAAAATGAACAATTTAAATTCAAAACGAATATGGTATATATTATTCGTAATTCTTCAAAAATACTACTAATGGAGATTTTTATGAGTTTAATTCCGCTTAGAAAGTCTAGTAATCTAATTTATGAGTGCTCTGAATAAATCCTTAATATTACTCTTGTATGCGCAATAGAGCTCCGAAAACAGTCTTGAAACCGATACTTTTATGTGTCTTATTCCGTACAGCTCATAAATCACTAAAATTATATCTCCTTAATGACAAAAATTTCAGAGCGCTCTTAAATGGTTTAGTGAGATAATACTTACGGATTTCGGAGCAGTGATTCTCATATTTTCCTTGATCTCCTGTAGTGGGTCGTTCACATTATGGTCTCCGATGTTGACATTTATAATGCCCCCGGCGGGTTCATCCGCTAAACCTAATTGTTGAAAGCGTGGCTGTTTGCCGCTGTTTGTCAATTTTATAATCTCCGATATGGAGTTTGTTGATTTCTTTGGTCCTATGCGTATTGACTTCCTGTCATCCAACAAACCTAATATAGAAATTGTCAATATTGCGCCGTCTATATGAATTAAGTCATTACGCACCTGAAGGATTCGATATGAATTGAGGCGGGAATCGGGTCGGATCAGCGGTCACCTGGCGCAATTGGAAATTATCGCCATAACGATCGCCACTACTCAGACCACCTAAACCATCGATGTTACCGATTGAGGAAGTACCCGGATACGAGGGGTAACCAGGTCCGCCGCCACTTATACCTCCACCGGGCCCACCAACAGACGGCTTCATGAGCTCTTTGCGTAGGGAATCCATACCACCACGACTACCTCGATCTAGGCGCGGTCCATTTGGGTTAGCAAGGGCAGCCAAGTTCAAACGCCGCCTGCTGCCCAACAACGGTGCACGAGTAGCGTAAGCCTTGCCGATCGCGTCAAAGTCCAGATCATCGTAGAGCGGAAAACGTCCGCGCTGCGTTGTCGGTGCCGTGGGCAGCGGCGACATATCGTTGGTTCGGCCGTTTCGCAACTTGGTACTGCCCAGGTAGTTGTGCTGCTGTGCAGTGGTCAGCGCATTGATGGAATGATTCAGGAGTGGTCGCTGACACTGCACCAATGTCAGCAGTAGGAAGAAGACGCAGAGGAGTGAAACACAGATAAACGAGTAGTGCTGCATTTTGATGTCGTTGAATGGCGGGTCGAGTTTATATGATATTCAATTATATTCAATTTAGAAAAGTGTTTGTATTGAAAGAGTTTTATATCGATTGATTCACGATGGAGCACAGATTATTTATTTGAGCTTGTTTAACACATTACCATATTCAAGTCTTTTGGTGGGATTTTTAGTTTTCTACTCGTAAGCATTTCATAGCAGATTATTTTGTAAAAAAATTCAACTTTTTTGTCTCTATGTTTTGCAATACTATTGCAACGGTTCGGATGATTTAAGTTAACCATATTAAACTGTGTTGTTTTTACACAACAACATTTTGATTAAAATATTGCAAGATGCGAGATCACTTTCTTCATTTATATAGATGCACTGTAATTTGTCTCCAAGAATCTGCAAAAGAAATATAATTTTAGCAAATCGATTGAATTTATTTGAAAAATAAAATGGTTTTACTGAGAAATCGGATTTAAATACGGTTGTTTATAAATTGTATATGACATTTGATCTAAAGCCGTAATTTGGCGCAATAAATTATATTTAAATATTACTTAAATGATAGGGTAATAGACTACTGGATATTAGTGACCAAATTAATTTGGACTGGTAAATTTCTACCAGTTCAGTGACACCTACTTTTTGGTTACCAGCCAATTGACCAGTTGACTAAGAGTAAATAACACTACTTTCCCGTAGAGGAATTACTCTCTGTACGAAATCTATTACTGTCCCATCTCAAGTGCACGGAGAGTAATGTTTTCATAAATTCTACGCATAAATTTTGAAAAAAATAAACGTGATATCCAGCCAAGAATATGATTTGGTTTTTATTCATAATATATGATTATAGTAAAAATCAATTATGTATAATATATACAATCATGAGTAATTGGAAAAGGCTCTGGAATACATTTTTTGTTTTATTATTCTTAATTTATGATTAAAATGTCATACAATGTGCAAAATAGCCGTAGCTTTCAGGTCGAAAAACAAATCCAAAATATGCAGAATAAAGTGAAAACCAGTTGGGAAGGTTAGATCACATGGGAAATTTTAAAGTAGGTGTAATTATGATAGTTAGGATTATCAAAATTATAGTCGGTCTAAGCCGACTATAAATACCCTACACATATGTGTGGTTACCATTCAAAGTGATATATAGGTCACCAGAGTATACGAATCCTGAAAATAACTACAAACATTCAATCGCTGACGAATTTCCATTCATTTGATACCCATATTTACAAATGGGTAGGTGTACCGAATGTCGATTTTTTTTTTTGTGAACCACAAGTCTTTTCGCCGGAAAACATTATTATCATGTATTTGAGCATGATATCAATATATATTTGACCAAAAAAGTTTACCTAAGCACGTATACATAAAAATTGATCTTTATATGTACATTTTATATGAGGTATTTGAACATAAGTGGTCGGATCATAGGTCACAGTGGACCGATCTCGCCAATTTTTTCGCACATACAGCGTAGGTATATTAGTAATCTAAGTTATAAGTAGGGATTTCAACAGACAGACAGACAGACAGACAGACAGACAGACAGACGGACAGACAGACGGACAGACGGACATCGCTAAATCGACTCAGGAGGTCATGCTGATCAAGAATATATATACTTTTCCATACCGGAGATGCTTCCTTCTGGGTGTTACAAACGGCGTACCAAACTGAATATACCCTTTCACTCTTAGTGTAGGGTATAAATATCGCACTCGAAAAGATAATAATAACATGATGAAAACAATAGAAAAATACATCACTTCGACTTATTTGTCTGTTATATTTCACTTTTATTATCAAATGACACATTTTTCACTTAAATCTTCTTTGGACTGGTTTTTCAAAACTGCCGTGAATTGCGTATTTAGAAAATAAATATGCAATATGAAACATATGTGATTAAAAAATATTCATATTTTCGCATGTTATGATTAATAATAAAATATGTATAATTTATGAATACAAATCATAATTAATATTAGTGATTTACAGTTTTTTATTCATGAACTTTGCAATTTGTTTTATAATTATACATAGCCATGTTTATATGAACGTCTTATTCATAAATCATCAGCAAACAATTTAAAAAACTAAATTTTTGTTGCGCCATTGTTATAATATCGCGAAGAAATCATATAAAAATTATGACGGTTTGTTAATTTAAAAAAACGTCATAAGGATATTCCATTTTAAATCAACGAAAAAATAATAAATTTAAGCATCATCCTCTTTGAACAGATTAAACTAAGATATATGCAAAATTTTAAACATCTAGCTTCTATGGTACCCGAAATATGGCGGCTTAAAAAGTGAAAAAAAATATATAAAAACTCACAAAGGTGGGTAAACTTTTTACGTACAAAGTCAATTAAGGTATCATTTATAAGGTATAAAGATGGTCTTTAATATGGCATTTAATTTTATTTTTGTATCTAAAGGTTTAAGGTCACTATCACTTGATTTACATTTTGGAATGATTTTTCTCAAAAACCCATATTTTTAAAATTTTCAAAAAATGTATGTTAATGCTGATTTTCTTCTTAAAATTAGTGTTAAATTTCATAGGTGTATTCGTATAGGTTTCTGAGTTCAAAATAAAAATGTGAAATCCAGTCAAAGTTTTCAATGTTTTTTGAATTTTGTTTTTGAAAATAAAAAAATCAAATAAAATTGTATAAATAAATTTCCATTTACTTTCACATTTTTGTTAATAATGTGAACCGAAAGGAGTACACCAATGAAATTTCGCAGACATGTCAAGAAGAAAATCTGAAAAAATATAAATTTATTTCGGGAACCATATTAGCTAGATGTTTAAAATTTTGCATATTTCTTAGTTTAATCTGAGAGAACATTCACACAAAATTTTATCAATTTTAAAGAGGATGATGCTTAAATTTATTATTTTTTCGTTGATTTAAAATGGAATATCCTTATGACGTTTTTTTAAATTAACAAATCGTCGTAATTTTTATATGATTTCTTCGGGATGTTATAACAATGGTGCAACGAAAATTTAGTTTTTTAAATTGTTTACTGATGATTTATGAATAAGACGTTCATATAAACATGACTATGTATAATACTAAATTTATAAATTGTCTTAGTATAATATGGTACAGCATTTATACCATATTTGAATTATTTCTGAGGAGGTAGGGGAAATCCGATCGTTGATTTAAAATGGAATACCCCCATAAGTACATTGTATTTCTCGTTTGGTTACTATATTTACAGCAATGGCAGATTGGAGCTGATAACGTCATATTGATATTTTTATACGCATTTTTTTAAACTGTATCGAACGTCACAGGATAGCTCTAATTAAATTAGTGTCCAAAAATAATGCATCATTGTAAATTCGTGCATTGAGTGATTGATGAATGAATGCCTTTAGGAAATGGCGAATACGCATTTTCCCCATGTGTGGAATATCGTCGCACGCTGCTATGCTATGCTTACCCTACACTATTGGGAGAACATATTGCGACATCAGTACATTTGTGCACAAATGTATTATTAAATTTAAGCCACATCATAGAAATGCTTTATAGTTGATTGTACTTTTTATAAATCATGTTGAAATTTCAGCAAATCTCTGTAGTCCATAAATTAGCACATTTTACTTCCGTACTCTCGAAGAAATTTATCCTATTAGAGTAGAAATTATCCGGACCGTGATAAAGAAATAATGCAATGATCAGATTCTGAATATGGCCCCTTCTATATGGGCCCTATTCATTGTCCCAATTCTATTAGTTGAACCATTTTACAACCTTACAAAAACTGTATTTACATTTTGACATAATGCACCCATGCTGTAGGGTATATCTTAGTACTATATGACAATAATTATACAATTTTTGCGCGGCGCGTGTTTTCTGGTGCTTCTGATGCCACGGTGAGGAAGCAGATTTTCTCTGCTGTGTGTTTTCCAAGTTTATTTTTGGAAATCTATTTATTCCGTGCTGTCAAAATAGGCATAAACTACGGAAACGACGAATTCTTGATGAAGACGTAACGTTTAAGGGAATATATTGGATTTTGTTGTGCTATTTTTTACGTTTTTTGTTCTATTTTAATTAAAATCCATTACAAAAAAATGGCTTATGATGTCAATTAGCATATATAAATTTATATGTTAGTAGCCAAACAATATATTCAAAGATATTGGATTTAACTGGACAATAAGAGATCGTTAGTAGACCAGCAATTGCATACCACGAGTTTTAAAGACAAAAATAGTTAGTTTTCTTTAGTATATTGATACATACAGAGAGAAAAATTAATTTTTACTCATTTACTGAGATTAGGAATGTCAAAAAATCGCCACTTTCAAAAAACTTGTTTTCGGTTAGTTGGTTTCCAACTATCCTTATAGTTTTGTCGTACAATATTAGTACAAGATCTGTTTCAATATCGTACGAATACTCCGTCATATCGTATCATTCTCGCATCAATACCAAAACGAGTGGTAGACCTGGTATATTTGTACGCAGTCTGCCATTCGATTTGATATCGCTTCGAGACTGTTTCGAGGGATTCATTCGATATCGATTACGATATCGTATCTATATAATACTACAATTCATTCTGAGATGTACGCCGATATCGTAACGAGATACAGAAGTTTATTCGAAACGAGAAAATTAATGATAGTTCGAGAAAATTCGTTTACATAAGAGCTCCAAGACAAGGCAGACTGGGTAATGGCAAATGGAAAAATGGAAATGGAAAAAAATGGGCTTTATCTCAATAACTAGAGCCAATTTCAAAAATTTAGTCCATTTTTGGAATCAGTGCCAAAATGTAATAAAGAATTGCTACAATTTGACAGCATCAAATCGAACCTCGGGTTTGTAACAGCGGTTTTTGATATCCCTAACTGAATATATCCTTTAGGGCCTGTTTAACAGGTTAAAATTAGATATAAAATTTCCACATTTTTTAAACATATAAAGTTTAAATTCAAAACGGCTGAATTTTGATCAATTTTTTAGACATAGAGACAACCGCCAGTGAGAAAATATGATATTTACATTATTTGTGATATGTCTTCACCGTACAACAAAATTCAACTTTTGACTACATAATGAGAAAATCCTATATATTCTTAAAGTAGGCTAAAAAAACAAAATACACGTGTATCCCAGTTTTTCTGAATCAATTCGTTAAATGGTTTTATTTGCAAGTGCAGATTTTCGATCGAACGTTTGAAATAAGTTTCATGTAATTCATAGCTGAGATAATGAAAATGGTTGCCCGATATTAAGTCGTATACAGCTTTTATTTTTTTTTAATAAATTTATATTGATTTTTCAAATATCTCATAGTACCATTTCAAATGGGAATAAAACATTTAATCGAAATGATATTGGAAAACCGTTTTCATATTCATACTCTGAGAGAACGCAGCTACAAAATATGTGCCGCAAAAAAATTAAAAAAAATATTATGAAAATGTGATATGCATTTGCAATTCAAATGCAAATAAAACCGTAAACGAATTGATCTAAACAACCTGGGTACCCACAAGTTCATAGAATGATCTCTAGTTTTACATTCTGGTCGATTTTTTTATGTTTGCAAAATAGTGTCGGATGGTGCTATAGATAAAATGACATCTTATTAAAACTATGGTCAGTTTGAAATTCGAAACTGACCTTATCGATATCATTTAATTAACCTAGTGCAAGTTCAATATTGCAAATTCAAGGTATTCTTAAATAATGGTTAAATTTCGAAAATACGAAGGTTTAATAAGTTTTTCTTGGAAAAACACATAATTAAAGTGTTGAAGGCTCATGTCTTATTTGTCATTGTCTTTGTTATATTGTTTTAAACATTAAATTCTACAACTTACTCCTCAATATAACAAAAATAAAATAATTTTGAATTCGCTTTGGATCCCTCTCGGATTTTTGAAAATTATTTATCTTTTTTAGTCAATCGTACCTTTTTGGGTGTATCAAAGTTATAAATGTTATTTCGGAAATATGTATACAACAAAACAAGGCAAAAATAATTTAATGATATATTCAGGAAAATAGTATTTTACATGCTGATTTCCCAAATTACAAGTCCATCTAATAACTAAAAGAAGAAGAGTTTTCGGAAAACATGGGATCTAAACAAAATTTGACTAAATCTATATTTTGAGAAACGTAAAAGCGTTTGGTTGCAATTTCCAGTTTTATAGTGAGTACATATTTTGAATGAAATTTTTTTTAGATTTCGTATTATAACTTAGGATTGAAACCTTATAAATACCGGTTTTGATTTCGGTTTTTTTGGTTTCGGTTTTTTTGGTTTCGGTTTAAAGTTTTATAAAGATATGTTTTCGGTATACAGTTCCAAGTTACAGTTTCGATATCGGTTTTTGTGTTAAGGTCACTTTTTGTCCATAGTCTCAATGTCTAGAAGAAAATAGTAAATTTTTTCACTCACACAAGAAATAATAAAAACTAATTACTTAAAAATTTAAATTATAATTTTAATACCAAAAATTGAAAAAAATCGTTAGAAAGACATTGCTAAAATTTTGATTTTTGTTTAAAAGTTCGGTTGGAAAAAGTAACCAGTTGTAAACGAATATCGGTTACAATTTTGGAATATCGGCTTCAATCGTTGATCATAAAATTTCTGGATTTCGTAAAGCAATTATTTCATGATGTCTAGGCACACAACAACCCTATACGATATCCCATGTTAGGAGCACTTGAAAACTTTGCGAACTTGAAACAGGCTTCAAGGTAATGAAAACCTATTCGGAATCGGCGTCTGCTTTTCAGTCTATATTGTAGAATAATATGTTAAATGTTTTGGGGCTGTGAAATCCATTATAATTTTTTATAAAATCACTAAACACTTTTTACATATTTAACTGGGTACTATAAACAGTCTTTTTTTTAGTTCGTTGATAATTCTATTTCATATTGCACTATGTATATACACTTCATCTGTATGATGCAATTATTTAAATATTTTTATAAACACTTTTTAAAATATGTGTTTTTTTTACTGTTTGCACGCACTTCAAACGTTTTACTTTTTCGTTTTTAGAAAATCAGACTGAAGGAAAATTTTCTTTCGCGTATCTTTGGAACCGCACAGATACATATATATGGGGCGTCGCACATTTTCACTTTTAACATTTTCCTTGCGAACTTTGTTCTCGGAGTTGTTGCTGCAGCTTCTGTTGGATTTGTGAGTGTAGCATTTTCTTTTTTTTTTGTATTTGTTGTGCGTTGTTTTCGTATTCATTTTGTTACTGGCATCCGCAGATGCTTTGGCTACGAATACGAACCATTATAGATACAAACCGATTTCAGTTACGGCGATAACGGGCACGGCGACAGCCTCAATGTATCGCTTAGATACTGAGATACTGATGCTCAACGATTTTTGAGTTGTTGTTGTCGTTGTACGCGGCGAGTTTTTCGGCTTTTATAATATTTGGTCTGCGTACGGCTGCTGCTCTGCTACACCGTAAGTTAACAGAACCAACTAACATACACTGCGAGCGAATATCTCAGAGATACACACATACACTCGTATTTTTTTATTACATTTTTATATATATTCGTCATAATATGTCGCCATTTGCAAACGAAAACAGCGCACAACTAATCGTTGTTCCCTACACCAACACGCACACACACACACACACACACACACTTTGGCGCACGATGCATGGCTAACGAAATTCGTATTGCGAATAATAGTAGAACTACGCGTAAAGCAAATAGTACGCAGCCAAAGGAGTCTCGTGAAACCGTTATAGACACAAAGCACCGTTACACACACGCACACACACAAACGCAAGCCGAACACCCCACACAGATTAAGGCGCGCAGTCCAAAACAAGCACGAGAATAATGAGCCTCACAAAGCATCAACCAACGGAAGCGCCCGAGTGCAACCGAAATAAACAAGTAATGCCAGACTCTCTTTTTTTAATATTCACAAAATAGATAATTTTAAAATGTTTATAATATTCCCAAAACTCAAAATTTAAAAAAGTAAATTTGTTGGAAACATATTTTTCCTAGTCTACAGATAAATATATTAAGAATTTTATTTTGGCTATTCAAAATGGTAGGAGTATGGTAGAAAAATGGTAGGATTTAATCTTGAACCAAACACATGAACATAAAATGACTGACGCTCTAATATTCCTCACAAAAACAATTTTCACACGCACACCAAAACGGATTGCTTGCTGCAAACAATAAAGTATTTGATTACTTTCCAGCAAACGAAAGATAAACATATTAACGGTATCAAAACGATAACATTGATAGAACCAAATAATTGTCACCGATCCTAAAAATCCTCTTTTGGCATTAGTTTGAAAGAACGAACAAATCTGTTGCACCAATTAACTTCATTCGGTTAAATCGAATTGTGTACAAATTTGAGCCATATTAGCCTATACAATTGAAATATTACTCTATACACAATCCCAATCTAAAACAGTTCGAAATTGGTTGCAGTATAAACTGTAATTCTTTTATTTTTGGCAATACCAACTGATGGTTGAGAGAAGCGAATAAGTTGGTTGGCGCAAGAAATATCTATTCTGTGTGGAAAGATACAAAAATTATAGTGTTTTCGATAAAAACGAACCTTTCTGATATTGTTATGTTTTTCTCATTAAAGAATTCGAGTTGATATTGGAAAAATTGCTATTTTCGTTAAGACATAATTTATCTGCTCAGCTTTTTTATTAATGTAGAAATACTTTTAAATACTTTTAATTTTATATTTAAAATTGGTCATAATTACATATTACAATAATATTTTTAATGCAGACTTCGATTCGGATCAGACAAATTGTGCATTAGATGGGTAGCTAGGTTATGTACCTCTATCACCTGAACCTAATTCCGTCATTTATGTTTTTTTTATTCATTATGATTTAAAAGGACGTGGTAAATAGAATTATTTTCCAAAAGAATTATTATTGTTTTTTTTTTGTTGAACATTAGCAGGAACATATTTTATTTAATTTTAGAAGTATGAAAATTTAATAGGTGACCTTCTTTTCACTCTATTATAGGATACTGAGACATACCCATAGAATGTAAAACATTTCTGCAAAGCTGAATACTACTGGTTTAAGGTCTTATTTAATGAATTTTTATTCTATGAATAATTGAAGGACCAAAGAAAATATATTGATTAAATGGAGCAAGACAAAAGGAAATTTAAATCAAAGAATTTGAATTGTATTTAATCAGAAGACTTAAAAAATCATTTGCAAAAACAAAGTTATAGGAATCATAGAATTATGGATCTAGTTTGACATATAATATATATTTTTATTGAATTATAAAAAGTGTACATGATATACACCATAAAATTAATATTTTTTGCGTTTCACTGCTCATAACATTGGTGAAATCAATTTGAATTTTGTATATTATTTGAAAATATTAGCTATAGTATTCTATATGGGATATAGAAGAAATCAGATCGAAAATTTAAATCTGTTAAAAGTTAAAATCAAAAATATATAGAAAAACACGCCATATATTTGTATTACGTTATAACTGAAAAACTTTAGATAATCTAAAAAAAAAAACTGAGTATGAGATCGTGATTAGAATCTTGAAGTACATCTGAAAATCACACTAAGATCGTGGGTAAATAAAAGGCATCTATTTGTTGTATAGTGCAATATTTGTACAGTGAGATTGAATTTAAAATATCTTATGTAAATCATTTGATACCGAATGATTCGCTATCATTTGTCTATAATATAACTACACAAAAAAAATCTCTGTTATTTCTAGTTGCTATCAACCTTTTAGGCCATTTTCAGTCCTTTTAGAATAAAAAGCCCCTTCCACCATTATTTTTAAAAAAACTATGAACACATTTTGTCTTTCAATTGTCTAGATTCATTACAATACACCTACAAATACAAATATTCCGATAAGTTTTAAAGGTATTTGAATCTAAACTAGGTAAAAAAAAATTTCAAAGACAATACCGATCAAATGAAAAATAAGATAATGATTTATGTTTAAGCAGTGCATAGTTCAAACTAGCAATGAAAATTACGAACTTTTTTTTCGTCAGTTCTCATTTTTAAAGTATACTCTGTCAACATAGATTTCGTCAAAAAATTATAAAGTGTAAATTTATAAAAGTGTAAAATGATTGTATATTTTACATATAAATGACTGAAATCTTTGTGTTTTTATCAGCATTTTTGTTAAAACTATGCAATAAGAATAATTAAACTTTAGACATTTAGAAATTATATTTTAGATTAATTAGTATTTTTTTATTAGAAATTGATTATATAAAAGAGTTCAAGTATTGTTTTCACAGGGCATATTTTAAAATGTAGATCAATTAGAAAAAGTTAGTATTTTTGATAATTAGTGTGGTCTACGCACTGGATAACCATAAATATTTGTGTTGCAAAAAATAATTAAAATATTTGAAAAGAAATCCAAATTTTACGAGTTCAGATCCAATTAACTTAATAATCCAATTTAAAGTTTTTGTAAAACCAATTTTCAACAATATTTAATTTATTCGACGACTTAAATTTAGAATTACAATTTTGTAAAAGCGTTACGTAATAGAAACCAGTAAGGAAGATTTGGTCACATTTGAAATTGTGATAGTGCGAATTATAAACGTTATTGTTGGTCAAGGTCGAATATATATACCCTACTCATACTCATGAAAATGCGTGCGGTTACTATTTAAAGTGGTGCAAATTTCTCCAAGGTTTACGAATCCGGAAAATAACTAAACAACTTGCAAGGATTTCTTTTATTTGGGTACCCATATGTACAAATGGATAGGTGTACCGATTTTCTATTTTTTTTTTTCGGGAACCACAAATTGGTTGTACAAAAACATTACTTTTTTATATAATTGAGAATAAATTCGATATAGTTGAATATGAGGTATTTTAACATAAGTGATCGGATTATAGGTCACAATGGACCAAACATGCATATTTTGAATCTATATATTCTAACTTCGGAGTTTTATTGATCTAGCTCTTCAAGTTTTCCTTTAATCGTGATTTGAATAGACAGACCTACTCTTATTAAACTGAATATACCCTTTCACTCTTAGTATGTAGTTTAAATAAGCACCAGCGAGTTATATAGAATAGATATCATATAATATGCTATTAAATTTCATTATTCTTAATATTGTGTTCAGTGTTTAACTTTCCTTGGGGTGCCGGAATTAATACATTTACGCTACTAGATTTTGATGTAAACTCATTGGAGACATGGAGTTTATAGATATTATTTAAGATACAATTATTTCAAGTTGTTTGAGATTTAAAATTTATTGTTCGCAAATTAATTAGTATACAACATATGTTAAGTGTCTGTATGGATTACTAAGAAATCCACCTTCCGTGGATTCTGTGTTGAAGCAATTCAAGATATTTGTTGGAAACACTTTTCTAGAATGTTTGGTGATTGTCGCAAATGAGAAGAACATTTGTAATGTTTGATAAAACTATAAAATCTGTTTGCTAGTATAAACAATTTCTTCGAATTATTTTGATTAGATTTCAAAAACCCCGCGTATTTGTTTGAATTATCGTTTGTAGCAAACAAGACATGTGTTCGTGTCAATATAGTATTTCATAATGTTTAAACCTATGGTAAAAACTTATTTTTTTTTCTAATTGAAATTTTATGTGAGCTTGTCAACTCTGAGGACAACACAAAAGTTCAACTAACGAACAAGAGTTAAAGTGGCTCAAAGGACCATTTGCAGGATTCTGTGTGTCAAGCAAATTAGGGATGAAACTCGTGTGCAGCAAGTTAAACAACGAAAATGTTCTTTTGCAAAAATCATTTATATTTAGTAATCTCTATTCTCTATTCCTGATTAACATAAAATCAACATGGTTTCATCACATCTAAAATGTCTATATGAATCTGCTTGTCTAAAAGGTATTCATTAAAAATGAAAACACAATTTCAAACGTAGTTTTTGTATTATATATCCAAAACAATGATAAAAATGCAATATTGCTCAAATTTAGTATTCAAATTAATTTGCAGCACAACTTCTTGAGAACACTAATATCCGCTTTATTCCTTTTAATTGGACTTTTCCGATACAACTCGGTTGTAGTGGAATAATTACTATTCGCCTCGGAGAGTATTTTACGGTTGTTAAAATGGATTGTTCAATTAAAATGTTAAAACTCTTGTAGTAGACACTGTAAAAATGGCGACGTTAAGAAATTGACAAATATTATGGACTTGCACAAGTATAATTGAGGCGAAATGGAGATGAAATGTTGGATTCTGCAAAAGCACTGAGAACGCGTATGTATATCGGACTCGCATCTGTATCTGTATATCCTACAGATTTTACATATATTTTTTTTATCTTGTTCGATTTTTTCACTGCGTCAAATTTATGAAAATTTCATAGGACTGCTTATAAAATCAAGTAAGAACTCGTCAAATCGATGTATCTGAAGGTGTTACCGTTTTTACGCGTATTTTTTTCAAATAGTTTTTGCATTTAAATTATGTTTGCGGTTTTTAGTTTGTGCACTGCATAGAAAAGATACATTTTTTTTAATATGTTTAGGTTCACGAGCAGCCAAAAATTTTCATTCCGCGTTCGGCGCGTTCCACACAAAGACTAATCGGCTGGGCCGATGTCGGAACTGCGCCGCAGACAGTACAGAGTGCGGCTGCTGGAGCAACGTATCGGCAAAATACAAGATACATTTAACAGTCTCGTAATAGTCCTCATTGTATGTGTGTGAGAGAAAACGACGAGCCGAGAAAGCAGCCGAAAGTTTCAAAATCTGAAATTGAAACTGAAATCACACACACAAAAATACTTTGCCGCGTATCCTGTCGTAGCTGTTGCTGCAGTTGTGAGCTTTTTCCAAGGAATCCATAGGATATATGGTATCTGTGTGATTTTGTGTGTTTGTATGTGCGAGTGGCATAGGTCGTTGGTCCAACTACGCCGAGAATATCTCACGTTCCGCAGCACACTCGTCTCTGCGACAGTTCTCAGGGAAATTGAAACATATCGCTGGCATTTCAATGTGACTGAAACCTATCCAACATCTAGCCATCCAGCCGTACAGCATAGCCTGCGGCAGACGCAGAAGGCGACAGGATATATAGGTCTCTTTTCACACAGCATCCTGTTGAAGGTGTCCGTCTGCGAATTGTCAGTAATGCAATTGCGGAAAGGAAGCGAGTACGAGTGCTGTGTGGCGCTTCGTGCAGTTGACTGTTGCGCCATCGCTAATTGTTTGGCATCACTTAACTGGCAGCACTGGGTGTTCGCTGGATGCTCTCGTTGGTGACAGTCATTGACAGGAAATCGAGTTAAGGTAACGACTTGAGTAGTTTAATGGCTATGAAAATATATGTGTTGAAGTAAAATTCCCCACTGTACGGAGGAAAGGTATTCTCAGAGTCATGAGGAATCATAGCCATAGCCATGAACATATTTTCTGCGACTCAAGAAGTATATTTGCGATTACTATTTTAAGTACACTAAAAAAAAA
Organism: Dryomyza anilis; assembly: GCA_951804985.1. Classification (NCBI taxonomy): domain Eukaryota; kingdom Metazoa; phylum Arthropoda; class Insecta; order Diptera; family Dryomyzidae; genus Dryomyza; species Dryomyza anilis. The sequence continues at coordinate 67,588,470 of OX638133.1, forward strand.
GTGACGTAATTAAATTAAATACAATTCATTTTAATTTGATTTAAATACTTTTATAATAAAAACGGATTACTCCTTACAAAACGTATTACGCGCATATTTAATTTCAAAATAAATAAAAAAGTATTTAATTTTATTAAAAAGTTCAAACAAAGAAAAATAAAATTTACATTTTTATGATGTGATATAAAGTATTTACTTCAATTTTCATTAAGTACGTAATAAATTTCAATAAAAAGTATTTACATCATGTTTAAATAAAAAGTATTTAATTTAAATACAGAAGACTACGGGTGAAAAATGTGTCGAAAAGTATTTAAATTTATTAGTTTTTTATTTAATTTTATTACTTTTACTCTCAGTGTACGAAAACGGAAATTTTCATTTTATTTATTTCATCTACTGGGACATTTCTCATACAGATTATATTTAATTAAATACAAACAATATATTTAATACAAAAGTCGATCCTGTTCAATCGCGGAATTGCAGGATGTTCGCACATAAATACATCTCGTAGGCAGTGTCACAGTACAGGACTGCTTGCTACGCTATATCGGTAGCTCAGAGGTTAGTGCGTTGGACTACGTACTGAAAGGTCCTATATTCAATTTTGTGCTGCGACTAACAACACCTTTTCTTAGAAAACATTTTTCTATACCGCGCTACGCGCTCGTTAGACAATGACAAATCTCCGAAAGCAAACACTTCCCATGAAAAGCTCTAACACTCGGTATTCGGATTCAGAATTAAATTGTAGGGCCCACCACTTTGATTAAAAATATAACAAGCACAGTTGAAATGGTATGAGAGCTCGGCCTAAGTTCTTCAGGACTTTAGCGCCAAATTATTAATATTAAAACAGTATATTTTACATCTCAGATAGTTTTAGTTTCAGAGTCCAATTTGAATTTCACTAGGGCCATTTTTGTGGAATTCTACAACATTTTTAATATTGAAAAGTCTTTAAAACAGTTCAATTTAGATCAAAAGATAAACAAAGAATCAACAATTTTTTTTTATTTTCCCTATTATATTTACAGTTACAGCTCAGAATTGACCGATGATGCCCATTTTCAATACCAAACATCATAGACGTATAAGCAAACTAACTTTGTAGTTTGCTTGATCAAGCTCTTCTCGTTTTCCTGTTATCATGATCTCAACAGACAGATAGACGGACAGACAGGCGGACATTGCTAAATCGACTCAGGAGATCACACTGATTAGGAATATATATATTCTTAATTTCGACCACCCCTTCTTCCGAGTGTTACAAACGGAAGACCAAACTGTATGTATACTAGGGGTTCCAATCCCGAAGCATTTTAGAAATCCCGGGACTTTCGGGATTAGTAAAATAATCCCGGGACTTTCGGGATTAGAAAAATAATCCCGGGACTTTCGGGATTAGAAAAATAATCCCGGGATCCCGGGATATATCCCGGACTATGTCCCGAATGATTAAAATTTGTATTACAGGTACCAAATTAGTAAATTTTACACATTAAGTCGGATCGGCATATTTTTCCCATAGTTGTAAAAGATCTTTATTTACATAGTGCTGCTAGAGTTTATCACAAAAAAATTTGAGTCGGTAAATAATTTCCTGTGCTTGAGTATTGCAGATGAAGTTAAAAACACTTTAAATCAATATTTTATCATCTAAATAAAGCTGTTTTGGATCGGAGTAGGCCTAAAATTAGTGAGCGCATCGTCTTTGAAGTTTAAATAGAACAAACATTTTACATTTTCTCAAGTTAAACCTGTCACAAATATAATTGTGTTTATACATTCTTTGTAGTTCTGAATCCAAATATGTTAACGATCAATTTCTGTGACGTATAGTAAAGAAATTCTAAAGTCTGCCAATAATTAAATTTTTACTGATTACATAATATTGTTTATGTTTTATTGCCGTTCGGGCATTGCAACTGAAGGTAAAAAATAATTTTACAAAATAATTTTATGTTTAGGGTAATAAAAACGTATTTTGTATCAGAATAGGTTCCAAAAATTAGAGTTTAAATCTATTAATGTCCTCCTAAAATTTTATAAATTGGGAAGTTTAAAACTCCAAAAAAACGTAATTTTATTTGATAAAACCGGAATATTATTCAGTAGGATTAGTATATTCAAACTCTATTTTTTGAGCCTATTCCGATACAAAATAGGCTTAATACTTTTAGTACAAACCTTAACAATTTGCTTAATTACAGGAATAATTTCTAAAAGATTTTGATTCTCCTATGTATTATTCCTAATTTTCTTAGGGGGAATATTAGTTTTATTTATTTATGTTACATCTTAAGCTTCAAACGAAATGTTTTCATTATCTATAGGACATTTTTTTTATCAAATTTTTTGTTGTATTCTCTCACAGAATTATGTAACTTTTAGGCCGTATTACACTTTCATATTAAAATATAAGTTTGATTTCGATCTGCACTATTTTACATATAGTTTTGTGAAAAATACTAACAGCTGTATCCTTACATGAAATCAAACATTTGTCATCAAGTCTATTGAAAAAATAATTAAAATATGCTAACGACTGCAAATTTAAAATTTAATAGTTTTAATATTTTCTACACGTTATTTTGATTGGCAATACCGGGATTTCATTTCGGGATTTTTGGTACAAATATTCTCCGGGATCCCGAAATTTCGGGATCCGGGGATTGGAAGCCCTAATGTATACCCTTTCACTTTAGTGTAGAATATAAAAATAAAAGACGAATGCAATGCGAATGCAATGTAGGGTATTTTTGTCCAGCTTATTTTGCATTTTACAAACACTAGATACTACCTACCGGCAGATACATTTGTGCAGATACGCACATCGGAGATATTCAAATTTTGGCACGAAAACAAACGTCTTCGGCGCGTGCTGCTGACGTTCTTATGTATTTTGATTTTATTTTAAATTCTTTAAAAATTCTACCGTCACTGAGCATACATGCAAGTGTTATATGCGCACTACACGTAATTGCATCCAACGGATGTGCGAATGAAAGTGATTTCTTTTTGAAATTGTAATTGGATTAATTTGCGACTCTCGCGAGTAGCACAGTCAACGTACTGAAGAAATTTACTATGCAGATTATTGTCAATTTAAGGCAATCTTTGTAATTTGTGATGCAAGAGACATTAGGTTTTTTTGTATTTTATTGCGCGCAGTTACCATGCAAAACAGTACAGCAATTTGTTTTATGTCGAGAATATTTTTTTTTTGTATTTTACGAATAGACATATATTAAGTAAACGAAACACATACGCACTCCACGAACAAGTATCTCAAACTAAAATTATTTCAATCCATTCGATTCTATTCTTGCGACATCATTCTTGTGCGCAGATTGCGCATCTTTAAGATAACTCGCTCTCTTGCTCACATCCTCTCCAACGAGATCACGTTTCTCTTGACTGCAGAGACTGCTACCAGACTGTAGCAGACACAGCCCACGACCAAAATATCAACAAAATAAAACAACAATTTGTTGTTGTGGCTCCTACAGGAGCAGGCGAAGGTTGACGTCGTTTCGATAGAGTCTGCATGACATTCGATTGATGGGTCGGTCGGTCGGTCGGTCGGTCTGTGTCTGGGAAGACAAGTGCGTGCTGTGTTGTGTACGAAATAACAGCGGGAGAGCGGAGACGGCGGCAATGGTTGTTGACAGTTGACAACACTGTGGGCAAATTTGCAACAGAATCTTAATGATTTTGTTTTTATACTTGCGCAGTATATGATGAAAAACATTTTATTCGTTAAATTATAAAATGTTTTTGTATTATTTATTTTGATTATTATATTTGTATTATTATATTTGAACCTCGTTCATTTTTGAAAATTAGTATCTATAATAAATTTCTACTTTACTAAATATACACGCAAAGAAAGGGAAAACTCCGTTCCACACAAATGAAAAATTCGACAAAAGAACCTTCTAGTTATGAAATGTTGACATAGATTTAGTAAATGTTAATCGTTGTCACGGAAAAGGGTTTGAAATAGAATTTGGCTCTAAATAAATCTGTGGTTACAGAAATAGAAAATGTACGATCTCTCACGGTGAAATTGGGAACATCTGTTAAATATATGAGGCATTGGGCTGTCCATGCTATGAAATTTTGAGAAAAATACGAAAAACGTGTACTAAAATATAATATTTGTTAAATTAATTATTTTTCAAAGCTGGACATAGGCATTTTGAATTCCTAATGCCTCATTTGTATACCGCTATCCTAAGGTGTCACGAAACTTAGTTTAGTCTAGATCGAATCAGTGATTGTAGAGATATCAAAATTATAAGTATATTAACGGCCTCTGACAGTGAACATTAGAACTACTTTATAGTTAAAATCAGAGGTTCCAATTTACTTATTATTTGCAAGTTACATGCCCCCCTTAAATATGGATATAAAAAATATTTATTTATTGATTCGGGGTAATGCACTGCGACCAGAATAGATCTATTGTGCCCCGCTTGATACCATAACTGAAGAGATTGTCAGCTGTGGCATTTCCCTATACTATTTATAGGGGGTTCTGGTTCTAATGTCCGTCAAGCCTATCTCAGTTAAGAACCTGATTATATGGTTAGGGTTCATCTTTCTAATATCGCTCGGACTTGAATGTCGATTCCCAAGTATTTGCATTATTGTACGCGTTAGCGCTGGAGATTACGGCGGATCGAAATTTTTTCCCAAATTTGTAATAGGGCTTAAAAGTTGCATTGTTCTGCTAGAGTTTACCACAAAAAATTTTAGTCGAAAAAAATAATGTCTATGTTCGCGCATTGCAGATAATGTTAAAAAACACTTTAAATACACATTTTTATTTTTTTACATCTATATAAAGTTTTTTTTGGATCGCAAAAGACTCAAAAAATTAGAACTTGTAAATATCTATTAATGTCCTCCTAAAGTTTCATCAATTCTGAATAAAATCTTAGCTCGCGCATCTTTCTTGAAGTTAAAAAAGAAAAAAAAAATCGGCATTTTTTTTTGGTTAAACCGTCCTAAAATCGACTCGGGTGGTTATTTTCATATGTAATTTTTATTATATATATTTTTAGGTGTGCTGAATCCAAATTTGTTAACAGTCAATTTTTATCGGGTATAGTTTTTGAAAAAAAAAATCCTAAAGTCTGGAGCTTAGCCCATTATCAAATTGTTTTTTTTTTTTTTTTTTTTTTTTTTTTTTTGGAATATCTACTAAGATCCACAGCACTCAGACAGACTATATCCATTGTACTGTGAAATCTATTCCCTACAATTTTGTGGTTAATATCACCACGAGCGCCCATGCCCAAGCCGGGATTCGAACCCGAGACCTTCAGAATGCAAGTCCAGCGCGCTACCTCTGGACTGCTGAGGCCGGCATCAAATTGTTTACTATTACATCGAATTGTTTTAGATTTGTTTGGCGTTTTTGGGTTTATAAGTATTATAATGGTCCTATAATTTACCACAAATAATTTTTTTTTCGATAACAGTTGTTTTTGACATTTTTACTACACTAAAATGTTTACTACACTTTTTTTTCAAATTATTTCCTAAATTTCGTAAAAAACTTTTTTAATTAATTTCGAAAAAAATATATTAGATCTACAATATTCATCATATAGAATATTATATTCACAAATATTATGAACAAATTCATCAATATAACGATTCAAATTCATTGTATTTTACACTAAGAAAGCAAGATAATGAAAGTCTTGCTCCAATTATCCTGTTAAATTTGCGCCTTGTAGCAAATATTAAAATATCCCATAAGTTTCAATAAAGTTGCAACAAAACTATTAAAATTTTTTAAATATGACATATACAGATAGTACCGAGATGTTTGCCACAACAGTAATGAAAATTTAGATATTTTCAGTTGACTGATAGTAAACATCCGGAGTTCTTGGACATTTGCTACAAAACTGTTGGCTTATTTCGAGATTTGAATACTAGAAAAAGAAAAATGGAGTGTTTTTTTCTACGCTCGATTTATCCACAACAATTAAGTAAATCAAATGGTGTAAAAAAGTACCAACTGAAATATTACATTTTAATGGTAATTTAAATTATCAACACGTGATGGAAAATATTTCTTTTCAGAGTTTACTTTGATGACAGCATCGCCGCTCGGACTTGGTTCTTCTGCGAAGAAATCTCAAGTCGTTGTACAATTATACCTTCGAAGGATTTATAAAGACGATGGCGATGTATAACCATGATACTGATTTAGTTCTAGAATAAATAAAAATGCATTTGATGCATTTTCTTTCAATTCAATAAAAATTACACTTTGTAACACACACTATGTAAAACTCACTACACCAAACTCACCACACTAAAACTCACCATATCAAAATTCACAAAACCAAATCTAAATTTCAAACCTCTACACCATATTCTTTAAAATTCGGAATATATATCGTAGAAACCCAGGAAATGTTAACAAACTCTATCAAATTTTCCAAAATAAATACTAAAAATATTCTTTATATTAATTAAATCACTCCATGTCCTTGCATTCTCAAAATGTTTGCACGAGTCGTGCACGGGTCCAGCTATTAAGAAGTATTTTCTTTTAATAGTCATTCAACCTCATTATGGAATTGTTAACTCTGATACCCACCACTGACGTATTTACAAAGACATTCAAAAACTATTTTATTTTAATACACTTTTTTCGGTACGATTTTCAGATCGTATATTGTTTTTTTTATTTTACGGCAAAATAGCGATATTTGAAATTTCAGATACAAATCTTTTTATATTGTTTTGACATGATTTTTTGTAGAACCTCCCCTGGACATCGCTCATGCCGCCCAGGGAGACATTCTCCACCGGTTCGGAACCATTGATTAAATCAAATGATTTTTAACAAAGAGTAACTGTATTAAATTTGGTCAACATCGGTTCTGAAATTACACATAGTGCTCCAGAATTCATGTTTAGGCTGCTAAAATTATTTTATTAGATTATAGCTGGACCCGTTCACAGCTTCGCCCGTGCTAAGTTTTTGTAATTGTAAAACTATATCGTTCATAAAGTGTGGATACATTTACGCCCCTTTTTAGGGCATGTCTACGTCGCCTTTTCACTCCCATATTGATCATAGTGTCATGCCTCTATTTCCAATCTCGATCACATTCCACGTGGCTATTAACATTTTTTAAAATGATCCTTTGTTTCGAGTTGTACAACTCTGCTCTTTGTAAGTCAGGAGTTTTAGCATTTTTAAAATTTTTGTTATATGAGAGGTGTCTCGCCCCATTGTCCAATGCCGTCCAAAAGCTCCCCACTCCCAAAAAAACAATTTTTTTTTTGGATTTCATCCACTTAAAAATTCCAAGATTTTTGGATTTTTTTTATTTTTGAACATTTTTCGAATTATAACTAAGGAAATATATTTGTGGTTTTCAGGGTACAATTTATGTTTTGAAAATTTAAGAATTTGTTATAAATCACCAAATCGAAAATAATTATTTGAACCACTGCTGGATGAAATCTCTGGTGAAGATGCTAATGAAATGATTCATATATTATATTAGCCAACATAGCCAATGTATATATTACCCAATTTAGGCCTTTATGTAGATCCAAATAATTTAATGATGTTGTCGCCGAAACCATGGATTTAATTCAAGTCAATTCTATGACAATTTTTGAAGCGGTAGATATTGATTGAATCTAATAGGATCTGAAGAAAACGGCTTCCAGATCCAAGACGGTGAATTTTTTCCACAAAGTATCCGGATTTTTTTCCAGCCCTGATTCTATGTGACACTTACACTTAGTTTAATTGTTTACGATTTTTTAAACTCTGCACTTAGTACGTAAAGAGTAATAGCAAATTTTAAGGTTTTATGGGAGTATGGGAGGTGCCACGACCCATTGTCCAATCCCGTCCATATTCGGCGTGATGATCGTAGTTTTAAATATGAACATTTGATTTGATTTTTATAACTCTACTTTTAGTATGTCAGGAGTTATAGCATTTTTAATGTTTTTGTTATATGAAAGGTGCCACGCCCCTTTATACAATCCCGCCCACATTCTACGTGACGATTTTACTTTTTAATATGAACCTTTGTTTCAATTTTCATAACTCTGATCAGGAGTTATAGCATTTTTAAAGTTATGGTTATATGGGAAGTGCCACTCCCCTTTATCAAATTTCGCCCACATTTAGCAAAAATATAAACAACAACAAAATACATTACTGAGCCCAATTTCATAACTGTGGCTATCTTATACAGCTATTTTGAAATAAAAGTTTAGTTTTGCCACGCCCATTTTTGTTCCTTAGGAGCAAATTTCCAAAAATCCCTTCGTAGTGCGATCTCACGTCGGGAAATCAACACCCTGTCCAAATATCAAGTTCCTAGTGTCAAATTTAGATTTTTTCGATTTTCTGGATTTTCCTTTGGGTTTTTCCGACTTTTCTTTTTTCCTAAACCACTCTTTCATTGACACGAACAAAATACAAAAAGAATCAGGCAAATCCGTCAGATCGTTCTCCCGTGATGCTCTGGCACACACAGGACATTTCATTTTTATATATATAGATAGATGGGTAGCTGAGTTATAAAATTCTTTTAGTGCACGCAACGAAAAATAAAACGTTTACAGAATTTCTTCTGCAATGTGCTCCAACTTTGCTCGCAAAAATGTACATGTATACTGTAAAAAATAAATTGTTCATTCTACACAAAAGTTCGTTTGCCCTCAACATTTATATTAAAGGTAATATTGTTTTTGTGTGAAAATAAAAAAAAATTAAATTGTGAGTGTGCAAAATTCTCAAACTGTTACTTCATACTAACATTTAAAACGGTATCACTCAAACAATGCTCGTAATAAAGGGACGCTACAAAAGTAGAGCGACAGGGACAGCAAACGACGCCATATTTCTTGCCGCTCTTTTGACATTTCTCTTCAGTAAGGTTTGCCATTTCATGCCACTGAAGCCGCTTGACCACCAGAAGCGTCGTATGTTCGTGAATTGTGCTGGGCCGTACTTCTTCCGTGATGATCAAGACCGACACGTTACTGTGTTACCGTTCAATGATAACCAAATGTTTTTGGCCCCATTTGGATGATATGAACTTGGAGGACATGTGGTTCCAACAGGACGGCACCACAAGCCACACAGCGAATGCCACAATCAATTTATTGGAAACCAAGTTTGGAGAATGTGTTATCTCACGAAATGGTCCAGTCGATTGGCCGCCTCGGTCGTGCGATTTAACGCCCTTAAACTATTTCCTGTGGAGCTACGTCAAGTCTATGGTCTATGCCAACGATTGATGAACTTCGTACGAATATCGAACGTGAAATTGCACAGTATCGGCCGATTTATGCTTGAAAACCGTCGAAAATTGGACTTCTGCAAGCGTGCCCGTGATGGCCATGCAAAAGAAATCGAGTTCCATACATAATGGCATCGAACGTATTTTTACAGGAATTTCATTGTTATCCAAAGCAGTTTTTGTTTTATTTAAAAAAAACTTTTGTACCGCTACAAAAAACCCTTTATAATACTTAGGTTCTTATTAAGATACATTACCAAATAATAAATGATAATAATGTTGGTAGATCATGGCAGTTCGTTGAATCGAAAATATATATATATATATATATATATATATATATATATATATATATATATATATATATATATATATATATGTATATTTTTAATATTTAACATGAAAACGCAAACGAAAAACTCGTTTGGTACAATGTTAGTTCCTCGCAAAATAAATCCACAAATAAAGTTCTTTTGTTACCTGTGTATTTATTTCTTAACTATGCGTTAAAATTAAGAAAATTTTCTTAGACGATAGATAACTAGATAACTGACACAAGTTGATATCAATTCGACGAAGTTAGTATAATGTGTTTTATTTATTTTTTATAATCTGTTTAAATTCATTATAAATTGTCCCCAGATTAATCGATTTGGTATATCCTTAAATAAAAAAAATTGTACGAAGATTTCGGTAACATATTCGATTTTAAAAATTAATTGGATTAGAAACCATTAATTTTGTATCTCTTCTTTCTGTCTCGATCAGTTTTGCCGTTCACTATAACTGTAAAAACAGGAGATCTCCTATCGGAGCAAGCAAAGTAACAGTAGAATTATCATATCGTAATAATACGATTTTCAGACTGATTTTTTAAGTATCAGCAGGTTCTATTAGGTATGCTTTAGATCAGGATTCTTTGTAAAGGATGGATCATCAGATGCCTTAAATGATGATTACCCTAGTCAAACTTGATCAGGATCATTTTAGCTGCCATTTGGTAGCTATCTTATTCTGATCAGGGACGGATGCGAAAAAAGGCTAAACTAAACCACTCGGGTTGCATTGCCAAAAAAAAAAAAAAAATGAAAGAAATAAGAAAAATATTTAATAAAATATGTTTGTCCTTTCAAATATACTTGAAACACTGCATTGACTCCTTTTCGTTTTGAACTTATATACTTTTTACTTATATACTTTTTTATGTCTACTTATATACTTTTAAGTAGACATAACAAATGTATGAGAAAAAACGAAAATTTACATTCTTTTTAAAAAGAAAAGAAGGACGAGTGGTCACCGATACGACAATTTCGAATACTAAAGTTGCTTAACGAAACAATATTTAATTTTTCCCGAACAAAATTAAATGTTTATGGGCGACAGCAAATATTTTTTCGTGAATTATAACAGGAGAATTTAGAAAAAAAGGAACTCGCAACAGGAGACCGTAGATCATCAATATTTTGACCACAGTAACAGGAGACTCCTGTTATAACAGGAGAAACGGCAACACTGGTCTCGATCAGTGGACTCGTATTCGTTCTCTTTTCTTTTAATCTCTCTATATCTTCGTTTACTCTTCATAGGTTTCTCTTTTAAATTCATGATCCATGGTCATACTCTTTCATCTGTCTGTCGCACAGCGGGGTGAAGGCGTCAATGATAAGGTAGACAAACGAATGATTAGTAGGGATCGTAGTGATCTCTGATCGTTTGTTTACAAACATTACGTGTGTGCGGTCAGCGCCACACAAAACAATTGAAATGTCAAGAGCATTTTGTTGAACTTCCGAGCATCTCAAGTGCACTATGACCGGCATATCCTTGACACGATTTATTGTATGGACGGCGCGCCACTGAGTAATACTGGCAATTGAGATCCGATTGTATCCTATTTTTAATCATTGTAGGTTATAAAACAGTGTAATTGTCAACTATTCGAAATTAAAAAAAGTCGGACGAACCGGACTGTGGAATATACTACACATTGGTGAGAATATTAATATTATTTCATTGTGCGCCCAAATTTTAAAGATATTAAATATACTGAATACCCTACCCCCTCTGAATAATATTCACATATCAGAAATGTACGTTTTATATCCTCTGAATCCCAAAAATGATACAAATGTATAAAAATAAATCTACACAGACAAAAATTCATCAATATGATGAATTTATTCATAAATATTATGAATTTTTCTACCAACTACCAGATTTATCATATTGATACCACCGTTCATTAAATGACATATTGAATACATTCATTATATATATGAAATTATTCGTACTATAGAACATCTAGTAAAGAACGAAATATACAATACAATGAATTTGAATCGTCATATTGATGAATATAATCATAAGAGGTCGTAAAACAAAAACAATTAATAATCATAATATTTATGAATAATTTAAAATTTTATTTTATTACGAATTTTTCAAAAAAAAAAAATGTTTCCAAAAATAATCCGATAAAAAAATTTGTCCAAAAAAAAAATATTTTCCAAATAAATAATATATTTTTCCAATTTTTTTTTCATTACCTTTTGTATATATATAACTTTTTATTAATAAAATGTTGTATTTATAATTAAATATATTATAAAACATTTTACTAATTTATGCATATCGAGCAGGCTTCGGAATTGTGTACTCGCAAACAGAAGGCGCTCGTATGTATTTGTGTCATAAACAATGTTTCGGCTCTGCTCGTTCGAGTGTCTCGGCTCGTTATTAAATTATTTCGTTTGCAACAGTTCTTTTGCTGTTTTTGAGTTTATTTTTGTTAATTATTAAATTTTATGCACTAAATATAGAATATTAAATATGCATTTAAAGCAAATTTACAAAAAGAGCGAGTCAACCGAGCGGTCGAAATGTTGTGGTGCTCGGAGTAGCGCTCTAGCGTAACAGCTCGTAACTCTGTAGACCGAGCCGTTGTGTTTGTTTGCGGCTCAACATAAATTGAGTTCGGCGAAAAACAACAGCGCTCGAAGGTCAAAGCGAGCGCGCAGTTGTCTGCGATGCGCAGTTTGTTTACAGTTCCGAATAAATATGCTGTCACTTGTTTGTTGTTGAAAGAGCTATGTAGTTTTGAGCTTTTTTGCGTGCTCCTGAGCGAACTTTCCGAAGCCTGATATCGAGCAAGCATTATATAATACAAAAACTACTTGAGAACTGAGAAGAACGGAAGAAATTAATGAAAAATAAATATTTTTATTGAAAGTTGGTTTGATGAACATAATTTTCAATATGAAGTAAAATATGTTGTATTTTATGTATTTGTTCATTAATATGATGAATCGTATTCTTCACATACAATTCATCATATTGAAGAACCCTTTTTCGAAAGTTACCAAGCGTTCACCATATTTATGATCGCATTCATTGATGTCGAGAGTCATTAATATTATGAATGGTTGTCAATAAAATGAATCATGGTTTGAAGAACATTTACATTTTACATTTACATTTTTTTCTTTATACTCTTAGTGTAGGATATATAAAAAATATTGGCGGATCTAGAATTCTAACAATACGTTTTAGATTGGTTCCTGAAGGTTTATACAAAAATGTCGTGTCTGTTGAACGATTTGGCCCATTTACGAAATCAGAACCAATTTTTGGCTAAAACATATTGAATCAAAATTTCATTGAAATATTTATCATGTGTTCGGAACCGGCTCTATGTAATTCAGTGATTGAAAAAATTATATAATCCGATTTGTAGCGAGTTCTTAGATCTTTCTATAATAAATGTGTGCTTGATACATTCAAATTCTAATAAAGAAATGTATCTTTTTTTTTGGCTCGCTGTCCAACCACTGATCCACGGACGTTACAAATATATTTTAAATAAAATGCGTGGTCCATAAGTATAACCCAAATAACATGAATCGTACGCGGCTTGTTTTCCGTTACAAAAGCTTAAAAAGCTCTAAACACAAGCGCCCAACCAATATGACGTCTAAATGTCAAAATTGATTGTGTTTTCGTCATCCCATACAATTTTCAGAAAAATAAACAATCAAACAAGTGGTAATGGTAGGACAGACGGCTCAAGTGGTAACTGGGGACTGGCACAATCGTAAATAGACATCGGCAATCTGTTGCGACTGTCAATGGAAATCGATAAACGAGGCCAGGACATGCGCAGGACAGGACTCACGAAGACGCAAGCTTTTTCACGGGGTACACACTTGACTGACTGCAGCCAGAAATGTTTTCGCCAGAACAGTAGTATACTTCGTGCGAGTCAGACCAAAGTAGTTCAGCTGTAAAAATTGTGCTTGTTTTATTTATCCGAATTAATCACAATCAAATAATACAATAATTATTTATTTGTAGTGCACTCGCTTTTTATTGTGTGTGTGATATATTTGTAGTGGAGTCTGAATCAGACAGCAAGCAAAAACTTTTGCTTTCAAGGATTCCGCCCTTCAAGGACTAACTAACGCCTTCAGTTTTTCATTAGCTGCTTTAAGTGATAAAGAATAAAGTAAATTATTTTCTTTTGCAAATAATTTTTCAATCTCATTTTTGATAACGTTTTTTTATAATTATTTTCTAAAATACTTTTTTAACATTCTTTCCATTTTTTTACATAATTATAAATTTTTTGATATTTTTTCCTTTACCCTATTTCACTGTGTGTGTATGTATGCGTAAATTTCGTACTCTTTGTTCACTTCTATTATTTGATTAAAAATGTTTTCACTTTTTTTATAACATCCTCATCTATTGGAATTTTGCACCTCTCACCCCACAATCCCAATGTGTTCGTATTTTATTATAGAGTTTTACACACCCACCCGAAAATAATTCACCACCATCACCACTAACTACCCCCCAAATCATCTCCCAGCGCCTTGCAGAATGTCGCTGTCCGTATGCTAACCTGTTTACCCCAAACTTTTTGTTTTCACACAAAGATTTAACACCAAAAAGAAAATGATTTAATATTAAGTTTAACGGATTTTCTCAAGGAGTAGAATCCGTTCATCTGGGCGTTAGTTCTACTCTGCAACAGGTAAGTGTTTTGTGTTTTGTAGTGAAACAATTATGGTAAGGGATTTTTTGTTTTGGGTTATGTATACGTTTGTAATAATCGCATAGGGAATGACGCAGTATTCAAATCGAAATCAGGGTACTGTCACACATAGCATTTGTCCAAGGTTTCTTCAACAGATACACACACTAAATTTGATTTTTATACAAGTTCCTGGTGCATTTCCAAATGCATTTCAAAAGTTATGTCTCGACATAACCCCTTGTTTTCATACCACAATATTTTGTTTATAAGTCCCCTTTAGAAGACCTGTTGATAAAGGCGTAATAGTATCGAAGTACACAAAAGATTCCAAAACAAAAACATGGTACAAGTGAAACTGTTATTTGAATGTTTTAAAAGTTTTTAATTAGAAATGCAACAAATATCGTTTGTGGCAAAATAATTACTTTTGCAACGTGCTATAACTTTGCCCGCAAAATTACATGTTTGTCGCAAAAAATAACGTTTATCATAAAAACAGTTTTTAATTATTCTAAACGAAAATTCGTTAACCTTCAGTGTGTGCAAAAATACTTTTGCGACAAATAGATCGTCGCAAAATTATTTTAGTTATAAAGTGTTTTGCACCAAAGTTTAAAGTGATTTTAAAGTTTTTTTTGTCAATAAAAAAAAGATATTCCAAACCAATTAAATTTTTTGAAATCAGGGAAAGGGATTAACTTGAAAAACAAATTTTTGTACTAAAAATGAAATTAAAAATATATCTTTATAAATTTTCATGAGAATAGAATAAAAAAAAAAAAATAATAAGTAGAACTTTTTTGACTAGTAAAAATTAAACATCTGCACAAATGTATGTGAAGTTCCCTCTTAAAAATATGCACTGCTGCACTCTACAGTATTGAGTGCATTTTGCAATGACAGTCGACAGTATTATAGTACTGTCTCTCCACCCAAGTCGCACAATCTCTTATATAAAAGTGGTGGTTATACGGCTTTTATGACTAGCTCGTATTAAGGTTGGGTAATCCCTGCAACAGAAGGCACTAATGTCTCTGTGTATGAGTTGTATTATTAGTTCAATAAACCTTTACACGGTGAATTTAATAGAACTTAAAAGACCTACTGTTACAGTAGCTACACGACGTTCGTACAGTTTTATGCCATTTAACCTTTACTTTCTCAGTTGATTGTGCTACTTGGCTGTGTATGAGTTGTATTATTAGTTCAATAAACCTTTACACGGTGAATTTAAGAGAACTTAAAAGACCTACTGTTACAGTAGCTACACGACGTTCATACAGTTTTATGCCACTTAACGTTTACTTTCTCAGTTGATTGTGCTACTTGGGCAGCGACTAACTTCACTGCAGTATTTGTTGCATTGGTGTCAAGTAGTGTCAAGACATTTTTTTTTAATACATTCTATGTTTTGAAAAACAAAACGAAATGACAATACTGTCGCTGAACATGCAACGAATACAGTGAGTGCAATGAGTAACGAGTGATAAGACAAACAATGAAAACAACAACAAATCTGTCTATCGGTGTTGGACGGCAATAATGTTGTTGTCGGTATTTATGTGTTTGTACGGTCCAGGGACCAGCAAAAAAAGAAAATGTTTTTTTGAAAAAAAAAAAAAAACAAAAAAAAAAAAAATATATATATATATATATATATATATATATATATATATATATATATATATATATATATATATATATATATATTTGTCAAAAGAATGGGAATTCACACGCTTGAATTCCCAATCAGATGGCCTTCAAAATGAATGCATTCATCAAAGAATGCATTCATTTGAGTCTGAATTCTTTTTTGGCAAAAAAGAATTCAGAAAACAATGCATTCATTTTTTGGCATTCATTTGTTTTTGTAATTTGTCAGAAAAATAAGGGTTACAATATTAAGGTCGTAAAATCCCGCATTTTCCGGAATTTTTGTTGTTATTGACATTTTAATGAAAATATATCATTGCTGTTGGAAAATTATAAGAGTATATTTTATTAAAATCTGCGTTTTCAGAAATATGTGAACAATTACAATGAATTGGACAACTTTGTGGCAAACATTTTCGGGAATTATGGGATCGTGGGACTAGAAGCTCTTATTTGTCAGCGAGACACATCCGGCAAATTCCGTGAAACTCAAATTTTGAAGCAACAGTGTTGCTGTTGCGCATTTTTGTTTAGTAGCGTAGTACTAAAAAGAAAGTACTTAATAATACTAATTATGTATATAATGGCATTTAATAAACAATTTAAATAAATTTATTTATTGTATTTATTAATCTAAAATTGTGCGTACGTATAGTGCTTTGAAAAATAATACAAAATTGTCAAATTAAATTACATGTCAACTGGCTTGTTTTTTTTAATTTCTTATTGGCAAATAATTAACACATTTTAATAATTATTAAGGGTTCGAGTTCGAGTTCGAAGAAATAGCTGACTAAGCTAAACTTTGTCGGTAATGCAGCGTTTACTTTTCAATTTAGATAACTTTCGAGCAAACTAAATTGGAAGACATCAAACAGACATATGATAATCGTTTTATTAGGGACTTTAACAATTACCGCTTACTGAATGGCAAACGAATTAAAACCCGTACAATTTAGTTTAATCAGCAATTTAGTCGAACTTTCAATTTGAAAAATGTGCGTTTTAAAAATTGTACTTTGTAGTTCAAAAAGGCGAAAAGTACGAACTTACGTTTCTACGTTTTTCTTTTTTTAGTTTTTGAATAACATTTCACATCACCGTGTCTATTTTATTACATTAAAAAAATATAATAATTATTAAAATACAGATATTATTTACATACAAAAAAGATTTCTGACATCGGTTTGGATTATTTTTATATTATTTTACAGATTATGCCCCTTTCAGTTTGTCCGGAATTTAAAAAAAAAAAAAATGTTTCTAAATGTGTGTGTGTATTTTATTGGCATACATAGTTTAATTTTAGCATAAGAACTAAACATTTGAAAACAAGGTAAGTATCGAGTACGAAAAAATAGCGATATTTTACATCACTAATTAGTACGCGCAACGAAAAGTACAAACTTAACGTTTTCCCAACGTTCTTCGCAACAATTTGATCTTTGCGTTTCCTGGAATTGTCATCAATGTTTTCGGCGCGTGCCAACCGCACGGCCGGACTATTGCTATGCGCTCAAGTACAGCGCGCGAAGTCCACGAACTTATTTCGTGGAATTGTTGCGACCTAACATTTTTGCAATAATCGTTAATTTACGCAATGTCGATTCAGTCGGAAAAGTATTTTCCTGCAACAAATCACATTCGCCGTTTTCTTTATGTCTTTTGTTGCTAGAAATATCCAAAAATGACACAGTATACTTGGGGAAAAACTGTATTAAAAAATGTAATGCCCTTTAGCATGATAGTAGCGATATGTATATATATTAATTGCGAAAAAACAAAATGTTACTTTATACATAATTAGTAGTTAGTAATAATTTTTAGTACTTCGCTACTAAACAAAACTGCGCAACATCAACACTGTTGACGCTGCGCTGCTTCAAAATACGAAATTTGAGTTTCACGGAATTTTCCGGATGTGTCTCGCTGACAAATAAGAGCTTCTAGTCCCACGATTCCATAATTCCCGAAAATGTTTGCCACAAAGTTGTCCAATTCATTGTAATTGTTCACATATTTGTGAAAACGCAGATTTTAATAAAATATACTCTATAATTTTCCAATTGCAATGATATATTTTCATTAAAATGTCAATAACAACAAAAATTCCGGAAAATGCGGGATTTTACGACTTTAATATTGTAACCCCTATTTTTCTGACAAATTACAAAAAACGAATGCATTCATTGTTTTTTGTCTACTGAAATGAAAGCATTCATTTTGAAGGCCATCTGATTGGGAATTCATGCGTTTGAATTCCCATTCTTTTGACAAAAATGAATGCATTCATTTTGAATTCGCATTCATTTGAGTACAAAAGAATTAAAAAATGCATTCTTTAACAACTCTGATATATATATATATATATATATATATATATATATATATATATATATATATATATATATATATATATATAATATGAAATAAATGTTGTTCGATATATAAAAACATAATATAAAAATTATATGATTTTCTTATACCTTTTGATTTTTTCAGTACTAATTAAAATTCCTTAGAGTAAGAATGATAAAAAAATGTAATATGCACTGAGTACACAGTGTCATTATTGCACATCATTATCGACCCCTTCACTACAACTACGTCTTGTTTGTGTTTGGTTTTGACAATAATTATGCTTTGTTGTTGTGAGCAACATATTAATTAGATATTCAAGCATTTAGTCGGCGACAGTAAATATTTTGAAATAAAATGAACGTCTTGAAATGGGTTTCAAAATGCATTTGTGCAGATGTTTAGTCAACATTAGAAAAGAATTACACATCTTAACAAAACGAAAAAAAATGTTTGCCATGGACATCCCATATATCAATATATATAATTCACGGTTGCTTATTTTGACTGCATACTCAGTTTTTTTGCTATTACGTAACGTTTTTAAGAAAATTGGTATCGAAATATAATGCCTTTCTAAGTCATTTTTTAGAATTTAAAATATAAAGTCTCTTACACAACTAGTTTTCAAGGTGTCCGCAGCACAAACACAACGAGTGAAAAATATGAAGCTTGTGCGACTGATGTTGTCCTGCTTTGGCTTCGCAAAACAGCTGATTCTGCAGTTGAATCAAATAAATATTGATTGGTACAACATAATGTTATATAAATTAGTCAATATAACCAAATATTTGTTGAGTCAACTAGATATTGGTTATGTCTCATTTTGAATTTAGTTGCCGTAGCAATGGAAATAAAAAAATTGAAAATGGATAAAAAGTGTGTTTCCCCAATCAATGTTGAAGTTGCTTCAACTAATAGTTGGTTAAGCTTCATACTATTGTTTACCTCAAATGAATTTCGGCTTGAGGCTAACTATATTTCGAAGATGCAAATGAATATTCTTTGAAACAACTGCACGCCAAGCTATTAGTTTTTTGTGTGTAGAATTGATTCGAATAATGACAAAAACCCTTATAAAAAAAAAAAAACGAAAATGTTTGATAAAACATTTATGAATTTATAAATCGTCAATCTTTGTCTTTCATTCATTCAGAGAATTAATATTTTCATAAAACATTTTTTGTGGTAAATATAAATAAATTTTTTAGTAAGTAAATTCAGTGAATCATTTTATTTAGATTTTTTAATGTACATAATTTTAGTATTTATTGTTCCCGTATGTTTCAAATATTTGAGTCTTGCATCTCGTAGCAACTTTGCATCCAGTTTATCCAAACTTTTGCCCTTGCATTTATTTTTTAATTCCTCCTATGCATCATATTTAACATCTTTTGGCTAATTTAGGCAATCCAAATGCCCGAAGTACTAACACTACCCGGTATGGCGGACGCAGAGCCCGATCTTTCGACCTTCGAAAATAAAACTGGACTGGCCGAGGACATGAAGTTTCTGGCATCAATGCCAGAACTCTGTGATGTGACATTCCTCGTAGGTGACACGCGTGAGCCAGTATGCGCCGTCAAGGTAGGGGTGCACTATTATTGATTCCCTCACTGGATACAACTCTTAAGTTTTCTCTTACAATAGGCTGTACTGGCATCACGTTCTCGCGTCTTTGCAAAAATGCTTTATTCCGCTCCATCGCCACAACGTAAGCGGGAAACCTCAACTAAGGAGAACAAGTTGAGGCTATTCCTGAAGCGCTCCTCAGAGCCTTTGCTAAATCTACAAAATGCTGCCCAACAGGTAAGCATTTGAACTTTAGATATGACATAATTTGTGATTAGTATGATGGTGCGTTGAGTGCGTGTTGAAGATTGTTGCTGGTTTTGTACACAGACAAAAAAAAAAAATCGTAAATATAACAAAAATGTTTCATCAATACAATGAAAATTTTACAGAAACTAATGATGATAAATGTTGCTTAATTAGTTATGCCGCCATTTTCGTCATAAGAAAAGAATATTTTTTATGCACTTCTACAAGTATTTAAACACTAATTTTGAATTTACTATAAGATAATTTTAAATATAACATAAAAATAAAAATATACTTTTAAACCATACGTCAAATATACAAATTAAATAATTTACTACACCGAGAAAAAAATGCGGATTAAATTTTAAAGTTCACACATTTATTTCAGTGCTTTGGGAATTTAAAGTGAAACACTTTAAATTTAAATGTGTCACATTTAAATTTAATATTTTACATTTAGCACAATTTATATTTATGCCAAGAAAAGGATTTTAAGAATTGCACAAAAGAAATATCCGATATGTTAATATAAAAAAACAGATTTAATGTTGTGATATATTGGGTAGAAGAACTATGAAATAAGACCTCAGGAAATAAAGCACCAAACTGAAAAATGAATTAACTCCCCAAAATTGAGGATTTTTTTTGTAACGCATTTTGAAATTGAAATAAAGCCCAATTGATATGAAATATATAACCCAATGTATAAATGAAATGAAAACCCATAAAAAACGAGTTTTATTAAATATTTAAACAAATCCCAAAAAATATGAAAATAGGTAAAACCCTAAAATAAAGGAAAATTAAACAAATTATTAGAAGTATATTTATTTTTTAAATAACTGGGCCTTATTTTGTAAAGAAGTCAAATCCCAATTTTATACAAAAAATAAATTCTCAAAAACAAAATAACACGTCAATTTATGGATGTATGGTTTTATGTAGAACTTTTGGGGTTTTATTTCGTTTCTTAGTTTGGTGGCTTAATTCATAAAGCCTTGGATGAAACGCAGGCAATGGCTTCATGTCTGACACACATAGAATATTTTTTTGTACTCTCCCAGCCTGTAATGTCTCGGAGACCACAAATAACTCGAAATAAATTTGATAAAAAAGTTAGATCTCGTAGCATTATCGCTTCTACCCAGTCTACCATGTCTCGCAGACCTTCGATGACTCGAAGCTTCAAGACTTCGATAAAAATGTTCGATTTATATTTTTTAAAATTTCTCGTACATTCAAATTTAAGAACATGATACGATATTTAAACATTCGATATCGCAATATTTTTCAAGCAATCACGATGATTGATTAGTTTTTTCTTCGATATGGTTACGATTTCAATAAATTTCTCGTATGGAGCAAACACCGACAGAACGCATCGATATCTGCATACCATGTAGGTCCAATTTGGCGCTCGATATCGTTACGAGAATGGGTATCGTGTAATATCGTGTGATTTCTCCATCTACACAGAAAAAAAAGTTCATACTATTAATGTATTTGTTCATCAATGTTATGAATTTGTCATTACGACTCAACCAATCACCAAATTAAACACATTTATGAATCTTTCATAAAACCGTTATGAAAAAGTTTATAATATGGATACCGCATTCATAATATTTATGTGAATAATATATGGTATTTATTAATAATCACTGCCCGTCATGACGCATGTCGCGTCAGTAAAATAATAATATCTATTAGCGTATTTAGAGTTCTTCGTATTTTGGTATGGTATATGTACCATGTAGTATATATACGACACAATATCACATAAACGTCAAGTTGTTGTTGCATCCCTTATAAAAGTTAAATACCACAAGTGTTGTATTTAAGAGTAGCCCTGAGGCATGTTTTTTTGGTGTCGTATTTTGTGAAATGAAGATAAATTGTGAAATCGAAGATAAATAGTGCGCAGAAAATGTTAATTTATTTGTTTTAATTTTTAACTCGAGGCATATTTATTATAACTTGAAAAAATCCTAAATTTATAAGAATCTGCTGCATCTGCTGCATTTATTTGCCGAAACATTTGAACAAGCAAAAAAAGTGGTGCTCACAGTTTAAATGGCATACTGTCGTATTCATACAATATCGTACCAATACCATGAACTGTGATTACGTTGTATTTATAGAATGGTCAAAATGGTTGCAGTTGCACACAAATACTCGAATTTTTCAAACACTTATACCAGGAAATGAATTGCACATAAGTAGAGGCTGCGTTGTTTTGCCTTAAAAAATGAATATGAATACCTCAATGAACGCAATTCATAACAATTATGAACGCATTTATTATATCAATTTCGCTCAAATTGTGCGATTCGTATATACGAAGAATAGTTCATAAATGTAATGATTTTTTTGATCATATATATAATGAACAGTGTCTTAATTAACAGCGTTCATTCCATTTATGAACAAATTTTTTTCTAAATCGTAACCGAGATCGAATGAATTCCACGATATCTTGAAACAGTCTAGAATAATAACGAATAGAATGGCATACTGGGTATATTCAAATTCGTTTTACAAGATACGTTATTTAAACATTCATCGTGTCGATATCGCAATGTCGTACTTTGATTATTTAATTTCGCATAACGAGAAAACTACGACGGTTCAATTTGATGCTGGATATCGCTCCGATAACGTGTCAGATATTGCGTAAGTTCTCTTTTTTCTAGCATTGAACTCATTGCGATATCGAAACGAATGCCATACTTAAAATTAATAGTGACAATTTAAAATTAAAAGTGTCACTTTAAAATTTAAAATAAAACACTTTGAAATTTAAAGTTTACAAATACAATTGAATTTCTTGCATTTGACGGTGTATTTTAATTATAAAGTATTTTTTATATTTTTCTCGGTGTACATAAGCAAATTCAATTACTATATATATTTGTTTAAGCGAATAAATTATACATTTTGATTGTTACGTCGATTATTTTTTCTGTGTATATATAATAGATTGTGTTGTCAAATACAAAATAATTATACAAGACCTGCAGCAATTTAAAAACAAATATTCAGAAAACATAATTTGTTTAACTATTATTTTTTTGTTATAACTGTTTTAAAATGCTTGCATTATTTATAGTAAATTATACAAATGTTTAATATTTTTATATATACTCAAAAAATTGGGGCAATATATTATTTGATTTTTTGGACCCACAAATTTTAATAAATTGTACTTCTCAAAAAATGTATTTACAAACATTCAAGGAAAACTCATAAAAATAGTGCAAAGAATAATGTTTTCGTTTAAAAAAGAAACAGTTTTTATTTTAAATTTGATTTCCCATACATTTTAATTATAAGTGTAAATATTAAAAAGTAATATGAAGTTTTTTATGTTATGTTTGTTGATATTCATTGGAAATATTTATAATGTTTAAATTACTTTCAAAATGGATAATTTTTATATTTTTATTACTAATTCACTAATTGATTTAATTGTAATTGATCTTTTATTCGAAATACTAATATATCGAAATATTTTCATTTGTATATATTTTAAAACCTTCCACAGAATTATATCATTGTTGTCATGTTTTGTATATATATATATATTTTTATATTTTTTGCAATATCTAGAGAAGTGGTTTCACCCAACAATTAGCTCCAATACCCGAGGTAAACGATATCAGTCCTGATTATTTGATTTAGTTTTTTCCAAATTCTTCTTATTTTGTGTGCTCATGTAAAAGTTAATTGGAATTCTTATAATATTATTTGAACTAGATTTTAGAACTGAGTTTTATTTCAGTTATATCATTTAAATTAGCAGTATTCAAAATATATATAGTAGACTGATTCAAATTTATATGAAAAATCTTTTTCTTTTGCTCCGCGTCGACTTTCTGACACTAGGACCACTAAAACTGAGAAGCAGCTTTTAAAACCCAAAACAAAAGTGATTCTGTGATGTTGCGCAAAGAGCTTAAAGGATATTTTTGAACTTCTAATGACTATTTTCAAAAAAATTATTATTACTCCTAGTGTAAAAAGATATCACTAAATTTTATTTCTTTATTTGATTTAAAATCTCTTACTGAAATTATGGTCTTTAAATTTATAAATTTTTAGTTAACCGTTACAGTTTCTTGGCTTGCCAAACACGTAAATTGTAGACTTTTTTTTACTATAGTAATTTTAATTTTCGAAAATTTTCTAATTTTATTCTAACGATTGTAATACGTGGTAATATTTTTGTATTATTGCACATACAATTAAGGACTGCGTCGAATAAAATTGTCCGCTACAAAAATGAAAAATCTAGAAATCTAGTAATCGAATTTTTATAGAATAAAATATTTTATTTTGCAAATTATTTTTAGATTTAAAAAAAAAATATAAAAAACCAGATATTAATATTTTTTTAATAAAAAGTTTTAATTTTTCAGGAACCTCTTCCATTAATGTTGTAATGGTAGTGTCCGACACCCTCACAGCTGCTGAAGACCACTTTCTTTTAAAGTCTTGAAGGTCTTTGGCCACTTTTTTTGTTGTCTTCATCTCCCTTTTTATTAAAGCCCAGTATCTCTCAATCGGCCTGAGTTCTGGACAGTTTGGTGGATTGGCTTCTCTAGGCACCAAAATCACTGCATTTTGTTGCCTAGAGAAGCCATTAGAGTGCTAAGGCCGTTTTGCTGTAGTGACTGAAGCAAGGTCAGGCCAAAAAAATGTGGACACTTCATGTTGGCGTAAAAATGGAAGCAATCTCTTTTGCAAGCATTCCTTCACATATATTTCGCTATTTATTGTACCCAATGTCACGAATGAGCTGCTCCTTTTTCCACAACTGCAAATTACCTGCCAAACAAGGAATTTCTTTGGGAATTTTGTCATTTTTTTTGATTTGAATTTTTCAGCGACATTTCCTCTAGAATCGGCTGTATAAAATTCCTGCCCAGGTAGCTGAGAAAAGTCCGCTAAAACATAAGTTTCGTCGTCCATTATGCAGCAATCGAATTTTTAAAAAAATCTTGGTTCAGCTTTTTAGCTCGTTGTTTTGCGGTTTCATTCTTACCGACATTTCTATCCGGAACTTTTTGGACCTTGTACGTCTTCAGCCCAGCTTCTTTCTTAGTCCTGCGCACGAAATATTCTGAGCAATCCGCCTTTCTCGCCAATTTCCTTCCGGATATGTTTGGATCTTACTTTAAAATATTCACGACCTTCTTCGACTTTTCACGATCATGTGGGCCTTTTTTTTACCAGAACCTTTCTTCCGATCAATACTTAGGTCTTCGTTAAAGCGCTTGATAACGCGAGAAATGGTCTTAGGGTTAGCCCCTACCTCCTTGGCAATTTTTTTAAAAGACCAACTAGGTTGTTTTTGAAAAATTTTAATTATATTTTCTCGCACTACCACTTCGTTTGCCATTTTCGCGTTAAATAAATTTTGTATTGACTATAACTGACACAAATTATTTTCTGCCATTTAATTCAGAGCTACTATGATCAATTTTTTTTAAATTTGAATCTTGCAATAGCACATTATGGGAAGATATGTAACGGACAATTTTGTTCGACGCAGTCCTTATCTTTAAAATGATATGTCACACTCATATTGAGTGATATCTTTTTACACTTGAAGTAAATAATGTTATTGAAAATAGTCGTTAAAAGTTGAAAAATGTCCTTTAAGCTCTTTGCGCAACATCCCAGTATCACTTTGAATCAGTCTAATATATGTATAGTATATATTGTCGGTGTAGATACAAAAACTAATCAAATACTCGTTATATGTATGTGTCAATATCACTGTTCAAATATGGTAGTATCAAAATTTTTAAAATGTGTTTTAGGATTATTTTAAAATGTCTCTTCGATATTATTCATAAATGAATTTGGTTAGTTTAACTTCTACAAATGTCTGTATATAACGACGATATATTTAATACTATTCTTAAGTTTTTTTCTTAATTTATTGATTTTTTAACAAGTTCAACTCTCATATTTAATTCTTTCCGTCTTAGCACTAAAAAAAGAAACAAGTTTTGTGAACATTAAAAACTGTGCCTTAATTTTAAAGTTTTTAATTATGCTGAACCTCCCCACCATCAGAATATTATTCATATATCAGAAATTTACGTCTTATATCCCCATAAATTAAAAAATTTATATAAAAGTATAAACAACTAAAAAAAAAATTAAAAAATATAATTGGGCGGACCACGCCTATATTTTTAATTTTGAAAGGCTAATATTTTATAGATTTGATTTTAATAATTTATTTACGGATCAAATTTCCACTATGAAAACCCGGGAAATAATGAAAAAAAAAGTGGGCGGTTCACGCCCATTTTTGGACCACATATTTTTAGGTGAATTATAACAATATGTTTTAAATTTTATAACTATATCTTGAATACTTTGTGAGTTATTAGTTCCTATAGAGTTACACAAAAGTGACTTGTATGGGAGGTGGGCGTGTCCGTTGACCGATTTAGCTCATATTCAAACTCAGTGCCTATTTTTGGCTATAATATATTGAGACGAAATTTCATCGCATTCTGATCAGTATTTCTCAAGTTATTCTGTATTCGGACAGCAAGACAGCAAGACGGACAGATAGACAGACATACGGACATGGCTAAACGGACTCGGGTTGTGATGCTGATCAAGAATATATATACTTTTCCATACCTGACACGCCTCCTAAGGGGCGTTACAATATATGCACAAAGTTAATATACCCTGTACCTCATAGGTGTAGGGTATAAAAATGCAAAAAAAAATTTAAAAAAAAAATCTATTGAAAACTTTATAAAATTTTTCAATGAACTATTTTTGTTGACATCATAGATTCTGCTTTTACATGGTCTAATATATATTTCGCTAATTTCATTCACAAAGTTAAAAACTTACAAAAATAAGTACACAAGAAAAGGACGTCATATATATTTTTAATACAACCAGAAAATTGAAAACAATATTTAAAACAGCTTTGCCAAAATGTAAAAAAGGCATTTTTAGGCAAAGTATATCAAAATAGGCAAATTTACAAAAAAATTGAAATTGGTAAAAATTACATTTTTTAGCTAAAGCCAAAAAAAACATGCCCTGGTTATTACTTGCTATAAAAATGATGTTTTTTCATTGTTATATAGCGCCATGTATCTTCTTTAAAATCCTATTCTAGAAAATAAATAACGACTCTTGGTTAAAAATTTATAAATATTACAAAATAACAAAAAAAGTTTGCTGAAATGAGGAAAGCAATGGATTTTGCTGAAACAGAAAATTACAAATTGCAGTTTCAGCAAACTTTTCTTATGCTATTAGAGCAGATAATTTTAGCTGATTTAACATATTTTTTGCTGTTAACTTCAATTCGTTAAAAACAAAGAATTAAAAATGTTTTTTCTGTATATGGCCCAAAACGCAAAAAACGAAACCACAGAATTTTTTTTTTCTAAATTCGCATGTTTTTTTATTACTTGTAGTTTGTACACATCCCAAAGTAACAATCGACACAAATATCAACGCGAAATTCTTTGAATCGTGAATTTAGTAGTTTATCGGTTGCCTTCTGAAAAATAAAAAATTTTTAAAAATATAACGCTCAAGAAAAAGGTGTGTTGTGTTCAATTAATTGGTTTATTTTCATGTTATCCACTTTTCATAGATAGATTAAAGAAAATTGAAAATAAATAAATGAAATAATTGAAGAAAAATAATCTTATCAGCATTTTTTTAAAGTAACGTAGCGAACAAAAATTCCAAAAAGTCTTTTACCATGAAATCTAGCACGAGAATATAAGTGAAAGAATTTTGTTCGAGTAATTTTAGTCTATTTTCTAAAGATAATAAAAAATTAGTAGTGTAATTATTAATGTCTGTGTACAGAGCCAAAAAGGATTTGTAACGTAGCAAACATTTTTTTTTACCGATAATCAAATATTATAACAATTTGGATTTTCAAACCTTAAACATACGTTTGATGCTTAGGAAACCTGAGCAAGGCTCAGACAAACAAGAAATACATCGATAAATTGAAACGGTTAAAGAAATTTGATGATTTCAAGAAACAAAGAGCTTCTACCTAGAAGTAGCGGCGAAAGAAAAAGAAGTAGGGATAGTGCGAAAAGTATCCGTGATATTGCGTAGCTCCACCAAATTCAAGTGATCACTATTAACACATAAAACCAAGGATACGATTTATAATTTGTACCGCATTCCACTTTGTAAATAATTATACCCTACACATATGAGGTACAGGGTGTAATAAGTTTGTGCAGATATTGTAACGCCCCTTAGAATGCGTGGCCGGTATTGAAAAGTATATATATTCTTGATCAGCATCACGACCCACGACCGTTTAACCATGTCCTTCTGTCTGTCTGTCTGATAACTTGAGAAATACTGGTCAGAATGCGAAAAAATGATTCTGAATACGGAAATGAGCTAAGGAACCAATAAGTCGAAAAGTATTCAAGATATATTTATACAATTGAAAAATAATTCTTATAATTCACATAAAAATATATGTTACAAAAATTCCCACATTTAGTAATATATGTGAGAGCGATCATCATAATTATTAACTTTAAAAGTTAGGTATTCAAATGACTATGCCACATTACTATCCCCACCAAGGTGTAGGGTATTCAATAGTCGGGTCCGACCGACTTTAAGTCCTTTTGTTCTTATTATCCCACTTGTTTCGAACTTTTTGAGAGTGCAATCGTAAGACCACCGACTTCATGTTGTCTTTTGTTAAGATAAACAATTTAGTCCATTTATTATGCTTAATTTTACTTTTTGTACTAAGGAAGATCGGACAGGAAGCGTAATAGATATTTCGTGTAACGTAGCAAACACAACATTTTTGCTAATATGGAACTAAAAAACAAGTTGGGAAGGTTAGATCACATGGGAAATTTTAAAGTAGGTGTAATTATGATAGTTAGGATTATCAAAATTATAGTCGGTCTAAGCCGACTATAAATACCCTACACATATGTGTGGTTACCATTCAAAGTGATATATAGGTCACCAGGGTATACGAATCCTGAAAATAACTACAAACATTCAATCGCTGAAGAATTTCCATTCATTTGATACCCATATTTTTGTGAACCACAAGTCTTTTCTCCGGAAAACTTTATTATCATGTATTTGAGCATGATGTCAATATATATTTGACCAAAAAAGTTTACCTATGCACGTATACATAAAAATTGATCTTTATATGTACATTTTATATGAGGTATTTGAACATAAGTGGTCGGATCATAGGTCACAATGGACCGATCTCGCCAATTTTTTCGCACATACAGCGTAGGTATATTAGTAATCTAAGTTATAAGTTTCATTTATCTAGCTCTTCAGACAGACGGACAGACAGACGGACAGACAGACAGACGGACGGACGGACGGACAGACAGACGGACAGACAGACGGACAGACGGACAGACAGACGGACATCGCTAAATCGACTCAGGAGGTCATGCTGATCAAGAATATATATACTTTTCCATACCGGAGATGCTTCCTTCTGGGTGTTACAAACGGCGTACCAAACTGAATATACCCTTTCACTTTTAGTGTAGGGTATAAAAAAATTCGACATAATTAAAATGTAATATGTTACTTATATTCTAGGGCTTAGAAATTAATCACTTCATGTTGAAAATATTCCACCAGAAGAGGAGACTTTTAAGACAATGTAAGGCCACTTTAAAACCTACTTCCAAAATGATGAAACGTAGCAAATAATTTTAAACTGTCATAACACCTAAATAACAAGGCATACAAACAATTTTATATACATATAAAATCTTACCACAGAAGTGTACTTCTAGATACATTTATAAAAAATAATAAAAGTATTTGACTTCATATGTTTTCGGAGCGATATATGTTGAAAAATGCGTATAAATGTCAAGTGATAGTCTGCGTTTTGGGCTATATTATTTTTATTTCTTATATACTCGTTCATTCTTTTTTATATATATTATAAATTTTCTTTATCTTATACATATTTATTTTATTTTACCTTCTCCTCCGTGTGCATTTACATTTCACTAACTATTTCATTCTTGCATGTACGCATTATAATTACGTAAAAGAAATACCGGTTTTATATAAAAAATGTTGTCAAGAGTCTACGAATTATAGACGCATTAGCTGCAGCGTGCAAATGGCTCTAGTGAATATGGCACCATCTATTGCATGTTAGCTACACTAGCGCGATCTTGTGCAAACTAGCAGAACTAAGATTCCTAGCAAACAATTCGCTATTGCAAATAAAAGTATGCTGTAAATGCAAATTAATGTTTGCTGAAATGAGTGTAGATTAAATAGAGGCTACATTTTTTTTACTTGTTAAATTTAAATTTTCTGATATTGTAAATTTTGCAAATAATAAAATGTTGCCTTTATTTAAAAAATGTTATTTTTCTGTTTCATACGTCTAATACGTCTTCAAATCCTAAATTTTTTAAATATTTTAAAATAACTAATCATGAAATAAAAAAGTTACGGATTAACAAGTCCCAAAAATGTTTATTTTATCGCCAAATTTATTATTGATATTATTGAAACTACCTGAATTTCAATTTAATACATTTTTGGAATACTGTAATATAGTACCACCCTGTCCGCCATTCGATTCGATATCGCTTTCGGCGGTTTCGAGATGTCGAGGAATTCATTCCACCTCTATTACGATTTCATATCTATAATAAATTACAATTCGTTCTAAGATGTCCGGAGATATCATAACGAGATAATGAAGTTTATTCGAAACGAGATAAAAATCATTCTGGATCGATATCGCATTAAATATGCAGATTGATTCGAAAAACATTGCACAATTCCTCTGCAAACTCTTTGGTCGAAGAGCAAAATATCCAACAATTTTTTTTAAATTAAATAATGAAACAAAAATTAAATAATAAAAAAAAAAAAATAATTAAAAAATGTTGTTCGATAAATAAAAATCTTTTTTATATCAATATTAATGAAAATTCCTTAGAGTAAGAATGAGAAAATAAAATGCACTAAGTACTCGGTGTCATAAGCTGTTAATTTTGGTATTTGAATTTTTATTGCACATCCTTTTTTGTGTGTGTTTTGTTTTGACAGTACTTGGTGCTTTGTTGTTGTGAGCAACACATTGATTTGATTTTCAAGCATAGAGTTGACGACAGTAAATGTTTTGAAACAAAGTGTATGTCTTGAAGTGGGTAACCCAAAAACTATTTATTTCTTAAAAGTAACAGATAAAAAGTGCGAAGGAGTTTTTGTGAACTTAATATATATATGAAAAGTTCTATAATATAATAAAATATATGAAAAGTTCTATAATATATTTCTCAATAATCATAAGTGTTTTCGTAATAATAAATAATACATGATTTACATAATTTTAAAATAGACCTTAAATTACATTTGCAATATCTCTTGTTGACAGTAATTCATAAATTTTCTAATTTCCAACAGATTTAAATAACTTTTTTCAAAACCCTATATTTCAACAGCACATTAAATTTCATTTGGTTTATATTATCTCTAATTACTACACACAAAAAAAGTGCGTTGCAGCAAACATATTATACAATTGAATTTTCACATTTTTATATAACATATAATATCAAG
Source organism: Dryomyza anilis (assembly GCA_951804985.1). Classification (NCBI taxonomy): domain Eukaryota; kingdom Metazoa; phylum Arthropoda; class Insecta; order Diptera; family Dryomyzidae; genus Dryomyza; species Dryomyza anilis. The sequence goes on from OX638133.1 coordinate 67,620,276, forward strand.
ATTATTTAATTATAAGTCTGATATGCTTAAAACAATAATTTTAAAAAGTTGGTAACGATTGTATTAGTCAATAACAATCAACAAATTTATATTTGTAATTGTATTATGTTTGCTACAAACAATGTCTTGTTTCGTATATATTTAAAATGAAATGCACATCTATATAACCATGAAATATTTCCTTCGTTTTTTTCATCTTATACATCTTTTATGTTAATCTACACTATTTAATAACTGAATATTAAGTAACTGAATGAATAAAAATACAATGTCTCTTTAATATGTAATCGTTTTCGATCGATGTTTCTTGCATTGTTGCACTCTACGCTCTACTATTCTATTGTTATGAAATATTGCCACTCTATCCTTATGAACTCTATTTGTCTAATTTATGAAAAATATTCTCTCAGCCCTCCGGTCAGCAGCATCAGACCCTTATAATTGAGGAGTTCGAACCGGATGTATTCCGCCAACTTATTGAATACATTCACACGGGTTGTGTCACCCTGCAACCAAGAACACTACTGGGTGAGAAATCCAAAATATTTATCCCAATTGTAATACATAATTTCTACCTTCTACCACAGGAGTAATGAATGCCGCTGATTATTATGGACTCGAAGAACTCAGACGTGCTTGTGCCGGTTTCGTGCAGTGCTGCATTAATGTGGATACTGTGTGCGCCTTACTGGCTTCGGCGGAACGGTACATTCAGTACAAATGCACCAAGAGTCTGGTGCAAAAAGTCTTGGAATTCGTCGATGAGCATGGCAATGAAGTGCTTAATCTTGGCAGTTTCACTCTGCTTCCTCAGCATGTTGTACGATTAATTCTGGCTCGAGAAGAGCTACGTGCGGACGAGTTCACCAAGTTTCAGGCGGCACTCATGTGGAGCAAAAAATATTACGATAATAATCCGGTATGTAAAACATAATACGACTGCTGGACTTATAAAATATGGCCACTATTACGGTTTCCAGAATATTGATATGAAAGAAATTCTGGGCAACTTTTTGGAGTATATTCAATTCCATAAGATTCCCGCAAATGTGCTGATGCGAGAAATCCATCCGTTGGGTCTGGTGCCCTACTCCATTATTATGAATGCACTAGCATATCAGGTATGTTTGGCCAATGGAAATTCGTTGAATTTTCAAAGGCGCTTGCTTCTAAATTATCATAATCAAGCATTAAATTGAAACATTGAAATTAACGTTTACACATTTTACGCCATTGGCGCATTCGGAAATGTGTTATAATTCACATACATCCATGTGCCTTTGTCGTTCCCCTTTTGTCCCCCTTATGTCTGATTCTAACCATTACAGGCAGACCCAGAAAGCATCGACCCCGGAAAGTTGTCTCCAAACTCTAGTAGAGTGAGACGCGCACGCCAAAATCAAGGCAGATCGATGTCTGTGCAGAGCTCACTTGACCCCTACGGTTCGAATACAACACTAAGCTCAACCGGCAGCAGCGACCCCACCAGTGGCCCGCATAATAGCAACTAACATAAGTTGAACGGCCCCTCCTCCCAACCGATATCATCAACCAGTCGCCATAAACATCACCAATCACTACCCAAAATACGGAAAGCCAAATCACAAAGTTTTCGCACTCGACGAAGTCCTTCAGAACGGCGCAGTCCAAATGCACCGCTCGTTTCCGTTCATGGCCCTCTCACCTTAAACACAATGTTATCCAGCAATGAAAATCGACGTAGTCCACTTACACCGAAGAGTCCTATTTTTCCACAACCTGAGTCAAAGAGTCCCGGAAGTGCATCGCAAAAGACACCAACAACGCTTTCCCGTCAGGGCACATTACGAGCTTCTCACCGTCGAAAGAACAGCATGACAGGCTCGTTGACTTTGGTCCAAGGCAGACGAAGTCCAGTTGGCTTTACAGATCGTAGTCCACAGGGTCGTCGCAGTCCATTGGTAATGTCGAATGACCGTCTCAAATCTCCAAATGAGTTACCGATTCATAATGTTTTTGGACCTCACAGTCCAACCGCACGTAGTCCAACAGGCGACAGACGAAGTCCCACATTCAGCATTCACACACAGGATCGCCGTTCACCAATTGGGGCGGCAGCTTCGAGTGATTTGACGCAGACCCGTCGTAGTCCAACATCTACAGTGCATGTTCAGGACATGCGGTTGGGATACGAGACGACTGGAACTGATATGTCAGGTATGGAGGAACAATCTAACATGCGCACGCCCACAGGCTTCCCGACTATAAAACGCCCATCAATTGGCCTCTTTACGCCTATTTATTTCAGTGGCGATAAACGCAGCCCAATTTCATCTATGCCTATTCCACCTATTACGGTCTCTAATCCCACAGAAACGTATAAAATAGCAGAGCGCATTGCGGAATCGAACTCCGCTGCCGAAGCAGTCAAGAAACTCGAGCGCGAAGAAAGAGAAAAGGCGGAAGCGGTTGCTGCTCGTGAAAAAGATACTCCAGAGAAACGAGAACGCACAAGTGTAATGAAGGAATTTTTAGCATTCGTGCGTAAACCTTCGAAGCACATAACAACGCGCACTAATCGCTTTGCTAATGCATTTACGCGGGCTGAATCGGGTTCATCAAGCGGGCCACTCATACGCCAAAGCACATTCTCTGCCAGTCCAGCGGCCTCCTCCACCGCCGCTAAGAGCGCCGTTGTAAAACAAATGTCAGAAGTTGGATTCGAACCGAAGATGTCTCTGAAATTTGCTCACTATACTAAGATGTCATTGAAATTACGAAGATCTGCAAATGACGATAAGGCAAAACCTGCAGCAGTTGGCAACATAACATCCAAGCGAGGCAGCAATGATGGTATCGGCGGCCAAGAAAACGGCGATATACTAAAAACTAGTGGCAAGGCATCTCCATTGACGGATATACCTTTTGAGTTAGCTAACGTACATTTTGAGAAGGTGGGTGAGTCTTATATAAAGCATGAAAAGATTCGCGAAGAAGAAGCTACCGATGACAAGGCAATGGCAGACTTTGTCGAAGAGGTAACAAACACACTCAATTTAGTCACGCTGTCAACTGAAAACGCACAGAATATAACATCATCTCATCATTTTCAACGCCGCTCAGAGAGTAGAGAACCAATGGAGCCAAGAATAAGCGAAGAACAAGAGGTGGAGTCGAATGACATTGCAATGGAAGAGTTTCGCGCAGAGATCGCTGAAACACTTAAGTCCTATGAACCAGAGCCAATTTATGTTAATTTAGTAGAACTAAGACGCGAAGTGGAGGAAGCAGCTGCGGCTAAGCAGGCTGCAGAAGAAGCAGAAAAAATAGTTGTAAATTTGGGTAAATCTCCGCTTCAATGTCCTATCATTGAATTTGAACCGCCATCACGGCGTTCCTCTTTTGACCCGCCACGGTCTCCATTCTTGGAAAACCTTCGCAGTCCTGGTGGCGACACCGATACCGACCTTATAAATCTTCAACGCTTAGACTCCGGTGGAGACAGCTTTGAAATGGTCGATGGTGATCGCAAATCCAGTCGTGCCGAATCTAGTTTTGAGTATCCGTATTCATCTCGTGACACCAGCTTCGATATCTCAAGATATCAATCCACTAGCTATGAAGACCAAACATCTAGTTTTGAAATAGTTGACATGGACGAACGAAAGAAGTCTAACATTGACCTCCGGAAATCGTCTATTGAGCTTGTGGACGCTGAAACATTTCAGCGATCTGGTTCCTCCTGTGGACGAAAATCCTCACTGGAGACTCATTTTGACTATGTACCTTCTGATGCTGGCGGCACTACACCTGCCAGATCACCCAACTTTCCGATGACCAAAAAGCAAAAACCCGATTATCTGCGTTCACAGAATATGCACATCTCGCCCTTCAGTGCCTTTTCGCGTGCGCGTAGTCCACTCTCAAACCAAACGTCGTCCAACTACAGCTCTCGAGATAGTTATGACTCCAGTTCCTCTTACCCACATTCCGCAGGTCCGCCTGAGCCCCAGAAAAGTCCATTTATTGATACCACGCGTCAACACTTTCCACTCACCATTAAACAACGTGAAGAAGAAGTGAAGACATTCCTTTGCACTGATAAACGCTGTGCTTCTATATTTGAACCACGTCCCACATCTGCATTGACTCAACAACTTTCGACTGGATCCATGTCCACACCATCTGGATGTAGTAATGGTATTCCACGTGTGGTAATGTCTACGTCAAATAGTGGCGCTGGTTGCGGTTTTTCGAGTGGCAGTGAATTTGAACCGCCTTCACCACGCAGAGCGGCCAGTGCATCACCCAAGCACACATTTACTTTTCGAATAGTCCTCAAGAAGGTAGACAGTTCGCCGGAGGCTCTGTGCCCCGAGAAACACCGCAGTCGCATGATTGACCGCTACAGACGTAGGGACAGTCGACGTAAGCGATTACACGATGCAGGAAAGAGTTTTTAAATAATACATGGGGTATAATGAAATAGGTAGTAGTACATGAAAATTACAAAACCAAAATTGGGAAAATCAATGTTACTTAATTTAAATAAAAATTCAATTATTTGGTTTTTCTTTGTTAATAATTAATATTTGAAAAGAACATATAAACCTCATATCAATCTTATGAAGGCACCTCATGTGGGTACCAAAAATACTAAAAAAATATTTACAATGTTGAGCACAGTATTGAAACACAAATGAATATTTACAAATATAGCACACTCTGACAAAAATCCTACAGTTACTCAATCAATCATTTCTTGTGACAATATTTCCAAATAACATAGTACATTCTAATCGATACGTCTTATACACGTTTATATCGATACAATAATCAAAAAATTAAAGTAATAGACGCGATCCAGCTTTTTCACTAAGCATGGATCGTACTGAAAGCATGACCAATGAAACCGTTGCTGCTACTCACACTTTTTATCTTTAAAATTAACAAATGTGGTCGTAAATTTATCTGGCGAAAACAAAAATATTAAATAATAGAATATTTTGACAATCCAATACATGTTTACAACTCAATTTACAGTTCTTAATGTGTATAGTATATAAAATAATAAAAAAAAATGTTGTTTAAAAAAAGGTATTTATTGTAAAAAATATATTTTCAATTGGCTCTGGTAATAGGTTGTTTCACTGCACAACAATGAAGGACAAGTAAGATATTTTACTGTTTATTAAATACAAAAATCAATTTAAAAATATAAATATATATATGTTGAATGTTGTTATTCAATTTTTTATTAATTCTATATGTAATATTAAACATAAAAAAGTACAGAAACATACAAATTTATTGGAAAAGTTATTCACCCTAAACATTTAAAGGAGTTTAAGCTAGACTAATAATAAGTTTTAGAATTGAAGCTAGCCAATTTTCCATAATATTATTATTGATTTAAGGTTATATAGAGAGAAATAAATTATAAAATTATAAAAAAAAGTTTTGTTGCAATATAACGCACCTCCATAACCAGAAATTCCGTCATTACAGTTTTTTTTTTAATTACGGATTATTTGGAAAATACATGTTTCAAAATGAATTTTTACTCAATTTGTTGTTGTGGCTGTCATTTAGAACAAAGAAGCCACTCATCTTATTTTTTCTGTCATTTGTAATATTTTCTATAATAGACTGGTTCATAATCTAACTTTTTGCATTAATAGAATACAATAAATCTGCCTTTTAATTGTTTTTTGAGCGATTTTTCAAAAATTGATCTATTTCGCACTGGTTGAAAAATATTGGGGTAAAGTGGGAAACTTCAAAACTGTTACCAAAATGGTATTTGAGTCTTTGCTTCTCATTGGTTTGTGGCCAAGATTGAAGTTTTGTTTGCTAAATAAATAACATAATTCATTGAATACAATATTTTCACTAAAATTACATAAACATTGTTTACATTGCATTTCCCACTTTACCCTAGAAAGTGTTTCCAACTTTACCCCAATATCGCAATTTGAACATAACTTAGCACCATTTAGGCTGCTAAGTTATTTGCAAAACCCGTTTGTATTGCAAAAGATAAATGATATGCGATCATTTTAAACATACCGTCTTATTTAAAATGATTACAATTTTCACTTTTTGAAACAAACACCAGCACTCTAAAAAACTTTCGTGAAAGTGGATGCCATATTAAGAAGCACTTGACAATTGTTTATATTTTTCTAAGTACAAAAACATGCAATTTTCCACATTATCCCAAATCCCACTTTACTCCAGGCTCTCCTGGCTTTCAGTAAATAATTCAACTATGATTCGAAGACATTTGACAAAAAGAACTATACAATTTTACTTTTCTTAGTGTTTGTGTTCAAATTTGTAGGTATTTTCCTTACGGTGTCGGAATGACGTTATAAAAAAAAACAAACCAAATATATTTATTTAAAATTTTTTTTTAGTTCACCCAGTCTGTCATGTCTCTGAAGTCATTCGAATTAATTTCCATTAAAAGTTTGAACTCTAATTTTTTAAAACTTTTCTACACAGAAAATAAACTGTGTAGAAAATAAACAAAGAAAATAAAAAAAATATTTTGTGACAATGAACAGTTACATTGGAACAATTTTAACGAAATATTCTTTGTGATAATGTACTTTTTCATAGTAGATATGTACTTTTTTTGGTTCAGTGTAGTTCATTCAAATTTTATGACAAAATATTATATTTAGTACAAAATTTAGCAAAACCGATTTTGCAACATTTGTCGAAGTTTTGATTATTTTATGCCGTGTAGATCCAATTGAGGTGTAGGTCAAATATGACGTTGGATGTTGCTTCGAACATCGTGTGAATTCACCTGCATCTCGTAACGATATCGAAACAAATGGCATACTGGATAAATATTACAAAAACCAGTTGATTAGTTTAAAAAATTGAAAAGATTTTTAAAATGTTCTTCTCACAAGTGGTACCTATATGAGTCCCATCGATCAGAAACTGGCGGATATAAGATTATTTTTGTCAACCTTATGTTGAAATTTTTAAATCTACATCCCAGTAGATCTCGTTACGAGATCATTGCGAGTATATGGAGAAATCACACTATATCGGACCCGTTCTCGTAACGATATCGAGCGTCAAATTGGACCTAGATGGTAGGTAGATATCGGAACGTTCTGTCGGAGTTTTCTCGATACGAGAAATTTTTCGAAATCGGAACGATATCGAAGAAAAAAATAATCAAAGTTCGAGATTGCTGCGAAAAATATTGCAATATCGATTTGATAAATGTTTAAATATCGTATCTTGTCAAAGAATTTGAATGAACGAACATTTTTAAAAATTAGAATCGAGAAAGAAACGAAATCGAAATTTTTTATCGAAAGTTTTCGAGAAAGCTTCGAGTTATCGAAGGTCTCCGAGACATGGCAAATTGGGATAGTTTCGAATTTTTGTTTCTATAACGTCGATATGGAATATATATGATATACTCTACTACTAAATTCTATGATATAATGTTTAGGGTGTATGTAACAAATTCAAGTTTATTATAAAAAATGTTTTAATTAAAAAAAAAAAAATTTTAATATATGTTAAGACATTAGATGGATGGGGAACTTTGTTGCACACAATTCCAAGTGCGAATATTTCAATGGTTTTTACTATAAGGTTATCTAAGTTCAAACATGTGTATTTAAATAATGCTCGTAACATTTTTTTAATCAGCTGGATCTGGGGCCGCATTAGTTCTAACTAACTTATAATTCAAAATACTATTATTGTAATTATTTATTTCTGTGTTTTCACACACACATATATTTAAGACTGTTAACAAATTGTATCAAAATGATTTGATTTATAATTTAAAAACCATTCTTTCGTTTTGTTATTCAATTTTGTATTATATAATATAGTTTGTTCTAACTATTTTTAATAATACATGTTTTTATATATGTAAATTATAATTTATAATATTGTGAATCTACAAATTTTACGAGACTTGAATAGTGCGAAAAATCATAATGAAACTGTATTAGTATTTTGGTGATTTATTGTTACGATATTTAGGCTCAAATGTTATTACTTATTAAAATTACAATAATAAATAATGTCTTTTGAAGTTGTAGCAATTGTTTTACTCTATGATGTGTACCGTGCGGTAGGTATCAATATATATATTCGTCTATTACAGTGAAAATAAAATCTGCTTAATATACAGGAAATCGTTACGAACAAATTCGTGAAATATATCTACGAAATATTTCTTGAAATACACGAAAAAACTTTCGTAAATTTAAGATAAAATTATGAGTATTATTTGTGTATTTTACGAAACTATTCGTAAATTTTAAAAATCTTTCGTAGATTGTTATTTTTATTCGTAATTTATTGAATATGTTTTTACCTTTTGTAGGAATTTTACGAATGTTTCGTAAAATACACAAATGCTGTGATTAATAAAGACTGACGATAAAAATGACGATTTATTCATAAAAAATGAAATATTATGTACTGAAATATTATGAATTTTTGGATTTTTGACACAAACAGTACTTACATTTTAAAACAGTTCATATTTTATAACTATCCGCAATACCAATTAAAATAAAAAGCAGCTCCAAATTGCTATTTTATGTTTTTTTTTTCTGTTTTTACTTTTTGTTTTCGTAAAAACACAAATGTTTCGTAAAATTCTACATATAGTCTCAAAATTTACGAAATATTAGTAATTTATTCGTAAACTATGTTATTCTTTGTTAAAAAAAGTAAAAAAAATAATATAATATATTTTTGTTATATAAACGTACCTTTGTTCTTATTATAATCGTACGAATATTGATTCGTAATACTTACATATGAATCATTCGTAATATATACGAATCGCTCGTAAACATATTTTTGAACAAAAATAATTAGAAATGTTTCGTATATTCTACGATTATTTCGTGTATTTTACGATATAAAAAAATACGAAAAAATATTTCGTAAAACATCGCAGAAATTATTTTTAGTGTATGATTTAGTGTATATTGATATTATTTTAACTTCGATCCCCTATGAATAGCCAGAACACCATCTTCTGCAGTAGCACTGAGCTCAATGTCAGCATAACCCATAACTTCAACGGTAATCGTTTTTCCGGTACAGCTTCCATTGATCTTTGCACCCGAAATGACGTCACAATAGACACCTGGTTCCAAACATGTCTGCAGCTTCTGTCGCATATCGTAGTTATTGCCATTGAACGCAATGAATCCTTTGTCACCGCGACAGAAGGCAATCTGATTGTCTCCATTATCCCACCAGTCATTGAGACCAGTTCCACGAACTTGATTTTTAAATTCGATCATGCTATATATCTGGCGCCAACGATGCTCACACACCCAGCCATTTGTGCAGGCACCGTCGTTGTTAAAGACTGGCGACTTAATAGATCCATCGGCATTTATAGGTGCCGATTGGTCACGATCGCTAAAGTCGAAGGAGCTCATTACGCGCGAAATTCCATAGGGATGGGCTAGGCCGAACGCTGTCGCCATTTTATATTGCTTCGAGGTCTTATATGTCAAAACGTCGCCACCATCACGTTGGTTATCGTGATTATCGACAAAAACGAGAGCGTGTTCGGAGGGAAGAAATCCCCATTCCGGTCCCCAACTTACGAGCCATTTCAGTTGGTTGTTGCCGCGGAATGCTTTGCCGATCTCTTCCGAAAATCTGAACTCTGTGACAGCGCCGAGCTGGTTGTATTCGTATTTAGAAACGGTCTCGTGACCGTGATCAATGACCTCCTGGTAAATGAAGGGACGCGAATTAGCGGCAAATCCGTGTGCGGTGTTTAGGGTGCGCACACGGTTATAGATAATCTGCAAGTCGAAAATCAAAAATTATATGTGACTCCTAAAAACTGTGTTGTATTTCTATACTTTCAAATCATCAGCGGCCATGTGTTTTGCTGCGTCCACGCGAAATCCGGCAACACCAAGTTCAACTAAGTGATCCAGGAACTCTACCAGACGATCACGCACCCATTCAACGCGCTGATTCAGATCTTTGAGGCCCACCAATTCACAGTTTTGCACTTCGTAACGATCATTCCAGTCATGGATTTCACAAGTCGGATGGAAATCTAAACCGGAGTAGGGTACAGCTGGAAAGATCTTCTTGCCCGGTTCAGCGACAGAACCAGCGGTGCCGTAAGCTTCTTTGTATTGATCGGCGGCCATGTGATTCAAAATAACATCGACGTAGATGCGGATGCCGACAGCATTGCAACGTCTACACATGTCAGCAAATTCTGCCTCCGAGCCCGAACGGGTCTCCAGCTTGTAAGAGATTGGCTGATAACGCTCCCACCATGGACGCTTATCGACAACAACATTCTCCGAAACTGGCGATACCTAAACAGAGATTTTTAAGTAAAATTAGAATCTGCGAGAGAGAGATAGAGAGCGAAGTTATCCGAAATATTACCTGCACGCCTGCAAAACCCTTCGGTGCTAGAAACTGTTCGCACTCATTGGCAATGTCCGTCCACTTCCACTCGAACAGATGCACGATGGTGTTGCGAGTGTCCCACCATTGGGGATTGTGCTGGGCGAACGTGCCTACGCAGCACGTCAATGCCAAGGTGGTCAGTAATATGAAACTCGATGTAGTCATCGCAAATATCAACTAAAGCTAGCTCTTTGGCATTCGAAGCTTTTATAGGCACTCTGTGTTATCAACACTGACCGATAAGATGGGCTGCACTGTTATTTTATTAGGCGATTTACTTGTCAACTTCTGGGGCATCTTCGGTGAATTGAAATTGAAAGCTAAAAACTAATAAGCTGTGTTCATAAATTAGAACATTTATGATTTTGCACTGATGGCGTTGTCGTTATCAAAAGACCGACGCGCTCGAATACTTGTATCTTTTTTATAACACATTACTGGTAGGGTAGGGTGCTGATATGGAAACAATGTGTATGGGTAGTCAAAACTACAACATGATTTGGATTTTTAGGTTTGTTGTCTTTATGCATCTATTGCACGAACCGTTTCCACTCGTACGGTCTTAGAAAACATCAGTTTCTCACGGGCCTTTACCTCTTGTACGTAGAATTTTCGCAGAATAACGCTAAAAAAGTAAATTATTTCCACGGCCGACACCATGCTCATGCCCACGAATAAACTGAAGGCGCTGCCAAGATTTGCTGGGTCATGCAAAATATTTATAAGCTGTGTTATGGGTTTAAGAATACTATGGGTTTAAGTCTAATACTCACAGATTAGCGTTACCGTGTTCGAGAGAAGATCACGTTTTACTCGTCGATAGACCTGGGAGTTCATAAAAATGTGCGCGACCGAAAAGTTATTTTCTATTCCAGTGCTAGGATAATTAAATGAAATGAAATTTTTTTTTTTTTTTATTTATCTGTATTTAAATAATTTGGTAATACCAAACGTAATTTTTTTTTAATTAAATTTGAATACAAAGTATTTAATATATAAGTTGTTTTCGACAAAAAAAATTCCAAATGAAGAGTTTAACCAGTCTGCCATGTATCGGAGACCTCCGATGACACGAAGCTTACTCAATTAACTTTGATAAAAAATTGTTGCTTAATTGATTCTAATTTTTAAAATTGATCGTACATTAAAATTCTTTGACAGACATTGATAACGCAATATTCTTCCAATAAATCTCGAACTCTGATATTTTTTTTCGATATCGTTACCTACCACGTAGGTCCAATTTCATAACATCCTTCTCGCATTGATCACGTAACGATATCGAAAACAAAGATTGAAACCTAAACGAATAACGGTTTCGATTTCGGTTTTCTTCATCGTTTTGGTATCGGTTACGATTTCGGTTTAAGTTTTTATAACGAAACGGTTTCGGTATACCTATTCCAAGTTACGGTTTCGTTTTGGTTTTTCGGTTTTTGTATTAAAGTTACTTTTTGTCCGAATTGCTCAATGTCATTAATAAAAACAAATATATATATATATATATTTCAAAACACAAGTAAAACCAGTTGGGAAGGTTAGATCACATGGGAAATTTTAAAGTAGGTGTAATTATGATAGTTAGGATTATCAAAATTATAGTCGGTCTAAGCCGACTATAAATACCCTACACATATGTGTGGTTACCATTCAAAGTGATATATAGGTCACCAGGGTATACGAATCCTGAAAATAACTACAAACATTCAATCGCTGAAGAATTTCCATTCATTTGATACCCATATTTACAAATGGGTAGGTGTACCGAATTTCGATTTTTTTTTGTGACTCACAAGTCTTTTCGCCGGAAAACATTATTATCATGTATTTGAGCATGATGTCAATATATATTTGACCAAAAATGTTTACCTAAGCACGTATACATAAAAATTGATCTTTACATGTACATTTTATATGAGGTATTTGAACATAAGTGGTCGGATCATAGGTCACAATGGACCGATCTCGCACATACAGCGTAGGTATATTAGTAATCTAAGTTATAAGTTTCATTTATCTAGCTCTTCAATTTTAAAAGTAGTAGGGATTTCAACAGACAGGCAGACAGACGGACATCGCTAAATTGACTCAGGAGGTCATACTGATCAAGAATATATATACTTTTCCATACCGGAGATGCTTCCTTCTGGGTGTTACAAACGGCGTACCAAACTGTATATACCCGTCACTCTTAGTGTAGGGTATAAAAAGTGAATTTTGAGATTTTACCATTTCGATTTCAATGAATTTTGGGAAGCTGAGAGGGCTTATTGAGATATGCATTGACTATTTTTTTTTCCGACCACTACTTCCAGAGATACAGTGGTTCAAATTTACAAAAAATGGAGTAAAAATAACTTTTCTATGGTTGTTCATATTTTAATATCTCTTGAAGTAGAAAAGCTAGAAACTCCGTTGATGCCTCGTTTTAAAGCTCGTTTTAAAGAACAAGCTTTTAGGAGTGGTAACTTGTAAACTTGAACATGTGGTCCGTAATCATCATATTTGTACTTCAAAATGAAAGTCCTTAGAAAGGACCCTTTTAAAAAAAACTGAAAAAATCACATATTTTGTTTGATTTAATACAAATGTCCATGCCAAAATTCAAGATAGTATTTTGATGGCAGCATATTTTAAACAATAATTTACTAAATGTTTCTTATATTTGTATTGAAAAAATATTTTTTTTTTGACAGTAAAAGTTCTTTGTATGTATTTGAATGTATTTCTTTGAATGTATTTCTAACTCTGATTTCTAAAATGGCGTCGGTTTTATCATATTGAGTTTAGTTTTTGAGATATTGATTTTGGGATATAGTTTTTACTAGAGATGGGCGCGTGCCGTCCTTTTTTCGTGTCACGCCCGAAAATCTGAGTTCGTGCGTGCAAATCTCCGTGCGTGCTAGTTGCTGTCGGGCCTGTGCAGGTCCGTGCCTCCAAAATCAGGCACGCGCCCATTACAGTTTCTACCCCAATTTAAGCTTCAGAAAATAAAAATTTCGTGGTATTTTAGCCTTTTCTTAAAAATCTGTTGTTTTAGTTTTACTTATGGATTTAAGAGAATAAAATAGTATCAAACTTAATTTTTGAATTATTTAGTACAGGGACTAAAACCGGTTCCGGTTCGGGTTTCTCGTTTTATTTATATTGTGGTTCCGGGGTCGATTCCGCTTTCAACCAACAAATAAAATGGGTTTCGATTCCGGTTCCATACATTTTTTATAACGGTTTCGATTCCAGTTCTTTGCGTTCCCTGACAGGGACTATATAATATCTGTTCCGGTTCTGGTTTCGATATTTTTAAAATAGCGGTACCGATTTCAACCAGAAATAAATAAATATGTTTCGATTCCAGTTCCCGTTTAACACTTTTTAAATAACGATTCTGGTTCCAGTATTATTGTTGCGGCATTATTTTTCACCTTTTATTTGCTTTTTCATGTTTTTCCGTGCTTTTTTCGTGTTTTGCCGTGTTTTTCCGTGTTTTGTCTTGTTTTTCCGTGTTTCTTCGTGTCTTTTTAAAACCCGTGTTTTATCGTGCTTCTCGTGCGTGCCTGTAATTTTACTCGTCGGGCTCGTGCTCGTGCGTGTCACCTATCGGCGTGCCCGTGCCATCAAAAACAGGCACGCGCGCATCTCTAGGTATATATCTCAAAAACTAGAGACAATTTGATGAAGATGACGCCAGTTGAAAATCAGAGATACAAATACAATAAAAAATTATTGCTAATTTTATTGTCAAAATATAATTATTTTTTAATACAAAAAATATGTAAAAATTTCAAAAATTAATTTTTAAATTATGATGCCATCAAAATACCATCTTAAAAGTTAACATTTATATTAAATCAACCATAATATGTGATTTTTTTTAGAATTTTAAAAAGGGCCCTTTCTAAGAACTTTAATTTTGAAGTACAAAGATAATGACCATGGGCAACATGTTCATGTTAGAAGTTACAACCTAATTCCTTTAAAAGCTCGTTCTATTAGTTTTAAATTGAGCTTCTACTTTAAGAGATATAGAAATGTGGACAATCATACTATAGAGATTTTTGGCCCATTTTTTGTAACTTTGAAGCACTGTGTTCCTGGAAGTTGTGGTCGAATTGGTGAAGAATGTCCATTTAGAAAACCATTTTCTAGCTAAGAGCAATTTTCAGTATAAATTTAATTTTTATTCATTGGAATTATGTTACCGCATTAAGCCTATTTTCTTTATTATTCAAACAGAAATATGGTTATTTTATGCCTTCTTAATATTTTTTAAAATATCAGGATCCCATGATCCCCGGGATTCCAGGATTAGAATTTTTCAGTCCCGAAATATCGGAATTGAAAATGGTCCGGATTTGACATCCTTATTATGTACATATAACACACTAATAAAGCCATATTTCGTATAGGCATATTTCAGTTTTCGTTCATACCCTGTTACAACGCATGATAAAAAACAGACGCATGAAACACACACATTTCATTTGTGTATTCTAGTACAGCCATCCAGCTGGCAACAAAAACATCTTGCACAGCTTTGTTGTACAAAAAATTTCCAGCGTAAAGATTAATCACAAACTTGGATGCTGTATTCGCATTTTTTGTTGTTACACTTTCAAATAAGACATAATATATGCGCAACAAAAACACAAAAAGCCATAGCAGTCCAATGTGGGTACACTGTTGAAATATTTAAATATTTAAAACATCAGTTTTTGTTGATAAGAAAAACTTCACGATTTTACAATTAACAAAAAATATTTCATAAAGAAAACAAAAATATAAAAATATCAAATTTTAATGCATGTGCCTGCTTCACAAACGACACTAACGTAGCAACAGACACAACACATCTTTGCAGACTTATCTTTAGAGTTGCGTGTTTTTTGTAGTTGTATACGATTTAATGCTTAACAAGTGATGGAAGAAAACAAGAGCAAAACACATGCATAGTCGGAGGACGAAAGACACTAGCGAAATGACGAAAAAAATAACAGCTTTATCTATTTTTTACTTGGAGTTGTCTGTATTTTTTTCTTGAATTTGATTTACCCTACTCAAATAGGAAAGAAAAACAAGTTTCTGACAAAAATGTCAAATATTTACTCTAAAAACTAAATGTAAATGTTTTTTTACAACAAGAATTTTGAAATTTTATTAAATGACATTTAAACATGTCTTGTAATTTAGAGCCTCTATATAAAATAATTGGTTTTTCTCAGTTTATATACTTTTTTTAAAAACCGTTTTAAAACCGGTATAAAAACAAAAACGTTTATATCGTGTTTGGATATCGTTTTCTTTATGATTTTGGTATAATCGTTTTGGTTTTAAACGGATATCGCTTTCGGTTACGATTTCAATTCTTCAATTCTGGGCATTTTTATTTTTATAACCCTTCATTTAACTTTAATTTTTTAACATTTTATTAGCTATTTAGTACGTACTATAAATAAAACAAATTGGGTAAAAACGAAAATGTTAGGTTTATCGGTATTTCAGTAATAAAACATTTATTCAACTAGCTAGACCTATGCATAACTCGTGCAAAGATTTTGTGAATGCAAGGATATGAAGAAATTTTATTAATATAAAAAACATTTTTGTTATTTATATCAGGGACCCGTGATTCGCTGTGGAGGTTTTTTTTATTGGTTTTATAAATGTTGTAATCATACCAAAAATAATAACTTTTCTCAAAGACAATTCTGCCTTAGACTGTGCCTCCCCGTAGAATTCTTCTCCCTAGAATATTTCACCGTTCATACTTTCCCGTAGAATATTTCGCCATAGAATTTATCCTAGTAGAAATCTTCCCCATATATTTTCCCTATGAACTGTAGAACGCTTTCCCATAGAATTCTTCCCAGCAGAATTCTTCCCGTAGAATTTTTCCCGGTAGAATTCTTCCCGGTAGAATTCTTTCCCGTAGAATTCTTCCCCGTAGAGTTTTCTCATTAAAAGTTTTAGTGTGGTGAGTTTCGGTGTAGTGAATTTTAGTGTGGTGAGTTTTAGTGTGGTGAATTTTATTGTGGTAAGGTTTAGTGTGGTGAGTTTTAGTGTGGTGCGTTTGAGTGTGGTGAATTTTAGTGGTGAATTTTATTGTAGTGAGTTTTAGTGTGGTGAATTTTATTGAGGTGAGTTTTAGTGTGGTGAGTTTTAATGTGGCGAATTTTTGTGTGGTGAATTTTAGTGTGGTGAGTTTTAGTGTGGTGAATTTGAGTGTTGTCAGTTTTGAGGTGGTGAGTTTATTCGACGATCTCGAAAACGGCAGCGGTAGATCAATTCATCGCTGTTCCATTGTATATGGCTGGTAAATTACACCAATGTGAGGGAGGTTATTCAATTCTAGTACGCTCTGAGTTTATTCGACAAAAACAACAATGTTCGAAAAATTTCGAAAAAAAAAATTGTTAAACATTTTTTTGGATGACAAAAACAATGCAATGGTCGAAATTCCCATTTTCAAACAAAAAAAAAAAAATTGCCAAAAACAATGTCGACAAGAAAAATTTGTTTTTGTTTTTGATTTGTTTTTGATTTTCTTTTCTTTGTTCTTTTCTTTTATTGTTTTTCCCTTAGTTTGGCTTTTAATTTTATATTATTGCTTTTGTTTTTGTATTTTTGCTTTTGCTTTTGTTTTGTTTTGTGCTGTTGCTTTTGTGTTTTTGCTTTTTTTTTCGCTATGGTCAAACTATTACGATTGATATATTCAGGAAAATTTCCAAAATATATGAACAAAATATAGACAAAAAAAGAAATTAACCTCTTTATACAAAACACTTACTAAAAATCATTAACAGCGCTAATATTCATTTGCAATTGCGTGCTGGTTAGCTGCACATCGTAATTGACCATCTCACAGCTATTCGGACAGGGACACTGTAATTTTCGTTGTCGACCAATTATTTGAGCTAAAAACTTCGAATAGGTACATTTTCATAGGGCATCTATTATTCAGCGTACTTACCAAAGTTTTCCACCAAGCAGGGAATGTCCGTGTAGGTGCAGACACGGTCGTGTGTCATGTTGTTGTTAAAGAAGAACGTAAGGCAACCACAGAATTTCACCATGTTTTGAACGCGACAGTTGAGCTCGCAGTTGGCGCCGACATACGATTCAAAATGTCTTAAAATATGCTCTTCCGGGAAGACACAGTTGCGCTCAGCGCTGGACAAATGCCTAACCGCGGACGAGCAGAATGTCTCCACCGGACGCACTGACAGAAAGATCTCCGTATTCAGCGCCACAAACTTAGAAACAGCATGAGCACTCGGAAATGCTTTGTTCTCATGCAGCATTAGTTTAAATCCACGAGAGTAGGAATTTGAATTCCCCAAGTCGGCGCTATAACGCAGTATAATCGAGAGTCCACCCCAAAGACCATGATGCGTGGCGCGTTCTGCCGTAAAATTGACACTAAACAAGCGAGAATGTGAGAAAATTTGTATTGTCTGGAAAGTTGTGGAGCTACAGACCCGATTTGGTTTACATTGAAGCCGCAGCAGTTGCCATAAAAAGAACGCGAAGGCGTAAAAAGTTCACTGCAGTTGCGGACGCGATCTCGAAAGCGGCAGCGGTAGATTAATTCATCACAGTTCCATTGGATACGTCTGGTAAATTCCACCAATGTGAGGTTATTCAAATCTAGTACGCTCTGCATGAGCTCTACTTCATGGGATTCGTAACGCACGTCATCAATCATGAAACCATGGCTGATGCTAAGGCCATCGAGTACATTCTGCTGAGTGACAGACGGGGGCATACGGCTGAAAAGTTAAGAGGATTTCTCAGTGAACATATTTTGATTTCCACAATCCTCAGTGATCATATTATGTCCCACATTCGATATGATTTCGTTAATGATCATAAAATATCACCATATTATAAATTTTTGATTAGGAATTAACTCGAACTTAAATACAATTTCCACTTTTTACCGGAATTGCCATATTTAATTGAAATTGTTATTATGTAATAACTTAAAAACCATTTAATTCTTTAATTCAACCAACTTACATGGATTTGAGGTATTTCTCTGATTTTCGCGGGTTGTACAGAACTTCCGGACATATGGTGATAGCGGGGAAAAACAAACTCGATATTGGCGCATGATCGTTCTCCACATTCATGCGCGTTGGGTTGCTACGATAGTCCATGTAGAACGTTACCACCATGATAATGGCACACATAAACATGATGATGGTAATGAGGTACCATACCAATCTGAAAATATAATTTTTTAAAATCTTTACATATCACAAAACAGATTCCCACTTTATTATAGTGTTGGCCTCTTCGTCTCTGGTGAACTTCAGGCCATGTATACTGCTTGTCGCACAAAACGAAGACCATGTTCTCTTGATAGCACCATGTAGTGGTGAAATTTTATCGTCTATGTCCTCAGGTCCCAGCTCAGCGTGACCCATCGCAAAGCTGTCCAAAGTATACTGATTTTGGTTTCAGCGAGACTTCAGTGTTCGTGCGTCTAAAATCGTAGATAATGGCTGTTGGACAAGCTGTAATTAATTTGGAATAATTCATTTTTGATTGATATCATGTCACTGTGTTCAGCAAAACACAGTGCGCCGAAAAGTATGCATGGTAATGTCTCTGGTTTATCAGTCAAACTGTTATACGAACAGGTGCACTGTTTTATAATATTATTCTTTTAAGTTCAATTTTCTTTTTATAAGGAAACTGTTTTCTGAGTGTGTGTATTCCCTTTCAGTAAAGCCAACTACTTAAGATGGCATAAATATTAAAGACCTACAGCGAATAAACTAAGAAACATTCTTGATTTTCAAGTGGCATACTTCATTTTTGAGTTGGCATTTTAAACACCCCCAAACATTTTACTTAAGGATGTCAAAAATCGATTTTACAAATCGGCGTACAGTGCCGTAATTTCACTTTTAGCTTTCCAAAACCTAAAAAAAAAATATTTAAACAAAAATTACTTAGGAAAGTAAAATATATATGAAAGCCCGGGGAAAATGGTACACGGGGTAATGTGGGAAATTGGGAATGTTTATGTAAATATAATGTTCAGAAAAAAATTGTAGTGAAAATTTCTTACGAAGCTTTTCTGTCCCGTCCGGAATGTCCCGATCAAAATGAATTATGAATCATTCCACGTCAGAAATATCAATATCTTCCTATTTTGATGACATTTTGATAGATATATAGATAGATAGTGACCGAAAAATAAAAAATAACTGTGTACTTAGTTTTTTGATTTCTCAACTCCAACAAAGTTATGAGTAATGAAACATCAAACTACTTTATTAGATAATTATTTATATCTCTGTGAGTAATTAACATATTTTAATTATACTAATGGTTTTTATAATTTTAAAAATTTTAAGTTTTTCTGAAAGCCTAAATATATATCTCTGAGATGACTTTTTTGTAATTTTTGGAAAAAAGTACTTGTAAAATGTTGGGGCCAATTTAAAAATACGCATTCAGTGAAACGCGGAGGAAATTTGTTTAGCCACTTAGAAGAGCCTTGGATTTTATAAATCCACCAGGCTATTACCAACTTATTTAAATCCATGTTTAATAAAATTTCACTGAATGCGTATTTTTCAATTGGCTCCAACATTTTTCAAGGTAATTTTTTTCAAAAACCTCAAAAGTCATCTTAGAAGAGCCTTTGATTTTTACAATCCACCGAATACGTATTTTGGATTGGCCCCAAAAATTTTCAAGAACATTTATTTTTAATATCATTGGTTGATATTTTAAAAAATAAAGGTCTTCGGTTGATGGTTATATAAAAACCTCTATTTTAAAGTGTTTGGTTAATGGTTGTTAGTAAACTAAAAATTCAATTGGTGTCATTTAAAGGGAATTCATATAAAATGACAGCAGAACAGAAACATTTTTTTTTAACAAAATTGTTTTTTTTCGACATTTTTCGACCTTTTTTTTTTAATACATATTTTTTTATTTTTTGGAAATTTGTTGAAAATTGTTGTTTTGGTTGGTCGACAAATTTTTAATCAAAAATGTCCATCAGTATGTGCTCCAAAAATATTGGGAGTCATCTGAAAAGATAATTGTGCATCAACGCTTCTCAGCTACTCAAAAATGAATAATGAGAGTTATATTTTGATAACCTTTTATCTCCCGCTGTTCAACCGCTACCGACATTTTTAATAATAAAGGTTTCTCTCAGACTGAAATTATCCTATTAATATAATAAATCTGTTTGTTCGTTTGTACGTTTGTACGTTTGTAAGTTTGTTCCGCTTCTCCGTCTAAACGGCTGATCCGATTTTCTTGGACAAAGAGGCGTGGCACCTCCCATACAACCTAAACTTTCAATACGATATAACTCGGCACTTTCACCAGCTACGAACACAAAACAAAAGCAAAAATATAAAAACAAAACCAATCACATAAAACCAAACTAAATGAAAAACTAAAAAAGGAAAGAAAAAGAAAAACAAACTCACCACACTAAAACTAACCAAACTAAAACTCACCACACTAAAATTCACCCTTAAATTCACCACACTAAAACCCACCGTAGCCGCGGTAGCTCAGTGGTTAGTGCGTTGGACTACGAGTCGAAAGGTCCCCGGTTCAAGCCAGGACTGGGGCTAACAACATCTTTTCATAGAAACATTTTTCTATACCGCGCTACCTCTCGTCAGTAAATGGCAAACCTACGAGAGTAAATCCATTGCCTATGAAAAAGCTCTCACCCGCCGTTCGGATTCGGCAATAAACTGTAGGTCCCACCACTTTGAGTACAAATATAACACGCACAGCTCAAAAATGGTGAGAGAGCTCGGCCGAAGTTCTATACAGGACTGTAGCGCCAAACTAATAAAAAAAAAAAAAAAAAATAAAAATAAAACCCACCATACTATAATTCACCACACTAAAACTCACCACACTAAAACTCACCACACTAAAACTCACCACACTTACACTCACCACACTAAAACTCACCACACTAAAACTCACCACACTAAAACTCACCACACTAAAACACACCACACTAAAACACACCACACTAAAACTCACCACACTTAAACTCACCACACAAAAATCAACACACTAAAATTCACCACACTAAAACCCACTACACTAAAATTTCATCACACTAAAACTCACCACACTAAAATTCACCACACTAAAACTCACCACACTAAAATTTTACCACATTAAAACTCACCACACTAAAACTCACCACACTAAAACTGACTACACTCAAATGTCGCCACACTAAAACTCACCGCACTAAAATTTACCACACTAAAACTCACCACACTTAAACTCACCACACTAAAACTCACCTCACTAAAACTCACCACACTAAAACTCACCACAAAAAAATTCAACAAACTAAAATTCACTACACTTAAACTAACCACACTAAAATTTCACCAGACTAAAACTCACCTCACTAAAACTCACTACACTAAAATTTCACCACATTAAAATTCACCACACTAAAACTCACCACATTAAAACTCACTACACTCAAATTTCGCCACACTAAAACTCACCGCACTAAAATTCACCACACTAAAACCCACCACACTATAATTAACCACACTAAAACTCACCACACTAAAACTCACTACACTAAAACTCACCACAATAAAATTCATCACATTAAAATTCATCACACTAAAACTCACCACAATAAAATTCACCCTAAAATTCACCACACTAAAACTCGCTACACTAAAACACGCCACACTAAAACACGCCACATTAAAATTCACCACACTAAAACCCACCACACTATAACTCACCGCAGTCTGAGAAAGAATTGTCTTTGAGAAAAGTTGTTTTGGCGGAGAATTATTTGGTTACCACATTTATAAAACCAATAAAAAAACTTCAATAGCTAAGCACGGGCCCGTCATATAAATAATAAAATGTTTTTTATATTAATAAAATCGCTCCATATCTTTGAATTCAGAAAATCTTGGCACGAGTCGTGGACGGGTCCAGCTAGTAAAAAATAAATGTCCTCACAGACCGAAACCGAAAATTTTCAAAAATAAAGGTTTCTCTTGCACCAAAAACTTATTTTTTGTTTTCTTTGATTTTTGGTTTCAAACTGATTTATTTAAATAATGTTATATAATGAGAGTTAACCTTTATCTCGTAGCCGCGGTAGCTCAGTGGTTAGTGCGTTGGACTGCGAGCCGAAAGGTCCCCGGTTCAAGCCTGGACTGGGGCTAACACAACATCTTTTCATAGAAACATTTTTCTATACCGCGCTACCTCTCGGCAGTAAATGGCAAACCTACGAGAGTAAAAATTGCCTATGAAAAGCTCTCACCCGCCTTTCGGATTCGGCAATAAACTGTAGGTCCCACCATTTTGAGTACAAATATAACACGCACAGCTCAAAATGGTGAGAGAGCTCGGCCTAAGTTCTTATAGAGCTGTAGTGCCAAACTATTATTATTATAACCTTTATCTCTCGACTGTGTTAAATTAAGATTCTGAATATAATTTTATGTTTTTAAACCTCAATTTGAAAGTAATATATTTTTTGAAATTCATCAAAATTTTAATTTTTATAAACCAGTTTCTTAAATCAACTAACCGAAACCCGGTTTTTTGAAAGTGCCGGTTTTCAACACTTTTTCCATTTTTCAACCACTGCACAGTGTGATATTTTTCATATCTAGGGGGACAAAATGCAAAAAAAAAATATTTTCAATTGATTTCTTTTTTCGCATATTTAGGGTGTGGGCGACTAAATTAAATTGTACGGGTTCTGATTCCTTCGCCATTCGGTAGCCGGTAACTGTTAAAGTATTGTTACGAAAATTCCGTCTACGGAAAACTGTTCTACAAGTTCGTATCTCTGGATTGTGTGCAAAATAAAAACACTCTTACACTGAACCAAAAAAGTACATATCTACAATGAAAAAGTACATTATCACAAAGAATATTTCATTAAAATTGGTCCAATGTAACTGTTCATTGTCACAACGAATCTCCGGTAATACTTCAATGTACAAATTCATTGAATTACTATGTACGGATCATGAAACCAAATGACAAATATTCATAATCACAATAAATATTTCATTAGCTATATTGAATGCAAGAGTTCATTGTCGCAATGAATCGAACTCATACTCTAATGAACGAGAACATAAACACAAAGTGAATTATGAATTCAGAAAGTTTATTCATTTTATTATTTCAATTTCAAATTCAATTAATATATACATTAAATATAATAGAATAATATAAATTAAATGTAATTTCACACTTCATTTCATTTCGCAATTACTTTTTACATTTGTCGCAGCTTTGTGCGAATGAATTAAATGTTTTTTTTTTGTAGCAGCAGAGCGCAGCTAATGCTACTAGAAACAAACACGCAAAACAAACATGCAAAATGTCTATAATTCATTGAATATAATTCATTGAAATATGAAAAAATTCATTAAATTTATTTGTGCGTATTATGAACACTGATTCATACTGAAAATGAACTGATCATTAAATTCACAAACAAGTTACAAGACAATGTACATTGCCACAATGTATCTTGTGTCCACAATTTAAGTTGACATTTATCACACGAGATGCACTCGACCACTTCACAATCACAACTGAAGTGCTGTACCTCAGATGCGGCTCCCATTACTGCATGCATCAGTTCGACACGTTTCGACAAGCTTCGACTTGTTTCGAGAACCTTCTACTCGTTTCGTGAATGACGCATGCTATTGGCATCTCATTCGCACTCATGTGTTTCAATGTGCATAGTGCGCTGAATGATCTTCCATCTCTTTCTAACACATTGCTTAGTGCGCTGAATTGTCTTGCGTCTCATTTATTATTGTTGATTGCTTGCACAGTGGAGCAAATTACCTCTTTTCGTAACAGTATCTATTAAATCGATTGTCATATGTCTGTTTGATGTCTTCCATTTTAGTTCAATTTAGTCTGCTCGAAAATTTACTAAATTGAAAAGTCAAACACTGCATTACCGACAAAATTTAGTTTAGTCAGCAATTTAGTCGAACTCGCACACACCCTTAGTAGAAAAATGTCTCATTAAGCCGAAAATGAACATGAAATAAAATTAAAAATATGGTTTCAACGAAAATGTCAAAAAAACTTGATAATTTGTCCAAACGTAAAATTGTTTGAATAAGCATGTCTTAAGATCACTTCACAAGTTGAAGTGTTTTTCCATTTTTGAAAATGCAAACTTTTTAAGCCATTAAGGTCCAGTTTTTCAGTGCTAGTTTAAACGTAGTTTAAACTTTGTTTAATTAATCTTCTCTTTTAATTAAACGACGTTTAATATTGTTCGAAGTTTTTCAGTAATAGTTTAAAATGTACATAGATCAAGTCAATAAATATGGCACCGCTGGCTAATGACAAACAAATCTTTCTAATTTGATTTGTATGTCATTCAAAAATTAAATAAACAATAAAAAATTAAATAAAGAAAGAAATAAAATAAATGTTTCAGAAAATTTTTATGATTATAAATGAAATATTAGCAAAATAATGAGCAACTATAGTGAGCGTGAGGAAGAAAGTGTAAAAATCTAAAAATAAAGTACAAATTACGATCGGACGGAGGAACTGAAAATAGCAAAAGTGTTGTGAGATAATTTTCTCTATATTCTCTTGAAAGTTTAAACGATGTTTAACCCTTCAACATCGGACGTTTAAACTATGTTTAAACGACAAATGAAGTTCACTGAAACATTCGATTCTGTCTTTAAACAAAGTTTAAACTACAAACGAAGTTCAACTAGAACTGAAAAACTGGCCCCAAATAAGTTTAATTTGTTGTATAAGCATTCTTATGTAAATATGCTGAAATCATAATTTGATATATGAGTATTAAATTCGTATTTAAATTGTAATATTTGAAATTCAAAGAGGTATTAGTAAGTTGTTCATCATTGTTCAGATTACATTTACTAGAAAGGTTGGACAAAACCCTATTCACAACAACTTAAATTGGCTGCGCATATTTGTCATATCTCATAGTCATATCTGATGGTGTCCTGCTGACATTTTTTTTTGTTTTGTCTATTATTTTCAGCGGGGAAGGACATGCAGTTTTGTATGAATAACATTTTTATGGAGATTTTTCACCGTACCGGTGGAAGGTTTAATGAATTTCTTTTGATGCAGCTCTAGTAAATATGTGTAATAATTATGCAAGTTTAACTAATTTTTTTAATTTAAAAAAAAAATGTATTTTAACTTTCAAAAATGCATTTAAAATAATTTTTATTTTTCGTGAAATGCACGAAATTATAATGCAACAATTCTGAGGCAACTACAGGTGGAAATAAATATGATGTAATTCATATTATTGATTAAATAGGTCTTTTTACTATATACTACTCACATTAAAAAATGTTCGAAAACAAATCGTAACAATTAAAATAATTCGCTCTTTTTTTAATCATATCTCAGGAACCCAGATAATAATTTTGAAAATTGAAACAACACTTGATATGTGAGCTTCTATACATATTTTAGATTTAAGAAATATTTAGTTGACTTTGCATCTAACGCCTAGTGAGAAAGAGTATTCCTAAAAATACGTTTTTTGCATTTTTGTTGAATATCCTTGAAAAAGGACATTGGAGTATTCATTGAAAAACGACATCTGATGTCTAAATTTTTAGAATATATCAGTTTTATTTCAGTTGTAGAAGAATTATTGCCAAATGTGTATAGTGTTATATATTTTTTCTTTGGGAAGTGGGCGTGTCAGTTGTCTGAGAAGTTTTTATTTCAAGAGAACTTCTCTATACAAAATTTCAAGTCTGTAAATTTAAAAATCGATTTATGTCCACATAGATTATGAAAATATCACACTGTGCACTGGCGGCGCTCTGCCTTATCTTGGGTGAACTAGTCTACTAAGAATAGAATTTTGGCTGAAGGGGTGGATTTATCGCACATGCGCAGTCTGCGAAAAAGATTGTACTATATATATTTGAGGACCACAAACAAATGTCATGCAATTTTTTCGCTATCTGCCGAAATAGCTCAGTTGGGAGAGCGTTAGACTGAAGATCTAAAGGTCCCCGGTTCAATCCCGGGTTTCGGCATAAATTATTTTTTAATATGTTTATTATTGGCCGCATTATTTTATTTATTTGTAATCCGATTGATTTAATGGGTATCGCAAGAAGAGCGCATATGGAGACATTTCCTTGCCTTCCGGACGATTTAAATAGAACTAAAAATCTGTAGAAAATTTTAAAATACTATACGGTTTCAAAAGAAATAATTTAAATAGTGGTCGATTCGAACGGGACTGAAAACGTAACTGCATATTTGATATCTAAAAAGGTTATCTTATATAGTTAATCGTAATATAATTAGTAAATCAATACTGCCTACTTCTAGGTGCACTCATAAAGATATTAGCGCACAATAATAAACAATTTAAATTCGACTTTAAAATTAATATCAGCATTTTGTCATTTTAATCTATGTGAAAATTGTCATAAAGCCGAATTTAATTTTAAAGTTGACTTTAAATTGTCTATGATTATGCGCCATTGTTAATAGAATTTAATTGACTTTCTTATGGCAAAAATTTTCCAAGTACAGGAAACACATACAAAAAATATATAACAATTAAAATTTTGAAAAACCGAGTTAAATTAAAAATAATATAGATCAAAGGACTACTATTTTTGCTTTTGTTCATGTTTTAAATTTTGCTTCATTTTGATACACCAGTTAAAAACGGAACAGAGGATTAACTTCACTTTTTTACACATTTACATTATTTACAAAGAAATAATTATTTAGTTTTGTTGTATTTGTGCGTTGCTTTCAACGTTACATTTGTTTTTGTAGCATCATAAAAACAGAAGGACGATTCGGGTTAATATTTGTACGAAAACAAAAATATGTTTGACTGTAATTAATTATGAAAATGTTTGCAATGCTATTTTAATTTAGTTTGATTACCTCGATTTGCCGGAGCTAGTACAATAACATTTGTAAGTAAACGATAAACATCCTATCCTATTAATATAATAAAACTGAATGTTGGTTGGTTTGTTTGTTTGTTCCGCATCTCTGTCTAAACGGCTGATCCGATTTTCATTTTACCACAGATGCGGTATGGTCTGGAAGCAATGATAGGCTATATATGGGCGGCATTGGACAAATGGGCGTGGTACATCCCATACAACCTAAACTTTCAAAACGATATAACTCGGCACTTTCACCAGCTACGAACATGAAACCTAAAACCCACACTAAAACTCACCACACTAAAACTCACCACACTGAAATTCACCACCCTAAAATTCACCACACTAAAATTAACCACACTAAAACTCACTACACTAAAACTCACTACACTACAACTCACCACACTTAAACTCACCACACCAAAATTCACCACACCTAAACTCACCACACCGAAACTCACCACATTAAAACCCCACAACACTAAAGCTTCTACTGGGAAAAACTCTACGGGAAAGAATTCTTCCGGGAAAGAATTCTACCGGTAACAATTGTACCGAGAAAGCGTTCTATGGGGAAGAATTTTACGGGGAAGATTTCTACTGGGAATAATTCTACGGGTAAGCGCAGTCTGAGAAAAAATTGTCTTTCAGAAAAGTTGTTTTGGCAGAGAATTATTATTTGGTTACCACATTTATAAAACCAATGAAAAACTTCAATTGCTAAGCACGGGCCGCTCATGTTTTTTATATTAATAAAATCGCTCATATCTTTGAATTCACAAAATCTTGGCACGAGTCGTGCACGGGCCCAGCTAGTTAATATAATAAATGTTTGTTGGTTTGTTCCGCATCTCCGTTTAAACGGCTTATCCGATTTTCATAAAATTTTTACCACAGATGTAGTATAGTCTGGAAGAAATAATAGGCTATATATGGGCGGGATTAGATAAAGGGGCGTGG
Source organism: Dryomyza anilis (assembly GCA_951804985.1). Lineage (NCBI taxonomy): Eukaryota > Metazoa > Arthropoda > Insecta > Diptera > Dryomyzidae > Dryomyza > Dryomyza anilis. Next base: position 67,648,640 of record OX638133.1, read on the forward strand.
TACCTCCCATATAACCTCAACTTTCAAAACGATATAACTCATCACTTTCGGCAACATAAAACAAAAAACTGAAATACAAAAAAAAATATTTAAAAGCAAGCACGCAAAAGAAAAGCAGAAATCAAAAGCAAAAGCACAAAAACAAAAGCAATAACATAAAACTAAAAGCCAAACTAAAGGAAAAACAAAACAAAAAAAAGCAAAAACAAAAAAAAAGTCACCACTCTAAAACTTACCACAATAAAATTCACCACACTAAAATTCAACGCACTAAAACTCACCACACTAAAATTCACCACACTAAAACTTATCACACTAAAACTCACCACAATGAAATTTACCACTCTAAAATTCACCATACTAAAACTCACCACAATAAAATTCACAACAATAAAATTCACCAGATTAAAACTCATCACTCTAAAATTTACCACAATAAAATTGGCCACACTAAAACGCACTACAATAATACTTACCATACTAAAACTCACCAACAAAAATTCACCTCATCTAAACTCACCATACCGAAACTCACCACAATAAAACTTCTACTGGGAAAACTTACGGGGAAGAATTCTACGGAATAGAATTCTACCGGGAAGAATTTTACGGGAAGATTTCTACCGGAAAGAATTCTATGGGAAAGCGTTCTATGGAGAAGAATTTTACGGGAAGATTTCTACTGGGAAGAATTGTACGGCGAAACATTCTACGGAGAAGCACAGTCTAATAAAGAATTGTCTTAGAGAAAAGTTGTTTTGGCGGAGAATTATTTATGTATTGGTCACTACATTTATAAAACCAATAAAAAAACGTTCACAGCGAAGCACGGGTCCCTGATATAAATAATAAAAATGTTTTTGCATTACAATGTTTGTTATATTAATAAAATTTCTCCATATCGTTGCATTCACAAAATCTTCGCACGGGTCCAGCTAGCATCATATAAACAGAGCATGCGAGGCATTGTTTTTCAAATCGAACGCGTAATATTTTTTTTTATGAATTGCTTATTGAAAATAAGCCCTCCTATATTTTGTTTTACTTTTTGTCAATAGGTTTGAAAATACAGGGTGTTTAAAAATGAAAATATGACGTATAGACCTTTTTTAAAAATTATATAACTTTTCATCTATGTATCGTATATCGTCAAGTTTGCTCTCATTTAGAAGGTACTAGAATTTTCTTTATTAACCTATACAAATTTAATATTTTTTCATTAGCATGTAACTATTATAAACAATTAAATTATTTAAGGAAATCATTTTTATAGTGTGTAAAACTACGAAAAAACTAAGTAAAATTTTTCTCAGAAAACATCAGTTTATTAATTTTTAATCTTTAAAAATATGATCCCCTTTATTTTAATTTTTAAATCTAAATAATAAGTGCGTTAATATTCGTGAATTTAATGGAAACAGAGCTCAAATGATTTGATCACAGTCTAAAAATATTAAAAAAAATAATGTTAAATTAAAAAAAAATATATATTTATTTAAAAAAAAAAAACATAAAAATCAATATCCACTAGTGTATAGTGGAAATATGTCAATGGCAGTTATAAATGCATTTTTTTTACAGGCTGTATCAATACATACAAAAAAAAAAAACAAATGAGACCAAACTTGACGCTATACGATACATAGATGCAAAGTTATATAATTTTTAAAAAAGGTCTAAATATATATATATTATATATATGTATTAGGTTAAGAATTGTAATCACTTTTGAAGACTCAATAAAAATACTTACTTATTTACATGATTACCTCGGTCGAGTCTCGTCAAATACTCATTATTTGATCATACCGATTTTTTTACTAAGGTAAGAGGAAAATTGCAGGTCCATTTTTTATCGCAGTGGCGTTCATAGGGGTTGTGATAACCGGAACCGATTTTATTATAGTCTCGCTATATAATAAAATAGTATCTTCTTTACTTCAGTATAAACAAATGAAGATTCATAATAGGTTAACGTCATCGTCATCGAAATTTACACTAAGAAAACAGAATATTTGTGAGAGTGTTGCTGCAACTATTTCGCAAAGAAAACTTACTTGCTACAACAATTCCAATATGCAAATAATATGTCATCACACATCACATCACATATTTTGTAATACTTATGATATTTTTCCTATAAACATCACGAAAAATGTCATATTTTTGGTTTCAATGAATCGCAACTACCAGCTGAAAAAGTAGCCTTACTGCACGCAGAGAAATAATATGGTTGCGACATGATCGCGACGACCATGCTATGGTCTTTACAATCCTACATGGTTGTCACAATCAAAGTGTAGTATTTTCAATTTTATTTCAACAATAATAAGGTCCCTAAAATAATATTATAGTAGAAAATTTATTATAATATGATTGTATTTATGAACAAGCAAAATATGATTGATAAGAACCATGCTATGATTACGACGAACAAAAACTGATCATAATATAGTAATTTATTATTTACAACCCTATAATTCATACTTAATGGCATTTTTTACTCTCTCTTACTCACTTTGATGTTGGCTATGACGGTGTGCAGTCGAGTTTTTTTTTGTCGTGACAAAGTGTCTTTTAATGTTTAAAACATCATTATTAAAAATAAACATAGATCCGAAATTAAAAACGGTAATTGTAAATGCTTAATATGTTTAAGACAAATGTGATTAATCGTGTGCTCGCGTTGTCAACTTCATGATGGTGATGCTGACTTTACACGAAATTTCTTGTGCACGATAAAACTCGAACGATCCAGTCCGGAAATTGCAAGTACAGCTTCGCACAGAGTACAGCTTCACGGAGTTTGCAAAATTGTGTCTTATTTAAAAATATATACTTATATAATAAAAAAAGTTAGATAAAATAATCATTAATTAAACATGTGTCTTATTTATAATTTCTTTTCAATCCGCTTTTTCAGGAATTTAGGATAATCATAATATAATAATATGATCACTGGTTACGTAGACCAAAGTATGGTTGTATAAAATTGAAATACGATTACTGACAACCTTAGTATGGTCACTCACAACACTAGTATGATCAATGATAACCATATTATGGTTACTGACAACCATACTATGGTTACTGACAACCATATTATGGTCACTGACAACCACTGTGTGGTTGTGTGAAATCGGCGTATGGTCACTGAGGACTGGTTGTAGAAAATGGTTGTAGAAAATCGTATTATTGTCACTGAGGATCATATTAGACAAATTATATGATTTCCCACAACCATAACCCCCAATCATAGTATGATGCCTTTCAAATATGATCACCACAACCATGTTTTTTCTTTGCGTGTGCAAATATTAGCATATTGCATAGACATTAATGCTTTTTCAGCAAAGCTATTAACATTTCTTAACATTTCACAAAAAGTGTCAAATATTTGAGCAGATATTTGAGCATTCTTGTCCAATATTTTGCTGAATTTAAATTTATTATCTTCGCAGCATTGATATTCCAATTTCGGAATGAAAACTTTTACATCTTTTCATTCGCATAACGAAGACTCGTTGGTTGAACATAATGTACTTTGCAATTGCAAGGCTTACTTTGTAATTTTTACATTCAATATGAACAGTTTTTAAAATTTTAATTCGACCAATTTTATGTATGAAACTTAATTGAAGTTGAACGAAGCACTTGCTGAAATTGTTCCAAGTGCATGATTCTTGTCGGGTTATGACAAGAACATAAATATCTGTGAAACCGTGGTTATTAAAAAGTATTGGTGTGCTCCGAGTCAATTTAACAAAACTTTTTACATATTAGAGCAAATACCCAATGAAAATCTATATTTTTTAAATTAAACAAAAAATTGTGTTTTCGAATTATATTTTTTTGTCTTTTATTTAAAGATAATTCATCTTTTTTAATATAAAAATATAATTAAACAATCATCTTTATGTAGTTTGGAAACAATCACATTCTGAGGAATTAATACAAAACTTTGTTTTTGAGGTATAATTATTTTACTAGTTTAATACATATATTTTTCTATCATAACAAACAAATATTAGTTTTTCTTTTTACATACTGATACTGATAGTTTCTATACAAGAACTTAATGGCAACTTAGTTTTAACAAAATAATTATTTAATTAAAATAATTAATAAAAGAAAATCAACTTTAATTTCTCACTCGTTATTGCTCATACAATGTCGATTGTAGTCCACGCAAGTGTCTTTTTGTAGTTTCTGTGTCACTGTGTATTGCTTCGTTTATCCCCGCCCACTTTCGATTTTTCAATTTTTAAATTAAAAATAATTAGCCTACATTAAATAAAAATTAAATACTAAATTAGTTTTGCAACTCGCTGTCGATCAATGCCCCGTCTCCGTAACATTTGTGATCGCAGCCATAGCAGCCATGTTGCCGTTGGTCAGGCTTGTTTGATGAGGAGCGTCATTGATTGCTTCCTTGCCGGCATCATTGGTGGGGTTATCCCAATATTGACGTTCGCCGGAGCCGAACAGGTTGTAGAAGGAACCGCAGATGATGTAGACGAACGCTGCGATGAAGAACACGATCTGCCACTGACCCATTGTCGGCTAATTTAAGTGAATACAAATTTAGTATGGTTTTTCTTAATCTTATCGTATGTTTGCTTACTTTGTTGTTGATCAGATTTCCGGCAGCAATTGGCGCCAGCAGACCCGCCAAGTTGGCGCAGCAGTTCGTAATGGCCATCAAGAAGCCCGCAAAGCGTGGAGTCAAGTCCAAGTGGTTGATCTTGAAGCCAGAATAGATGCCTCCATTGAGACCCACGCCGATGGAGAGTATCGCCAAAGTGAGCGCTCGATCACAGCCCGTATATGAGGCCGCTATTAGGGCAATACCGGGACCGTACTGACCTGTGGTTGGACAAAAGGCGTTGGAAAAGTTCCGAGGTATCTGCACTTACTAAAAACTCACCAATACTGTTGATAATCTTTCGCGTGGAAGTGTGTGTAAAGCGCTTGGAAGAGATCATCCAATCGGCCACGAATGAGATGAATATCGAGAAGAGCCACATAGCGAGGTAGGGCAACGACGACAGCAGACCGTTGGCCTTAAGTGAGTACCGCAAGACCTGCTTCATGTATGTAGGCAGCTCGGTCATCAGAGTTTCATAGCCGTAGTTGTGACCCATATGAGCTAACAGAATGGCATAGAAGGGCATCGATTTGAAGATGGCCTTGTACGGAATTGGCGGACTCTAGCGAAATAAAAGGTTTACAAATTAAAGCCGTTCTAATACAGAACGCAAATCAAACTCACCTTAACATCTCCAATGTTCCAAAGCGATTCATTGATATATTTCTTCTCACGCTCGTCGATGGTTGGATGAACGGTGGGATCCTCATAAATCCAGATTAGGAAGGCAATGGACCAAATCGTGCCTACAGCGCCGAATACATAGAAAATTGAGGGCCAGCCTCCATCGAAGCCGTATTCGGCCAGCAAGCCGGACAACGGCATAGATATGATTGTGCCAAACTGTGCACCCGCGTAAACAGCAGCGCCCATGCGTGACCTTTCATTGGGTGGAATCCATTTGGCGAGCAGTGCATGTGTGCACGGCACAATGGGACCCTCGCCAAGACCTTGGATGAATCGCACGGCGCACAAACCCCAAACACCGCCTTCGCGTGCAGCAACTGGTACCAGAAAGGCGAACACAGAATTGACAAACATGCCCCAGCCAAGGAAGCGCATGGCTCCGTACTTTTTGGCTAAGATACCGAAAGGAATCTACAAACAAAATACATTATTTACGTGTTGAAAGCAAGTTTCAATTAATCGATTACTAACCTGAGTGATGACATAGCCGTAGAAGAAAGACGAAAGGATGTAACCCTGTAAGCTAGAGCTCCAGGCGAATTCACCGTCTTCGCCGTTATCCTAGAAATAAAGATTGCATATTTTAGCAAAAGCATTTATAAAGAGATTATAAGAAATAATTAAAACATTCGTCATCGGTATAATTATTGTAGTCAAATTAAATACATTTCCATATTTACAGAATGTACTAAAATAAAATATTGATACATAATGTAGTAAAAATTAATGCAGTTGTAGTACAGATTTTTGAAAGTTTAAATAAATACTAAATGTAGTTATATTTATACAAATATAGTACAATTTTGTAGATAAATGTACTAAATTTAAGTAGTTTTCCATATAAAACCAAATGAAATGTAGTAAAAACTACTATAACGTAAATTAAATACATTTGTTTTAATTAATCATTCGCAAAATGTTTAGTTTACAAGTAATAACAAGATTTGAGACACCTACCACATCATCGTAGTTTGAATCGGGACACTCATCGTCAACGACGTCCTCTTGTCCATCGGCGATGGCCGTGTGGTTGACCATTGCCACAATTGCCACCGACATGTTCGTCCGCATCACATAGGCATTGGCCATGCCCAGAAAGAGCATGAATGTGACAAAGTAGCGTGTAGGACAGCATCCTGAAATGAAAGAAGAAAACAATTAGATATTGATAAACAAAATTCAATTGATGGCGACCCATTCAAAGTGCTTTCCAACCAGCTTTAATGTCTACACAATCAATCACTTGTGCACCCTCTAATGGACCGTTTAATCACCTCATGTGTAGCACATGTATGATAATTGGCAAATTCATTTGCACAATGAACGAGTCTGACACCCTCCTTCGTAGCACCGAACCCAGCACCGAACCATCGCTGACTAACCGAAGAACACACAATGCTTGTTATTCAGCGCATGACGACAACTGGAAGCAGACTCACAAACGACTCACGTGCTCACAAATGAAAATGCCCCCACCCACTGTACAGTATCAAACAATCGCAGATTAGTAGTGCGGATGTGATGATCTTTTGGAATTTGTGTTGAAATTTTAGTAAGAATTCCGTCATCAGTAGTAAAAAATGTATATTTTGTATGTTTTCTTGTAGCATCGCGATATAAATAAAAATTAAATATGAGAATAAATAACAGTCATGATATCTCTAGTAAATATTTGAACAGCGCAAATGAAAATTTAAGAATACCCTGCACAATTTGTACTAGGGTTGGATGGAATGTTCTATAATGTTGATTTAAATCCGACCAATTATATATATTTTTTTAATTTTTTGAATTGATTTATCTAATATTTGACATGTCTAATGTACTAATTAAATATACCATGTTCATGATATTAGGTAACTATTTTCTAAGTCTAAAAAACACCATAATTTGAAATAAATATTCACTTATAAAACGTAGAAATTATTATTTTTTTTGTTTTATTTTGTTTTTGAATTTTTTTAAATACTGTACTTTTTCTAAGTATATCGAAGATGAAATATTGAAAACTCTTAATATTGGACATGTTTTTGAAACACATGATTTACTCAAAATATTATACAAATTCACAAGAAGCAATCAAAGAAAATTTGATTAGTAATCTGGATTGTATTTTATTTTTCAGATGTGCTTGAGTGAATATTGAAAATGTGAAATTAAAAATGTGAAATTGAAAATGTGAAATTGAATTATTGCATGTCAAGAAATATAATTTGGCTTTAAAACAGCAAATATTGTTGTAGTATTCTAAAACAAAATAAATCAGCAGACGTAAATGTGGCCGATGGTTCCGGCCGACAGACAAATCGTTAACGTCAGCGCCAAAAAAAATTGCGCACGTTTTCGTTGAATGCTAAATGCTTTCATTTCACAAAAATAAATCAATCTATTCATTTCAAACTATAAATAAAAAGCTCTTAGGTAAAAAGAATTAGTATAATATAGCCAAGATTTCATAATGTCGGAGGCGCTTATACCGATTCAAGTCTGTTAGCCAACAATTTTTGCAGACATTTTGATTGTATTGAAGATTTGTAGATGAATGAAATTTGCATTTTTAGAAAAGTCAGAAACGTTTTTTTTGTTTGTTTTTGTATACAATTAATTTGTGATTTTTTTGAGGATAATTTTTTAAATTCGATATAATTATGATATCACTACTCAATACACAAATATTGTCATTCCATACATCAATTCTATTTAATTCGCAGTTGCTGATTTGACTACATACTATGTTTTTTCTTTATATAACGTTTTTAATAAAATCGATATCAAAATTTTAGGCCCCTTTTAGAATAAAGAAATACAGTTGCGTACAGAACTAGTTTGCCAAAAAACTGTAAACGCAGTTTTACTTTTAATTGTCAAGACTAATTCCAATATACCAACAAATTTAAATATCATAATTTATACTAATATATTTCAATGTGAACTCGAACAATTTTGATATTTTTAGACTATTTTTCTATGATTTTTTGTAGCATTTTGGATCTACTGATAACTAAGAAAATGATTTATGGTTATGCAGAGCATAGTTTGAACTAACAATTAAAATTACAATAGGTTCTTCATCGGTTCTCATTTTCAAAATATGCGCAATTTTAGAACAATACATTTTGAATCGTATAAATTATGAAAACTTAAAATGTTATGCAAAAAATAATAGGTACACCTGAAAATAAATATTTTTCGTCTTTGACTGATCATAAATTTGGTCAGAATTATCCGAATTTAATATAGTTTATTTCAAAATATTAGCTGAAGTATTCTCAATGGAATATAAAATAAACTGGATCCATAACTCAAATCTGTAAAAAGTTAAAGTCAAAAATATGTAGAACAATACGAAAATTACCATATATATATGTATTACGTAGTATCTCAAAAACTTGAGGCAATCTGAAAAAACTGAGTATGAGGTAGTTATTAGAATCTTAAAATCCATCGGAAAATCATACTTAGATCGTGGATAATTAAAAAAGGCCTCCATTTCTTGTCTAGTGTAATTTGAGTATATATATTACGTTTTTTATTACAAAAGTATTTAAATTCAGTTTCAAAAATTGTAAATATTTAATTATATTATATCACTTTTTTCTTAGTGCATCTAAAAACTGTCTGTCCTTAAAATGTCAGCCATTGATGGCGACTCGTGCTAAACGCTGTCATATTTCTTGTAATTCGACGAATTGTTTTGCATTAATTTGCTGTGATAAACAAAATTCTTGCATATGCAGAGACGGGTGAAGTCAGCATTTAAGTTTTTATTTTATTAAGTTGTACAATATCAGAATGCATTGCGAAATAACCCAGTAAATAGTTTTCTAATATAAGGAAAATTTTTAATAAATATTGACAAGTTGAATTCAAATTATTTTAAGGAAATATTTATTTTATTATTAGAAAACAGTTGTCTGGGTTTACCCAAAATATTCTAAAGTTTATTCTGCAGTTTAAATTTCACAATTTTTGATATCGTTATTCAACTCTAGACAATATTGTGAATATATTTCTGGACAGACTTTATAAAAAGTCACAAAAAGTCTGTCCAGATATAAACTCACAATTTTATCTGGAGAACTTCATAGTCTGGAGAAAATAGTCTATAAAAAAATCCTAGAATATATTTCAATGTTACGTATACGCACTGAGGACTTTTAATACCCAACTATCGAATTAGAAAATATTTTCTATAATATTTGCACATTAGTGCAAAGTATAAAATAGCTTTAATATAATTGCAATTATATCACATACTTTGCGGTTTTGTTTCCTCAAATACTTCGTTGAAACTGGACTGGTCCCAGACCAGAACGTGACCGTTGCGTTGGCGAGTGCTGCCCGGATTTCGTTGAAACGGCATCACGATTGCACTTGAATGTGAGTTATATTCAAAATTGAACTAATTAATGGTTTTAAGCACACGGCAGTTTGTTTTTTTTAGTTATTTAACTATTTTTTTCAGGAAAATTGCGTAAATTTTCACTTTTTACGCACGCGTTTAAACCATTTCATGTTCTACCGGCTAAACTTGTGTAGAAACTGCATATTAAGCCACGTCTGGAGGTTCAGCAAATGCTTTGAAATGGAAATGTGCGATGTTTCACCTGCTGTCGCATGCAAAACACTAAATACGGTACAGAACTTATCTGACAGATACACAAGATACTCGACGTTATCTGCGTTACGTAAACAACGAGATCGTGCTGTTATTACAACCGACTGCGAGCGCGATCACTTTTAATGCGATAGTCTGGTAAAACGGATTTATAATACTTCTTATTACAAAACAAACGAAAAAAAGATTTTTGGATCTAGCGTCTTGTGTAACTATTTGGCGCGAGTTCTGCGCTCAACTGACTCCCAGCCCTATGCTGCACCAAACTTTTTATCGGCTCGTGCTTTGCTCTGTGCTGACTGATTCACCTCAGCCGCCTGCAGAGTAGAAGAGCCTGCGCCGCAAGCTGCGCCACACACTAATTAATTGCAGAAAATTCATTAAAAGACAACAAAACTAAAGTGACTCAACTGTTTGTTGTTGTTGTATGTTACATGTGCGCTCAGTATTCTTATGTAAACATTGCTCTCCTCGCTCTCCCTTACACTCAAAATATCTCTTCCTCTCTCTCTTTGGGGTAGAAAATTGATCAATGTCAAAGTGCCGGCACCACGAAGTGTGAGATTTACCAAACTAGAAGTGCTTTTATTCCCAGTAGAAATTAGGAAGATGTAACTTACATTTCATATTGAAAATATATTTATGTGAATTAGTACCCATTGAGTAATTTAGTAGCGCCCTTGCAGTCATAAAGTTGATACATTTAGCAGTGTTTTATGAGCATTCCGAAAAAATAATCTTAAAAGTTTGGCATAAAGACTATTTTGTTTCTGCGATATTAGACGGTCTCATAAAAATCTCTGTTTCAAGAGCATTCTGAATAAGGGTTCATTAAAGGATAAATTTGATATACTCCATTAGTTTTCAATTGTAAATCAAATAAATATATATTTTAGCAAAATAGGTGCAACAGACAAACAAATATGTTTAATGGATTTACTTGAAACTTGTATGTACTTATTCGGATGTTTGGACTAAGAAAAACACAAGCCCTACCTGTTGTTGGATTTATGATGTTGGATTTATTTACGAAAATTTAAGTTTTTTGAAAATGGAAAAACCTCCAAAAATAAAGTAACTAAGGATACTCAAAAATATGAAAATTTCAGGAGTATTTAAAGTTATCATAAATATGAGGATTCGTGGACTCTAAAAAGCGTGTCTACTCATATTTCTACACTGCGAAAACAAAGTTGTTTGCCAGAAATATCACAAACCCAAATACAAACTTATTTATATAATATTTAGATCGTCTTTGAGACAACCATATCTCAAACATCCGACAAATACGATAAATATTGCCAGCAACCATCTTTCAGTTGAGGAAATCCTTGAAATGTTACTTCAATTGAATTCTCGGAATAATTTTTATTGAAATAAAAGAAATCGGCATAGCCTTTATAAAACCTTTGACGGTAAAAGGTTACACTGACTTGAAACATTTTCGCAGATAAATCAAGTCTGGTGGCTGTCACCAAGGTATACCCTGAAAAAAAAACATTTTATATCACGTGTTGAAAATTTCAATCCCAGTTATTTTTATTTTCACTTTTACCAATAAAATGAGATATTTGAGTTAAAGCTTTTTATAAAACATTGGATTTATTTAATAATTGTTGTGGTTAATTCGAGCGCACAGAAAAAGTACGACCTTTTCCTTTTTTATATTAGCCAAATGTCAAAAGAAGCCAATGGTTTTGCTGCAAATTTCCCGCAACCCATGATGTTTGCTATAACTCAATTGTAAATATCTCAATTTTCATTGCTCTTGTGGCAAACATCTTGTAACTATCTGCAAATATATTATATTTAAAAAATACTAAGAGTTTTGCTGCAAGTTTATTGAAACTTATGGGATGATTTTCTACAATGCGCAAATTTAAACTGATAGTTGCATTGAGACTTTCCATTTTATTTGTTAGTGTAGAGCCATTTTTGGTCCATATAAGTGCTCAAAAAAGAGCCGTTTTGGACTTTTTTAATTGCTCATATCTGAGGTTAACATTCAAAAATGGAAAACATTTAAGTGTAATAAAATACTTAAAATCTTTAATAGATAATTTAAAATATTTGTTTTTAATATTTCAAAAAATCATTAGAAAATTAGTTAAATTTTTATTATTACTTAATTAATTAGTTATTGCTACAACCGACACTTAATAAGTTGAACTGTCAGAATTAGTTCGTTTTCAAGATTTTCAATGAACCTACCGAAATACAGCGCGTTTAGTGGTTGCAAAAAGAGTTAATCTATAAGTAAAAGAATCAAAATAAAAGCAAGACGCATTTATGTAGGGTAGTAAAGAAATTGAAATTGATTTAAAAATATTTCTAAAAATTGCTTTATTACGGCGTTATAAATATTTAAATTTTAAAATACTTTAAAATAGTTTTATTTGTTTCTTTTTATATTTACCTACAATGACGAGACTATCAGCCTTATGCTGTAGGTCGTCGATCGACGAAAATCGTCCAGAATTTGTCTGATTTTCGTGTGAGAAAGATTTTTGTATGCTGTATAGCACATCGTCTCACAATGTGACAACACAACGTAAGAAATCAAATTGTGCGTATGCTGTATGTCGCTAACGAACGATTTCGACGTCAAAATCGACGATAGCTTCCTAGCTATCATCTGTAATTATTCGTGGTCCAAAAATAAAATTAAAAATTGTCACACCCTCTTAAATGGTTCTAAAGTGACGAAACAAATTTTTTTTTGCAATTTGATCCTCTAGTATTCCTCAAAAATCAATAACTGACCGACGCAACTCGTTTCAACAAGTACTTTTTTGGATAATGCGAAAAATGCACCAAAAATAAAAAATAAAAAGACAGTACTCTGCGCAATAATGATCTATGAGTGATCGAAAAAAAAATTGACCAAAAGGTCTCATGGTTTCCTCAAAAAAAAAGTCGATATTCAGTTATCTATTTTTAAGCGTTAACACGAAACTCCTCTTCAAAAAATATTCTTCATTTGGTCATTTGCCTTCCATTTTATGTACCGTGGCAATTATTATTTTTTTTAATTAGAGCCGCGGTAATAATAAATAAAAATAGAAATTTTCAAGGAATCTTGCAAAAAAATTTGTGAAATACCACAAGTGTTGTGATTAAGAGTAGCCCTGAGACATATTTTTTGGTGTCGTATTTTGTAAAAGGAAAAAAAAATTGTAAAACTGAATATTAAAAGTGCACATAAAAAGCTAAATTATTTGTCTTTCTTTTCAAATCGTGAAATATTTTTGATATTTTGAAAATATTCATAGTTGCCGTACTGTCGTATTCATACATTGTCGTACCAATACCATGAAACTGTGAATACGCTAATATATTTGTTTCCAACTGTCATCAAATCATTTTACAAACAATTTTTAGAAAGCCTTATCTTAGTTTTATCCAGTACAGTTACCATATTTCAATTGAAAGCAGGTGTTATATTTCTAATAACAAAAACTTTAACAACGAATTATGATGGACTTTAGACGTTTATATTTTTAAACAAAAACAATATTCAGATCTCGTGACTGGATACAAAGCAAAAAAGAAAACAAGCAAAAGGTTTAAAATATATAAATATATTAAATTAAAATATTCAAAATGTTTTTTTTTTTGGTAAAAGAACTAAATTCATAACTTGTTTTGTGGATCATCATTGGTTAAGGTGAAACTTTAATGAATAATTAGTACAACTTTGGTATTAATTAGAGTGGTTATTAAGATTAATGTATCATCATGTTTTTCCACCAATATAAATTTGTTTTTGTAAGAATTTTAGACTAGAGTTAAAAGCAATTTCTACAAACAAGTCTGGAAACATGTACGGAAAAAGTTCCTATAGTTATATAAAAAATAAATTACTTAATTGCAGCGAGAAATCGCAAGTCATGCTAATATGTTTTATTGGCTACGACATTCATGAACGCCTCAACTTCACCACGCTCCATCGATCAGCCTATCGTTTGCGAAACAATATATCTCTTAGTTATAAAAACTACATATGGCACAATTTTATAAAGCTTCTCATTGCTCACGTGTTAATCGGCTGATAGCGAATAAATTTCTACACGTTTTTGACGGACCCTCGTGTCTACCCACCGCCATGAAATAGAATTATTAATTGTTCGTAGAAATTAGCTGGTTTACGATACACTGTAAAACAAATATTTGCGAATACTTGCTAAAATTTTGTCAAAGTTAAATTTTTGAAAGATTTCGAAATTCTATATATTGACATTTTAAGGCACTAAGATTGAACCATAACTCGTGTTAATACAGATTAAGTCAATTCAAAAAGTTTTTTCTTTGCGGTACTTTAGTCAAAATAATCGAGAATATTCTTTTTTATTGAGCTTATAGTCGACAGCTATACCCAGCTCTGGTACAAAACATTTTAAAATTAATGTGTTCTTATGAAACTCCATCGTATAAAACCTTTTTATGTATTTTTCATGTAGAATTTTTACCCTTTTACAGAAGACATGATCATTATTAGATCATGGTTTTTATGTAACGGGTCGGGTTAGGAATAGGTAAAAATAAAATGATTAGTTTCTGATCATGAAACTAGCAAAATTTCTAATAATTAATCTAAAATAAACTTTAAATTGTCATATTTACTTTAGAAGCCAGTTTAACTTTCTAAAAAATACTTTCACAACAATCATCGAATCATATAGCAAATACAAGATACATCAATACAATTAAATTTTTGCTGGAACTGCGCCGACTAAATTATGAATTGCATTAGCGAACACATCCTCATATAAGCAATCGCCTTTACTGGCAACAGTTATTGCCGCGACGCGCAGAATGCGTATGTATTCGCTTACATTGGTGTGTGTATTAGCTTACAGTGCTGTGAGTATTCGCTTACAGCCGATATGAATTTAATTGTATTGATTAAATATTTAATCATATTAATTAATAAATTAATTGAATAAAAATGAAAGCAAATTAACACGCTTTAATATTTTTTTTATTTCCTATTTATTTTATTATATTTGTTTTTATATGCTTGCATGGCTTACATGCTATCATTCGGCATCACAAGTTTGCCGTTTTATACCAAGCGATGATATTGAGCGATAACGAATGATAGCGAAAGTTGAAACATTTGCACTTTTGCTATCACTCGCTATCACAACGAAATAGTGATAGCATGGAAAACATGCACTTATTCGCATTGATTATCAAATTCGTGAATGTGAACTTTGCTCTTGTGAAATAAAAAAAAATAATTAATTAAAATATTGCATTTTATATTCACAAAACATTTAAATAAAAAGTGTGAATTTGAAATTTTATTAGCACATTATTTTTCTCTCTGTGTTTACCATTTTTATTATTGTTATGTGATTCAAAATTTTTAAATCGTATAATATATCGACTATATATATATATATCACAAAAAAGTGTTGGTGTATTTTGTTTATTTTTTATTCACGTGCCTTTTCTGCTGAATCTGAAACTTTTGGAATTTTTTAGATACGTCTTGACGGTTGTCGGTGTCGATGGAAGACTACCGCATAAATTATACTTTTTATTATTTTAAAATAAGCACGAGTTTTATTTTTGTCAGCATTCGCAGCTAGATGAGATTGCAAATAATCTGATGACTTTTGTATTTGATCTTTAAAGCATTAAAAAATATTAATCACATGATTACTAATTGGATAATTGTTAAAGAAGTATATTATTGATTTCTGTGAAGAAAAGAATAATAGGTATGTGTAGACTTTTAAGTAAACATTTACTACTTTAAATGCGAATATTCTTAAGTGGTAAAAAAACTTACAAAACATAGAAAATTCTTTATTCCATGAGTATTTTTGTTGCATTATGATTTTAAAATTGAGGACAAAAATAAAGCGTATTTTATAAAAAATAGGACAGAGACAAGTTAGAAGTTTGAATCGTTAATTTTGATAATGTTTTAAAAAAAAATAAATCAATTGAATCTTAGCATTTTGATTAAATACAAAATAAAATAAATTATTTAAACACATCATGAATTTTAAATTTCATGAAATAAGTTTATAATTTAATTATATAGATATACAAATTAGTATATACAATTTAAAGAACAATTGAGTTTAAAGCATTTCTAAGAACTGGATTTGAATAATTCTTTACTTTTATTATAAAAAGTTTCCATAATTTTAATTATAATGCAATTCCAAATCAGCACCCGCGAATTATATATAAATGAATCATAGAAAATATTTTTTCTCGAGATGTAGACTAGTGTAACTACTGAATATCATAACACATAATTAATTAAATGATACAACAAATTCTATACCTATACTTAGTGTATTCGTGAGGTTCTTATCGAATTATAGAGAGTTGTGTCAATAAGCTTTAATATTAATTGTCTAGTTTGAGCTTTCTGTGTCTAAGCCACCATACAGACTAAATTAATTTATAAGGCAAGAAAAAGCTATGCCAGAGATAATGAAATGCGAAACCAAAGCATACTTTTTGGCTGAAGAGTTAAGTGAAAAACACAATGAGTATAACTCGCGATAATTATCATTTTATCATATAAAATGTATAATAAAATATTTGCTACATGTTTTTCGTAAGGGATATGTTCATTTGGTCGACACACATTTGGGCGACACACGTTTGGTCGATAGCGCATTTGGTCTACAATATGATTGGTCAACAATATGTTTGGTCGACAATTCATTTGGTTGACAGATCATTTAATCGACAATACGTTTGGCCGACACGCGTTGAAATACCCAACAAACTAAACAATTAGCGTATTCACAGTTTCATGGTATTGATACGACATTGTATGAATACGACAGTACGGCAATTAAACTGTGAGCACCACTTTTCTGCTAGTTCAAATATTTCGTCAAATAAATACAGCTGATTCTTATAAATTTGGGATTTTTTTCAAAATATCATAAATATTCCTCGATTTGGAAAGAATTACAAATAAATTAGCATTTTATATTAACTTTTAATATTAAATTTTACAATTTTCCTTCCTTTCACAAAATACGACACCAAAAAACATTTCTCAGGGCTACTCTTAAATGCAACACTTGTGGTATTTCACTTTTATAGGGATGCAACAACAAATTGACGTTTCTGTGTTATTGTACGAATACCACACTAAAATAATACGAACTGAAGTAAATACGTTTAATATTTTAACAATAACGTTACTATAAACTTAAAATAATTTCTAGTACATTTTACGAATTATTTTTTTGTAATTTTTTATTTCGTAAAATACAGGAATAACTCGTAGAATACACGAAACATTTGTAATTTCTATTTTTTTCCACAGTATTTATTACGAACGATTCGTATATATTACGAATCAATATTCGTAAAATTAAAATGTCAACAAAATTACAAAAGTAATTTAAATTACGTTTAAATTACGAAACTATTTTTTAATGAAAGATTTATATATTTTACAATGTATAATATATTTTACATATTACGAATAAATTAAAAAACTTTCGTATTTTGTGAAGCTATATCTTGAATTTTACGAAATATTCGTGTTTTTTACGAATAACACAGAATTCATGTATTTTACGAAAGATTCGTCAAATTCCTACAAAACAAACAAAAAATTCAATAAATTACGAATAAAAATAACATTCTTTCGTATTATGTATGAATGACTTTCGTGGATAAAATCTACGAATGTTTTCGCAAAATACACAAATAATATTCGTAATTTTATCATAAATTTACGAATGTTATTTCCTGAAATTTACGAAATATTTCGTAGATAAATTTTATCATAAATTTACGATAGTTTTTTCGTGTATTTTAAGCAGATTTTCTTTGAGTGTATTAATTATCGTGTTCAGTCCATAATTTCTCTTTCAATTGCCAATATTTGATATACAATTACAATAATACAATAAACTATTGTATTTTTGAGGCCAAATCGTCGTATAACGAAAAATCACCAAATACATTTTCAAAATGCCAAATATTCTTTTACAAAAATCTTTATATATCAGTCAAGTTTTTATCGATGATCTCAATTTACTTACCATATGATAATAAAATGTAAATCTATCAATTGATATTTCAACTTTAAAAATGCATCAATTACTTTTTATAATGTTAACTCGATATTTAGGTTTTTCATGAAAATGTATTTGGTGACTTTTAGTTCTATAACGACGATATGTAGAATTTTAAGAAATATTCATGTCCTTTTACGAAATATTCATAGCCCTTTCAAATCATTATAAATTATCGATAACGATAATTGATATTGTAACGATATCGTTAAAATATTGTTTATTAAGGGTATTTCAACAACTGTCAACCAAAAGTGAGTCGAACAAGTATAGTAGGACCCTTTATATCACAATAATTTATGCATAATAAAATTTTTTGTAATAGGTTTTCATTTTGAATTTACATTTGTAGATTTTCACAATTTTCGACCTACGAATATATATATTGATTATATATACGAACTGTCTTATTTGAAGTTTTTTATTTTGCGAAGTAAGTATCTATAATGTAAACTATCATGTACGGTAAATCTAACCTATTCTTATTAAAAGCGATTCCACGTATCGACAAATAATTAAAAATAGAAAAAAAATAAATCTTCTGATAAAATACATTTTATTGTTTAGTGTAATTATTTGTAAATCATACTATAACATGTAATATTTGATTTCCATACTGTCATGTTTTTATTACAAAATTAATTAAACTATTCTGACTTTTTTTATTACAAATAAAAATACAATATGTGCTGATTACATTGACAATAGAACAAGTGTCACCAATTGACCAATCAACTGAAGTAGATACGAATACAAGTAGGCACTTGTAGTTGTCAGATCGGTCAATATATTCAATAAATATTGATATTTAAGTGCGCAGATTAATTAGTATTATCACCTTTCTGAGTGTAATTGCGAATTTCTATTGATTTAAAGTGCGCTGTTGAAATGTGTTCAATTGGTTAATAACTATGTTTAAAAGTTTGCAAGAAATTAACAGCTTGATATTTAATGGACTAAGGTGAGAATTTTTAGTGCAAATAATTTAAATGTTTTTTTTTTGTAGAATTATGATAAACAGTCAAGGTTAGTGCTTAATATGCATAAGGTACTGAGTGTTAATACTAAGAAAAAACACATTAAAAAGAAAAATTAACAATATATTATTTAGTATTTGCTATATTTAATGGGAATTCATGTTTCACGTGAGGTTCATTGTGCTTCGTAGAGTTACCAAGTCTGCACTAAAAAAATTCTCTATATTATAATTCGGCATAGTGGTTTTATTATATTTAATTTGTTTGTTTAATTATTTTTTGTGATACATAACAGAGACAATAATTTTTCATAAAAATGTTGGTACTCGAAGAGTAATTATGTATTATACGCATAAATATTGAAAATGTTAATCATGATATCTAGCCAAGAATAAGTATTCATAATTATTTCGTTTTTGTTCATAATATACGATTATAGTTAAAATCAATTATTATGATTAATTGAATGAAATTATCCGTAAACATACGCATGTTTTATGTATAATATATTCATAAGTTATGAGTAATTGGTGTAGGTCATAATTCATGATTAACCTATCATACATTGTGTCAAATAGCCATAGTCAAATAGCAGTAGCATGCAGATGGATGGAAAAACAAATCCAAATTATGCGGAACAAAGTAAAAATATAGCATTGGAAATTATAATAAGTGAATGCATTTATTTTAAGTATTATACAAAATTTCTGAATATAACTCATAAATAAAATAATAGAAAAATATGTTATGAACGTCTATTCATAAATCATCAGTAAACAATTTTATGTGTGTATTAATATCAGTACTATAATCCATGTCGACACTCCGATAAGGGAACGATTATACGCCGCAATGTCTGAGTTCGGTATACCTGCGAAACTTATAAGGCTTTGCAGGATGACCCTGAGCAACACACGTTGCTCAGTGAGAATAGGAAAAGACCTCTCCGAGCCATTTCATACCGAACGAGGTTTCAGACAGGGTGACTCCCTATCGTGCGACTTTTTTAACTTATTGATGGAGAAAATAGTTCGAGCTGCCGAACTCCGTCAAAGCGGCACTATCCTCAACAAAAGTGTCATGCTGCTCGCATATGCCGACGATATTGATATCATTGGCAGGAGCACACGAGCAGTCAGCGCAGCATTCTCCAGATTGGAGAGAGAGTCGCGTCGAATGGGTCTAGCGGTGAACGAGGACAAGACGAAGTTCCTTGTGTCAACAAGCAAAAAAGAGTCCGTGCGTCTTGGACAAAAAGCTGATTTTGACACCCACAAGTTCGACATTGTGAAGGACTTCGTCTATCTGGGATCCAGCGTAAACAGCAACAACGACGTCAGCCTGGAGATCAAACGGAGAATAACTCTTGCCAACAGGTGCTACTTTGGGCTCAGTAGGCAATTGAGAAGCAGAGCCCTCTCTCGCCGGACAAAAATAACGCTCTACAAGTCACTCATCATGCCAGTCCTACTTTATGGTGCAGAAACATGGACGCTGGCCACCACCGATGAGAGAGTACTGGGAGCGTTCGAGAGAAAGATTCTCCGTAAAATCTTTGGCCCTATCTGCTTTGCTAACGAGTATCGAATCAGGATGAACCACGAGCTGTATGAGATATTCGACGACATTGACATAGTCAAGCGCATCAAGATCCAGCGGCTTCGCTGGCTAGGTCATGTCGAACGAATGGATGAAAACACTCCAGCCAAGAAGGTGCTTGAATCGAAACTCGAAGGTGGACAGCGTAGAAGAGGGCGTCCAAATCTGCGTTGGAAAGACCAAGTTGAGGACAACCTGGCAACGCTTGGTATTTCTAACTGGCGTCAGCGCGCGCAAAGCAGATCCGACTGGCGCGGCTTCATCTCAGCGGCCAAAACCGACCCACGGTTGTAAGGGCCATTTAAGTAAGTAAGTAAGTAACTATAATCCATTTAGCTAGTTTTCGTAATCATGGGTATAATACCACATTTTAATATGTGAGTGTATATTGAGAATTATAGGTTACCATATAACTTATTTGATATTAAGTTTGATACATAGTAAGTACTCCTAGGATCTTATCATATCAATACTGATATTCCAAAACTAAATATATACTATATTCTCTTTAGTCCTTCCTACATTAAACTATTCCTAGCGATTGAAATCTTATTTATTTATTTATTTATTTATTTATTTTTTTAATTATACTCAAATAGAAATTATTTTGGAATCGTGATTGGGAACTAATTTGACCTGATCATTTAGGTTTATGACCAACAACCTCGTAGTGTAATATTCTACTAAGAACAGGAAATAATGGGAAATATATTCGTATTTATTGTATTATTAATTCAGGTATTTCGAGTCATGTATATGCAATAATAAAATTAATATTTTTTAAATCACAATGTGATTGATGTTTATACGCAAATGTTTTGTTGGTTCATTTCGTGTAGTGTCTTATTTAATTTTTATATTTTTGCAAATTGTTTTCATTTCTACAGAGAAGTACATATTTTTAATCAAATATTGTTTTTACGTCTTTTTGAAATCTCAATTGACACATGTTATGTTTCTGTTGGTTTTTTTTCATTATTTGTACATTTAATAAAGAATTTTCGTTCATTGAACTCAATTTAAATAATTTGTAATAAGTATTTGTTTAGCAAAAAAAAAAAAATAATGCAATATTTGACTACCGTCTCCAGACAAAATGTCTGATCTTATTTAGGAATATTTCCGGCAAACAGACAGATAAATGGAATATTTTGGGAAGTGTATAGCGGGTTGTAAAATGTTGTGGAATTTTAATGGCAGATTCAGGCATACTTTGAGAACGGGCAGAAAACAGACAGCTTGTGTTGCAAAATTCGGCTTTGTGTGTTTAAAATATATCGAAAAAATATTTCTAATCTTCCTCGACCCTTTCAGAAATTTTGTCTGAGGCTCGGGACAAAATTTCTGGTGTTTTTCAGGAATATTTAGGTCATATTTCCGGCAAACACACCGATAAATGAAATATTTTGGGAAATGTATAGCAGGTTGAAAAATATTGTGGACTATTAAAGGCAGATTCACGACATACAAAGTATGTTTGTATTGGAATTACTTACCAATACTATAAAAATATTTTTATGAAATGTAAGTACAAATTTCAAATGAAATCGATTAGTTTTATTTAATACTAGCTGGACCCGTGCACAGCTGCGCCCGTGCTAAGTTTTTGTAATGCAAAAATATATCGTTTATAAAGTATTGATACATTTACGCCTCTTTTTCCCTATTTAGTGCAAGCCTCGTCACTATTTTTCCCGCCCACATTCTATTTTACTATTAAACATTTTAATATTATATTTCGTTTCGATTTGTTCGACTCTGTTCTTAGTAAGTCAGAAGTTACCATTTTTAGTTATATGGGAAGTACCACGCCATTGTCCCATTCCGTCCACATTCTAAGTGACTATTACAATGTTTAATATATTCTTTTATTTCGATTTTTATAACTCTGCTCTTAGTAAGTAAAGAGTTATAGAAATTTTAAAGTTTTGGTTATATGAGAGATGCTACGCCCGTTGTGCAATCCCGCCCATATTCTACGTGAAGATTGGAGTTTTAAATATGAACATTTGTTTTCATTATTATAACTCAACTCTTAACATGTCAGGAGTTATAATAATTTTAAAGTTTTGGTTATATGGGAGGTGCCACGCCCTTTAATCCAATCCCGCTCACATTCTACGATTGGAGTTTGTAATATAAACCTTAGTTTCGATTTATATAACTCTAATCTTAGTAAGTCAAAAGTTACAACATTTTTATAGTTTTAGTCATATGGAAGGGACACGCCCTTTTGTCCAATTCCGCCCACATTTGTAAAAAGGTAAAGAACTTCAATATACCTCACTGAGCCAAATTTCATAACTGTGCTTATCTTAATTACACCGATATTTTGGATTAAATGTTCAATTTTGCCACCTAAGGTACACAAATGGGACCTTAGGAGGCGAATTTCAAAAAATCCCTTTGTAGTGCACACATGAACATCCTGCCCAAATTTCATAGTCCTAGGGTCAAATTTAGATATTTTCGATTTTCCGGCTTTTCCTTTGGGTTTTTCCGACTTTTCTTTTTTCCTAAACCACTCTTGCATTGACACGGACAAAATACAAAAGGAATTAGGCAAATCCGTCTGTTCGTTCTCTCGTGATGCTCTGGCACACACATGACATTTCATTTTTATATATTTCGAATATTTTCAAAGCATTTTTTGTATATGTTTAATTGTCAAAAAAGTTACACTTATTTTTATTAATGGAATACTGTTTTTATTACGATTAAACTAATTTGTTTGGACCCTAACAAGGCTATAGAAAATACTTTGGGAACAGAAAACAGATAGCTTGTGATACAAACTCCAGCATTGTCTGTTTAAAATATGTTGCAAAAATGCTTCTAAACTGCCTCGATTCTTCAAAAAATGTTGGCTGAGTGTATGTTTTCCTAAAATCAAGTTAATTAAATCCCATTCAAATAAAAACTCGTTTTATTAATATTAATAACCATTTTTGTAAATTTTAATTTAGAGTCACGTCCAGTTAAGTTAAAATACGATATCGTCGTTGTAGAACGAAAAGTCACCAAATACGTTTTCAAAATGCCAGATATTCGTTTCAAAAAAATCTGTATTTATTCGTTAATTTTGAATCGATAATTTTTTCACAACATGATAAGAAAATGTAAAGTTATTAACTGATATTTCAACTTTAAAATGCGTTTTTATAATATTAATCAACAAACTCGAAATTTAAGTTTTCCATAAAAATGTATTTGGTGACTTATCGTTCTACAACGACGATATGTAGTAAATGTTTAAATCTGTAAATTGTTAAATCTAACAGATTTCTCAATGTGTTATAGTAATGTTTAAAAAATGTGCAAATAGAAAGCACATATTTTAAAACGACACGTAATAGCAGTAAACATTAAGTAGTCATAATTCAAGTAAAATATTTAGTTTTATTATCAGAAAACCTAGTACATGCGATCATTATTTATCTATGTAAAAAGTTTGACTCAGTCCACAAAAATATAATACAACGGCACGAAAATAATAAATGTAACAAAACAGCTGAAAATCTGTTTAAGTCTATTCTGTAGAATTTTGGTACGTAGCTGATTTGTTCACGCTGTTACTCCTATGATTTAAGACTACATCCTATAGTCTAGTGAATGAATCAAGACACTTGAGTAAATATATAAACAAAAACCTAATATATCTTGGTCATGATTCACACATTTCACTACGTCTTAGAAAAAAAAAGTTAATAAATAAAGAAAGATGAAAACAATGGTTACAAAATTTATTAAATTTAGAAAGGAAATTTGCTGAAGTCTGATGGATGTGTAGTGTGTGAACTCTGGCGGTTTTTATCTACGTACGAAAAGTTTTTCGAAGATGGCCGTGAATTGCCTATGGCCACGAGTACCAGAGGTCGTCGTACTGATTTAAACGCCTGCAAAAAATATCTTATGAAACTCTCACCGAATGTGCTTGACTGCTATAGGAAACATTCGAAATTACACGTAAAGAAAAATGATTAATTATAAAAAAATATCAGTGGACATGCCATACATCATTTTTATATAACTTTAGAGCGTTGATTTGAAATGCATACTCTGTTTTTTCCTATTAACATTTTTTATTCGAAAATTACAATAAAAGTTTTAAGCCCTTTTCAATCACATTATCGAATAAATAAAATACACTTCTTTACAAAACTAGCTTTCCAAATATTTTAAACACAAATATTCTTTTAATTGTCAATACTAATTTATATATTTTAATTAACGCGAATAATCCAATAAGTTTCTAAGATATTTGGATTTAAACTAAGAAAATTTTATTCTTTTTTAGATTATTTTAAAATTAATCTTAAGCATTTAAAATCTAATGATAATAAACAAAATCCATTATGGTTATCAAGAATATAGTCTAAACTAACAATAAAAGTTACTTGCATTTTTCCATCTATTCTATATAAAAAAATTATATATTTGCAGCAATAATCTTAAGATAAACATATTTTGAACATCATTATGTTAGTTTATCAAATCTTTCTCTTTCTGGATTTTGCGAACACGATTCAAACACGATTAATAGATAGCATTATTTAAGGTTTCATGAAATTTTAACATTCAAAAATCATCATGGAATTTTTAATATTTTGACACAACCATTAAAAATTCCAATCATAAAATTCAATCATTTCATAATCATATTATTTCTCTGCGTGTACACTTGCGAATGGAATCGTATCCGCATTTTTATTTGGTTGGAATTTCGTAGAACAACTACGACGTATAGAATAAATTGCGTGTCTGTTATGTAGAATAATATTCTGCTCAATGTAGGTACTTTATTTGTTAAGGTGTTTTCATTGTGATGACGACTGTCTTTATGCCTTACTTTTTATACTGGCAATTATGTAAATTTCAGTTCGTTGACTACTCTTCAACCCAATCAATAATGATATTTTGTTAACCTTGTTTACGTGCTTTCCTCGCACTTTTTTGAATTTAAAATTTGTTTTTTTAACTTTATAGGGGCAACTTAAAAACACGTAAATTTAATTACGTGATGATTGTTAGAATTGAAATGTATGCTAAAGAGAAATTAAATAATTGACCATAGTTATATTTTTTGAAATAACATACAGTGCAACGAACCTTCTTAAATCAAAACGAAAAATAAATTAATTAAAATAAAAATAATAAAGTTTGCTAAACTCATTTGGATTTTAAATTAAATGTATTTCTAGCATGTGCAGCGTTGCCACCTGTTACACGTGCAGTTCATATACTCAGCTGACTCTGTCTGACGCCGCGCAACTACCGACCGGTATCGCATTTAATTGTGTCAAGTGCACCAATGCTAAAATGTTGCGGAACAACAAAAAGCAGACGGAGTGAGAAATTAAAGCGCCACATATGGTTTCGAATTATTTTCTAACTAAACCAGTACCGGCCAGCAGTACTCACTCAGCTGTTTGCAATAAACAGTAAATGAAACTTTGTATATAAAAATATAGACTCTTTATTTAACACTAAATCGTACAAATTTAATAATTTTGAATAAACTACACTCAAAAGTAAATGTCCCATTGAATACGTAATGGGACAACCATTGGTTTTACAAGTATTAATCGTTTTTTTTCATATAAATTCAAAAGAATTCTAAATGAATTTGATATTATTTGACACATTCAGTAACATAAATTTAAAAATTTCCATATTATTGAATATAACGGTATAAATATTATTGTTTTAATGTTTTTTCTCTTATAATAATAAACGAAAATTGTAATCTAAAGCCTACTTTTATTTAAACTTTAAGTAATAAAAGAAAAAATGAGTACAAATTAAAAAGCAGAACTCAAGAATTATATAGAAATTACATTTAAAAAAATATAAAATTTTTTATTATATATTTAAATCGACATTCATAAAATTAAAAAATAATACAATTTGCTATCGCTTTATTTATCATAAACGTGACATAAATCCGGGTAAAGATAATTGAATCGTTGATAGATAATATCCGTTTTATATGATATATTGTCAAAATATCAACTAAATTTATACGAATTTTTTATTAAGAAAATAATTAAAAATATATAACAAGGTCACTCATACATTCATGAAATAATTAAAATTATAATTAATGAAATACCAATTTCTATGCGATGTGCAAATAAATCAAATATTCACTAAAAATAGTGAATACTAAACTATAAACAGTTTCAAAAGAAAACTTTACGTGGGTGTCTGAAAATGTCAACAGAAATATATCAGACAGATATACAGGGCCCAACAAATATACACCCACACTTGTAGGTATTTTACCATGCAATTAAAATTATAATAATTTTTCTAATAAAAGCTTTTACCCGTGACCGTGTTTCCACCGCCCGATCGAATCACTAAACATGACACATGTTTTTTTTTTACAATGTTTCGCATTAAATCTAAGAGACAATTAAAATAGATTAAACAAGTACCTACTACACTAACGATGTTCTAGTGACTACTCTGTAAGGTACCCCGATTCCCGCCACTGACTGTGTTCAGCGTCGTTTTGCAGCTGATTGCATAGAGAGAATCATCATCAGTTCGTCTAGCATTTTTAGTAAATTGCTAAATTGGCGTACTTCCTTTTATTTGTATTTGTCATGAATTATGTATATATTTTAATTAATTTTTTTCGTTTTGATTTTTTTTTTCATTTGTAAATATAAAATGTATTTGACATGATTGTGGCAAAAAATAAATATAACTGGAGTGAAAGTATGATTAAATAATAATTACATATTATCTAAAATGTTCATACCCAGTTATGATTAAATCATTTTATGTATAAAATGTAAATTGAAATAATTATACAAATAAATCAAGATTTATCAGGGAAAAAGCATCATGAAAACATTAACTATGATTCTAAACTACGATTCTAGCAAAAAAGCCTTATTATGAACTTACTTGGCAAGCTGTTTCAATGAAGTTTCATATTCGATATGAAAGTTAGATGTTTACCACAATCATAAACACATAATACTCTTTGATTTGATACTAGCAACTATGCCTTTCTCAGTATTTAATGCAGTATCTAATGCTGATTTTCTAAATTAAAAATGCTTCAGTTTCTGCAGTACAGATGCTAGTATAATCAAGATTTTAAAATGATATAATCGGGTAGTTTAGTTCTCTAGAAACTCCGCAAATGTATCTTAAAATAAAACATTATTCAACCAAATTGTCGGGGCTTACCTTTTGGTTTAGCGAGGTCCTTATCTTCACTGCCGAAAATATGTTCCTTGGAAGCTGACATCTTGTGTTGGGTATTCAATGACTTAATACTGGATAAAAATTCGGAGGTATTTAGTTTCTGTCAGAAACTGAGTGTTGCTGTTTTGGTGTAGTTTGTTGTTGCAATTGATAGCAAATTTAAGCCACGTTTCTGCTGGTTTCAAACCATTTTCGAATGAATAATTTAAGAGTCTGTTTTGTTTTTTTCGATTGTTTTGTTTTATTTTGTTATTGTGGTTACTTCTATTATACGCAGTATTTTTTTTTAATTCGCCGGCACAGAGTTCTGTGCTTGAGTTTGCGCGGCTAAAAACGTTCTAATGGCATCAGCGAGGAGCGGCAAGCGTTTAAATAAAGTTTTGACAGACTTTGGAGAGCTTTGTGTTCGGCAGAATCACGTCCGGATGTTTGTTATTCTCACACTGTCTGTTGATTAATCTGGAATGGAGAAAGAAGACAGACTTAATAAAAATGGATATAATTTCAAGAGATTCAAGTCAAGTCAGACTGAGACCGACTTGACTTCATTGTTTGCCAATAAAAAAAGCTGTCGTCACGAATAATGTGTCTTCCGAGCGAAGAATTTCTATATAGAATTACTATATTAATCTGAATCCTTGTATAATAATAAAAATGTAAGTGGAAAGTTTTTATAACAGCATGAGTTCCAAAAAAGTAACTACGATATGATTATAAAAAAGAACGATAGATTAGGCACTGTTGTTTAGCTTTAGAATATAATTAAGTTTTAAAGTTTAACAACACACTGAAAAATATAATTGAGGAATTATAACGCACTGAGTAAACAACGATGGTTTCATTTCAGCAGCATCATTTTTTCAATTATTGTCTATTATATATCATCAATAAGAAGCACAGCCTATCTTCAAAATCATACCAGAATTATAGCCTACGTGAAATTTAAATTAATCGGTCCTAGTTCTGCACTTTTATACGAAATGTTGCCCATACAAACCTTTAAACCCACTGTTCTTCGGATTCTGCTGAAAATTCACCAAAAAACAGCTGAGTGATAGATTTAAAGGTCAGTACCCAAGTAACCACTTTGTGCGACTTAAGTGGTAGCCACACATTTGCCATTAAAATGTTAAAATGTTTGTTCTATATCATGCGAAAAATATTTTTTGCCAGTCAGAAAGCCCCGGGACGAGGCTTAGCTGCCAAAAATGTTGATCCATTAAATTGTCGGTTTACTTTATTGGAACTTGAACTGTAATTTTAAATGTGGAACTTGTGTGGATTAAAAATAAAAATAATAAAGATTCTACGCAGTGCCCTTAACCTGAATGTTTGTCGTGTAATAAAACTGCACATAATGTCAAAAATATGCTATTGAATAATAATAACATAGGTCTTTACGAACAGACTTTTCGGAAAACTGCAACTCAAATTTAACAAACGGTTCAAGTTTTCGGGTTAAAGCTTATATTCTACCCTCTCTAATTTTAAAGCGCACCTAAAAAAAAAGCAATTTGTGAAATTTTTTTTTGGACATGTATGACTTATATATCACAGAATGTATGACTTATATATCACAGCATTGTGACATATTATTACATTGTCCCAGACATGTTCTTAGCCACCGCTTTGGAACTAAATTTATATTCCATTATCAGCATTATGACATATTATTACGTATGTTCCATACATGTTCTTAGCCACTGCTTTGCAACACTGATTTTAGAGGTAACATAAAAGCTACACATTTGCCACAAGAATTTATTATTCAATTGTCGAGCCGTAGCTACTTGGGTATGAGATGTTCATTCACCACTTCCTGGGACAACATCGTATCAGAGTTACTGGTTGGTTTCAGCACTGTCCAGCACCGATTTATATAATATCCCCGTAGGAATGTTTTTAAATATTTAGATATATTGTTTTTAGATACAAAATTAAATTTTTTATAGTCACTATCACTCAAGAATTTCCTTTTATTTGATTACCCATATGTACAAAAGGGAAAGTGTACCGAATTCCGATTTTTTTTATGGAAACCACAAGTCGTTTAGTGGGAAGACATTATTTTTATATATTTGAGCATAAAGTCAATAAAGCACGTATAAAGTAAAATTCACAATGGTCATAAGTGGTCGGGTTCACATGACACAGCGGACCAACGATGTCCATTTTCTTACTCAGACATAGTTGGTATATAAGTAATGTAAATTTGGAGATTTATTGATCTTGTTCTTCTGGTTTCTTAGTAATCGTGATTTCAACAGACAGACATCGCTAAATCGACTCATGCTGATCAGGAATATATATTATTTTGTAGACTGGATATGCTTCGTTCTGGGTATAAAAAATCTGCTATCGAAGTAAATTATAACTTGATTTGTTGCAAGGATTGAAATCCAAAAGATTGAATGTTTCTCCCTAGTTTGGCTTTCAGTTTGGATAAACTGGTTCCAAGTCATGGTTTCGATTTTGGTTTTTCTATAAATGTGAGTTTATTCAAAATTTGAATATCTTGAAAAAATCAAATATCTTGAAACTATAAAATAAAATAAAATTTTTATTTATTTTCTTTTTACATTAGCTTTTGCTATTTTGATTTAAAACAAGAATAAATCCAAATATCTGATTGCATCAATCGAAGAATGTTAATATAAGAATATTTTAAAATTGTTTGGATTTTAATATCTTTTCTTTGGGTGTATCTACCTGCCTTAGTATAAAGTATCATGCCTTTAAACCAAATGAAGGTACTACGTCACTTATGATGTGTTTACAAACAAAACTGACTTCAAAAACAAACATCTTGTTACGACGGGTTATGTTATTGTTTTTATGCGCTGATTCTATGAGATCATTATCTGCAAAAACAATTTTTGGTGAAATTCTGGTAATAAAAAAAGTTCCATTACTAAGTGTTAGATTTACAACCAAATTAAGTACACCCAAAAATATTGTTCTACTATTAAAGCAGCACAGTCGATTTTTTTTGGTAAAAAAATGTTGTTATTGGGTCTCGTTATATAATCTTATACAGTCACTTTTATAATTATTATACCTCACCAAAGTATTCGGTAAAGTAATGTGGTAAAGGCAGAGACCTGACCATTTTTTCAATGTCAAATTTTTGCAACTTTCTAATGAAATGCAAATTTGTTAAATAAATGTACAAACTGGAAAATTATTATTTTTTTTTAATAAAACAGAGTCGAGAGCTGTAATCTCATCAATAAAATTATCTCATTAATTTCAACAAAAAAATACATGTACCCTATTAAAAATGTCCATATTAGGGATATGATCATGTAAGATCATAATTGTCATGTTATTGGTCGGATTATGACAATGTAAAAATACAATGATCAGTTCTCGATCATGACTCTACTACAATTTCTACTAACGTACGTGTATTGTTTTTGGAAATTAGCGAAATAATTTCGTTAATATAAAGAAAATATATAAAAAAAAAACAATACTTTGTACGTGAATTAATATTTCTATGTATCTATCTGCTTTTTTTTAGTGTATATTAAAATATTAGTTTTTTACTCCCAATGATCGATGAATAATTTCTAAATTCTATGAACCCATCTAAAACTAGTCAAACTGGATTTTGTTGAATTTAATACAATAATATAATTTGTGCGCAATAAATAATGTTAATTATTTCAGTCTAACGAGCAATTAATTTGTTTTGATAAATCATATATATAAACTTTTGAATTCATCGAAATTATTTAAGTTTAAAATTATTATTTTAATTTTAAATTATAATTTTCAGTTCCTGTACAATTTAAAATAGCAAAAATAACTGTAATGCACCTGTATTTAAATTATTAAGTGAAAATATTACCGAAAATATTTCCGAAACATCAATTTTTATTAATTGTCTCTATAGCACAAATAACAAATACTGTGCAATTCATCTATCTCATTATCTCAATTTGTGATGAAATAGAAAACATTTTTTTTTTGACAAATTAGAAAATTATCTCGATATCACGAAACAGCGGAAATGTCAATGAGTAATAAAGCTTTATGGCATTTAATTGGGTTTACACTAAATAATTGAATTAGAGGTCACAAATTGACTGTGCACCATAATATATTTGGCTTTAGGTAATTCGTAAATGTCGGTGGGATGAGCATCTTTGTGGAATATGTATTTAATTTAAATCGAAATTGGCTCAATAAAACTATGTATTTATCCCAAGATAGGTAAATTTAACGCTAGTAAACTGCAGAAGGTCAATTATTAAACAGCGATAATTTTTTATACTACTTCAATAATAAATTATTACTCAAAATAAAACGTGCTAAATTGAAAAAATCAAGATTCTGCCAATACTAGTTTTTTTTATGCTTATGCTGCAATAAAAATGTACCATCGATTACCGACTACAGTTCCAATGTGGCTTTATCGAAATTGTTCGAATGATAATAATGGACTGTTACCATATGAAAACAGTAATTAGTAAAAGATTAGCACAAACGATCGAGGGTAGAATATACTTGGTACATAGTACTGTTAGCTGGAAATGTTGTAAATTAAAAATTCGGAATTTCCATCAGCACTTGGCCGATTAAAATCGAGAGTCATAAATTGTTAAACACTTTGCTGATTAGCTGCGTATAACAATTACGATGGTCATGATAATCCGCGGACTATAGAGTTTTAATTTAAAATAATAATAATAAATTATTCATACATTATTTGTGGCAAAACATAAATTAAGTTGTAAATTTTAATAATCGTCTTTTTGTAGAAATAAAATTCACCAACTTTATTGTAAATATCAATTTTTTTTTATGACAATGTTCTGTTCATCAAAATTTTTAATCCACTGATCATAACACGTAGATCTATCTTATAATCAAATTTTGATCAATCAATTGTCTTTTATTTTTTAATAACACTACATCAATTCTGAGCATCAGTCAAGACTTTATTTATATAGTATGTAAAATGACTCTCTAATTCCGAAAATATGATTTAAACATTTTTCTTTGGATAGGTTTTCGAGATATCAGTCAATAACTTTTCAACCGAGCTTTTAAAGGTGGTCACATATATTTGTAAATATCTCGCATTATAAATAACTTATATGATCAAATATTATGCCAAACGAAAGGTAGTTAAACATCCAATAAACATTTCTCACTACATTATTAAATTGGTTCACTAGTTTAAGAGAACTCGATAGGAGAACTTGAAAACAGTTTTTTTTTTAAATTAAATAAAAAAAAATTTAAATTGGCAAATATCGAAAAAGTAATATGATACACAGATTGTAATATCCCAAAATTAGTACATACTCTTTCGAAGAAATTGAGATGTCAATGACAAGAATTTTCCTTTCGAATTATCTCAAACTAGTAAACCAATTTCAAAAAGTTGTGAAAAGTGGTTATTCAGTTTAATTACATTTTATTTGGTATAACATTTGACCGAAGCAGTTATCAGAAAGCTCGGTTTATACATTATTGGCCGAAATCTTGTAAACCTATCAATAGAAATTTTTTTATTTCATATATTCAAAATCTGCTGGTTTACATTTTCAATAATATTTACTGTGCAAACTCTTTTTCTCATTTTTAATTAAAAAAATACGTTAAAAAATGTATTTAGTTAGTTTTTCTTCTATGACAAAATAATTGATTTATATATACCATAAAAATCATTGTGTTTAAATTTGATTCAAATTTAATTGCACACATTTAGTACTCGATTAGTACTGGATTTGCAACCTTAACTCTGAAATGACCGATAAAGTATACGTAATAATTTATACAAGTTCCGTGTTTCGTGGAAGTAACTCTTATATTTTAGTATGTGATAGTTTTAAAATTCATCTCACGTTTGAATTTGATTTACTGAAAACATGTCAGCAATTGACATATTTAATTATTCATATCGCTATAGTGCTTCCCGCAGTTAAGTTGATTTGAGTCTTGAATTTCAAGTAATGCAAATGGTAGTATTTAGTTATTTTTAAACTAAAATCCCCCACTTTAATTGTTTTATATTGTTAATTTTTTATAGAAATGCAACTAAAAGGATTACAGATATCCGATAACGACAATTAAAATTATATAAAATATCAAAAGGTTTGTAAACAACAACACTTGAGTAATAAATGTATTTACAAATGGGTATTTTATAGACGTTATGATTTATTTCTGGCCAGAAGTTATTACAATGGCAATTAATAATAATAATAATAAAAAAGTAAGTTTAATCCCATTTACAATTAGTACGGTATTTAATGTGTCAAAGGGATTATTGAATGGGGATTTTTTAAGTCTGTTGGATTTTCACTGTACTCTAGATGGGGTAGTTGGACTGGAGTTCGAAACATATCGAAATTGTTTTGAATTTCAATGAGTGATAGATATGTTATATATTTTTTGATAAATTAATATCATTTGAATTACAAATTCTTTTTCAGCATTGTATTTTCAAGAGGTTTTCATAATTATATTTCAAGGCGAAACTAAAGACAGTTTAAATTGAATTACGATCTTTCAAAAATATTAAATTAAGCTGTATTTAATAATGGATGGGACTTATGGACCCATATAATTATAGCCCTATTTTAGCGAGCAATGACAAGTGTCACCTCTTTTTGCGTAATACGAAATTGTGACTAAGCGCACTTTTGTGACCGTGTTAAATTTGTGACTCCATCCAGAATAGGGCTGTTAATATCATAATTAATATCTTTAATACCACAATATTTTTAATGATTCAAACATCACAATTTTGCTACAATCGCCATTAAAACGAAATGCACGAAATTAAACAAGTTTTAATTATGTAATAATCATTTAATTTTTTTTTAACAGTTTTTTGAGCAATATAACTTTTTACGATATCTCACAAATTTGCACCTATTACAACTTGTCACCATTTATATAGATTTTAATTTTACAACCGATGCATATCGTCCAAATGGAAAAATATGGATCAAACTCAAACGACGAGCACTGATTATATGATAAATTTCGTATTTTTATTGCCACTCGCGATTATAAATAAAGACCAACTAATTGATGTGCTCATCATGAGTTATACTTTAGTCATTATTTGAATGGCGAGTTATTTACATTCTGCTATTATGGCACTGTTGTTTGTGTCGAATGTATTTTATTGGCAGAACGTGAATTCGTTGTACGGTGGCAACGCCGACGACGGCCTGACTTGACTGGCTCATGTGCAGTGCGCGTGAATTTCAAGTTCAAGAACTGCCACGTTGATCCGCGGGCAACGGAGGGGTCGAGCCGGAGGTGCTCCTCGAAATGCTTGAATTTATTGCAATCAAGTTGTACTGAACGGAGTTAAGGTCGTTTTATTGCACATGCGGAAGGAAGAGCAAAATACAATTATGAAAACTACACGTATTACACATGTCCACAAAAAAAAACAAAAAAAAAAACACTGCGACTTCTGGAAATGGTTTACGTAATGTACCGAATCCGTGAGGTTCAGGTACAAGTTCTGTCTTAAGGCTGTTTAGCGTATGTTTCGATGTCAACAGGTTAATATTTGTAGTACTATATAAGGTTTTTAAGGGTTACCATATCGAAATCGTTGCGCAAACTTCTGATTTATCTAAAAGAAATTCTTCGAATGTAAACACATTGTAATTTAAAATGGTTTGACAATTAAAATGAATTTTATTGTAATTGTTTTAGATTATTGAGGTAATTTGAATATACAATTGTGTTGCAGTTGTAAATATTATAGCCGATGCTAATTTCGTTGAAATAATATTTAAAAACACGTATTAAGTGGATGTAAAATTGTGAAACTAGTTAGTACGTCGTTGAATGCCTAACACCGACTATAATTGATTTTATTAGTTTTTAAATGTGTTGCATATAAATTTGGCTTTCATTCAGAAAATAAATTCTAAGCGAAATATAACGCAATAACAAAAACATTTTTCTATTTGCACTTAGAAAAATCTATTAAAAATTGTTTAATAGGACAATTGAAGCGTTGGGTGGGCGTTATTCGAAAAATTAAGTTTTGGGTTATTTGCGTTTAAAGTTTTTGAATGTCTGTACCTCATAAAGTAATGAACCGATTTTATTGATTCAAAATTTCCAATGAAATTTTTACTTTTAGCTTTATTATTATGCACTTTGTATGTTTTATTTTTAAAGCTAATATCAATATATAAAAGATTTAATTAAAAATTATGATTTATATGCCCCAATTGCATAAACTTTTAGAGTTATAACCCAACACTACTTAGCACTACCCAACACGGTTTTTGCGATGAACTTCGCATATATCAATTCTATATAAGGTTTTTCATATTACGTAACGGTTTTGAGAAAATTGCAATTGTGTTTTTAAGCCGTTCTCATCCACTTCTTAGAATAAAATAATATATAATACTGTGGAAAAAAGTTTTACGAAAAAACTTAAAAGCTGTTTTTTTTTATAATGGTCAAACTAATTTTAATATATTAATGAATGATAATATTTCAATAAATTTTAAGATAATTGGATCCAAACTTCGAAAATTTTGATTTTAAAGAGTAATATATAAATTTTTATCATTTAGAATTTATTGCTAAACAAAAACCAGTTGGGAAGGTTAGATCACATGGGAAATTTTAAAGTAGGTGTTATTATGATAGTTAGGATTATCAAAATTGTAGTCGGTCTAAGCCGACTATAAATACCCTACACATATATGTGGTTACATTTAAAGTGGTATATAGGTCACCATGGTATACGAATCTTGAAAATAACTACAAACTTTCTATCCCTGAAGAATTTTCTTTCATTTGATACCCATATTTACAAATGGGTAGGTTTACCGAATTTCAATATTTTCGTTTGGGAACCACAAGTCGTTTCGTGGGAAAACGTTATTTTCATGTATTTGAGCATGATGTCAATATATCGTAGGTATATTAGTAATCTAAGTTATAAGTTTCATTTATCTAGCTCTTCAATTTTAAAAGTAATAGTGATTTCAAGAGACAGACAGATGGACAGACAGACGGACATCGCTAAATCGACTCAGGAGGTCATGCTGAGCAAGAATATATATACTTTTCCATACCGGAGATGCTTCCTTCTGGGTGTTAAAAACGGCGTACCAAACTGAATATACCCTTTCACTCTTAGTATAGGGTATAAAAATCAATATTTTACGAGTTCAAAGTTTAAATATCTAAAAAACCTATCGGCACAATAGTATTTGTTGGTATATTGTATTTAATAATGACAATTGAAAGAAAAATATCTTTTGCAGATTTTTATAAAACTAGTTGTGTAAGAGATTGTATAGGGGAGACCGGGGCTAAGTCGACATCGGGGAAAATCAATTTTTGCTTTAAAATGCGAATGGGATGTTAGATCAACTTCAAATTGATACTGTACACGTAACATTAGGTGCCACTTTTACCAAAGAAGAGAAATCCATTTTGTGCTTGAACATCAGTTTTTATGTAATAAAATGTGTTTTTTGAATCCAAAAGTAAACTTGTACTTGCCATTAAAGTTTTGATTATTTATATAGTTTGTTGTGAGTTTTACGTATTAGATTCACTTATCATGTCGTGCTGATTTTTGTTTTATTTTTTCATTCAATTCGCATTTTTATGCCAATAATACTGGACCAAGTCTCGTGGGGTAAAGTCGACACAAGAATTTAGTCAAATTAGATTCCGCGAAAATACAATTTTTGTTCTATGAGTTTTTCAAAATATGCCATTCTTACAATATAAGAAGACTTGTCAATCATTTGACCATGATATAAGAAGCTATTTCAAAAAATTGATAAAATGTGAATAATCAGCAAAAATGTGCATTCGCGGGAAAAGTGGGTAGTGTTGACTTTACCCCAGCCTATTTTCAGAAGCAGGTTTGAGGTTGTGTCGCATTTCCATTTGTTTCGTGGAAACTAAATATTGTAGATCTTTACAGCTTGTGGAACATTTTTAGCTAATCAATTAATCTATCCAA
This sequence comes from Dryomyza anilis, assembly GCA_951804985.1. Taxonomy (NCBI): domain Eukaryota; kingdom Metazoa; phylum Arthropoda; class Insecta; order Diptera; family Dryomyzidae; genus Dryomyza; species Dryomyza anilis. The sequence continues at coordinate 67,686,453 of OX638133.1, forward strand.
CTGTATTATTATTTTTATCCTATGTCGCTGATACCGTTTAAAATAATAATATGTTCTATTGACTAATTTTAATTACAACAAATTATTTATTGTATGATATTTGTACTCAGGCATTTATTAGAATAAAAAATTATAATTGGAATTTGTATCAATTATAGTTCTTAAAATCCGGCGTTGTGGGTGCATGAAAATATTGATGTTTAGCAGTAGTCCTAGCACAAACAGATACTCTTTTTGATACTTGTAATTTTTGTAAAAACCTAATTGTTTTAAATTGTGGATTATTATTTGAAATTTGGGTTATGATTTGAATTTGACTATTTGAAACATAAATACTAAAATCTTTACCTCATGGAGAATGGTTTTAGATGACAATCATTGATTGAAGTAAAAAAGAACATACAAAAATTGTAAACATATTTAAGTAATTTTTCATTTATTATGATTTAATCGAGAAACCATAATCAGACTAATATTTTTCGTTTCAGATCCACTATAAATTAATTTGAGTTTCTTAAACATTAAAATAAAATATTATATAATTTTTTTATATATGCAAATCCTCAAAATCCTGATAAAAATGGAAATCCTCACTTTCGTCGATAGGTATCTATTTTTATAAATGTAAATCATAATTTTTAGAATAATAAAAATATAATACTGTTTTAAAATAGTTTTCAAAAAAACTTTTAACGCACTTAATTGTTTAATTCTCCAGACGAACTTTGATATACTAATGAATGCTAATTAATATTTAAGTTATTTGGTTCTAAACTTGGAAAATTTTAATTTTTTTAGACTATTGTTTATTTAATTGTTTAGCATTTAGAATCTAATGATAAACAAGAAAATGATTATGTTTAACCAGAGCGTAGTCCAAACTAACTTTAAGAATTAGTAGCTTTTTTTATATGATCTACTTTTTAAATATTAAGAGTTTAGATTAAAATAATTTAAAAACAGAGCACAATATTGATATTTTTTTGATATATTATTATATATTGTAATGAAAATTAAAAGAAAAATAAAATTTACATATATTTGGTAAACTTGTTGTGTAAAGGTCTGTGTTTTTTTTTATAAAAAGATCCCGAGAAGGGCCTAAAATATCAATTGTAATTTTCTCAAAACAATTCTCAAAAGAATTGACATTTTTAATGTAAAAATTTTAATGTAAGAATTCCAATTCTGATATTTTTGATTTTTAGGAATATTTTGAAGAGATTCAATTATTAACTAATCTCGTTTTTCATTGACATGTTCAAATTAGTATTATGACAAAAATTAGATACGAAATTTAATAGATCCTTCCGAACTACAGCCCTTCAATGATGCTTAAAATATTTATGAAAATAAAACACTTACCGTGGACAACGTGTCGAAAATGATGGCTTAACAAAAACAGTGATAAAGCAAAACAAAACAAAAATATTTGTTGTTATTTTTTTTTTGGAATGTTAATAACTCGAAAATAGTTCACGATCACAGCCTTGCGGTTCTGTTGCTTCCGATGCTTTTAGTGATTATAGAAGGAGCTCGTTTAATTTAATGGCACGTAAATTATCACTCACACTTGATATTAATACCGACTGATTTACAATTAATTGCAACTTATATCGAAATTTAGAAAATACTGGTTACAAATTTCTTCTTTAATTTGCGCCACGATTCGCTGTGAAGGCGAAGGTGAAAAGTGTTCGTTCAAATGTGGCGAAACGGAGGCGGCGAACAGACTCGGTCGACGGCTGGCACAGCTGTGAGACGCTGTCTTTGCTAATTGAGCGCTTATGTATAACTCGTTGGAGCCGTCGTCAAATTTGTGCATTGCGCGAATTCTATCATCTCGCCCCAACCAACCAACCAACACCAACACAGACCCACCTGTGCCTGCGCCCTCAGCGTCGCTCTTTCACTTGCGCTCTTTCATCCATCCATCAACGAACGGCCAACCACATTTTGCCTCGCGTATCGCGTACCTCTCGGCTGATAGCTGATATTTGGTTTTCTGATTATTGGGTGTGCGGGCCATATAGTAATTTACCGCGATAATAAAACAAAATAGGAGAGTCGTAAAAAATAAAAACAAACACTGAGTGGGAGAAGAATATAACATCATTGACAGCAGCGCTACAACCGCAATTGCGAACCCGTCCAAACCCAGCCCGTGGTACCGATCAATGATCACGATAACAGCAACTTGTTGCTGCCACAGCATCGCCTCGTGGCTGGATGCTCGCACATTCGTTTTTTCTCTCCTGCCTGACTCACATTTGTTGTTTATATTTTGCACACAAAGTAAAAGTTCCGTTTCACCTGTTCGTTGTTGCCAAAGTATGATTAATTATGCCGCGAGAGAGAGAGAGAGAACACAGATTGCAAATGAGAGTGTGTGACACAGGGTTTACAGCCCACTTACATTGTTTTATTAATAGGTATAAAAACCCCCAACTAAACAAAGGCATTTAATGCCGACTTATTTACACAAGTGGATTCAAAAAATTCCCTACCAACTGATTCGGTTGTGGTAATATGCGAATAAATATTTTCCACAACCTCTTGTGATGAGTTAGAAGTTGTGTAACACATATTTTTATCCCTTAGTAGCTGGACCCGTTCACAGCTTCGCCCATGCTAAGTTTTTGTAATTTTAAAATTTTTTCCCTTTTTAGTGCATGCCTATGTCGCTATTTTTCCCGCCCACATTGAACATAGTGCCATGCCCCTTTTTCCAATCCCGGTCAGATTCCACGTGGCTAATAAAATTATTAAAAATTATCCTTTGTGTCGATTTGTACAACTCTGCTCTTAGTATGTCAGGAAATTTAGCATTTTTAAAATTTTTGTTATCCAAGATTTTTGTACTTTTTTGGATTTGATTAATTTTTGTACATTTTTGGAATTATAACTTAGGAAATAAATTTGTGGTTTTCAGAGTACAATTTATTTTTTGAAAATTTAAGAATTTGTTATAATTCACCAATTCGAAAATAATTATTTGGACCACTGCTGGATGAAATCTCTCATGGTAATGAAATGATTCGTATATTAGGCTTTTATGTAGATCCAAATAATGTAATGATGTAGTCGCCGAAACCATGGACTTAATTTATGTCAATTCTGTGCCAATTTTTAAAGCGGTAGATATTGATTGAATCTAATAGGTTCTGAAATGTTGTCGTGCTATAAGAAACCATTCAAAATAGATTTGATCAGGCACTTATGCCGTTTCATTTTCTCGTCCATATGACTAATTCAGTATACAGAAGAAAACGGCTTCCAGATCCAAGACGCTGAATTTTTTTTCCACAAAGTACATTTTAAACAGATGTTATTTAGCAGTTCTTGGCATCGAAAGGGTGGGAAGTAATAACTATTCGATAAATCCTATTGCAATTATGTTATTTATAAACAATCAAATAAAAAATTCAATATAATCCAAAATAATCCAATAAAAACCAAACAAATCTGGTGGAGTGGATTATTTAAAAAACAAATCCTGATTTTTTTTTTCCAGCGCTGATTTTACGTTACGATGACTGTGTTTAATATAATCTCTTGTTTCGATTATCATAATTCTGCTCTTAAAGAGTAATAGCAATTTGAAGATTTTTTTTTGTATGGGAGGTGCCACGTCCCATTGTCCAATCCAGTCCATATTCTACGTGATGATCGGAGTTCTAAATATGAACATTTGATTTTTATAACTCTACTTTATTCCATCGCGTCCCCATTATACGTGACGATTCTACTTTTTAATATGTACCTTTGTTTCCATTTTCATAACGTTATGGTTATATGGGAAGTGCCACGCCCCCTTATAAAATTCCGCCCATATTTAGCAAAATATTTAGAAAATTATTTTTTAAAATATGATGCCATCAAAATACCATTTTTAAATGTTGCATGAACATTAATAATAAATTTTCGAAAACTTACGATTTTTTTCAGAATTTTAAAAAGGATCCTTTATAAGGACACCAATTTTGAAGTGCAAGGATAATGACCGCGGGCCACATGTTCACGTGTAGAAATTACAACTTAATTTTTCTGAAAACTTGTTCTATTAGCTTTAAAACGAGACATCAATGAAATTTCTAGCATTTCTAGTTCAAGAGATATTTAAATATGAACAACCTTATAAAAGTGATTTTTGGCCCTTTTTTCAAAATTTGAGCCACTGTATGGAAGTAGTGGTCAGTGCATGTCTCAATATCCTTTATCAATTGCACTTTGTTGTTTTCGATGCAGGAATTCAAAAGTGGATTCCGAAGCCCTTATCTAAGGCCGAATATATGTGATGTAGATAGTGCGTAAGTTAGCAGGAGTGAAGTATGCCTTGAATCGTCTTAGAAAACCGAGGTCTTAACCACTTGTTTCGACACATTAAATATTGGATCGATCTAACGGAATAAATATGGCCTTATGGCCAACATCCAGCTGACTCTGCAATAAAAATTCGCTTCATGTACACTTCCCCGAACGGCCAATTCCTCGAATGGACATTTTCTTGAAATGGACACTTCCCTGGAATGGACTCTTCTCCAAATGGATATTTCCCCGAATGGACATTTATCCGAACGACCACTTGTCCTAATGGACATTTCCCCGAAATGGACACTTCCCTGAATGAACATTTTCCCGAAATAGAATTTTCGCCGAAATGGACTTTTCCCGAAATGGATATTTCCTGAAATGGACATTTCCCAGAAATGTGGGTGGGCAAATGTGGGCGGAATATAAAAGAAGACCGAACAAATTTTGATTGCAAAAAATCGATAGCCGGCATTTTTAGATGCATAATGGTCCCATAAGGGGTACCAGAAATGTTTATTTTGGAAATCGATAGGGGATATCATTAGAATTCTAATGGTACCCCCATCTTCGGTATTTTTTTCCATTTCCGCTCACTGTCCATTTCATTTTGGGGAAATGTCCATTCGCGAAAATGTCTTTCGGGGTAATGGCTATCGGAGAAGTGTCCTTCTACGGTTGACATTTGTTTGATAATGTCATCAATACTATGCAGGGCGAAAATACTATCGGTCATCTATTGTCTTGACCTGACATAGGAGAAGCATAGAGGAATCATTGATGACATTTTCCACTTAGTATGTTACTACATCTGCAAATAATGGATTAGTTTCTTGGGGATAAAAATCACAAATTAAGATGGGGCTATGATAGAACCCTGCGGAACTCCAGAATTAATGGAATACTCTTCTGATAAAATAATGGAAAAGCATGGACCATGGAAAAAATTCATATCAATGGAATAAAATAATTACCAACATCATATGTAATTAGTTTTGATTAGTTGATTTAAAGCCTTGGAAATATCCGGAGCTACAAGCTTGCTCTCCCCAAAAGTCTACGTAGGATCTACTCCTACGAAACCATACTAAGAAATTCATTGTACATCAGATAATATACAAGGTGAACATTTATTATACATTTATATCTTGGAGAGCGTAGAACATATCGCAATAGGCCGGTTATTAAAATGGCTCGAGGCCTGCCTATTTTTCGGAAATGGCAGTGCATTTTCAAATATTAGGTGAGTGAAAGAAATTTAAATACTTTTAAATATGTCAAGATTGAATTCAGTTTATGAAAAAATAACTGAAAAATTTAGCAAACATATTTTGATAAACCCATTCCGCTAATCCAAAGGGAATTTTAAATCGTAATTCTTAAATAGAAACTTACGTGCCATGTTTTCATAAATTTCGTTGAATTGCTTCAATGCCCGATTATTATAACCACATTGACATTATCACAAATAAGCTAAATTAAGTCATAAAATAATGAAATATTAACCGTCATTAATAAAAACATTTACGTCTTCAACGGAATCAATAAATTTTTAATTGGCCGCTAAACCGCTGATAATCTGCACTAAATTCGCAACAAAGCATATGGTACAACCATGTTTCCTTTATTTATGGCGATTTTAATTTTGAAATAAATTTTAAATAACAAATTAGCCGAAAGATAACATAAAAACAGAGCAATTAAAATGCATCGTATTTCTAAATCAAATAATCGTTAATATTGTTAAACACGATTTTTGGTTTTAATATTGAATTATCACGACCAATATAAGTCAATTATTTCGCAATAATAAAATGTTTTATTTTCTAACGATTTGTTTGGCTTAATTTTATGATAAATTATAAATTTTTATAAAATATTTCGATATAACGTGAAAATCTAAATGCATTTAGTATTTTATGTTCAGATATCGTTTGTTGAAAGTATTTACTACTATTTTAACTTACCCTTAATCGACTGTGGTATTAGTTTTGTACCAATATTTGTACATTACCGAATGAGTACTTGTTACCTGTTGCTCATACCGTTATTTTCGAGATCAGGGTCCAACAATATAACGGTTTCCGTCGATTGACCGATTGATAATTTTATGTTTTATAGCATGTCATATAAGTTCAAGAGCATTTAATCCAACATTTATGGCATTTGTATAACATTCAGATATGCCAGAACGAATTAGCACGTGATTCGGGGTTCAGGGCACGCGCATATATTAAAAATGTCTAAAGTACTATAAAAAAAGTAAAAAAAAAATCTGATAATAGCTGGGTTACTGAGTTTTTACTCAATAAAATCATATACAGTTAATCAATAAAGTTTACGTACAGGCTACTATTGAAAAGAAATGACAGTAAAAGATGTTAATATGTTCAATATTATTAGAGTTAAATATTTTATTTTGTTGATGAATAGATGAGGTTAATTATTTTTCATCATATATAAACATTAAAAAGTAGAAAAGGATATTTACTAAGAAAAACAAACAAAATCCCAAAAAATTTTAAATCAAAAAAGTTTACGTACATTTAGTTAATTAATTAAAAAAAAATATATTTTATTATTAATATTTTGTAGGGTAACCCTTGGAATTAATAACTGCTTTCATACGACGATTCATGCTTAAAACCAGATTTTTTGTATCATATGCACTGATTTTATTCCACTCTTCAGTTAATGCTTTCTTTAAAGAATCGGGGGACGAAATCTCGTGTTTTCTTATGCGTCTCTCAAGAAGTTCCCATAAATGTTCAATCCGGAGATTGGGGAGGAGTCTTTAGTTGCTGTGGTACGTTATACAGCATCCATTCTTTTACTACTAAAGAGATGTATTTGAGATCGTTGTCTTGTTGAAAACGGTATTTAGATCTCTCTATCCCCATTTTGTCCACACTGGCAGTTAAATTATCTATCAAAATATTCAGATAATCCATTTTGTTCATTCTACTATCAATAAATACTAAATTCCCAACTCCAAATGCCGACATACACCCCCAAACCATAACATTTCCTCCACCATGTTTTACTGTCGGCAACAAATTTTCCTTTTCAAATTCTTTATTGGGTTTTCTCCACTCCATGGTACGCCCATCGGATCCAAATATATTGTATTTTGATTCATCACTGAACACCACATAATTCCAAAAATCCGTCTTGTTCAAGTATTCCTTTGCGAAATCCACCCTTTTCTTCTTATTTACTATGGAAATATATGGTTTACGTCTAGCTACTCTTCCATTATAACCGGCATGATGAAGCACATTGCGGATGGTTTGTGGATTTACTGATTTTGAAAAGGATTGTTCAATATCTGCTATTTTTGGTGCAGATTTTGGAATTTTTTTGCACTGTACTGACAATGTAGCGCTCTTCTTTTGAAGTCAACTTCTTCGGTCTGCCTGAACGTGGGTTTGGTTGTAAACTTCCCGAGTTACCATAACATTTTATTATTGTTTGGACACTGGAATGTGGTTACCAATAATTCTGCAAATTGGCAGGATTTTTTTCCAAATACAATTTAATAATTAATTGGCGTATTTCTAGCGAAATTTCACGTCCTTTACCCATTTTAACTAGGCACACCGAATTGTTTAAAATTAAAATAATTTAAAATTCAAAATAAGTATTTCAGCAACCTATTCAATTGTTTGATGACAATACAAACATTGTTTTCCGTATTTTTGTATTATTACGGCACTTATTAAAGTTTTGTACGTAAACTTTTTTGATACAAAACTTCAACAAAAAATATATACTACAATTAGACGTTAAAATGTAAGAATAAGGTCTTACAAAATCATAGGAAAATGAAAAAAAGTAGCATTGGTGGTTCAGTTAGATAGTGCGCTGGACTATAAACCGAAAGATCACATTCAAAGGATCTGGATTAAGTCTGAGCTAAGGACTAAAAAATCTAAAATAGAAATATATAAAATAGAAAATTTTCTCAGGATTTGGGTATCCGAGATTAAAAAATACCAATCCAGGAATTTTTGGAAATGGAAAAAAATACTATTTTATAATGGTACTCTAAACGAGATGTTATAAATTCATTACAGGGCCCTCTATATGAAATACACAGAACAACAAAAATGTCCATCATATTGATGAATTCTGTTCTTCAAACCATGATTCATTGTATTGAAGAACCATTTATCATATTAATGACTAACGCCATCAATGTTATGAATGCTATCATAAATATGATTGGTAACTGTCGAAAAAGTGTTCTTCAATGTGATGAACTGTATGTGAAGAATATGTTTCATCATATTAATGAACAAAACCATAAAATACAACATATGTTCTTCATATTGAAGAATGCTGTTCATTAAATCAAATTTCACTCAACATATTTTTTTTCGTTTATTTCTCAGTTCTCAAGTAGTTCCTGTAAGTGACATTATGAAATAAAAGCATAAGTCTACTTTTTGAACTTTTCAGGAGAGAATTTTTAAGCTTTACAACTGATTCCAAAAATTATTTTTAAAAATATTTTAAAAAATATATTTGCAAAATTATGAAAAACTTAAATAAATTAAATGTCTGCAAAATATTTTTGTTAGCATTTTTTTTTGAAATTTTTTTTTTAACAGCTGTGATCACTCTGAGTATGGATATGAAAACGGTTTTCCAATATCAATTCATTTAAAGGTTTTATTCCGATTTGAAATGGTACTATAAGATATTTTACAATTCAATTAAAATTTATTAAATGCAAATATTTAAAAGCTGTGAACGAATTGATATCGGACAAACATTTTCATACTCATACTCAGTGATGTCTCAGTTATGAAATACATTCAATTTTTTCAAATATTTTACCAAAAATTTGATATACGCTTGCTTTTCAAATGCAAATAAAACCCGTTCATGGGGTTTTGAAAAATATATTTATTAATATTATATTATATTATTAATTAATATTAATAATTAATTATTTTTCATTTTTATTCATTCGGATTATGATTTTAAAATCTTAAATTTAAAAAGGATCGACCGATCCGCGTCAAAATATGACAGGATATAAAGAATCAAAAAATGGAATAACATTAAAAACAGTCTTAATGGAAAAAGATGGTATATTTTCATGCATAACACCTACTAAATTTGAATGAAATTTTAATGTTTACGGTATTCCATTTGATACTTAACATTTTAATTTACAGTTTGCCTAATGCACGTTTTTCGTATTAGAGAAACTGTATTATACAATTTTATCATTATTCGCAAATAAATTTTAATATAAATCATATATGGTCGAAAATCCCCCAAAATTTAATCAGCTCTCAAATACTTTGAACATAAGACTCTATCAGACTAATTGAATTGTTGACTCAAACATCAATCGATTATAGATTTTTTTGGAAATATCCAATCGCAATTAACGTCATTAAAAATATTAATTACAATGTTCATTTGTAAAAAAAGGATTTCGGCATAAGATTGTCTGATACCTAATACAATATAGTCTGTAGAAATAAACAAAACATACTTCACAACGTCATTGTTAACGAGTGGGACACTTGGAAAAATAATTAATATTTTTAATCTGTTTTATTATTATTATTTTTTAATTGCAAATGATAAAGAGACTAAAACGTGTCTAAAAAAATCTACTTTGTTTATAAAAAAAATGCTTAACCACAAATTACGGAATAAAGCAGTAGAAATGGTTGACTGAAATGTATATTTCAGCGAACTGTTTACACTCAACTTTTGATATACGAATGATTCGTAAAAAACACGAATGGTTTCTTAAAATTATACATATCGTCGTTGTAGAACGAAAAGTCACCAAATACATTTTTAAAACGCCAAATATTGATTTACAAAAATCTTTCAATCTGTCAATTTTTAATCGATGATCTCAATTATTTAACACATAATAAGAAAATGTAAATTTATCAATTGATGTTTCAACTTTAAAAATACATCAATTACTTTTTTTAATATTAATCAACAAACTCGAAATTTAAGTTTTTCATAAAAATGTACTTGGTAACTTTTTGTTCTACAACGTAGATATAACCTATACATTTAGCCTTTACCAAAGTTTTGTAATTTATTCGTAATATGTAAAGCTCATTCGTAAATTATGTTATTCTTTCGTAAAAAAAATTATAATAGAAACTAATATAACGAAAGTTTTGTAATTTAAAAGAAATATTCGTAAGTTTGTTTTTGTTTTAATTTTACGAATATAGATTCGTAATATAAACGTAAAAAATAATTTAGGAAAAAGATAAAAATTACAAATGTTTCGTGTATTCTACGAATTATTCGTTTATTTTACGAAATTAAAAATTACGAAAAAATATTTCGTAAAATGTCCTAGAAATTATTTGTGTATAGATCTGTAATTTCTTTTAGTGGTTATTACTATACTTTTTAACCTGCGTACAGTGTTTCCAGATGGCCACATAAATCACATTTTGCCAGTTTTTTGAGAAGATAGAAAGGTTTCCAGTTTTTCGATACAACTCTGAAAAAAAATTGTTTATAAATGGAATGAACGCCGTTAATTGAGATACCGTTCATAATATATATGGAAAAAATCATGCTATTTATGAATTATTCTTCGTATACACGAATCGCACAATTTGTTCTAAATTGATATAATAAACGCTTTTTAACAAAATTTTGTAAGTATCGTTAAAATTAAAACAATTTATTATTCAAATTGAAAAATTTTTTTGGTAAACCAATTTTTTCCCATTTGTTTTTATGAACCTTATTTCATATTTATGTCGAAAATACAAATTGTTGGAACAAAAATAATTTGGAATAATGTCTCCCACCGAAGCGGTCAAAATCAATTTTACTACATGGAATTTGGGATTATCACCGCTTCGGAGTGAACATTATGTCCCTTTTTATATTTTAACGGATACTGTGTTGATAGGGCATATTTTAAAAATTAGGACATATGTAAAAATGTTTATAATTTTGATCGTTTGGAATATGCTCTATAAAACCATATATCATTTTCACATTTATCATAGTTTATTTAGGTGAAGTTTTTTCTCACAATTTTTTTTTTATTCTGAAAATAATATATCTGGCAACACTGCCTGCGTATACACTCAGAAGAAAATGGCCCATTAAGTACTTAATGGTACGACCATCAATCATATGGTTCATGAATTAATAGTTTTTTCTTTTTGAATGAAAAGTATTCTAATTAATTTGATAGTATTCGAAAAATTCAGTACCATAAATCTTAATATTTCAATATTATTATTTTTAAATGAATAAATACTATTGTTTTAATGGTTTCCTCCTATAATAATAAACGTGGTATAAAAAAATATAAACACGAATATAAACTTGTTCGTTTTGTACGTCATTCTGCGTGTTTGTGTTTGCTCAAAATGGTCGCATGCATTTTTTGAAATAAACCACATTATTAAAGCGACATTGGTAAGGAATTAATTTATTTAATATAATTTCATTATATTTAACCGTTTTCTATTTATTACAGATAATAAATAATAAATCGAACTTCTGTTATGACGACGAACTCCAAATGCAGACTCAAGTATTAGAAACTGAAGCGAACATTGAAGGTGCTATAACCTTTTGCAACGAGAAGTGTTCATTTATGTGTGTGATTTTTTAAAAGTGAATTTCAGTTTCTACATTTAATTAAAATAAATTATACAGTAAATTAACTAAAATCCATTTTGTATTAATAAAGTATTAGGAAAATGTAATTCGACTAAACTATAAAATTAATAAAACGTATCATAAAATGTTAATAGGTTTTGGGTATTGTATTTAAAGGAGCACTTAATAAAATTTATGGTTCAACAAAATATTGTATTAACAGTTCCAATATTACTGAATTAATGGCCAATTCCTATTGACCAATTTTAATAGTATAAATTATTGTTTTTCTATTGAAATACTATTAATTCTCCATGTTTTTTTCTGGGTGTACCAATAAAATGTGTATTATGGTTCAAATACACGATATAACATTGTTGTACGACTTGTAATACGACTTAGATTTCGTTCGCCCATAAACTTATCGAACGGTTGACCCAACATACTATATAACATAATTTTTTTGTGTTTTAAACATCAATGAATATTGATTGAAAAATGACTTTAATGAAATTTATATAACATAAATACGAATTTGAACTTAAAGTAATTTGATAAAGTTCAATTTAAAAGAAAAATCCAAATAAAAAAATTTAAGTATGTTTGATGGTTGTATAGCTTGAAATCAAAAATATTGGAATTTATTCAACCAACATGCAGAGATGAGTTTTGGTCGTACGACATTGACATAAACGATACAATATTTCATACAACATCCTATGTAGTACGACAATGTTTTATCGTGTATGGGTACCTTTACCCCTCTCATAGATTATACAGCTCTAACAACTTAGTTTTTGATTGATCTGTCAAAACTCTTCTTTTATTTGTAAAACCCTGTCTTATAACACTGTGCGCCAGTACCTTTCACACTGGAAAAATTCGACATTTTTTATTGTACGATTTTTATGTACATTTGAAATGAAAGTGCGAATCATATTTTCATAATTAAAAAAATATATATATTTTTTGTTTTGTGGCACATTTGAATAAAACTTCAGAGATTTTGTAGCTGAGATTTCTCTATAGAGAGATCTATTAGTATTAATCAGAAAACGATTTTTTAATATCAATTCATTTAAAAGTTTCATTCCCTTTTTAAAATCCTACTATGAGAGGTTTAAAAAATCAATTCAAATTTATTAAATTATTTGAAATTTAATAGCTGTGCATTTAAAATGCAAATAAAAGCCGTAAACGATCTGATATCGGAAAACCGTTTTCATATTCATACTTAGAGATGTCTCAGCTTGAATTACATCAATTTTTTTAATATTTGACCAAAAATTTATATTTTTATACATTGATGGACTTGTATTTCAAATGCAAATAAAAACCTTAAACGAATTGATCTAAAAAAAAATGTCATACAAATTCTCCAAATAAATCAAAATTTCATGTCTAATTATTCCATGTGCAAATTTTTTTGGAATTTTGTAGTACGATTTATTAAGTGATTTTAAAGAAAACTTATAGTCATTTTATGTGTTTGTTTAAAAAAAACTCACTCCATATAAGTTTAATTCAATGTTTACAATTTCTTGTAGATAAAAGAATTTTCCGCAAATATCAACAACGGTAAACGTATTTTTATATCTAATGTCCATAAACATTGTGACGAAAATGAAAGCAATAAGAAGATTTATTAACAACCTACTTATTACTTCAATAAAAAATTATAAAAAACGTTGACGTAGTTGTGATAAACAACAAAATATTTGACTTCCTTGAATATGCGTCTTAAAACTAAGCAAATTAGTGCCTTTTATTACTAAGCCATTGCAATATGAAGTAGGTTAATTTTACTATAGAAAGTACTGAATTAAGAAAAAAACCCGAAGTAAATACGTAAAATTACCTTACATTTTATTTGTTTATATATATTTTAAATCTATAAAACTTTGGAAGATTTAATGAAAATATGAAATCGTTATTTGTATTGGAAGACTTCATAGTATTATTAGTCATACACCGGCAAATGCTGAGATAAACTTATCTAACTATTAAGTATATTCTCCATTTCCATGAACTTGTGTGTAGTTAATTGTTCTACAAATTCCATTGTTTGCTAACGAACTGAAGCATGTATTAACTATTTAGATTAACAGTTACATGAACTTTTAACAAAACGCAATATTAGAATCTGACTGAGTATATTGGATGGAATTTCATAAGTACATAGTTACAAATATATAATTGTGAAAGTTTAGATCACCGATAACGTAAATATGTACGTAGTAGTCAACACATTGTTTGTAACAATAATAATGCTATAAAAAAAATTCATGACGTGTGTAAGCCTTCAGACTATCTAAGATCTGTAATACATTCTGAGTTGAGATATGTGTGAAAATAAACCATAGAATAGAATTAAAATTATATCTTATCGATAGACCTATTGCGTATGATCACAGAATTTTTTCCTTCAACACAATTAAGAATTTGTTGGAATTAGTTAAAACTAAATGATAAGATTCTAATTAAATCCAGTGGAATGGAAATATTTACATATTTTTGGTAAAGTACCCAGTTATAAACGAAATAGATTTTGACAATTTTTTCTCTATCGTATAAAACAACTCATCATCTTGATTTTGACTGAATTTACTAATTTTCAATAGTATTTTTAAGCAATTCTCACCCACTACTTAAAATATATAAAAAAATACAGTATACTGTATTTATATACTGAATATTTACTAATTTATGCATGTCGAGCAAGCATTATATAAGAAATAACCCACAAGAACTACTTGAGAACTAAGAAGTACGGAAAACAATGAACGAAAAAAAAAACATTTTGATAGAAATTTGTTTTAATAAACAGAGTTCTTCAATATGAAGAACTAATATGTTGTATTTTATATTTTTGTTCATTAATATGATGAAAAGTATTCTTCACATACAGTTCATCATATTGAAGAACACTTTTTCGACAGTTACCAAGCGTTCTTCATATTTATGATAGCATTCATAACATTGATGGATTTAGTCATTAATATTATGAATGGCTCTTCAATACAATGAATCATGGTTTGAAGAACGGAATTCATCAATATGATGTACATTTTTTTTCTGTGTAGTGTAGAAAATAGTTAAAAAAAGCAATTTATAGCAATTTATAGCAATTTTTCATATTGCATATTACTTCATTTGCATTTACTACATTCTGTATTTATATTAAATTCAAAAATATTTCTTGACCAAGGAATTTTGTGTCAAATGCAAATAAATTATGGAATATTTGGTTAAGTTGGTACACTCATAATAATTTCTGGTACATTTTACGAACATTTTTTTCGTAATTTTTAATTTCTTAAAATACATGAATAATTCGTAAGATAACAGGAAACATTTGTATTTCTATTTTTTTCCCAAATTATGTTTTACGAACGATTCGTATATATTACGAATCAATATTCGTAAATTTAAAATAACCACAAAATTACGTATATTTCGTTTAAATTACGAAACTTTCGTTATATTATTTTCTATTACATGTTTAACAAGAGAATAATATATTTTACGAATGCGCTTTACATTTTATGAATAAATAACTAAACATTTATAAATTGTGAAGATATATGTACAATTTTATATACAATTGTATTATTTACGAATAATTAGTAAGAACAGAAATGCACAGCGTCAAATAGCAACTTGGAGTTGCATTTTATTTTAGCTGCATAATATTTCATATTTTAATTAATGAATCTGCATTATCATCGTCAGTTTTTTTAAACAAACTATTCGTGTATTTGAAAAAAGGTTTCATAAAATATACAGAAAATATAATCTTCGAATAGTTTCGTAAAATAAACAATTATTATTCGTAATTTTATCATAAATATACGAAAATTCTTTCGTGTATTTTACGAAATATTTCGTTGACAAATTTCACGAATTTTTTCATAAAATACACGAGCGATTTCATTTATTTTAAGCAGATTTTATTTTGAGTGCATGCATAACATTCATTTAAAGTTGAACCATGATTTCCTGGCATAATACAATAATAATAGTTTGGAGTTACCGTTTAAGGTGGTCCAGAGGTACTGTAAACTGTTGATCGCTAAACAATTTGAGTACAAATATGTACGAATGGGTAAGTGTAGCGAGTTTATTTTTTTGTGGCACACAAGTCGGACCGATAGCAAAACATTATGTGTACATATTTGATCATAGAGTAAAGGGTTTAAAAGAAAGTTCAATTTAGCTGTTATAAAATAAAATTCTCTAAAATATGTTATTCTAATATGTGGTATTTGTACAATATACATATGACGTCAGGTCATAATCGACCGATCATGCTCATTTTCAATACCATACTAAACTCAGGCCACGCAGATAAAGAATATAAACTTTTCCATATCGGACACGCCTTCTTTTGGGTGTTAAAACAGATGACCAAAGTTACCATCATCACCATTATCATCATTCTTTAAAATTACTTAAAATTAGATAAAATGAAACTTAAAACAATAAAAAATAAAAAGTTTAAAAATTACTAAGATAAAAGTGTATGCTTAATATTTTTTGTGAATAAACAAGTACAAGTACTCATGAATAATTTTTGTAAAATCCAGTGAAGGAGAATTATTTGACTATAACAAATTACCATATTTTTTGACTATAACAAATTATCATATAATACAAAGAAATATAGCATTATGATCATTAAATTTTTCATGTATTCATTTATTTTATAAATTATAAAATAAATTTAGTTTGAATTATTTGTTTGTTTATTAGCACAATTTTGAGAACTGCGATTGTATATTAATAAAAAAAAGACATGTGTACATTCTCGATGTTATATATTGACGATTTTAAAAATTCACGTGAAATCATCGTCGAATATTAGTCATTATTCACGTTAGTATTTTTCCATGTTTTTAACATACTCATGGTGTTCCTATATATGTGCCTAGTTAATATTATTTAATTTATTATTTTATTGGTTATCAAGTAAATGTTATTTATAATTTAATTTTTTAATTGAGTATTTTTTATTTCATTGTTATATACATATAACACATAATTGCCGGTATTTGGTTATCAGGATGATTAATTGTAATTATAACTTTCTACATACTAAAAGTAAACCTTTTTTTTAATAACTCATTAATTGATAGGATATTGAAATAGAGGTTATTTTTTGCCCGTCCTTTAAAACTCAAAATATGACAAAAAACTCTATACAAAAATCTACGAAATTTGACAAACGAATAAATGTTTCCAAAAATTAAAATGTGGTATGCCACGTTCTTTTTCATGATTTTTTTTAAATACAAAATATTATTTTCACTTAGAATATAATGCATCCATTTAATGTCAATTTTGCAGCTTCAACTATCATTTTCTACGTATTTTTAGGTCAGCCCTGATTATAATAAAAATAAAATAAAAGTATTTGCTTTTAAGCAAGCCTACGTTTTCTTTGAATATCTTTCACTTTATTTAAGAATTCTTAAAGTAAATGGTCTGTTCAAGTATTTTTATTAATACTTAACAATTTTAATTTTATATTTTCATACAATGAAGTTGTTTTCCGCAATCAAAATTAAGTAAATGGGGAAACTTTTGATTTTGATTCATGTGACAATGGGTTTGTGAAAACAATGGTTTTCACAAACCTTTAACCATTTGGCTAAAATATTTTACAAAAACGACGGGCTAATCAATTGAAAAACCAACTAAATTTGATATACGTTGCGTCAACGGATATAATGTAGACAATTTTTGATCCAAAATATCTTTGCATCATTCGATTAAACTAGATTGAGTTTTTATACCCTACACTAAGAGTGAAAGGGTATATCCAGTTTGGTACGCCGTTTGTAACACCCAGAAGGAAGCATCTCCGGTATGGAAAAGTATATATATTCTTGATCAGCATGATCTCCTGAGTCGATTTAGCGGTGTCCGTCTGTCTGTCTGTATGTCTGTCCCTCTGCCTGTCTGTCTGTCCCTCTGTCTGTCTGTTGAAATCACGATTACAGAAAAAGTAGAAGAGCTAGAGCAATGAACTTTAGATTACTTATATATCTAAGCTGCCTGAACAAGAAAATTGGCATGATCGGTCTATTGTGACCTGAGAACCGACGACTTGTGCTCAAATACCTTATATAAAATATATAACTACAGATCAATTTTACTGTATACGTGCTTAGGTAAACTTTTTTTGGTAAAATATATATTGACTCAAGCTCAAATACATGAAAATAATGGTGTTCGGCGAAACGACTTGTAGTTCAACAAAAAAAAATCGAAATTCGGTACACCTATCCATTTGTAAATATGGGTATCAAATGAATGGAAATACTTCAGCGATTGAAAGTTTGTAGTTATTTTCGGGATTCGTATATCCTGGTGACCTATATACCACTTTAAATGGTAACCACACATATGTGTAGGGTATTTATAGTCGGCTTAGACCGACTACAATTTTGATAATCCTAACTATCATAATAACACCTACTTTAAAATTTCCCATGTGATCTAACCTTCCCAACTGTTTTTTATACCCTACACCTATGAGGTACAGGGTATATTAACTTTGTGCATATATTGTAACGCCCCTTAGGAGGCGTGTCCGGTATGGAAAAGTATATATATTCTTGATCAGCATCACTACCCGAGTCCGTTAGCCATGTCCGTCTGTCTGTCTGTCTGTCTGTCCGTCTTGCTGTCTTGCTGTCTTGCTGTCTTGCTGTCCGAATACAGAATAACTTGAGAAATACTGATCAGAATGCGATGAAATTTCGTCTCAATATATTTTAGCCAAAAGTAGGAACTGAGTTTGAAAATGAGCAAAATCGGTCAACGGACACGCCCACCTCCCATACAAGTCACTTTTATATAACTCTTTCGAAACTAATATTTCGAAAAGTATTCAAGGTATAGTTATAAAATTTAAAACGTATTGTTAGAATTTACCTAAAAATATGTGGTCCAAAAATGGGCGTGATCCGCCCACTTTTTTTTTTGATTATTTCCCGGGTTTTCATAGTGGAAATTTGATCCGTAAATTATTAAATTCAAATCTATGAAATATTAGCCTTTTAAAATTTTAAATATAGGCGTGATCCGCCCAATTACATTTTTCAAATTTTTTTTTTTGTTTTTTATACTTTATATAAATTTTTTAATTTATGGGGATATAAGACGTAAATTTCTGATATAAGAATAATATTCTGAGGGTGGGGAGGTTCAGCATAATTAAAAATTTAAAATTAAGGTATACAATTAAATATTCCTCATTAATATCTCCACCAAAGGTGTAGGGTATTCCATAGTCGGGCCCGACCGACTATAAAAATCCGCCCCATATGACCGAACTTACCCATGTGACCTAACTTTCCCAACTCGTTTTTTTTTGATCTGGTTCTAATTGATCTGGTACTAACCCAGCAAGTCAAACGATAATTTTACGAAACGATATCGTTTATAGGCTCAAATTGTCGTTTTCGATAATCTAAAATAATACGAAAGCGATAGGGTTTTGGATAAAAACTATCATGTCTACAACGATATCGTTGTTTTTGTCATTATAGATATCAAGATGATATCAGAAATGTATTTATTTTCGATAAACAAATTTTATTTTTCAGAAAATTTAATTTTTGACAAAAATTTTAAAGAACACGCAATTAATTTTTGAAATACTTTGTGTTTTATGTCTAAAATTTATCATTATTAGATCGAATGTAAAAAGGTTTGTAGGGAATTGTTTAATGATGTTTTGTATAGTAAACAGGGCTGTAGCAGTGGATCACACACCACGGGAATACAACTAATAAAAACATGAATTCGAGAAACGTGAATCCGATATAAAAACGACATGTTTCTCGAATTCATAAAAACAGGATAGTCTAAAGCCTGAATCACACGATTGAATACACAATGAACTTTGAATCAATTTTCATATAATTTTAATATCAATCGTGTGATTGCTCAATTTTTGTATGAAAAGTTAGGCAATCACACTATTGATATTAAAATTGTTTTGAAAATTGATTCAAAAGTTGATTGTTTATTCAATCGTGTGATTCAGGGTTCAGACTATCCTGTTTTTATGAATTCGAGAAACAAACAAACCTAGAACCAATATAACAACACGGATAGAAAAGATTTGTTTGAATATGTTTGAATGTAATTAAAAAGTAATACGAAATTACCATACATGTATTAGGAATGAAGTGTAATTAAATTATAATCGCAATTGAATTTATTTTTGTTCACGTTTAAACATTATTATATTGTTCAGCAGAATCTGTCAAATTTACCATAAATATGTTAAAATACCAACATAAAATTTTAATTGCATTTGAATAAACTATTTTTTGGCAATTTACTTGTTTCGAAACACAAAAAATACTAATCAAATCTAAATACAACGTATGCTCGCAACGCTCGTCTTAATTCGATAATTTATCGACGGACGAAGTTGGCAACGTTGTGCAGCAATTTCTACCTACGCCATCTTTTGCCACGTTTGACCATATTGATGTTTAAAAACAAACAAAAAAGAAATAGGATTTAAATAAAAGTATTCTAGCAACATTTTTCTTGTATACGAAGTTGGCACTCGTTTATCTGCATTTTCTGCGTACGTTTCTTTTGTTGTTCGTTGAGAAAACGTGTTCGCGTCGGTACTAATTTTGTTATTTGTAAATTAAATAAATATATAAATTATGTTACAAAAAGTACAAATAGTAACAGAGTATAATATAGAGCAGTATATAATTTCTGAAACTTATGTGAAAAAACCACAAATAAAAATCTGTGTTTCGATTTTCAAAAAGAATTTGGCATGTTTTTTTACAAAAGCCTCCGTGAATTTTTTGCCTACGCTATGTGCTGTACTGAGACCAACTGTAACTGTACCAAATATAAAGCGAGCCTGGATCGTCTGATTTAGCGTCTGCTGGTGCAATTGTGCATTCATTGATGCTGTCACTTGTACTTGCAGTTTTAAACCAATTATGTATTTATGCATTTAAAAATTTGTATATGAATTCAATTATTATAAATTCCCACTGCTCATGTTTAAAGATTTTTATTAAAAATTAATAAAAAAACAACATTTTGTTTTTATTTTATTTTCAGGATTTCTTTCCAAAAATATTTAAATATGTTTCTATGCAAAAATACTATTTTTTGAACTGTACCAACTGATATATTTCACTGGAAACATATTTATATTCAGGTCGTTCAAAATCATGTTTTATTTTAAACATATTTATGTTTCGGTTCAAATATTTATTTTATTTGGATGTAGTAATTATTATGTTTCCATTAGAACATACTCCATTTGAAGGAGGCAACATTAAAATGTTTCCAGGATATTATAATGTAAGTCAGAGCTGATTACAACACTGTTCAAGTCTCAATACAACCCTGTTTACAAATGATTTATCAGTCAATTATATATTATGTTTACATAAAATTCCAAACATACATGTTAATGCCTGCAAAATTATGCTTGGGAGAGCCCTTTTTTTTGCAACGTGAACGATTTAGTAAATTGTTCTCGGAGTGAGTACAAAAACTATTCGAGGCATCGAAGAGCTTTAAGACATGGCAGACTGGGGGTCGATTCTGGATCTGCGTTATCGTGAAGTGAAAACTTTTTTCCTAAATTTTTTAAGAGCTCTATCAAGCAAAAATAGTTTTCTGAACACAACATGTTCAGTAATGTCAGAGATATTTGTAGAAATTTGTGCAAACGACTCTATTATAAATTTTATTAATTGAATAATTTATTAATCATAATTTCGATTAATTTAATTTGGAATGAACTGGATACGCTATAAGAAACTTTCACAACGAACACCTAAATGATTAGTGTTTATGAGCACACCGCATGAAATTTGTTTGAAAGGTGAATGTGATTTACGAATTTTTCTGATGTGAATACCGAAACATCGGATATTCCACAGTTCTGCAGTGGTTGCATTTAATGACATGAAAAGAGTGTCCAATTTCCGCATGGTTTTTGATGATTATTATGGAACGCATTCGTCAATCCATTTTATTTCTATCGTCGAAAAAACATAAGGTACATTTTTATGGAAAAGGTATCTATTAGACGCAGTAACCAAATTTTGTAAGATTTATTTAAGGACATAGCAATATCACCCACTTACCTCATATTATCCAAAAATATTGTAAATCACACCGCAGTACGTAACTAAAAAAATTGTTAGCAATTTTGGATATTCGACATATGTCAGCCCTTGTTATTATGATTTTGTATTTGGCAGCGACGTCTAGAAACATAAAATCTGGTTCAGGTATTTGTCCCTTCAATCCGGATATGATTACTGACGTCGATTTTGTAGAGGCCGCTATTAGTAGTGAAAATATTTCAGTTCTGCAGCTGAAATGGAATACAATGAAGAAGATTGCTGAGCAACCAAGAATCAGAACATTCAGCAGCAGTAATGACGTTTAAATTTTTCGTTTGTTTTGAGGGGATTGGTCCATTATGGTTCAAATACACGATAGAACATTGTAGTACGACTTGTAATACGACGTAGATTTCGTTCGCCCATACACTAATCGAACTGTTAGCCCAACATACAACTGCTATACAACATCATTTTTGTATTTTAAATAAATGAATATTGATTGAAAAATTTCTTTAAAGACATTTTTTATAACATAAAATACGAATTTGTAGCTAAAGAAAATCGATAAAGTTTAATTTGAAAGAAAAATCTAAATATTCAAAAAATTTTAAGCGTGTTTGATGGTTGTATGGCTTCAAATCAGAGATGAGTTTTGGTCGTACGAAATCGACATAAACGATACAATATTTCATACAACATACTATGTAGTACGACAATGTTTTATCGTGTATGGGAACCTTTAAAGCAAACAACATCGGAAAAAGGAAATAATCGTGGACGGAAACCACACAAAAGATCAGAATCAGACCAAGCTTAAGGAATCAGTTCGAAGAACTGATGAAGAAACCGAATCCGAAACCGACAATGCACAGAATTTATGGAAGGCCTGCGCAGCTGGACGAAGGCTGGAAACACAAAAAGACGCAGCTGAGGAGAAGTCATCCCGATCTAAATTTCCACTCGTTCATATTCCAAATAAAATTCAAGATTTTCGAATCTATATTCGAAAAACGCCCGGTGGTTTAGTTCCTAGCATATTTTTTGAACAATAAATCGATAAAATATTCAAAACTCGTTTTCCACACGAACCAAAAGTTATTTTCTTTGATTTACAATGCAGCTATATTTAAGACCCATGCCAAAACAATTTGTCACATATATTTTTATTGAAGAAATGTTTATCTCTTTGTTTTTATTAAAAACACGCGATAATTAAAAAGAAACAATAGTAAACATCATACATATCAATATTAGTTGGTAGGAATGTTGGCATTGAACACGTGATGCCTCCCACTCCGCGATGTGCCGACTCCTAATCTTATCTAGTTTAATCGTCGAATAATACAACCGCGAGAACGTGAACGCAATAAATCTCTGTATTAACATCTATTTTCATAGTCAGTTCTATGGCACTTAACCAGTAAAAATACGGTAATAATTTAAACGGGCGGATATCAGTCGTTAACGGAATGTATCAGAGAGATTTAATCAGAACTGCTAATCACCATTGTCATTCTAATTATAGAAAATAACAGAGGTTCTCAACGTTGTGTACGGATCATGGCGCCTAAATAGGCCCTTGTATGACCGATATACTGAGACCCTTTTGTTATAAAACTTCAAACCGAAACGGGTGAGAAAACCGAAATCGAATAGGTCATTCGTTTGGGTTCTAATCCCTTCGAATAGGACTATGGCATATCCAGCACTCATTAAGAAGCACTGTCCTAGACAATATAAAAAAAAAAACCACTCTGTTACACTTAATGGGTACATCGTGACAAGTAAGAATCGCGAGAGCACTACATGTGCCGGCGAACGATAACATTGTGCGACACAACACGGAGAATTGGCAGGTGTGAGCTGTGTTCACGTGAACAGAAACGCAATGTTTGCCTCAGTATTGCAAATCACGATCGTTATCGCAACGACTCTCGTGATCGCATTCTAGCGCAAATTAACGGGCAAACAATATTTTATCGTTGTTATTCAGATGGAAAGCTATATGTTTGTTTTATTGTTATTAATTCTAGGATTTGGGTTCAATAGACACACGGCCTTTTAGGTTCGCGACAATATAAATTCCCGGAACACCTTTAAGCCATTTGATAGATAGCTGTCTTCAATTAGGTCAGAAGTTAGATAATTTAATGGAAACTAGATTGAGGAAGGTATGGAATACAATAAACGTATGCATATTCACGAAAGTATGGTAAGAGTGATTAACTCGAAAGGACGAAAAGGTATTCGTAACACAAGTGCAATGTTTCCCGATAGTTTTTATTTACAAATCTTGCGACTAATTAACGACTATTCTGTTAAGAGCCGACTTATTTGGTCATTACAGCACATGATGCGTTTCGGCTTCAGCAATTATGCCGTGCCAGTCAAAGACTATATACATCTACTATATATTTGTGAATGTAAGTAAGTATGTACAATAAGTATGTATACAACAAAATATATGTGAAAATTTGATCAATACAATTAATTTTTAATTGATACGACCCGCCGATAGACCTTTAATTGAATTGATTCAATCGTATTATTTAATCAATTAACAGAAAATAAACAAACAGTTACATCAATTTAATTAAATTATTTGCTGAAACGACTATGGAATTAATTGTATTGATTAAATATTTAATCATCTTAATTAATAAATTAACAGAAAAAAACAAACAGTTACATCAATTCAATTAAATTATTTGTTGAAACGGCTATTGAATCAATTCGAGCTTTGATACGATGCGAGCTTTCAACGAATGAACGCCGGAAAAAAAAGCAAACGATGAAATTTTTGTTTGCGCGCATATTATTCCCATTTGGTATATGCCAAGATATACACTTATAGAGCTTGATTATTCACTAAATGTGTCGTCAGCCGCACAGGCTGCGCTAAAAATAGCAAAAAGAAATGAACGAATTGCTTAATTATTTCTTGTATTTTTGCCGAAACATTTTAGCATGGATTATTTACTCATAACCCCCAATTCGAATTCGGGAGTTATGTCCGTCAGTGTTTCGGTACCCCCAAAATTTTCGAATTTCGAATTTGGGGTTTAAGTTCAACCGTGAAATCGGACACAACCGCCAACAAATTTTGTTGAATATGTTTATTATTTATATTTTTAAATAACATTTTTTGTAAGTAGGTAAATAACATTTTCTGTGAATAAAATTTCGTTCTTCTCATTATTTAATAAAATAAAGACATAATTTTGTTTATAAATTTGCGAAACTGAAGCGCTGCAGGCGAAATTTTATTTCCAAACAATCGCGCGATTTTTTATAAATAAAATTTCATTCTTCTCATTAATGAATAAAACAATGTTATAATTTTATTTTGTTATTGTAAAAAAAATGCGAAATTATGCGAAAGTTAACGCCACAGCCAACATTTTATTTCCAAAAAATCGCGCATGACAAAATTATAATTGGGGGTTAAGTCCGTTGGTATGAGGACACAATCCCGCATAACAACGCGGACTTAAACCCCAAACATGATTGGGTGTTATGACCAACTTTTTTTGGGATTATGTCCGACGACCATCATTACGAAGCACATTTTCATTGCATTTTTACACTGTCTGGTATGAGTTGTTCAAAATGTTGTAGTGCATGCGCATTTCAGTAACCGACCTCTGTTAGTTACCATAGCCTCTCCTACACAATTCCTAGTCTCACTTTCACGTTGGTGAACCCCGTTAAGCCGAACAACCAGCTGAAGATCGGGTTTCAACCCCGGTGGAAAGTCTGGTCGGGGACAAACGAGACAGGTCCTCCAAAACGGGGGTTGTGCGTTGGGCTTGAAACCCGCTACGGAAAAAAAAAGTCAGCGAATACAGACAACATGCCTCGGATACCGACCCGAAAACACGATGACAACCTACGCAAACGTATAAATAATTTACGGATATGCACCTGGAATGTCCGAACCTTTTATAGGGAAGGTGCCACTATCCAGCTGGTTGATGTCCTCGAAAGATACAAGGCTGACATCACCGCAATTCAGAAAATGCGATGGACAGGACAGGGCTGCTCCAAACAGACATCCTGTGATATACTATATACTACATATATATATATATATATATATATATATATATATATATATATATATATATATATACTATATACTACATATACTACAGCTGCCATGAGGAGAGGCATGAATTTGGTTGTGGATTTGTAGTCGGCAAGAGACTCCGCCACCTTGTCTCTAGGTTCACACCCGTGAACGAAAGACTGGCAACAATCCGCATCAAGGCTAAATACTTCAGTCTTATTTGTGCGCACGCTCCGACGAATGAGAAGGACGACGAAACCAAAGAGACCTTCTACGAGCGCCTCGACGAAGCCTACGAGCGCTGCCCCCGACACGACATCAAAATCGTGATTGGCGACTTTAATGCCAAGGTGTGCCATGAGGATATCTTTGGTCCGCCAGTTGGACAATTCAGCCTCCACGACAACACCTCCGACAATGGAATGAGGCTGATCGACTTCGCCGCAGCACGAAACATGGTAATTAGTAGTACTAGATTCAAGCATCTCAATATTCACAAGGCCACGTGGCGGTCACCCAATCAGAACACGCGCCACCAAATTGATCATGTTGTGATTGACGGAAGGCACGCTTCTAGTGTGAAGGATGTACGCTCGATCCGAAATGCCAACATCGACTCGGATCACTTTTTGTAGCAGCCAAGGTTCGCACACGCTTATGCGATGCAAATGCACGGAAACCCACACAAAGAAAGCTAGACGTCAGTAAGCTGCACACACAACAGACCAAACAAGTCTATGTCGCTCGACTCACACACCTGCTTGCCCAAGGCACTCCCCCTCTCGATGATATATGCGCGCAGTGGACACACGTCTCCCGCTCAATGCATACGGCTGCCGAAAAGGTGCTTGGATTCCAACGCCCACCACGAAACAAGTGGTATGACGAAGAGTGTCGCGCAGCTACTGCAGAGAAAGACGCTGCATAGAGCCACCCGCTGTCGGAAGCCGAAAAGGAGCTAAGGAGCTATACAGTGAGAAGAGGAAGGAGGAAAGACATCTTTTTAGAATTAGTAAGACGCGAGTGTTAAGATATTGAGATGCATGATGACAGGAAAGAGGATCGAAAATTCTTTGAGAAGATAAGACGCCTGACCGGAGGTTTAAAGACCCGACCCTCTTCCTGTCAAGACAATGACGGGAATCTAGTAACAGATGTCCAGGGTACACTGAAAATATGGAGAGAGCACTTCTCCGATCTTCAAGCAGGCGATGATGACAACTACTCCGCAGATAGAGAAGACAGCTTGACGACGGCGTTGACATACCGACGGTCTGCACAGACATCAACAGGCTAAAAAACAATAAAGCCCCAGGATCGGATGGTCTGCCTGCTGAGTTGTTTAAGACCGGAGGCGATGAGCTCATAACGAGCATGCACCAGCTCATCAGCAAAATATGATCAGATGAAAGCATGCCCAGTTAATGGGCTGACCAATACTTAATATGGGGTATCCCACAATACGCGCCAAGTACCGTGGGATAAGTCTCCGCAATATCGGGTATAAAGTTCTAACGAGCGTATTATGTGAAAGACTGAAGCCCATCGTCAACAGACTAATTGAAACTTATCAGTGTGGCTTGAGACCTGGCAAGTCCACCATAGAACCTATTTTCACATTGCGCCAAATCCTGGAAAAGATCAAAGAGAGGCAGATCGACACCCACCACCTTTTCGTCAACTACAAAGCTGCCTTCGACAGTCCGATAAGGAGTCGCCTGGCGAAACTTATAAGGCTTTGCAGGATGACCCTGAGTGACACATGTTGCTCAGTGAGAATTGGGAACAACCTCACCGATACGTTTAATACCGAACGAGGTTTCAGACAAGGCGATTCCCTATCGTGTGACTTCTTCAATCTACTAATGGAGAAGATTGTAAGAGCTGCACAACTCCATCACAATGGCACTATCATCAACAGGAGTTCCATGCTGCTCGAGTACGCTGAGGATATCGACATCATTGGGCAGAGCGTACGCGCAGTCAGTGCAGCATTCTCCAGTTTAGAGAGGGAATCGCGTCGTGTCCTCGGTGAACGAGGACAAGACGAAGTACCTAGTGTCAACAAACAAAGAGTCCCGGGCTCTTGGACAATACGTCACTATTGACAACCACAACTTCGAAATTGTGAAGGACTTCGTCTACCTAGGTACCAACATCAACAATGAAAATAATGTCAGCCTGGAGATTAGCCGAAGAATAACTCTTGCCTACAGGTGTTACTTTGAGCTCAGTAGGCAATTAAGGAGTAGAGCCCTCTCTCGGCGGACAAAAATTACGCTGTATAAGTCGCTCATCATGCTAGTCCTCCTCTATGGTGCTGAGACATGGACGCTTGCCATCACCGATGAGCGAGCTTTAGGAGCGTTCGAGAGAAATATTCTTCGGAAAATCTATGGCCCTATATGCGTTGAAAACGGGTATAGAATCAGATGGAACGACGAGCTGTATGAGCTCTACGCCGACATTGACATAGTCAGGCGCATTAAGATCCAGCGCTTACGCTGGCTTGGACATGTCGAGCGTATGGATGAAAGCGTTCCAGCAAAAAAGGTACTCAATTCTGTACCAGTGGTGGTCAACGTAGGAGAGGGCGTCCGAATCTCCGGTGGAGCGACCAAGTGCGAGACAACCTGGCAACTTTTGGGGTCCAAAACTGGCGCCAGCGCGCGCAATGCAGAAGCGACTGGCGAGGCATAATTGCTACGGTCGAGACCCAACATGGGTTGTAATGGCCAAATAAGTAAGTAAGGTATGAGTTGTCTTGTTATGAAGTGTTTTGGTATGAGATGTCCATTGGTATGAGGTGTACATTTTGGTATCTTCTTTAGAGTTCCTGGATCGATGACAATAACGTTCAATATATTTAATTGGTGACAATATTTCTTCCTCTATTGGTTATCTCGAGCACGGAAGGACCGTACACACAGGGAAAAAAAATCATGAATTTAAACAAACATTAAACAGATTTCATGTTTTTTTTCAAACACATTGAACTAGGGTTATACTAATCGATGTTTTGGAAAAAAGAAAGTCGATTTATTAAAAACTATATGAATGTCGACTTTTAAACATTTTGGAAAGTCGAATAGTCGAATAGTCGACTTTTGGGTTCGAATTTAAAACCCAAGATTAAAAATGTTCGGTGATTTTTTTGATACTAAGTTTTAATAGTTTAAAATGTAAAGCTAACATGAATATGTATTTAATTTATAGAAATGTTGTTGTTTACCACTGTTAAAAGTGTCATGTATTATTAACATGAGTCTGTTTAACAAATTATCTGTCAAAATTGTCTGTGTGTTTAAGCCTTTTTTTTATAGGTATTACAATGGTTAGTGTTCGATGGAAATACATGGCCTGATTCCCCCTGATTTGACCCCTCTACGACCCGGCAATTAAATTCTACATGTATTTGAAGTTAGGCTAAGAAGAGTGAAGCTTGATTCATCCACGGCGTTCCGTTTAGATTCTACAGCTATTTGAAGCTAAAGATGTGATAACTCGTCTCCTTTTAAGTCGAACCCTATGATTTTTAAATCAAACAATCAGATTTGATATGGGATAAAAAGTGTGTAGTTTGACTCCTCCACGACGCTCCGTTTAGATTCTACAGCCATTTGAAGTTAAAGGTATGATATCTCGACTCCTACTAAGTCGATCCCTATGAATTTTAAATCAAACAATCAGATTTGATATAGGATAAAAAGTGTGAAGCTTGACCCCTCCACGGCGCTTCGTTTAGATTCTACAACCATTTGAAGTTAGGATCAAATGTGCAAAGTTTGACCCCTCCACGACGCTCCCTTTAGATTCTACAGCCATTTGAAGTTAAAGCTATGATATCTCGACTCCTACTAAGTTGATCCCTATGATTTTTTTACCAAATAATCAGATTCAATATGGGATAATTAATATATTCGAATTATGCGGGTCCTTTCCAAAAATACAAAAATAGTGGCTTTTACTGCGCAATTTTTTTTTCTCATTTTGTTGTGTTGTCTCCACAATACATTTTAATGGTCCAATATAAACATTGAAATAAATAGTATATCTCATCCATCC
Source organism: Dryomyza anilis (assembly GCA_951804985.1). Lineage (NCBI taxonomy): Eukaryota > Metazoa > Arthropoda > Insecta > Diptera > Dryomyzidae > Dryomyza > Dryomyza anilis. Next base: position 67,716,660 of record OX638133.1, read on the forward strand.
ATCTCATCTATACCATCTCATGTATAGTAACCAATTTTAATCAAACAGTAGATTCCTAAAGCCAGCATAAATAAGATACTTTTGTGACTCACTTTTCAGAGTGCTCCTGAAATACTCTTAATTTTGATGCTTTTAAAAGCTTCATTTGAGAGGATTCCTAAGCGCTCATTAATGATGCAAATTTTGGAGCGCTACTAAAACAATTTAAAATATGTAACCTTTATGAGTCCATTTTCTGAGCGCTCAAAAAGAATTTTAAATTTGAAGCTTTTTTTAGGAGTATAATTTATGAGTGCTCCGAAAACAGTCTAAAAACTTTGATGAGTTTTTTTACTGAGGTCTATATATTGACTCTAATATCAGAGCGCTCCTAAATGAGCGCTCCTAAATGGGTAGAGTCGTATAAAATCTTATAGAAAATATTTTCTATTTTTTGATGTTTCAATCGTGGTGGTTCAAATCAGTGACCTTTGGACCCGTAGTTGTATGTACTAACCATCTGAGCCAATGATGGTAAAATAAGTTAAGAATTAAACAGTCTTCTACTTCGGAATTAGTTTAGCCAATACCTTGCATAGTAGGTACCGATGAATCACTCAAGTAGCAAAGGAAAGTGCTCGAATAATTTATTGTCAGTTATATCTGTTTATAAAGAATTGTGATTTGTTTTTATATATCGATCATTTACATTTGTTTTTATCAAAATGACTATGGTTTCAAGAACCCGCTACAGACCCTCAGTTCGTCTGGGCAACTGGTTCGAGGACATTTGTTTGGAACAGGTTAGTGTCGTAGTTTTCCCAGTACTTCGAACTCTGCGTCTTTTGGATTTCAGGACAAAGTGAGGGCCTTTAAGAATCTACGCGATAGTGGCCAGCTGTTGGTTGAGAAGACGCGTCAACTCTTTGACAATTTTCACAAGGAAATCGAACTCGAGGCACCAAAGGAAAATATACGCTTTGGCGCCATAGTCCAGCTTATGCCACTCCGCATGCACATCTGCGAGGATAACAACAAGGATGTGCATCCAGCGTTATCGGTTGTTATCAATGAGCGCGTGGTGCGCCACAGTCAGAAAATCAATGAAGAGTGCGAGTTGACGATCGCGCCCTCGGTGAAACCATGTGTGCGAAATTCGTTCAGAATCGTCAGTGGCGATGACAAGGATCGCAACTATGAGTTGCTCAAATATGGGCAGCCCTTCCGCTTGGAATGCGTTGAGACGCAAGACGAGCCACTGCTGCTTTTTAGTGCGCCCAAATCGGCGGATCTCTCCACAATGATATATACTACGTTTGTGTCACGCAAATTTGGCGAAATCAATCTACCGCTGGGATTATGCCTGAAAAAGGTTTGTGTCTGATCAATTTATATCGAAAGTACTAAAATTTGAGTTCATAGAATAGTGGTCCGGGAAAACCGATTCCTGCTGCATACACAAATTGGTACTGCCGCCATATCGATCCGAAGATGCGCTTTGAAACTGAAGGACAACCATTGCCGGTCAATATCTAATTTAAATTCATTTGGTATAATTTAATTGGTATAATAATTATTTGCGATTTTAGAGCAACAAGCCGTTGGTCATCACACATGTGGCAACAAACAGAAATTTGGCTGCGGAAAATGTTGTCATTCAAACGCTATTTGGCCCGGTAAATATTTGAATCTACATCTATTATTTGTAGAGAATTTAGTTTTCGAATAATCACGATTCCCTTAAGATCCGAAAGGCGGTTTAGCAGTAGGAGGTATGGCTTGTAAAAATATTGAGCAGCGTCCAAATTTAATATACCATATTACTGGCAATGGTAGCTTAGTGGTTAGTGCGTTGGACTGCGAACCGAAAGATCCCATGTTCAAAATAGGGCTGGGACTAAAAACATCTTTGCATAGAAAACATTTTTCTATACCACGCTGCCTCTCAGCAGTCTATGGTAAACCTACCAGAGTAAAACATTGTCTTAGAAAAGCTCAGACCCTGCCGTTTGGATTCGGTATTAAACTGTAGATCCCACCACACCCAAAATAATATCTGCTTAAAATACACGAAATAACGAAATCGAAAAAATTCGTGAAATGTATCCACGAAATATTCGTAAAATACACGAAAGGATTTTCGTAAATTTATGATAAACTTACGAATATTAATTGTTAATTTTACGAAATTATTCGTAGATTTTATCAACGAAAGCCATAATGATAAACTTACGAATATTAATTGTTTATTTTACGAAACTGCTCGTAGATTTTACCAACGAAAGCCATTCCTACATAATACCAAAGATTCGTAATTTATTCGTACGTTTGACGATAGCGTTCGTACATTTATGAAACATATGAAATATTTTACAAATCTTTCCTAAAATACCCGAATACTTTGTTAAAAAAAACTGACGATGAAAATGACGATTCATAACAATAGGAAAAGTATGAAATATGATACTTTTGAACGAATGTTTCGTAATGATTCGTAAAATTCAACATATAGCCTCAAAATTTACGAAAGTTTAGTAATTTATTCGTTAAATGTAAAGCTCATTCGTAAGATATGCTATTTATTGTAAAAATTTATAATAGAAAATAATATAACGAAAGTTTCGAAATTTAAACGCAATAAACGTAATTTTGTTGTTTTAATTTTACGAATATTGATTCGTAATATATACGAATCGTTCGTAAAAAAATAATTTTGGGAAAAAAATAGAAATTTCAAATGTTTTGTGTATTCTACGAATTAATCGTGTATTTTACGAAATGAAAATTACGAAAAATATTTCGTAAAATGTCCTAGAAATTATTTTGAATGCACTTGCACTACTAAGTCCTTCAGGACTTTTAGTGTAGGGTATAAAAAGATCTGCAGCAGTGAAACTTACATGACCATCAAGATATTGTGATAACTCCTAATACATACCGTAAATTTGTACTGAGGTAAAAATGTAAAAGTTAACAGGCAGATACATTAAAATAATATGTCAATACTTATCCGCAATAATAACATATTACATCCAACTGAGTTCCTGGAAACTCCGGTAGGAAATTACAATTGGAAAACGAATATACTTTGAAGACTTCTAAAGTTCTCCTTAATAGGAGTCCTAATGAGGAAGCTCTGTTTTTTTCAAAGCTCATAAAACATTTTATTACTCTAATTTCAGAGCTCTCCTAAATTACTAACGTTCAGCTCTTCAATGCAATTTTAAACTTAGTTTAAACTTTCAACATTTTCAAAACGTATATAGTTCCGATTCAAATCGGGAAAATGTCGTAAAATTTTACAGACAGAAATACCATTAGTAGTCGGTTAAAATTACACTTTAAATATTTGTGATATGTTGACAATGGACGAAATTGCATCTAGTTCAAACTACGTTTAACTTAATATGTGAACATATTTTCTATGTATAACTTATTTCTTAATATTTCAGGAATTTCTGGTGTCTGTCCAAAACTACAAGGACATTTACAAGCGAGAACGTTGGCAAAATGTTTGGATGATATGTAATGGACATCAGTTCAAATAATCTAATTGATTTAAATTTTATGTTGTATACCTAAATTCTCAATTAATTTTATATATTCTTACTTTTTGTTTATAAATACATTGATTTTGCAAATTTAAACCCTAATAATAAATTCGAAAAAAATATATATAATATTTTTCTTGTCATATAAACGGAACTAGAGCAAACACTATTTTGTTGAAATATAAATCAGGCCGTGAACATAAAAGCCTCGCCCTAAATGTGCCATCAAATTCCGATAGATAAGCGCAACAGTTAGAACTCAGCGGAAATGCTACCAAGTGTAGTTAGCGTATGCAAACTTGCGGTTACCCGCTGTGTCTTAAACAGAGTCGTTAACCCAGAACTTGTCTTTGAGTTTTGGCGTCCTAATCTGCCGCCGTCGACACCTCAACAACTTCGAAATTGGCACAGCCAACCCCATGCAAATTTACTATAAAAGGTGTTGCAAATGTTGACAAACGTATCAGAAAGTTTCTTGTATTCTTTACCCGCAAACATCAAGATTTAAACCATGTATATCTTCCTGTTGTTGGCTCTGTCCATAGGACATATTTCTTGTGGCTCTCGCATTATTGGCGGTCAGTTCGCTACACCCGGACAATTTCCACACCAGATATCCTTGCAATTGAAAGGACGTCATCACTGCGGCGGTTCGCTCATCTCGGACACAGTCATTGTGACCGCGGCTCACTGCACCATTGGACAGAGCGCGTCGCAGATGCGTGTCGTGGCCGGCTCAACTGATTTGCAGGTTGCCGATGGAAAGTCATTCGGCATTGCACAGCTTATCGTGCATCCACAGTACAATCCACAGAGCCAGGACTATGATTTGTCGCTGATCAAGCTTAGTGAGCCGGTGCCATTGGGCGGTAATATGCAGGCCATTGATATGGCCACCGCCGATGCCAATTATGCAGCGGACACTTTAGCCACCATCAGCGGTTTTGGCGCCATCAATGGCAACTTGGAATTGCCAAATCGTTTGAAATTCGCTAAGGTACAACTCTGGAGCCGCGACTTCTGTAATCCACAGAACATTCCGGGCATCACAGACCGCATGATTTGCGCCGGTCACCCCAGCGGCCAGGTGAGCTCCTGCCAAGGCGACTCCGGTGGCCCGCTGACGGTAGATGGTAAACTGTTTGGCGTCGTCTCGTGGGGATTCGGTTGTGGCGCTCAGGGCAAACCTGCAATGTACACCTATGTCGGTGCACTGCGCCCATGGATCAAACAAAACTCTGGTGTTTAGAATTTGCACTCGATTTAATATTATTTGGCCGCCGTATGAGTCTTTATTCAAAAACAATTGTATAATTTAGTTGAATAAAATTTGAACATTTGCAAAAAATTAAGTATCATTAAATGTATTTTACTGTATTACAAACAATTTGAGAAGCATTAACATGACTTTTCAGAAAAACAACAGTGCTGTTCAAACTATTTGTAGATTTAGGGGTTTTTATTTTTCCCACTGGTGTGTGTACTTGCTATAAATGAAACAAAATGTATCGGATAACAGAACCAGTGAAATTTCCTTTTATTTCGACTTTTTCACCTTCGAAAAGTCGAACTGGACCTTTGAAATTCGAAACATACCAGAGAGTATAAACAGAGAGTATAAATATATAAAGAGATTTCATCCGAGTTCGAATTATCTGAGAGCGCAAAAACGATGTGTCCAACATTGGTCAGGGTTATCGCGAGGAATTCCGGCATGGTTGTCGCGATTAAAATAAAAAACAGCTGTTTTGTTTCACTCATTTCTGCAATATTTTCACTCATTTTGCGTGTATGCATTATTTTTTCTATTTTCAGATTTTAGCCGAACGAATTTTAGCGATCGGTTTGTGGGCAATCGTGTTTTGCCGAATATGTTGCAAATTATGAATGAAAATATTTTTACAATTGACGGAATTTATTTATTTTGTATTTTATGCATAATTGATGTCCGCCATGTGTTTACCCATATTTATTGCATATTATTTGCCTATATTAATTACAATTATACTACTGGAATACTATTGGAATAATTATAAAATATTTAATTCTTAAATAATAAAAATATATTATTATATCTTCGTTGTAGAAGTAAAACTAACTAAACAAATACATTCATTCCAATTTTTTTTAAACTTTGTTGATTAATATAATAATAAAAAAATCAAGCTTTTATAAAAATCTGTACTAAAAAATTAAAAATAAATTTACTAAAAATATAAAATATATTTATAAGTAGTAGGTATGTATATTTATAATGAATACATATTAATATATGAAATAAATTAAATTAAATCTTATTCAAATTATATTATTAAGATATACGTTTATAAGAAATAAATTTTAAAATTTACTAAGAGGTTTCCAAATACAAAAATAAAAGCGTGCGGCAAAATTATTGAATATTACAGTCCAACTCTAGCACTAATAAATTTTGCAATTTAATTCAACTTTGCAATAGTTTTCAATATAATTTTGGAGAAGGGGTAGATCTGTATGGAAGTATCTATGAGTTTTGTAGGCAGTGCTGATATCGGAAGCCCAATGATATTTTTATACCCTACACCTATGAGGTACAGGGTATATTAACTTTGTGCATATATTGTAACGCCCCTTAGGAGGCGTGTCCGGTATGGAAAAGTATATATATTCTTGATCAGCATCACTACCCGAGTCCGTCTGTCTGTCTGTCCGTCTTGCTGTCTTGCTGTCTTGCTGTCCGAATACAGAATAACTTGAGAAATACTGATCAGAATGCGATAAAATTTCGTCTCAATATATTTAAGCCAAAAGTAGGAACTGAGTTTGAAAATGAGCCAAATCGGTCAACGGACACGCCCACCTCCCATACAAGTCACTTTTAAATAACTCTTTCGAAATTAATAACTCGAAAAGTATTCAAGGTATAGTTATAAAATTTAAAACGTATTGTTAGAATTTACCTAAAAATATGTGGTCCAAAAATGGGCGTGATCCGCCCACTTTTTTTTTTCATTATTTCCCGGGTTTTCATAGTGGAAATTTGATCCGTAGATTATTAAAATCAAATCTATGAAATATTAGTCTTACAAAATTTTAAATATAGGCGTGGTCCGCCCAATTATATTTTTCAACTTTTTTTTTAGTTTTTTATACTTTATATAAATTTTTTAATTTATGGGGATATAAGACGTAAATTCTGAGGGTGGGGAGGTTCAGCATAATTAAAAATTTAAAATTAAGGTATACAATTAAATATTCCTCACTAATATATACACCAAAGGTGTAGGGTATTCCATAGTCGGGCCCGACCGACTATAAAAATCCGCCCCATGTGACCTAACTTTCCCAACTCGTTTTGGCATGTGTTATGTTTTTACCTCAGGATAATCTGGTAAACTTAACTTTTAATTAGAAATATTTATTTATGTACTTAATTTAAGTCATGGAATTTGGCTAAATGATGTAGATAAAGGTTATATCGTCGGTGATACTGCAAAATCGTCTATCTACATTTTCGAATACCTCTTACAAAAAGAATTTTACAGAAGAAACAAAACTATTTTCAATCTCAATTTTGCACTTAATTCATACAAATTAAGTATGCCTAATTCCTAATTTATCCGATCAACATATCATTAAAAACCCGATTATAACACAAAATTAGGCGTAATTCTCACATGCAGTTAGACGGTTTTGCAGTATCACCGACGATATATCTCCTTGCCATAAAGGGTTGTAATTTCATAGAGGTTTGTGGCACCTGTCAAAATATAAAAGTAGTACATAGTTTTGAAAATTGAAGTAAAAGCTCATATTTTATATTATAATCGTCATGTAGAATCTGGGTGTAACTGGACAACGGGACGTGATATATCCTATACAATCCTGCCTTATGCTGTGAAGGGTTATAGTGTGCTGAGCGGTTGCGAGATTTAAAGTATAAAGAGTTGTAGGTTTGTGATGTATAAGATAATATATATATATATATATATATATATATATATATATATATATATATATATATATATAAATATGATCATAATTGTATTCCTTTGATAGTTAAAATTCATATTTAAGCCACACAAATGCTGGTAATTTTTAATATTTTCGCCGCACGCTTTTATTTTTGTATTTGGAAACCTCTTAGTAAATTTTAAAATATATTTCTTATAAACGTATACCTTAATAATATAATTTGAATAAGATTTAATTTAATTTATTTCATATATTAATATGTATACATTATAAATATACATACCTACTACTTATAAATATATTTTATATTTTTAGTAAATTTATTTTTAATTTTTTAGTACAGATTTTTATAAAAGCTTGATTTTTAAAAAGTTTTTTTTTATTAGTTTTTTTATTTTTACTTTTTTAGTCGTTATATGGTCATTAGAATTATTATTTTGCATAGATCGGTTCAGCGGTTACCGAGTTATAATTTTTGCCCTTAACACCTTCTGTCGATGTAATTTGAACTACTTTCTAGTCTTTGAAAATGTCCACAACGATTTCCTGTACCAAGCATTGTCGAGATCAGTTAAGTGATAACCGAGATATAAAATTTTGATCTTAACACCCTCTATCGATATAAGTTATAACTACAGTCTAGAGTATGTTAAATTTAGTGCCTGCAAGAGTAATTGTACCAAGTTTTTCATATATCGGTTCAGCAGTTACCGCGATATGTTTTGTACTTACCGCCCTCTATCGATATAATTTCGAACTATACACTAGCATATCGTCGTTGTAGAACGAAAAGTCACCAAATACATTTTCAAAATGCCAAATATTTATTTACAAAAATCTTTATATACATTTCTGTGAACTTTTAATCGATGATATCAATTTTTTTTAACCAAATGATAAGAAAATGTAAATCTATCAATTGATATTTAAAAATGCAGTTTTAGTGTGATGAATTTTAGTGTTGTGAATTTTATTGTGGTGAGTTTTAGTGTGGTGAGTTTTAGTGTGGTGAGTTCGTTTTTCTTTATCTTTCCTTTTTTTGTTTTTCCTTTAGTTTGGATTTTAGTTTTATGTTATTGATTTTATTTTTGTATTTTTGTATTTTTGCTTTTGTTTTGTGCTTTTGCTTTTGAGTTTTTACTTTTAATGTTTTTTTTTGTATTTGAGTTTTTTGTTTCATGTTCGTAGCTGGTGAAACTGCCGAATTATATCATATTGAAAGTTTAAGTTGTATGGGAGGTGCCACGCCTATTTGTCCAATCCCGCCCATATATATCCCATCATTCCTTCCAAATCATACCGCATCTGTGGTAAAAATTTCAAGATAATCGGATGAGCAGTTTTATTTATTATATTAAAAGCATTTGATCTTTCTAGGTGAAGATCGAATTTCAGAGGGTCCATTAATAATTAATGTGACCTCTAGCGGAGAAAATTCGAAGTTCTAAGGTTGCCAAATTTTTACCCGTTGCCAATACTATACATGTTTTAAATTTCAATTTTCTAGGTGAAGAACGCACTTTAGAGGGTCCATTAATAGCAAATGCGCCCCCTAGCGGACAAAATTCAAAGTTCTGAGTTTGCCATATTTTTCCCCGTGTCTAAAACTATACATATTCTAAATTTCAACATTCTAGGTAAAGAACAGACCTCACACGGTCTAAAAATAGTTTTAGCGCCCCCTATCGGCCAAAATTCGAACTTTAAAATTTATTTTTATATGTGCCACATCGAATACTATATGTGTTCCAAGTTTCAACTCGATCGGATGTAGGGAAGTATGTTAAATTTGATATTTTTGTGCCCGACATACTAACAAACGAACAAACGAACAAAGGTACAAACAAGTGAAGTTAAATAAAAGCTTGTAAAAATGGATTAATTTCAGAAGTTGAAATTCCATTCAAAAAAAGATCTTATTTTGTGTGTGTGTATGCAGTATTTTTTCTATTTTTAGATATACATTTGCCGAACGAATTTTAATGATCGGATTTTGGCAATCGTTTTTGCCGAAAACGTTGAAAATTATGAATGAAATTCTTTTTACAATTGGCACAATTTTTATTTTGTATTTTCTGCATAATTGATGCTTGCATAATTAACCAAGTATTTGAAAATACTATATACATTACATAATATATTAATATACTATTGGAATACTATTGAAATAATTAAGGACAAATAAAGTAAATATATATTTTTAAATATAAATTGATTTTAAAATTTTTGTTGAAGTCGTATGACTAATTAAATACATTCATTTGATTAACTTATTTTTTATAATATTATGTAATATTATACTCTCAAATATAAAAACTATTTTTGTAAACCGAGTGACGAAATTTTTGAGTTTAAAGAGGTTTTGCACGAAAATTTTGTAATTTTCACCAATAATTTAGTTATAATTTTTTGGTTTTAAAACACTGTTTTTATAAAAATTTAACTTAAAAAAAAAACAATTTAAAATTTTCAGTTTAATATTTAGCAAACATTTAGTTAAATTACAAATTTTCATTATTTATTAAAAGTATTTATTTAATGAATTAATATCATTTGTATAAAGAAAGATTAAATTGCAATTTGTAAAAAAAAACGTATTATTTTAATAGTTTTTTAAAATAAAGTAAAAACATCATAAAATTTGATAAATAAATTATTATAAATTATAAAGTCAATTCAATTAAAAAATAATATATTGCACCGAGGGAAAAGTAAAAAAAAAATACATTTCGGCACGTTTTCACCCTTAGTCGTTTTATTTAAATTCAAACACTTTTTATTTAAATTTGAATTTAATTAATTATATTTGAATACTTTTTATTTCATTTTCATAGTTCATATACAGGTATTACTTGTTATTATGTAGGTAAAAATGTTTACAATAAATGCAATAGGTATCAAAAATATATACAGTGGTGGCCAAAATAATATGAACGATCATGTGATTTAGTACTTTTGTATATACATACATATTTTTATTAAGGTACGAAACTAAATACATCTGGTTAAAATAAAAATGTCCGAGTTTACAACAAAATATTTTTAAAACGTGTAAGAATAATAACATTTCTTTGTATATTAAAACTAGTCCTGACGAGTAAAGAAAAAACTACAATTAAGGTTTTTTGGGAAACTATTTTTCAACAGTACTATATTTGTTGTTTTTATGTTCTAAGTAGTGTATGAAAAACTACGATTTCAATTTTCTTAAAAACATTACGCATTAGGAATAAAACCGATTAATTTTAATAACTCGATGTTTCGTAATCGTTATTCATATTACGTAACGATTTATATAGCACATGTTCACCCACTATTTATAACAAAATATAATACTGTTCAAAATATATATATATATATTTCTTTATTATCGTTTGATAGAATTTTAAAAATAAGGTAGAGCTAAAAAATTATAAATTGAAAAATTGGCTGGGACTATATCTTGAAAATATAAATTAACTTGAGTTATACATTTTATAAATTACATTTTTTTAATATGGAAATACATTTCCACACCACCTTTGAGCTGGAATTGAAACCGATAATTTGAAATTCATAATTTGTTTCAAAATCAAAATTATAAAAAGCTAAATTTTTCATTTAGAATTTTGATATTTTAAAAATCAATTTTAAATTTTCTTTAATACATTAAAGAATTAAATTTTTAATTCTTAAACACTTTTAATAATCTTATTTTGATACACATTTTCAATAAAGATATAAATTTTTAAAATAGTATTTTAATTAAATTTATTTAATTTAATTAAATTCGTTATTAAATCAATTTAAATACTATGACGTTATTCGTTCGATTTCAACACCTGTCTATGAGGTATGTATTTTAGCGCGTTACCATTTTTTGGTGTTGGTTCCCCGGTAGGCCTATTTATCACCATTTCAAATTAAACTTAATTTTAGTATTTACAAAAAAAAAAAAAAATATATATATATATATATATATATATATATATATATATATATATATTTTATACCATATTCTAGATAACCATGTATCATTTTCTTGTTTAACGTTAGATCCTAAATGTTAAATAAATAATTAATAAATTGTTAAAATCAAAATAAAAATGTCCGAGTTTATATCTACATATTTTAAAAAGGTGTAACAATATTACTATTCCTTAGTATATTAAAACTAGTCTGGACAATTAGAAGAAAAATTGCATTTAAGGTTTATTTAAAGTTTATATTATTAGTAGTAGATAAAAATGGCTTAAAATGACGATTATAATTTTCTTAAAAAAAAAACGAAAATTTATAGTAACTCGTTGCTGGTAATTATTACTGCACACTCATACATATCATATTACATAACGTTTTTAAGATAAGTGCTCACGTAATTTTTTATTTATCATTTTTAATCTAACGATAAATAAGAAAATTATTTATGGTTATCTAGAGCATAGTCCAAACTAAAAATCAACGAAGACCAAATAATTTGTGGTAATAATTTATTTAGAATTGACCTGAATAAGTGATTTATTTTAAATTAGTTAGCCTAATTCTATATAAATGTTTCTTCAGAGATAAATTTATTTTTCTCCCAAAATTATTTAAATATTATGTAAAAAATATTAAAAAATAAATAAAAAAAGGACGCACGAAAAAATCATGACTAAATTATATTTGCTTTTTTTATCAATAAAAATATATAGTGGGTTGTTTTATTTAAATTTTAAATATAGGACATGAAGGCGAAGATTTAGAATTGCCTATTTTACATCCTGAACTTCCAGAAAAAGGTAGACTTTGCTGTGTAGATGATTGTGACAACAACTTTCGGAATTGCACAATATATTCTTTTCCAAGTGATGAAAATAGGAGACAAGCTTAGATTGAAGTATTAAATCTACAGGAGAAGGCGAAACTTGTAAAAAAATTGTTTATTTGTGCAAAACATTTCCATGCTGATATGGTAATGCCAACTAAACTCAAAGCAAATGCTTTTCCAAATAGTGTGAATAATGTCAATGAATTAGCGATATTTAACAAAAACAATGACTTGATTTTAAAAGACCAATTTATTGTGCCAGATAAACGAGAAGATGTTCATGACACTACATGTAAAAATTGCCAAAAGTTCTGCATGCTTGCCGACTATCATCGCAAAAATTTGACTATTGCTGAAACGAAATTTAATATCGAAAGAGAACAATTTAAATCACAAAAAAGCATTGACGACAAAATTATGAATTCTTTATTCGATAAACTAGATAAATTAGAAGTTGAGCTACAGGAATTAAAAAATAGTAGCATACATTTGCCACGAACAGACAAAACATTTGCTCAAGAGTTTTCAAAATTAATAACTTCAAATAAACGAATTGTTTACAATGATTACCAAAAAAATTTATATCAAACATTAAATTACCAATCGACGAGATCATATAACTTTATGAGAGATACTTTAAATTTTTCGTTGCCCAGCCAATCTGCTTTATATAGATGGCGTCCAATTAAAATTGTCTATCCTGGCATTAGCTACTAAAAGCACTAATATGTGACCAAGGCAGCAGTAACGCTTATTGCGTCCATCGGTTATCGGATAATCTTAACGATAATTTCTTTGTATACGAAAATGTAAAAATTTATATACATTGCTCAACCATGATATCGGCACAGAAAAGGGAATAGCCAGTTGGCAAGTTGTTAAAGAAGCTTTTGAATTGGATAATTCTAATAAAATAAAAGTAATGCAAAAACTAAAAGTCGAAAATATAGAGCCAAAGTTATTTGAAAAAATGAATGTTGGATTAGCAATGAAAGTGATGAGTAATGCAGTTTCTGCTGGAATTCATTATTTTGAAATTAAAAATCTTTTTCATAAACAAGAAAACAAAATAAATGCCGAAGCAACAAGATACTTTATAAAAAAATTTAATGATGGGTTTGATTTATGTAATTCGAAAAATTTCAATGACAAAAATTATATGAAACACCCGCTAACAAAAAACAGTAACAAATTACACGAAATAAAAGAATTTATAAATTTCTTAAATACCTTAGTGCTTGCAAAAAAAAAATAAATGTATTTGCTTGGCCGGTTTAAAATTTACATTGAATTCAATAATAATGCTTACAAACGACATTTTTGAATTCTCCAACATATCGTTTTTGATGACTGGACGATTAAGTCAGGATTCGTTGGAGAATTATTTTTCGGTCTTACGATCACGGTTTGGAAATAACGTGAATCCATCTGCTCGCGAAATACAGTACCTTTCGGCGAGAATATTGACCATGAAATTCTTAACATACAACCACCAATCACGCAACGCAAACTGCACATCTGACGATGATCTTATGCTGGAGTGGAACAATAATACTATTGATGATGAGGATAATAATGAAAAAATCAATGCCAAAGATCTAAATATTATTTCCGTGAAAAATGCAGAGACCACTAATCAATCCGAAACAGATTTAACTGGAGTTGAAATTGATGCAGCCAGGTATTTTGTTGATTATGCTTTAGAAGCAAAATTATACAAATTGATAAAGTGCGATAGATGCGAACTAATAATGAACAAACTAGATCAAATATCATTTGATAGTGAGACATTTGCATTAGTAAAAAATTATAGTAGTGAAAAATTATTATTAAAAAACCCATCGGATGAATTTTTTGATATTTGTGTTACTCATTTTTCCGTTTTTAAAAAAATGTTTAGAAATATTTGCTACCTACCAAACCTTAAATTACGAATAATCAATGTAATATTAGTATTAATACGCAAAAATGCAAGATGGTTGTATCAGGAGAAGAAAGCTATCGATATTAAAAGAAAAAAAGACAAACAATTAAAGAAAAATGCAAAAATTAGGCGTCTATTACAAAACCAAATTTAAACATTATTTTTATTTTTTATTGTGTGAAAAAATACTTAGTGTATGAATTGTGTGTCATTTGAATAATTTGATTTATTTTTTAAACTTGTTTTTGTAGTTTTGTAAATATTTTTGTACTGGTTAATTACTTTTTATTTATTTTTTGTTAAAACTATAATAACTTTATATATATATATATTTTTTTTGTAAATACTAAAATTAAGTTCATATATATATATATATATATATATATATATATTTTTTTTTTTTTTTGTAAATACTAAAATTAAGTTTAATTTGAAATGGTGATAAATAGGCCTACCGGGGAACCAACACCAAAAAATGGTAACGCGCTAAAATACATACCTCATAGACAGGTGTTGAAATCGAACGAATAACGTCATAGTATTTAAATTGATTTAATAACGAATTTAATTAAATTAAATAAATTTAATTAAAATACTATTTTAAAAATTTATATCTTTATTGAAAATGTGTATCAAAATAAGATTATTAAAAGTGTTTAAGAATTAAAAATTTAATTCTTTAATGTATTAAAGAAAATTTAAAATTGATTTTTAAAATATCAAAATTCTAAATGAAAAATTTAGCTTTTTATAATTTTGATTTTGAAACAAATTATGAATTTCAAATTATCGGTTTCAATTCCAGCTCAAAGGTGGTGTGGAAATGTATTTCCATATTAAAAAAATGTAATTTATAAAATGTATAACTCAAGTTAATTTATATTTTCAAGATATAGTCCCAGCCAATTTTTCAATTTATAATTTTTTAGCTCTACCTTATTTTTAAAATTCTATCAAACGATAATAAAGAAATATATATATATATATTTTGAACAGTATTATATTTTGTTATAAATAGTGGGTGAACATGTGCTATATAAATCGTTACGTAATATGAATAACGATTACGAAACATCGAGTTATTAAAATTAATCGGTTTTATTCCTAATGCGTAATGTTTTTAAGAAAATTGAAATCGTAGTTTTTCATACACTACTTAGAACATAAAAACAACAAATATAGTACTGTTGAAAAATAGTTTCCCAAAAAACCTTAATTGTAGTTTTTTCTTTACTCGTCAGGACTAGTTTTAATATACAAAGAAATGTTATTATTCTTACACGTTTTAAAAATATTTTGTTGTAAACTCGGACATTTTTATTTTAACCAGATGTATTTAGTTTCGTACCTTAATAAAAATATGTATGTATATACAAAAGTACTAAAACACATGATCGTTCATATTATTTTGGCCACCACTGTATATATTTTTGATACCTATTGCATTTATTGTAAACATTTTTACCTACATAATAACAAGTAATACCTGTATATGAACTATGAAAATGAAATAAAAAGTATTCAAATATAATTAATTAAATTCAAATTTAAATAAAAAGTGTTTGAATTTAAATAAAACGACTAAGGGTGAAAACGTGCCGAAATGTATTTTTTTTTTACTTTTCCCTCGGTGCAATATATTATTTTTTAATTGAATTGACTTTATAATTTATAATAATTTATTTATCAAATTTTATGATGTTTTTACTTTATTTTAAAAAACTATTAAAATAATACGTTTTTTTTTTACAAATTGCAATTTAATCTTTCTTTATACAAATGATATTAATTCATTAAATAAATACTTTTAATAAATAATGAAAATTTGTAATTTAACTAAATGTTTGCTAAATATTAAACTGAAAATTTTAAATTGTTTTTTTTTTAAGTTAAATTTTTATAAAAACAGTGTTTTAAAACCAAAAAATTATAACTAAATTATTGGTGAAAATTACAAAATTTTCGTGCAAAACCTCTTTAAACTCAAAAATTTCGTCACTCGGTTTACAAAAATAGTTTTTATATTTGAGAGTATAATATTACATAATATTATAAAAAATAAGTTAATCAAATGAATGTATTTAATTAGTCATACGACTTCAACAAAAATTTTAAAATCAATTTATATTTAAAAATATATATTTACTTTATTTGTCCTTAATTATTTCAATAGTATTCCAATAGTATATTAATATATTATGTAATGTATATAGTATTTTCAAATACTTGGTTAATTATGCAAGCATCAATTATGCAGAAAATACAAAATAAAAATTGTGCCAATTGTAAAAAGAATTTCATTCATAATTTTCAACGTTTTCGGCAAAAACGATTGCCAAAATCCGATCATTAAAATTCGTTCGGCAAATGTATATCTAAAAATAGAAAAAATACTGCATACACACACACAAAATAAGATCTTTTTTTGAATGGAATTTCAACTTCTGAAATTAATCCATTTTTACAAGCTTTTATTTAACTTCACTTGTTTGTACCTTTGTTCGTTTGTTCGTTTGTTAGTATGTCGGGCACAAAAATATCAAATTTAACATACTTCCCTACATCCGATCGAGTTGAAACTTGGAACACATATAGTATTCGATGTGGCACATATAAAAATAAATTTTAAAGTTCGAATTTTGGCCGATAGGGGGCGCTAAAACTATTTTTAGACCGTGTGAGGTCTGTTCTTTACCTAGAATGTTGAAATTTAGAATATGTATAGTTTTAGACACGGGGAAAAATATGGCAAACTCAGAACTTTGAATTTTGTCCGCTAGGGGGCGCATTTGCTATTAATGGACCCTCTAAAGTGCGTTCTTCACCTAGAAAATTGAAATTTAAAACATGTATAGTATTGGCAACGGGTAAAAATTTGGCAACCTTAGAACTTCGAATTTTCTCCGCTAGAGGTCACATTAATTATTAATGGACCCTCTGAAATTCGATCTTCACCTAGAAAGATCAAATGCTTTTAATATAATAAATAAAACTGCTCATCCGATTATCTTGAAATTTTTACCACAGATGCGGTATGATTTGGAAGGAATGATGGGATATATATGGGCGGGATTGGACAAATAGGCGTGGCACCTCCCATACAACTTAAACTTTCAATATGATATAATTCGGCAGTTTCACCAGCTACGAACATGAAACAAAAAACTCAAATACAAAAAAAAACATTAAAAGTAAAAACTCAAAAGCAAAAGCACAAAACAAAAGCAAAAATACAAAAATACAAAAATAAAATCAATAACATAAAACTAAAATCCAAACTAAAGGAAAAACAAAAAAAGGAAAGATAAAGAAAAACGAACTCACCACACTAAAACTCACCACACTAAAACTCACCACAATAAAATTCACAACACTAAAATTCATCACACTAAAACTGCATTTTTAAATATCAATTGATAGATTTACATTTTCTTATCATTTGGTTAAAAAAAATTGATATCATCGATTAAAAGTTCACAGAAATGTATATAAAGATTTTTGTAAATAAATATTTGGCATTTTGAAAATGTATTTGGTGACTTTTCGTTCTACAACGACGATATGCTAGTGTATAGTTCGAAATTATATCGATAGAGGGCGGTAAGTACAAAACATATCGCGGTAACTGCTGAACCGATATATGAAAAACTTGGTACAATTACTCTTGCAGGCACTAAATTTAACATACTCTAGACTGTAGTTATAACTTATATCGATAGAGGGTGTTAAGATCAAAATTTTATATCTCGGTTATCACTTAACTGATCTCGACAATGCTTGGTACAGGAAATCGTTGTGGACATTTTCAAAGACTAGAAAGTAGTTCAAATTACATCGACAGAAGGTGTTAAGGGCAAAAATTATAACTCGGTAACCGCTGAACCGATCTATGCAAAATAATAATTCTAATGACCATATAACGACTAAAAAAGTAAAAATAAAAAAACTAATAAAAAAAAACTTTTTAAAAATCAAGCTTTTATAAAAATCTGTACTAAAAAATTAAAAATAAATTTACTAAAAATATAAAATATATTTATAAGTAGTAGGTATGTATATTTATAATGTATACATATTAATATATGAAATAAATTAAATTAAATCTTATTCAAATTATATTATTAAGGTATACGTTTATAAGAAATATATTTTAAAATTTACTAAGAGGTTTCCAAATACAAAAATAAAAGCGTGCGGCGAAAATATTAAAAATTACCAGCATTTGTGTGGCTTAAATATGAATTTTAACTATCAAAGGAATACAATTATGATCATATTTATATATATATATATATATATATATATATATATATATATATATATATATATATTATCTTATACATCACAAACCTACAACTCTTTATACTTTAAATCTCGCAACCGCTCAGCACACTATAACCCTTCACAGCATAAGGCAGGATTGTATAGGATATATCACGTCCCGTTGTCCAGTTACACCCAGATTCTACATGACGATTATAATATAAAATATGAGCTTTTACTTCAATTTTCAAAACTATGTACTACTTTTATATTTTGACAGGTGCCACAAACCTCTATGAAATTACAACCCTTTATGGCAAGGAGATATATCGTCGGTGATACTGCAAAACCGTCTAACTGCATGTGAGAATTACGCCTAATTTTGTGTTATAATCGGGTTTTTAATGATATGTTGATCGGATAAATTAGGAATTAGGCATACTTAATTTGTATGAATTAAGTGCAAAATTGAGATTGAAAATAGTTTTGTTTCTTCTGTAAAATTCTTTTTGTAAGAGGTATTCGAAAATGTAGATAGACGATTTTGCAGTATCACCGACGATATAACCTTTATCTACATCATTTAGCCAAATTCCATGACTTAAATTAAGTACATAAATAAATATTTCTAATTAAAAGTTAAGTTTACCAGATTATCCTGAGGTAAAAACATAACACATGCCAAAACGAGTTGGGAAAGTTAGGTCACATGGGGCGGATTTTTATAGTCGGTCGGGCCCGACTATGGAATACCCTACACCTTTGGTGTATATATTAGTGAGGAATATTTAATTGTATACCTTAATTTTAAATTTTTAATTATGCTGAACCTCCCCACCCTCAGAATTTACGTCTTATATCCCCATAAATTAAAAAATTTATATAAAGTATAAAAAACTAAAAAAAAAGTTGAAAAATATAATTGGGCGGACCACGCCTATATTTAAAATTTTGTAAGACTAATATTTCATAGATTTGATTTTAATAATCTACGGATCAAATTTCCACTATGAAAACCCGGGAAATAATGAAAAAAAAAAGTGGGCGGATCACGCCCATTTTTGGACCACATATTTTTAGGTAAATTCTAACAATACGTTTTAAATTTTATAACTATACCTTGAATACTTTTCGAGTTATTAATTTCGAAAGAGTTATTTAAAAGTGACTTGTATGGGAGGTGGGCGTGTCCGTTGACCGATTTGGCTCATTTTCAAACTCAGTTCCTACTTTTGGCTTAAATATATTGAGACGAAATTTTATCGCATTCTGATCAGTATTTCTCAAGTTATTCTGTATTCGGACAGCAAGACAGCAAGACAGCAAGACAGCAAGACGGACAGACAGACAGACGGACTCGGGTAGTGATGCTGATCAAGAATATATATACTTTTCCATACCGGACACGCCTCCTAAGGGGCGTTACAATATATGCACAAAGTTAATATACCCTGTACCTCATAGGTGTAGGGTATAAAAATATCATTGGGCTTCCGATATCAGCACTGCCTACAAAACTCATAGATACTTCCATACAGATCTACCCCTTCTCCAAAATTATATTGAAAACTATTGCAAAGTTGAATTAAATTGCAAAATTTATTAGTGCTAGAGTTGGACTGTAATATTCAATAATTTTGCCGCACGCTTTTATTTTTGTATTTGGAAACCTCTTAGTAAATTTTAAAATTTATTTCTTATAAACGTATATCTTAATAATATAATTTGAATAAGATTTAATTTAATTTATTTCATATATTAATATGTATTCATTATAAATATACATACCTACTACTTATAAATATATTTTATATTTTTAGTAAATTTATTTTTAATTTTTTAGTACAGATTTTTATAAAAGCTTGATTTTTTTATTATTATATTAATCAACAAAGTTTAAAAAAAATTGGAATGAATGTATTTGTTTAGTTAGTTTTACTTCTACAACGAAGATATAATAATATATTTTTATTATTTAAGAATTAAATATTTTATAATTATTCCAATAGTATTCCAGTAGTATAATTGTAATTAATATAGGCAAATAATATGCAATAAATATGGGTAAACACATGGCGGACATCAATTATGCATAAAATACAAAATAAATAAATTCCGTCAATTGTAAAAATATTTTCATTCATAATTTGCAACATATTCGGCAAAACACGATTGCCCACAAACCGATCGCTAAAATTCGTTCGGCTAAAATCTGAAAATAGAAAAAATAATGCATACACGCAAAATGAGTGAAAATATTGCAGAAATGAGTGAAACAAAACAGCTGTTTTTTATTTTAATCGCGACAACCATGCCGGAATTCCTCGCGATAACCCTGACCAATGTTGGACACATCGTTTTTGCGCTCTCAGATAATTCGAACTCGGATGAAATCTCTTTATATATTTATACTCTCTGTAAAAAGTAGTAATTATAATAACTATATTATAAAACATTTTACTAATTTATGCATGTCGAGCAAGCATTATATAAGAAATAACATACAAGAACTACGTGAGAACTAAGAAGTACGGCAAAAAATGAACGAAAAACGAGTTGGGAAAGTTAGGTCACATGGGTAAGTTCGGTCACATGGGGCGGATTTTTATAGTCGGTCGGGCCCGACTATGGAATACCCTACACCTTTGGTGGGAATGCTTACCCTCAGAAAATTATTTATATATCAGAAATTTACGTCTTATATCCCCATAAATTAAAAATTTATATAAAGTATAAAAAACTTAAAAAAAAAATTGAAAAATATAATTGGGCGGACCACGCCTATATTTAAAATTTTGAAAGGCTAATATTTCATAGATTTGATTTTAATAATTTACGGATCAATTTTCGACTATGAAAACCCGGGAAATAATGAAAAAAAAATGTGGGCGGATCACGCCCATTTTTGGACCACATATTTTTAGGTAAATTCTAACAATATGTTTTAAATTTTATAACTATACCTTGAATACTTTTCGAGTTATTAGTTCCGAAAGAGTTATATAAAAGTGACTTGTATGGGAGGTGGGCGTGTCCGTTGACCGATTTGGCTCATTTTCAAACTCAGTTCCTACTTTTGGGTAAAATATATTGAGACGAAATTTCATCGCATTCTGATCAGTATTTCTCAAGTTATTCTGTATTCGGACAGCAAGACAGCAAGACAGCAAGACAGCAAGACAGCAAGACGGACAGACAGACAGACAGACAGACAGACGGACATGGCTAAACGGACTCGGGTAGTGATGCTGATCAAGAATATATATACTTTTCCATACCGGACACGCCTCCTAAGGGGCGTTACAATATATGCACAAAGTTAATATACCCTGTACCTCATAGGTGTAGGGTATAAAAAATATGTTGGTAGAAATTTGGTTTAATGAACAGCGTTCTTCAATATGATGAACATATATGTTGTATTTTATGTTTTGGTTCATTAATATGATGAAACGTATTCTTCACATACAATCATCATATTGAAGAACACTTTTTCGACAGTTACCAAGCGTTCTTCATATTTATGATAGCATTCATAACATTGATGGCGTTAGTCATTAATATTATGAATGGTTCTTCAATACAATGAATCATGGTTTGAAGAACGGAATTCATCAATATGATGTACATTTTTTTTTCTGTGTATAAGTAATCTAACGTAGAAGTTTCATTGAATTAGCTCTTCTCAGGAGGCCATGCTGATCAATAATATATATTTTTCCATACCGGAGATGCATCCTTCTGGGAGTTACAAACGGCGTTCCAAACTAAATATACCCTTTGACTCCTAGTGTAGGGTATAAAAATACAAAAAATGGCAATTTTTCTCTGGTTCAACTTGTCAGTATATATTCTAAGATGTGTTGAATAAAAAAGAGTTTTGAAAAACAAAAAAATACCAAAGTCTGGGGCTTTGCCAATTATACTATTTTTACTTCAAAAATTCAAAAAAGAAAAAATCAAAATTGGTTGAATATCGTGTAACTACAATTGTTAAAAGTAGCTATGTTATAATCGGAAATATTGCAAACAACTACAGTTCTGTGGATGATTTTTGAATTAGATTGAAATATAGAGGACATGTTAACACAATTTCTGTTTGTAAAAGGATCTTCTATGTTTTTTCTATATTAAAAAAAAGACTTTGTAATTTTATAATGTTTTATATTGAAATTACCAATTAATATACATTGTATTTCCACTCAGTATTAATATTATTAATATGATATTGCTAATGTAACTCGTTATGAACACTGTACGGTTTACAATATTACAAAAGTACAGTTTAACGATTTGCGATTTTTTTTTTTTAGTTTAATTGCTAAGTATTAATAATGTATAGTAGGTTTTCTATTTATCTTATACATAGTTGATATTTTAATGGTTGAGATATGCTACTTTAAACATTTTACAATATTTACAGAAGAGTCTATAATACAGGATTTATTACTATATATATTAATTTAAAAATTTACTGCGTAAATTTGAGCTATATAAATGTAGAAGGCACAATTCTTAACTAATTAAAAAATATTTTTTTTAGTTTTTCTTTTATTTGAAGATATAACAAGTTGACTGGAAATGTCTTTATGAATTGCATTCATTGGATTGAGGTTTGTATATGGAAAAATTATGATTTTCAATCAGGATATGTTCTAATTTGCAATTCAAATCATCATTTGTCCAAATAAAATTAGTTTTAAATGCAGTTAAAGCATATTGAAAACATTGAATGGCAATTGTTTATATAAATTATATTAAATATACTTTTCGTCATTAAACACGTGCTTAAAAAGCAATTAATACAGTGCTAAGTATTGATAATAATTTGGGCAAGAACGCATTTTTAGCCTAAAACAGAATATTTATGTAGAATTTCAAAATATAAAGAAAGACTAATTAAAAAAAAAAAAAAAAAAACTGCATACAACATATGTTATTTGTGCAGACTATATTATAAAATAAGTTTAAAACCGATTTATATAATTACTAAATTTACGGGAATGTTTCTTAGGGTATCACTAACCTCACACAGATTAAATTTTTCATTTTAAATAATATTAGACTTATTTCACTAGCTTAGACTAAACGCTTATTGCTTGAAAACTTGTCTTATGTTTACATTTTCGTAATAATTTATTTACTACTTATTTTTTATTATATAAAAAAAAAACAAAATAAATACACACGTTGTAATTTCTAAATGCATAAATATGTATCTACTTAGTATGCAACTGCTATAAACATCTTTTTCTATAAGTGAGCCGCTCCAAACCTAAAGTTATCAACTGCAGTTATAGACGTCTTTACCATTTATATATTTGTCATACTTTTCATCAAATCATGATAATACACGCAGAGAAATATATAATTATGGCAACTAATAAAACATGATTGCCGAGTTTATGGGTGTTTGTAATCAGAAATTTGAAACCATTACCGATATTGATAAACTAAAAACGTTTCATTTTTAAAACCGCACTATATAAATAATAGTTTATTACTATTAAAAATTGTCAATAGGATAAATTATTATTTTAATTGAAAAATACCATTAAAATACCATGACATTGCCATTGAGTTTATATGAAAAGATTTATGTTTTGTATACTATTAAATCAATAATTATCCCATTGATCAATTTTAATGGTATTTCAGGGAATTTTTTTTCTGGGTGTGGTATACAAAATCAAATATAAATCGATGCAAAAATCAAAAAAATGATTTTTTTGTATTAAAAAGTATGGAAAATAAACAGAACAAATTTAAATTTTGGTTAAAAAATTGAATAACTGATTTATATTGCATTAAAATTATGGGCCATGTTCCGGTTTCAATCGAATTATAATCGAATTTTATATAAAATTTGTAAACAAATGGTTTTAAATTCGATGTCACAATACAAATGGTTTTTCAAACAAATTGAAATCGTACAAAGCAAAGCAAACGGATTGAATTCATTTTAAAAATATTTTTTTGTACTCAGACATCGAAAAACATTTGGAATTCGATCAAAACTGGAACATGGTCCTATAATTCAATATTTTAGGTCTTCCAGATATTGAAAAGATGAAGAAAATATAATAGAAAAATCGAAAAATAACATGGAACAGGTACAACCAAACTTCTTGGTTATAAAACATAAAACCGAATTCGAAATCGTTATTCGTTTCTGTTTCAATTCTTGATTATAATAATAATTGTATATTCTCTAAAATGATTGTGGAATGATGTTATTTTTGAATTTTATGATTGTAATAGAAAATAATTGTATGCTAAAAAAAATAAAAGCAATTATATGATTGCCACAACGATTTGTGGTAATAATATTATACAATTTTATTCATTTTAAGGAATCATGTCACTGATTCAAAACCAAAAATAAAAATACAAAAAGATAATGAGACAATCATCAAAAATAAATAAATAATAAATAAATTCATAATGTTCCTCTATTTCTCCACATACTTGCTTCAATCATGTTAAACGAAGTTGACACTAATAACAAACATAATCTACTCTTTTTCATGATCCACAATTTTGCTAATTATTCATTATTAAAAGCGAAAGCTAAAACAATTGTGTACCTCTATTTTAAATTCGCACATTTTGTTTGATCATTATGTGAATTTCCTTCTGCTGTTTATAACTTTAGGAATTTAGCATATCAAATAAAATAAATAATTTATACTTATGCGCAATTACTAAACATATTTAAATCTACTATAGTATGTACAACAGTCGCGCCAAAAGCCTTTATTGTTTGTGCTTTTTTGTATGTCTTATGTATGTCTTTGTAACGGGTATGTTTGGTCTGATATCGGCTGTCCATGTGTGTCCATGCGCTTAGATCCATGGATAATTGTGGCCATATTGCACTTGTAACTGCTGCTATTTTCTACGTTTGTGCGTAGGAATTATATTAGTGCCATTGGCAAAAATATAACCTCACAATTTCAGTGGATCGTAGTTCTCGAGTCGCCACTTTTGACGATCTTGACTGGCATTGCACTCCTCCATCACGATTTTGTCCTTCTTCTCCGATATGGCAAGACATTTGTCGGAGGAGCCGTGGCGCAGCAGCTTTGTATCGTTTTTATATGTCCAGAACTGAAAAAAAAATTAATTTGTTTTTTAAGCAAGGATTACAAAAAAAAACCAGTTGGGAAGGTTAGATCACATGGGAAATTTTAAAGTAGGTGTAATTATGATAGTTAGGATTATCAAAATTATAGTCGGTCTAAGCCGACTATAAATACCCTACACATATGTGTGGTTACCATTCAAAGTGATATATAGGTCACCAGGGTATACGAATCCTGAAAATAACTACAAACATTCAATCGCTGAAGAATTTCCATTCATTTGATACCCATATTTACAAATGGGTAGGTGTACCGAATTTCGATTTTTTTTTTTGTGAACCACAAGTCTTTTCGCCGGAAAACATTATTATCATGTATTTGAGCATGATGTCAATATATATTTGACCAACAAAGTTTACCTAAGCACGTATACATAAAAATTGATCTTTATATGTACATTTTATATGTGGTATTTGAACATAAGTGGTCGGATCATAGGTCACCATGGACCGATCTCGCCAATTTTTTCGCACATACAGCGTAGGTATATTAGTAATCTAAGTTATAAGTTTCATTTATCTAGCTCTTCAATTTTAAAAGTCTTAGGGATTTCAACAGACAGACAGACAGACGGACAGACAGACGGACAGACAGACAGACGGACAGACGGACATCGCTAAATCGACTCAGGAGGTCATGCTGATCAAGAATATATATACTTTTCCATACCGGAGATGCTTTCTTCTGGGTGTTACAAACGGCGTACCAAACTGAATATACCCTTTCACTCTTAGTGTAGGGTATAAAAAATATGATCATGAAAATGTATTTTATATAAATTCACTCTAATGAAAAATGTAAAAGAATATAACTACTCTTTGCATGCGAAAAATGTGACTTTGCATGCGAAAATGTCTGCCGCTCGATATCGCTTCGGGACAGTTTCGAGATGTTTCTATATCATTCTTTAACATACTATAATTCGTTCTAAGATGAACACAAATATCATACAAACATACACAGAAAAAAATAATCGACGTATTAATGAATGCATTTAATATCGGTTGCTATATTTACGTCGATTATTATTTTTTCTGTGTAAAATGACGTTTTCTTGTTACGAGAATTATTTTTAAATCGAACTATTATTGAACCTCAATACGTATTAAACTCCACGGTACGATATAATTCAGAAATTTGCGAATATTTGGAGACTCGTGTTTTCATAATGAAAACATGAAAACAAAAACTAAAACTCAATATCAACGATATGGTCCATAAAGGAATTTAGGCAATAGTAGTTTGAAATAGTAGTTATAAAGAAGACTAATTTTTGAGTGTTTTATGAGCCCTCAGAAAAAAGACTCATAAAAGTTTCATATTTAAGACTGTTTTCTGATTTCTGCTAAGTATTAATCATGAAAGAGTCATATTTAGGAGTTATTTAGGAGCCCTCATAAATTAGATTCCTTCATAAAAGCATCAAATTTAAAAAGATACCCGGTACCCGGTTCAAGCCTAGACTGGGGCTAACAACATCTTTTCATAGAATCATTTTCCTATATCGCCCTACCTCTCGGCAGCAAATGGCAAACCTACAAGAGTAAAACATTGCATATGAAAAGCTCTCACCCGCCGTTCGGATTCGGCAATAAACTGTAGGTCCCACCACTCTGAATACAAATATAACACGTACAGCTTAAAATGGTGAGGAGCTCGGCCTAAGTTCTTATAGGATTGTAGTGCCAAACTATTATTATTATTATTTTCTAAGAAAAACATGTACGATGATTCTTTTAAGATACTTTTTTAATTTAGAAGAGCTGAAACATCCGAAAATGCAATAGTTGTGTCTAAAAAGTCCCAGAAATGTGAATATTTTAAGAATATTTAAAATGATTATGGGCTTTAAAAATCGTTTCCTACACCTAAGTTTGTGGACCCTTTTTATGCTCTTTTTAGTAGGTACTGAAATACGATGGTTTGAGGAGTAGTTATGGTCTAATAAATATGACTGTTTTTGAAATTATATTCTCTATTCGGGGGTTGGAAGTCTTTTTAGGCTCTTTTAAGTGCTTATATATGAGTGTTTTAGGTTTAATAAAAGTTTCATAATTATGAGTGTTTTTAGGCTCATAAAATCCAGGAGTCAGGGGCCTTTTTGAGCTCATTTTAATGCTAAGATGGTGCTTCTTTTAAATACTCATACATGAGGGTAACACTAAGTACTAAATATGACACATTTTGACAAAAAGACTTAAATGCTTGCTGGGAGCAAATTGTTCTTGGAGTGAGCTCGAGAACTATTTGAGACTTTCAAGAGCTTTGAGACATGACAGACTGGGATTACACTTCGCATATATTTTTCCCGAAGATATACACTTCACCAAATGCACATTTTCTGATACTGCTAATTTATCATATACTTTAAGCAAATGGACTCTTCCCAAAAACGAATTCATCACAGAATAGATATTTCTCTGCATGAACATGTCCCTTCTTTTTCCGAATGCAAACTTCCCCGTAATTGACATTTCACCCAATGTACTTATTTACAACCTTAAACAGTTCCATACAAATGATCGTTTCCCGTAATGTACATCTTTATGAAATGGGCATTTTCTTGACACTTTTTCTAACTAAAACTAAAGTGTCATTACAAAATGGATGTTCCCTGTATTCAGAGAAGAACAGTGTTCCAAAAAGATATTTCACTCAATGAACTTCTACCCTAAATGCTCCTTTTCTAGAATAAACCTTTTTCACATGAATACTATTCAAACTGAAAATATTTTCGAATGTCAAGTTCCCGAAAGTGAAGTTTAGTATTGACGAATGATCACGGAATGTTTTACTGAATAGACATTTTTCCCGAATAGACATTTTACCGAATAGACAAATGAACACATCTCCGAAAAGGTTATTTTAATATGTAAAATTTCGTAAACTGAACATTTTTACAAATGGATATTTCCATGAACACTTTCTCGAAATAATTGTTTCTCGCAATGAACCTTTTTCCGAAATAGACAACTTCCCAAGCAACAATTTACTAGGCAGCTCAAATACTGCTCAATACTCGCCAGTGATGACTGGTAAAATACTGGTAGGGATTTGAAGAGTATATCCCTACTAGTAAAACTTGTCTAAAATTGGTCTGTCACTAGTAAAACTAGTCAAAAACTGGTCGGAAACTAGTACGGATTTGAACAGTATATACTCGCTAGTTTCAGGTCGGACAATGCGTGACTTCGCTTGCGAGTTACTTGGCAAGTGACTATTAAAACTGGCCGGATACTGGTAGGGAACTGATAGGAATTATTGCTTGGATTTCCTAAGATCAACACACTCCATTATGTTTATATTCCCAAAAGTGAAGTGTCATAAACTAATTAAAATTTCTCAGAATATCAAATTCCCCACGTGATATATTGTTTGATGGATATTTTACCAGATATATTCGAGATATATAAATCTATAAAAAAACTAAATTAAAGTTGTTCTGTTCATTTTAACATATACGCCATTTGATGTAATTTTCTCATGGATGAATTGATTAGAGATAAAAAATACCGTAGACTTTTGAGTTTGGAGTTTTGGAAGCTGTCTTTAGATTATAAATTACGACAAATAAAAAACCCATATTTCATAAAAAGCTGTTGATATTAAGCAGGTGAAAGTATTCATTAGAAATGCCAAATATTAATTCCGAAGAACTTAAGCTCCAATTAATTGCGGACAAATAAGAAAGCAGCAAGAAAGCGCACGAGTGGCGCCATGTTTTCTACGGTTTGGTTGCTTTTATAATAATTTCACATCCGGCAAGATGTTCGTTCCATTAGCAACGCTCTATGTCTGACGACTATTAATCCTGCTTACCTGGTTTCCTTTGGCGCCGTGGCAAGGATACAGCATTACCTCATGTCCGGCATAATCGAGACACGCCTCGTCGCGGCGTATTTCGCCCGTTTTGCTCAGCATCCAGTACTGTGCGCGTTCGTGTTAAAGGATGCCCAGGATTGTAGTTATGTATGGGAGAGAATGTGAATGTGTATGTGCGTGTGTGTATTCGTCGTGGCACGAACGGAAATAAATATCAGCGGCAACAGCAGCAGCAGCAGCAGCGAACGCGAAGAAACGGAAAAAATACAATTTATTTTGTTAATAAAAAGAACACAATAAAGGGTAAAAAAATAAAATAAAAATAAAGAAATAAATAAAATAATAAAAATGAGTTGCGATGAGAAGTAATGATGATGTTTTATCTTTTTTCTCATTTGCTTTTAACGCGCATCCTGTTCGCAGTACGCAGCCATATTTAAAAAGGCGAAAAGGATTTTTCTTGGTTACAATGTGCCTCGTCGTTTTTGTTCTTGTTGTTGTTGTTGTTAACGTTGTTATGGTTGTTATTGTGTTGATGCGAATTTAATTAATTTCTGGTTTTTATAACATTTTATTACCGCTACAAAAGCAGCCGATTCTCATTGTTGTTTAATGTGTGTGTTTACATCATGCGTATTTGTGTGATGAGCGCGCCTATGTGGTTTTGTGTGTGTGAAAACACTTAATTTTTACATCATAAATTCCGACAAAATCCTTTTGATTAATTTGTTGTGCGTGCTTCTTTGTCGTGTGGTAAATTATTTCAAAATTCAAGTTGCAAACGTATAAAACATCTTTTTTTTTCCTTTTTTTATTAACAAAAATAACACAAACCAAAGTAATTGAAATATGCTTTTAACTAGACTAACTTTTTATACTAACTGTTTAATTTAAAAAGTTGTGTTTTTTAAATTTCTAATATTAGCCAGTCATTCATTTCATTTTGATACGAAAATGAGAAAATTTCCAGATGGCGAATAATTTTTCCGACATTGATACCCGTTTTCAGTTGAAAAGTTCTATTATAACGGTTGACAGATAACGAAACATTAAATTTCTTTGCTTTGTATTAAATACAGAATGCAGTAAAAATAAATAGAGGTGAATTATACAGAATGTAGTAAATAAAACGCTGTTGTACTAAGTCTACTACAAAATTTCTACTCGTATGAATAAATACAAAATGTAGTTATTTTTAATAGAAATGTAGTCAAATTTTGTATGTAGTTTTTTTGAGTTTATCAAAAATGTTTCATTTATTTTTTAGTTAGGGTTAAAAATCAAAAAAATTGGGATAATGTAGAGATTTTGCAAAGCTTTCATGTGAATATGAGCATTTTTATGTTATAACGCAATTTCCAATGCAATTCTCTTTTAAATCAAATAATGTTTGATATCTGTATGTCAGGCGAATCTCAATTTTAATAATATATATTTCAAAATTGTGGTCAATCCCGTTCTGTTTTTTAATCCCGAAATTTAGAGACTACAAAATTTGAACCGCGTGATTAGTCCCGGGATTTAAAAAAGAAAGTAGGCATAAAATGACTATATCTCTATTTGAATAATTAACAATTATAATACTTAAGCCTCAAACAAAACTCATATATTTAAAGGGGCTGTTTTGAGGTTCGGTATTGTATCCAAAATACAAATTATATAATAGACATCTGCACAAGTGCATTTGAAACCCACTTCAAGACATTCACTTCGTTTTAAAACATTTACTCTCGTCAACTCTATGCTTGAAAATCAAATGTGTTACTCACAACAACAAAGCACCAAGTACTGTCAAAACTAAACACAAATAAAACAAAACTGCAGTGAAGAAGGCAAGTATAATGTGCAATAAAAATTCAAATACTGCAACGAACTGCGTATGACACCATATAACTTAGTGCATTTTACATTTTTTTATCATTCTTACTCTAAGGAATTTTCATTAATATTGAAATATAAAAAAAATGGATAACAATTTTTTTTTTAAATAATGTTTGTTGTATTTTTTATTAACATATAAATACCGACAGTTTTGTTGTTCTTTTCAATGTTCGTCTTCTCACTCGATACTGCGCTCACTCGCAGCACTCACTGTATTCGTTGCATCTTCAGCGACAGTGGTGTCAGGTGGTTTTGTTTTTCAAAACATTGAATGGCTTAATGTTTTGACAGTTCTTGACACCAATAAAACAAATACTGCAGTGAAGGCCGAGAGACTTCACCATAATACTGTCGACTGTCATTTGCAAAATGCATTCAAAACTGCAGAGTGCAATAGAGCATATTTGCAGAGGAAACTTCAAAAACATTTGTGCAGATGTCTTATATATAAACCCCAGTTGATCACGAAACTTTTTTTTTTAAATACTTTTTATTGACAAATTTAATTTTAGTATAATTATTCCTGAAAAATGCCAAAAACATTGTGTCGGGTATGTAAATATAAAAGAAAATTTTAATTTTGAATTTACAATAAAATTTTTATAGGAAATTGCTGTTTGGTTTAAATCATTTTTTATAAAAACAAATGAAAAAGAAGTTTGGAAAATATAGTATTTAGCAGATCATTTATTTTAATTTTATTCAATTTTTTATTGATAATAATTTAAAAAAAAATACAATTTAGGTACGTGGATTTATTTATGTAAACTTAATGTTTGAGTGAATTTTATACAGATTTCAGATTTTGTAAAAAGCCATATTCTCGGTCAAATGAATTTTATATGATTGAATTTTATGATATGCACAATTTGATGTTAATGATATCAATTTGTATCTGAAAAGGTTTAGTTTTAGACCAGAATTTCTAGCAAAGCTGATAGTAAATGTTTCGACTGTCTTCATTATAAAAATTGTTTAAAATAAGATCGCCATTATATTATAATTTTTTTTTTTAAGTACTTACTGTATTTCGACTTGAAAGACTATCAGACGAAATTGACAAATCCCATACAATGACGTCATTTTTACGTCATTCGTTCGTTGATTTCGTTATTTTTAATTTTAGATGTACAATTTCACGAAAATTGAAAGACTTTTGAATAAACTATTAAAAATTGAAAACATGAAACTTCTAGCAGTTTTTAAATAAAAATCTCCTATGTTAGCTTCCGACAGTATGGAAATAAAGTTTCTCCATACATTTTACTAAAAAAAAAAACTACATTGGAAGGTTTTACTACTGCAGTTCAATGAGTCCCACGATGGGATAAACTGCAAACTGATGTCTGTGGCTTCATTTTGACACTTCTCGAGGAGTGTCAATTTCTTTACTTTTTGAGGAAAAAAATTATATTCTAATGCATATTTCGCTAAAAAATACACTTTCACTTAAAAGTTCAACTAATTCTTTACAGATCCTAAAATATTTGTTTTTTTTAGCATAACTTCAGAATTAATTAAAAATCATAGAAATAGTGACTACATTAAAAAAATACAACCGATATTGTAACGCTTATGTACTTGGTAACCGAGGCTTAATATTTTCACGAATTAATAGATTCATATGTCCCAGTTTAAACAAAATTGACGACATTTTAAAAACTTGATGCCCGCTCTGACGTGGAGTGGCCCATATATATTTATTTTAAATACATTTTTCTGTCATTTTAATACCGTATTTTGTGTTACGAAGCCAGTTTGAAAATTGTTTGAGGCATCTGGAGGCTGCGCGTCATGATTTTGGGTTATTCACGTTTTTTATATATTGGGATTTATTTGAAGAAATTATGCGCGAGTGACAAAATAATACCGAATTTCTTTAAAAATATATCATATATCAGTTTAGATTCTATATTAAAACTTGAATTATTTGTCAAAATGTTGGATTAATCCCAGTATCCAAATTCGATTGGGCAAGGGTCCTTTTTAAATATATGTGCTGTACATTAAACATATTTACATGATGCTGTGTGTAGAATAGTGATTAATTTATTATGCTTAAAATATAATATTAATAAAGCTTAAAATAAAAATATATAAATGTATTAAGTAAAACAAAAACCATTTGCTGCACAGGATTTAGCTTAAGCCACAAACTCCGTTAATTAATTTTGGAACAAAATGTTTGTCGTGCTCACAACTTTTTCACAAATTACATAAACCATGTTGTTTTTTATTATTTTTTTTTTCAATATTCCAAAATTGTTTAGTGCTGCAAAAGTTTCAAGCTCAAACACTACGTTACAATTGTTGCAAACTAATATTGTTGTTGATTATTCAGTTGCTGCTACGAACAAAAAACCCTTCAGCCCAGATGGAGGACATGCATCCTTGATTATTGGTACACAACAAAAAAATTAAATAATTATAAATTTTTTTGTTAATATTCAGGATGCTTAAACAAATATTAGGATAAAATAAAAGGTAGGTGGTGTTGGTGGTGGTGGTGCGTATTAAGGTGATTACAGGGTGACTAATAACATACAAATTAATTAGATATATAAAGGTCTATAAGCGTTGAATATACTGGAAAACTGATTTTATTTTACTTCGTTTTAACACGTCACACGTTATTATTTATCAATATTTAATTTACTCCTATTTGCGATTTAATTCTCGTGTTTATTTGTTTTTTTTTAGATAAAGTTTAGCTGATTATTGAACCAAATATAAGTATATCATTCCCGTGGTTTCATAGTCCACGAAAATTTTGGACGAATACGAACGAAACAATAAAAAAGAGATTTTAATAAACTCGAAAATCTGTAGTTAATTAAAGCACAAATATTAATTTGTCTGTAACATATCAGATATATCGTAGTTGTACGATAAAAATTGAATTCGATAGAAGTAAACTTAATAAAATATATGTTTGACGTAAGTTTATTGATCCAATTGTAATGAAATATTCCCATAAATATTTGGGAAAAATTGTTGGGAGAAAATAAGATTTGTATTGAATTTATATATAAAGCCTTTTTCTCCCAAACATTTTCTCCTAAATATTTATGGGAGTATTTATTTAGAATTAGTGTGAATATTTTAAACATTCGAATATCATTCAATGGATTGACTTGTTTTATTCTTTTATATCATTCAAATATTTGTCTAATTCTTTATCAATCATCATACGGAGGGAAAAAACTTCAAAAATCCAGAAGAAATCAAGATGTATGTGGAATGAAATACAGCTCAATCGAAAATTTCTTAATTCTAAGAAACGGATTCACATAGTTATCAATAAAGTAACGAAGAGAAATTATTCTTGATATGCAAGAAGATAATGTCTTAAGTATCCAAAAAGTAGCAAAGAGCCATCACACTTGATGTGCAGGAATAAAATAAGTCTTAGATATCAAAAAAGAGTAACTAAGAGCAATTATTCTTGATAAGCAAGAAGGTGCTGTATTAGGCATCAACAAAATATCAAAGAGAAATTACTGCTGATATGCAAGAGGATATTTTCTTAATTATTAAATAATATACAAGACATATTTATCAATTTGTTAAAAAAATCTTCTTGATTTAAAAAAAATCTTTTGATTAATGAAATAAATCTTTTCATTTTGTTTATAGTATTTCCCAAGTAACAAAAAGTTCAGATTTCGTCACGAATTCTAGATATTTTTGTTAGTTTCGCAGTAGATACGTAACGAAATTTTAATAGAAAAATGTGGAGAATTCCTTGTCCCATGACACAGTTTTCTATATATCGATTCACAATTTTTTTTTAAGTTTGAATAGAATTTTTCGAGTTTCAATAAAGATTTCTACATAGATTTCCAATCTTATCCAAGAACCGATTATCGATACATATTTGTTACATGTTATTCTACAGATTCTGACTAAGTTTTGAAATGTGTTACTTGGGTTAGCATTATTACACCGACCGACAAAAATGAGCTTTTCCTCGATCATTTGAAAAATGTACTTTATAGCTGAGATCACTTTTAATTATATTTTAAAGATAATCAACTTGAAACGATTTTTAAAATATCTCATAGTAGCATTTTTAAATCGTAATAAAACCTTAAAATGAATTGATATTGGAAATTCGTTTTTGTATCCCTACACTGAGAAAAAAACTTACTTTAAAATTAACAAAAAATCTTTAAAACTGAAATTAAACATAATGTTTTAAAATTAAACGAAATTGTTTTCAATTTAATCACTTTGGTTTTAGAATCGGTTTCGTATGGCCCTGAAGGTATGCAGCATTTACGGTGTGAAATGCAATGTAAAATGCATAGAACATACATCTAAGGGCAGCTTTTACGCGTTAAACTAAAATGTTGTGTTCGATGTCTAACTGGAATATTATTCATAACCCCTTTTTGAGGTACCAAATGCAATGTAAAATGCATAGAACATACAGCTAGGGGCAGCTTTTACGCGTTAAACTAAAATGTTATGTTCGATGTCTAACTGGAATATTATTCATAACCCCTTTTTGAGGGACCAAATTTTATAAAACCGGGATAATAAGCCTTAGCAATGTTGATATATGATGGCGATTAGTAAAATAGGTTATTGGCTTTAGAAATGCACATACCATTCCAAACGAGAACAGAAAAAATAAAATTTGAAATAATAAAAAATAACTAAAATAATTAAATTAAAAAATAAATAATATTAAAATTTATAAACTGAAGAGAATTGATTTAAATTTTAATTAAAGATTTTTAAATTTTGTGTTAAAAACAATTGAATTAAATTACATTGTTTTAAGATGTTTTTCATTGTCGTGTGTGTTTAATTTTAACACAATTTCATTTAATTTTAACACATTTTTTTCTCAGTGTAGTTTAAAATTAAATTTATTATTTCAATATTACATTGTTAGAATAATTTATTTTTTACACTAAGGATAAATGTATTAATCTTCATTGAAAATGAGTAGAAATGAATCACTCATTAACACTTAAAAACTTTTTTTATAATTTTGGTACATTTATTTACATTTTTTAATTGGCTTTCAATTTAATTAAAAAAAATAGCACTTTTTTATTTAAAAGTTATTATTTTATTTATTTTTAGTAAGTTATTTTACTTTATTTTACTTAATTTTTTAAATTCTAATTTAAGTTTTTTTCAATTTTACTTCTTTTTTCATTTGAATGGTCAATAAGCTATTTTAGTAACGGAGGGCCGTTTCTATTAACATTACTATTGCTTATTAAGTTTCATATCTATAATTATGTTTCTCAAAAAGGCACTAGGAATTATATAACGACATCGAACAGAAAGTGTTTAACGTGTAAATGATGCCCCTAGTTGTGTGCATACATTTCATATTTTTGGTACATACCGTAAATGCATCATGCCTTTAGGAGCACTTCACGATATTATTGAAATTCTGCAATTTCGCATTAGAGACGAATTCATCTGCAGTTTTAGAAGTTTATTTCCCACCGTGCTTAAAATCAAAGAATTTTGTATACCAATTATTTTCGTAATGAATACATTTACGCAGTTGACAGTTTAAGTGGATTTTGTATTTGTCACTTTTTAACGTATTGCACTTTTTGTCGGGAAAACTGTTTGATTTTCGAATATGTCGTTTTTGTCTACACTCAAAATAATTTCTAGGACATTTTACGAAATTTTTTTCGTAATTTTTAATTTCGTAAAATATACGAATAATTTGTAAAATATTTTTAACCAACGATTATATTACGAATAAATATTCAAATATTACGAATAAATATTCGTAAAATTAAAACAACAACAAAATTACGAATATTTCGTTTAAATTACAAAACTTTCGTTATATTATTTTCAATTACAATTTTTTTACGGAAGAATAATGTATGTCTCGAATGAGCTTTACATATTACGAATTAATTACTAAACTTTCATAAATTTTAAGTATAAATGTAGAATTATACGATACATTAGTGTACTTTACAAATATTTAGTAAAAACAAAAATAACTTGAGTCAACTTGTAGCATTTTAATTGGTATCGCGGTGGCAAGCAGTTAGTTTTAAATACAAACAGTTTCAATTTGTATTTTGCGTAAGTTCTGTTTTTGTCAAAGGTCGAAAAATATCAAATAAGAGCATAATATTTCATATTTTATGAATTTCATCGTCAGTTTTTTTTAACAATGTATTCTAATATTTTACGAAAGATTCGTAAAATTTTTCATATGATTCATAAAATGTACGAATGATAGTTTAGTAAAATAAACAATTAATATTCGTAGTTTTATCGTAAATTTACTAAAGTACTTCTGTGCATTTTACGCAATATTTGTTCGTAAACTTTTTTCGTAAAATACACGGATTTTATTTTGAGTGTATCTGACTACTGGGAGTGCATATCGATTTTATACAGTAATATAAAGGTATATTAGCAATCATAATTGTTTTTGCTTATTAAATATTGACAATTCAATCCTTTAAAAAAAAGTGAATTTAATTTACTTTAGATAAGGTAAAATATCTATAAATTATTTTTTTAACTATTTTTCAAAAAATGAAAAAATGCATACATTTTTGTAATTTTTGTCGTATTATGCTCTATGTCTCTGGATTGCATTAAGCCATTTCGAATATTTAAACCGTTTTGTAAAACTAAATTTATTGATTTTTTAAAAAATATTACCGTTTGATATGGTCATACGTATATGCTGAGTTTTAATTACATAAGTAACACCAGGTTCGAAAATGGAAATTGACGGATTTAAAAAATAAAACTCGAAGTTTTATTTTTATGTTAGGTTATTCATTGATTCGATGATCGCCTTTGTTATATTTTAGCTATTTGTTAATTTTATTTCGAAACCGAACTTTTTTAAGTGATTGACAATAATAACCTAATGACTATATTTTAGAGTTAATATTAAACAAATAACAGTATAAGGTCACTCTTATTCTAACACTTATTCACAGAAAAAATGTACATCATATTGATGAATTCCGTTCTTCAAACCATGATACATTGTATTGACTAACGAAATCAATGTTAGGTTGCGATCATAAATATGATCGAAAAACATTTTTTGAGGAGATTTTTTTTCAAATTATTTTCTAGAAAATAATATATTTTTTTGTGAAAAATTCGTTAAAAAATTTAAATTATTCATAAATATTATGATTATATTCACCAATATGACAATTCAAATTCATATATATATGAACATTTTGTTCATTTATATAAATAATGCATTAATTAATATGCCATTCAATAACGGTGGTATCAATATGATGAATCTGGTAGTTGGTAGAAAAATTCATAATATTTATGAATACATTCATCACATTGATGAATTTTTTTCTGTGTTTTTACTCTTCTGTGACAATTTATTTCCATATCTACCATGGTAGAGTGTAAAACAAAAACTGAAATATTAAAATAAACCTACATTCAAAATGAACCGAAGAGGAAGCAAAATTTAATTTGGAAATTAATAGGGCCAACGTAAAATCAACACCTCAACCGTATGTGCTATGGTTTTTATTTGTTTTTAATTATAGTTTGCTCATGGCGCATGAAGTGAATTTTTTTAAATGTCAGCTTTTGCTGTAAAATTCTATGACTATGTGTTTCAATGAAAGGCATTATCTTTTTTATTTGGCAGCAGTATTCTATTCTAATAAAAAGCAATTGCGTCTAAATTCAATATTAATACAATGGGATTTGTTTAGGTACGGATTCTTAGTGAAATTAAGATTATGCTGTTAACCAATAAACCAACACAAGGATATTTGCAAAAACAACTAAATGGAGTACTTGAACACAAAAAAAACCAACCAACCAACAAAAAAAAAAAAAACAAAATCAAAAAGTACCTGATTTCCTCCTTGACCGTGACACTCGTAAGGATCAACGGCCGAATGCATGTCGTCCGGTTTGGCGGCCGAATCGAGACACATGTCAGTGAAAATATTGGCGATCTGAAATTGCGAATGTATAGGTGGGTTTATGCCAAACCAGAACTGAGCCAAAAGTTATAAGCATTTCAAACATTTTCCCAAAACCCCTAAAAACTAAATTGGTTCTCAAACGAAACGAAGTTTGTGGCGGTCGCAGGTCGCTTTGCAGATTATCACTGGTTTTTGTTGTTTTCGTTTTGCAAACCTGATTTCCTCCTTGATTATGGCACGGATATAGGCCGACCGCCTTCTTGAGATCCTTCTTGCGCGCCGGCGAATCCAAACAGGTGCGACCGCCAACACCCAGGTTTCTTATCTAGAGAGGTTGGTGTGTTTGTGTGGTTTTAATTAGAACAGTGTTAGTGGGATTTTTGATTTTTATGTTTTTGTCACATATTGCATTAATTTGGGTACACATAAGCGTAATAGAGAGCGTGAACTTACCTCGCCATATGCGACCGATTCGCCGGGAATAAAGAGTTCGGGATACACATTGTCCAGATACCACTTGAAGCTCTTGCAACCCAATTGAGTGCTGAAACGGAATTCATTAAACATTAAAACGGACCCTTTGCGGTTTGCATTCACTTAGGCAATCAGTGTCGCGTGCCCCCTGCCGGCTAATCACCCTAATGAAGCACCACACGCAACCCCATGACCCGTCGGTTATACTCACCGTAACTTTTTACGCGAGCTGACGTCGCCAAAGTCGCCCTTGTCGTTGCCAATGCGTTGGTAGTAGTACTTCGCGTAGTCGTCCAGCCAGACCTCGGCCAAGCGCACGGAGTTCTTTTTCAGCACGTTAACACCTGACCGCCACTGCAAGAGTACAACATGAACAATGAGGTTATGCAGGACGAGAGCCACAACATGTCCTGTGCAAACAAAACACGGACGTGGCCCCACTACGTTTCTGCTCCTGCTCTTCCGCAGCGCAGACACTAATTACATTTTTAACTACTCTTGTAATCGTACCTGGCACTGGCCAGGGGTCTGGTCTCCTCTGCCTCGGTCAATTGACGGCAAGCCCCAGCAGCCCATGCGAGGCATGACATGCGGCACAAACCACAACAGAGTTGAACTAATTGCTTGGACATGACACAAGACACAGGAGCACAGTCGCAGAGCAGCAGGTAGCAGGAGTAGAAACACACGTGGTAGAGTGTCTGCGGCTGGGAAGGCAGAAGGACGTTGTCATCCGCCACAACATGTTGTGCTTTGTGTATAGCTTAAATAACAATATTTTGTTTGAGCGTCTCCCGACGAACACACTTTGTCCATAGTCTGACGGCGCTCAAATAGAGCATTACCGCTTTCGACCGGTCGAGGCAGACAACAGTCGAGTTAATTTAAGTGGAGTAGATTGAATTGAATGAATATGGACGTGTCTGTGAATGGGCAGAGAACTGGACGGATGAAGAGCGTTGCCATTAGCATGCTAATCACTGCCTCCATAGACAACCGTATAACACAGGAACCATATATGGCATGGCTCACCGTAACGGAACGCAAAATGAAACACTTACCTTGTACGGCGAACGTTTACGGAAAATGTGTCCCACATGCGAACAGGGCACAATTTCCAGCGTGCCACCGCACATCCAAGTCTTGAATGACAGTTCTAAATTTTCGCCTCCCCAAATATCGAAGCCTGAATCATATGTGCCCAGCAATTCAAAGAATTGACGGTCGATGGAGAAAAGGCCACCGGCCATGGTCGGTGAATAAACGGGCTCAGCGGAATTCTGTAATGAGAAAAATTGATATATGTAATTTTAATATTTTCGAAAATATGATAAAAGAATATTGAAGGTTAAGTAAATTATCCCGCAGGGTGAAGAAGTGATTTTGAATCTCTTTGTTATTTCAAAATCACTTGAAAGAGAATACCTTATACATGTCATAATAATAGTTTTTCGCTGCAGTCTGAAGGACTTTTAATATTCATATATGTACAGTATAATTTTATACCAAAAATTATCTTTTCTATAGTTTATGCAAAGTGCTGTTTTTCATGACAGATCCATGTCTTTCTTAAACAGAGAATATTTTGTAATATAAGTATTACAAAATATTATTTGATTTTAGGAATCATTCAAAAAGAATATCATTTTTGTCTACACCATTTACAAATGTAATTCAGAACAGATCAATTGAAAGTTCTGAATTTCAAATGAAAATTTGTGAATGTCAAATGAAAATTTATGAATATCAAATATCATTTTCTGAATTTAAAATGAAAATTTCTGAATTTCAATTGATGTCCTTTGAATTTTAAATGGAATTTCTGAATTTCATTTGATGTCTTTTGAATCTCAAATGGAATTTCTTAATTTCAATTGATTTCCTTTGAATTTCAAATGGAATTTCTGAATTTCAATTGATTTCATTTGAATTTCAAATGGAATTTCTGTCTTTTGAATTTCAAATGGAATTTCTAAATTTTAATTAATGTCTTCTGAATTTAAAATGAAAATTTCTGAATTTCAATTAATGTCTTTTGAATTTCAAATGAAATTTCTGAAATTAATTTGATATCTTCTGAATTTCAAATGGAAATTTATGAATTTCAATTGATATCTTTTGAATTTTAAATGGAATTTCTGAATTTCAATTGACGTCTTTTGAATTTCAAATAGAATTTTTGTATTACATTTGTAAATAGTGTCGTTCATTCTATAGAATCTTTCTAAACAAACAACACATTTAATATTTTTAAAATAAATTATGTTGTGCCTCCTTAATTCATTATATTACAATTTTGTTATATCGATGTCGTTCAGTTAAAAATCGTTAGATTAATTTTTCCAAAAAATCGAGATAAGTATGCCACTCTTTACGTTGCAAAATTCACGGAGTTTTACATCTTACACAAAAAGAAAAATTCTACCAACCACCAGTATTCATCATATTGATGAATTCATTCATTGAATTAAAATCGTATTTTTTAAATGTTTTTTATTTTCAATATTTTTTTCAACATTAAATTTCAAACTAAAATGTGCCTCTATTTACACATTTATGTATTTATAATTCTTATAAATTTTATAATATGTAATTTCTAATTATGCCAATACTCTATTTCATCATATTAATGAACAAGTGTACATAATATTGATGAATTTTGTTCATTAAACCATATTTATTTAAATATCAATAATCTTATCAGAATTATAAATACATAAATGTGTAAATGAAGACAAATTTTAGTGAAATTTGATGTTATAAAAATATTGAAAATGAAAAACTTTGTAAAGATATGAGTTTAGTTCAATGAATGAAATCATCAATATAATGAATAGTGGTTGTTGGTAGATTTTTTTTGTGTGTTAAAAATCGAAGATTTTAAAAATCACTAATTACAAATATTTAAAAATTTAGTTCCGTGAAAGTACTCAAGTCCACAGTTAAAGGGTCCGATCACATACATTTTGGACTTAAAATATAGAAGGAGATCAAAAAGAAACAATATTACTTTAAATTAGAGATGAGCGCGTGCGTGTTTTTGATGGCACGGGGACGCTGATAGGTGACACGCATGATCACGAGCCCGACGACTAAATTTAAAGGCACACACGGAAAGCACAATAAAACACGGGAAATAGAAAGACACGAAGAAGTTCGAAAAAACACGACAAAAACCACGGAATCACCTGAAAAACTATGCAAAACGTGAAAATGAATATTATAAACAGGGACTAAAACCCTTTAGAATATCGGTTCCAGTTCCATGATTTTTAAAATAGCGGTTCCGATCTCGGTTTACCCAAAAAATTGTATGGGTTCCGATTCCGGTTGCACACATTTTTTAATGACGGCTCCGGTTTCAAAAATCGAAACGGTTCAGATTACAATTCCAGTTCTTTGCGGTCATAGAGTGGGACTAAAACCCATGGAATGTCGCTGCCGGTTCTCGTTCCAAGATTTTAAAAATAGCTAAACCGGTTCGAACCACAAACAATTATTTGACTTCCGATTCCGGTTGCACACCATTTTTTAAATCCGTTCTGATAAAGGTTTTTTATAGTCCCTTATAAATACTTCTAAAATTAACTTTGGTACTCTTTTATTTTTTGATTTGGAACCTCTCCTGAATCGGAACCTTATTCAAAAA
The DNA here is from genome assembly GCA_951804985.1 of Dryomyza anilis. NCBI lineage: Eukaryota > Metazoa > Arthropoda > Insecta > Diptera > Dryomyzidae > Dryomyza > Dryomyza anilis. The sequence goes on from OX638133.1 coordinate 67,760,022, forward strand.
TGTGTGAAGCCGACACCGATATTACAAAGGGTGTTTGTCCCTGTTTAAAATACCACGATTTTTTTTATTTTCTGATGCTGAAACTAAACGGTTTTTTAAATTGGAGTGGAATTACTGAGTGAACTACGAAAAGGTGGGCTGGATTAGTGACTTTTCACTGAACGACAATCATCGATATTTAAATAGAACTGTGCTGAGAAAAAAAAGCTGAACACCCGACCTAACTTGCACTCAGAAAGATGTCGCTCAGAAGCCCCACTATTCGGATCTATAATAATTCCTGCGAACCGACCGTAGAATGCCTACCCACAACATCTTCAACTCAAAACACGTTGCAAAAAGATCCCAGCATAGATTTTTGGTGTATTTTTGTCTAGTCATTGTGGCACTAAAGGTATTATTTTTTTCTCACGGCTGCAGCCTGCCATACATATCGAAGAATGTGTCATGCCCTTTTTTAAATATTTTGATTTACTCTTTTCGGAAAATAGGGTTTTCTAAGAAGTGAGATTTTAATTTTTTTTTTTAATTACCTACTTCAAATAGAATTTTTTTTACCTTGATTTTGACCTTGATTTGTGAAGTACACAAAAAAAACTGGAAGGAACAACTCAATTCCTTTCATTATTTTTGAGGGGTTCTAAGGCAACGTGATGCACCATTTTTAAACTTATATTTTATTTTTTTTTAAATGGGCTTGGGCATTTTTTGTGTTTGTGATGTCCGGGAAACTACAGTCATTCCGTCTTTTTTTAGCAAATAAGCTAATAACAGTCATGTGTTTTGTTCAAACTATTTTTTTTTGCATTTGATAGCAGAATTGGTTTTCAATACTACAAGCTTGGCACTATTTGAATCTAATATTATTCTAATTTGTTATATTAATTTATATCTTTAAAAGCATTTATCTCAATATACATATACAACGGAATTGAAATACTGAAAACTTTTGGAAATAAAATTTAATTAGGATGTTGACAAAATTGTCGTTTTACTGATTAGTCTCCTAAGGACGGATAAATGAATATATATAATTTTATTTCACTGAATAGCACGTTTTGTAAATTAGATCATCAAACATTAATACATTTTTATTTTACATATTTATTTAGAACTCATATATGGAAAAAATAGCATCGGTCGGAGGTTTCCAAAATGTAACACATAGTCCCTACAAAAGATTGTATCCATATAAACTTCCAACGATGATAGAGTTTTAAAATGATTAGGTTTCTATGCCTTGACAATAATTTTAATTAAAAGTTATAAAAAGTTTAAATGAAGAATTTTCATTCTACCTTATTTTGAAAGAAACGTTTTGGGTATTAATTAAGCACTCTTCCAAAGCGATTTAGAAGTATTTAAATAACGTCATCATTTAATATCTCACAAAATAATACGCCACACTACGTCTCACAGCTGTTACTAGCCATTTAGAAAAAAGCTATTTTTTAAATATACAAAGCAAACAACAACAACACTTCTCGTCTTCTAGCGCAAAGTTTCATAAATATGTTGGAAAAATGAGGACATAAAACTTAAGGGTTTTCTTAATGGTTTTAAATATTCACCTCATAACATTTTTCACACCCGCACCCTCAATATGACAGCTTGCCACCACCACAACAACAAAACCAGCACGTATATCCACACAAGTCACGTTCAAGAAAACATTTATTTAGTGAAAGAAAAAAAAAACGAAAAAATCAAGAACCAAGAGTTTCGCCAAAAAATATGCCACAAAGTATTTCAAATGTCATTCACATCGCATAATATGCTAGAGAAAACGGGAAAGGCATAAGTAGTAGGAAAAGGTGAAGAAAATAAAGAGGAATAAAAAGAAAAAGAAACTAAAGTAGATATGGAGGGTTTGCAGGCTTACATACCGGGTACTTTGCATTCAGATACGGTTTTACTGTGACGCACGTACACCTGACAAATCGTATTTTATACTCATCAGTCGAGAATTGTGAACCAATAACACTTTAAATATTAAGCATATTTGTAATTTTTAAGACTATTACAGTCTATTCTAAGATTAAATTCAAAATAGTCGAAATGAGTTCAAATAGGGGCAGTTTTAATTCAGAATTGCCAAAATAAAACAGAAAGAGGCAATATTAGCAATCAAAATGATTTCGGAAAAGAAGCATAATATATTCAGGGCAAATATAATTCAGAATGATTAAATTGTGCTACTTATTATTCTAAATTGTATTGCGAGTGATTATGAATTATTCTAAAACGTTAATTGAGTTAAATGTAGTCGAATTGATTTCAGAAAGATGAAATATGATGCCTTCAAAATACCGTCATGCAATTTGCCGCAACATTTATAAAAAATAAAGAACATTTTTGATTTTTTTAAACATTTTTTGTTTAAGATCTTAAAATTTGTAGTTCAAGGATAATGACCGTTGGCCACATATTCAAGTTAAGAAGACTTAGATTTTCCATTAGATGGTTTTATAAGTTTTCAAATGAGATCTTAATCGAGTTTTTAGCATCACCAAATATTTCAATATGAACCACCATACAGTAGTCTTTAACACATCTCAGGAAATATCGGTCAGAAAAATGTAAAAAAGACAATATCGAGGCTCTTTATCAGCACTATTTAAATCGCAGAGGGTGAGTTGCAACCCCTGGTCGATTTGGTGTGAAATGGCTCAAATACGATTTGAAATTTCTATTTCAACATTTTGATATTTCGGCATTTTAATTTTCGATAAAAAAAATGTTTGTGTGTTTATAGCAGGCATACTCATAAATGAATATACAAAATTATTCACTCACGATAAATTTTCATAAATGAATAAGAAAGTTTATTATTTTTCTTCACACTTCACGAGCGAGTAAGCAAGAAAAATCCGACTTACTCGTTATCGAACAGAATTTGGCTGCTCACGAGTACTCACATTCGTTACATTTTTACTCCTCATAAGAGATGGGCAACAAATTATTTTTTCTTCTATTCATATTCAAAAGTGTTCACAATCAAATTGGCAAATCTTTTTATTCACATGTTGAGTGTAGCCTTTGAAGAAAATTAAAACATATCTCAAAAAGTGGGTAAAAAACATTTTTTTTTACCCAAAATGGTGGTTTGGATTTGGAGTGGTCAATGACCACCAACAGTGGGTCCGAAAACCAATTAACCCAAACTTTTTATTGCGGAAATCGATTGCGCAATCGATTTTCGCAATAAAAATGTTTGTGTCCATAATTGGTTTTCGGAGCCATGGTGGTCATTGACCACTCCAGAAGGTACCATTAGACATCCCATGAAGTCCGCAATCGATTTCCGCAATAAAAGTTATGTGGTCGAAATTGGTAATTGGTGGTCATTTACCACTCTAAATGGTACCATTAGGCATCCCATGATGTTCGCAATCTATTTCCGCAATAAAAATTATTGGGTCAAAAATTAGTTTTCGGACACACTCCAAATGGCATCCTATGATGTCCGCAATCGAGTTCCGCAATACAATTTTTTGGTAATCAAATTTTTTTTTACCCATGACCACAATAAGCAACAAGTGTTGCTACATACACAGCGTGAATAAAAAGTTTTGTTAAATTTGATCTTCATCATTTATGAATATGAATAACATAGACAATTTTAGTTGCTTCACCTTCGTGAATAAAGAGTAAACAGAAGAAAAACATTACTCTCGTTCACGAGCAACGTATTTCAAATCTATAACGAGTATTCACTTTGGATCGTACTCATCTGAGGCAACGAGTGTTCATGAACTGTGAAGCAACGATATGAAATTTGTGTTCACGTTCATGAGCATGAGTGAACGTGAGTGAGTATTTCCGAACTCTGGTTTATAGTTTCAAATATATTTCGACATTTTTTGTTTCTGCCATATATTGGGTTCGGCGTTCTAGGGATTTAAAAATGTCGACATTTTAAGGTTTCGACTTTTTTTTGTTGACATATCGTTCGGATTCCGAATTTAAGTATTTGAAAATTCTAAATTTCTTGTTATTATTACACTCTACACTAACCTAAGTGGGTAAACGAATTGAAAAGAAATTCGTCAAAAACGTCAGATATTCCAGTGACAGAAGTGTTTTGCATTTAATGAAATAAAACGACGACGAAATGAACGTGTAAAAACCTGTCACTGGAATTTATGACGATTTAATTTTCATAAAGGGATAAAAGTGAACGGAATATGGAATTTGGACATCTATTTGTAACATACCGTAAGAAGCATGGTCGGTATGGAAACGAATATATCTTCTTGATCAGAGTCACCTCCTGAGTCAAGAAGGTAATCCATGTGTCATTTTGACTGTAAGTATGTCTGTTCTCCGTAAAAGCTACACTCAAAATAAAAAGTCTGTAAAGTAGCAAAAAAGGTTTCCAATATAACAAAAAACTGAAAAGAGGAAAGCGCCGGATTTTGCTGAAACAGTTCGCTGTTTCAGTAAAGATTTTTAAACTAATTATTAACTAATTTTTTTGCTGATAACACTAATTCATAAAAAAGAATATAAAAAAATATACATTTTTTGTATTTAATATTTTTTTTATTTCTGTTATACTTTTTAATTTTTTTATATTATTTTTTTTTTATTATATTTATTTTATTTATCTTATTATTCATTTTACGTTTATTTCACTTTTCACTCCTGCATGCGTGCATTATTTTTACGTAGAAGAAATATCTCTTTTAAATAAACATGTTATCGAATAAGAGTCTACGAATTATAGACACATTTAACTGCAGCGTTTCGTGACTATGGCGCCATCTAGTGCAAGTTAGCTGCACTAACGATATGCATACCAGTGACACTAGCACGATCTTGATCACTAGCAGAACTAAGATTCCCAGCAAAGAGTTCGCTATTGCAAATTAAAATATGCTGTAAATGCAATTTAAAGATTGCTAAAATTTAGCATTCAGAGTTTGCTATCAATAACAGACTTTTTATTTTGAGAGTAGGCCAATAAAATTCAGTTGTTAGATTTCTTCATACCTATGAAGGAAACGGGTGGAATGCGATCTGTGCTCCGCATACTTTTATAAATTTACCTAATATAGCACTAAACCTACTTGAGTAGTTAAATTTGAGTAGTTAAACAACCCTTATTACTTTATTGTTTATTTTATATAAATAACTTGTGGTACACTAAAAAATAAATCAAAATTCTATACAACTCAAATGAAAAGAAATATTTTCGAAATTCTGAGCCCTTTTCCCTCACTTCCTAATTTCTATATACATCCAAATAACTCGCAAGTTTGTTAACACTATACCGTTGAAAAGGATTTGGAAACCAATACCAATCACTACCGAGCACAGTGCATCGCTTGAAGCTACTTTATTTTACTTGGTTGGAGCTTCAAATTGCGGCGCGGAGCACGTTTGCAAGTGCGCTAAACTTTAGTGTGTATTTATTTTCAATTTTATCTTTGTCTTCAACATTTCGCTATCAACATTTGTAAAACTTTTGTTTGCTACGCGCTTTTCGCCTGCGCTGCCAATCTTTGCAGCAGCGCGGCGCCTCTAATTGTGTTCGTCGAAAACTTATCCGGTCTCTTGGAGCTTGGAGCTCTTAAGTGCAGCATTTCTGTCCTGCCTCGCATCATTTTGCATCTCCGACAAAGTGGAATACGCTGTGACAAATATCTTTAATATTAAATTTTTCATAACAAAAACTTTATTTTTGTGCACATAAATTTGGCAAGATGGCTCCTGATGACATAATTACCAACATCCTTGCGGCGCGCACCCTCTGGTGGTGGCAGCTTCCATCACATTTTGCAAAAGACAAAACTCATAATTCATGCTGGAAATTTTAGCGCATCACTTACCGCAGCTAATTTGCATATATGAGAAAACAAAAACCGAAACAACGGGTCCGTGAGGAATTCGGGGTAGTGCAGAAGAAGAAGCGCATGGGTTGGAGTGCAACGACTACTTATTTTTTTGAGGCTTTCTGAATGTGCGAAATACAATATCGCCAGGAAGAATATTTTAAAACACCGAGCGAAGAATCACAACGACAGAGTTTGTGGCAGAAGGTTTTTTGGAGCTTCGTCGACGTCTCCTTTGCCAGAGGTCGCGTTCTTTGTAAACATTATGTATGGGACGCTTTCGGTGACGGAGCGGTGCTCTGTGCGACTGTCATCGTACTAAAAGTAAATTTAATTTAAGGCGAATACTCATCAGTGGTGCACCGAAAATAAAACATTTTAAATACACTCGTAAAAAATGCTCTATAATTAAAAGTGTTACAGTAGATATTAGAGTCGTTGGGTCAGTGGCTTAGTTGCAAGTATAGGGGTGTCTGGAGTAAAGTGAGATTTGATTTTCCTCTAAAAAAATAAATTTGAATAATTTAAAATTCTTATGAAGGGCATATTTCATGAACCACTTAATTGATTTTTGAGCGATTTTTCAAAACACTTCAATGTTGGACCTTTTCAAAAATTCTGGGGTAAAGTGGGAAACTTTAAAAATTAAATAATAATAAATAATATATTAACCATACCTTCCTAATTAAAAATGACAAACATTCACACTTTTTGATAGCAAACATCAGTACTCTGAAAACTTTCAAAAACCTTTTTTTCACTTGTTCTTGAAATGCAATAAAAAGCTAAAAATTTAATTATAACCATGGATGAAAATTTTGATGCCATATTAAAAAGCACTTGACAATTGTTTTTATTAGTTCAAAAACATGTCAAAAATGATAATTTCCCACATTACCCCATGTCCCATTTTATCCCAGGTTCTTCGTGTATTTATGCTCAAGGGCTACATTCAGAAGAAAATATCCCATTAAGTACAAATGGTACGACCATTGATTTTATGTTTCATGTATTAATAATTCGAAAGTTTTTTAATTCATTTGATAGTACTCAATAATTCAGTACCAATAAATCAATAATTCAGTCAATATTATATATAAAATTTAATAGTATAAATCAAGGATTGAAACCTAAACAAACAACGGTTTCGATTTCGGTTTCAGTTTTTCCGCGTTTCGGTTACAGTTTCGGTTTTAAGTTTAAGTTTATATGGTTTATATGGTTTAAGTTTAATCGGTTTCGGTTTTGATTTCGGTTTCTGTATAACATTTTTTTTCCATATTTTTCAATGTCTTCAACAACAAAACCTGGGGCAAAGTGGAACATGAAGTAATGTGGGAAATTGCAATTTGTGGACATGTTTTTGCATATGAATTATTTAAATTATCAATCGTTACTACAAACCAAAAAAAAAACAAACTTTTGACTTCACCTGAGATATGATCTGAATTGCAGAAGTGAGCCGAGAAGCGAACCTTGAAGAGCAACAATAATTCATCGGTAGATATTCATAAATTTCATTAGAAGAAGATGTTTTTACAATTTCCATCCATATAAATCAAAGAAATTAAATTTTTACAATTCAGTGAACTGCAATATCCGCAAAAGACCTGTATAGTTGAAATGTTCGAAATGTCCGAAATTGGGATGTTTTGAAAAATCACTTCAAAATTAATTAAAAGACTTATAAGTAGTATTCTGTGAATGCAAATAGTTAGATCATGAACCGGTCTTAAGAATAGACCCTTTACCACAAATGATCATTTCAAAATGTGTCCCACATTCCCCAGGCTAATACAATAAATTAAAACCAATATCATTAAAATTTGAATAATTTTTAAACCAAAAAATGTGCTTGGTACTGCTGGTGTTTTGTTGTTTAATCGATTTACCGCTACACAAATTAATGAAAAAAAAATCGTTTTTTACTGGTATAATACCGAAACTGTTAGTTTCGGTTTTGGATATCGGTTTATTTCTGATTTTCGTATAACGGTTTCGATTTTAAACGGATATCGGTTTCGGTTACGGATTCAATCCTTGGTATAAATACTATTGTTTTAACAGTATCCTCCTATAGTAATGAAAGTGGCATAAAAAACATAAACACAAATAGAAAGTATGTCCGTTTGGTACGCCATTTGACGTGTTGGTCGCAAGCATTTTTCGTAATAATTCACATTATTAAAGGCGACATTGGTAAGGATTCAAGTTATTTTATGTAAATTCAAATATAAATAAATTCAAATTCAAAATAGTCAAAATTAATCTGGAGCTTTAATTTAATTACGGCTTTTTTGACAGTTTTTTTATAAAAAAAAAAAGAAAACTGTCTGAAGCGAACATTTTGTGTCTTTTTTGTGTGTAATTTTTTAAAGTTAATTCCACATTTATATAAAATATGTAAATTAGACAATAAAATAACTTACTTTTGTTATAGCAAATTATTAGAAAAATTTAATACCATAAAATTAATAATACGTATTATTAACTATTTATAGCGCTTGCTTATTGTAATTAAAAGAGTACATTATCAAATGTATGGTACAACAACATATTGAATTAACAGTTTAAATATTATTGTACTAATGGTACGCATCTTATTGACCAATTTTAGTAGTATAAATAATTGTTTTTCTATTAAATTACAATTAATTTATCATGCTTTTTTATGGGTGTACTTGCGAGAGATTCCTGCTATGCAAATTTTTAAAGTTCGAAAATATTTGTGTATATTTTATCGTTTTTTTTATTCATTTCATGCTTCATGTGATGTATTAAATCCGATTGCGAACCTCTCGTGTCCAAATGACAGATACAGTGATGATTTTTCTTCAACATCCGGTCGTCTGCTTTCATCTCTGACAAATATTTTTCAAAGATACAAAAAAAAAGATCGTCGACAATGGGTGTTTTCATGATGCTGTGACAAATATAAATGGCTCTACAAATAATCACTAGCATGTGATGTTGAAGACAGCTAAAAATTATAGTACTTAAAGCAAGTGCAAAACAAATGGATATCTCAAAAGTACCGCAATCTAAATTAGCAGACAAAATGGGGCATTAACCATAAACTGATAAGAATACATTTTGTACAATGGTCTAATCAAAAAAGAAAAATAACATATTTCAATATAGAATGAATCGGAATTTTGGTCTAAAAAAAATAATACCTTAGTGAGCTATCGTCTGTGTCGGTACATTCTGATTTCAGTAAAACTTGGGAAAGATATAAAGTCCTGAAACACAAATTGTTCCGATCATTTGGGAATATATAGTGTGAAAATACTATAAAATCAATAGTGTTTTTGCTAAATTAGTCAATATTATTAATTATTATTTTAATGTGCAAATACTATTAAATACTACAAAATACTATTAACGAGTTGGGAAAGTTAGGTCACATGGGGCGGATTTTTATAGTCGGTCGGGCCCGACTATGGAATACCCTACACCTTTGGTGGGGATATTAATGTGGGATATTTATTTGCTTACCTTAATTTTAAAGTTTTTAATTATGCTGAACCTCCCCACCATCAGAAAATTATTCATATATCAGAAATTTACGTCTTATATCCCCATAAATTAAAAATTTATATAAAGTATAAAAAACTTAAAAAAAAAATTGAAAAATATAATTGGGCGGACCACGCCTATATTTAAAATTTTGAAAGGCTAATATTTCATAGATTTGATTTTAATAATTTACGGATCAATTTTCGACTATGAAAACCCGGGAAATAATGAAAAAAAAATGTGGGCGGATCACGCCCATTTTTGGACCACATATTTTTAGGTGAATTCTAACAATATGTTTTTAATTTTATAACTATACCTTGAATACTTTTCGAGTTATTAGTTCCGAAAGAGTTATATAAAAGTGACTTGTATGGGAGGTGGGCGTGTCCGTTGACCGATTTGGCTCATTTTCAAACTCAGTTCCTTTTTTTGGCTAAAATATATTGAGACGAAATTTCATCGCATTCTGATCAGTATTTCTCAAGTTATTCTGTATTCGGACAGCAAGACAGCAAGACAGCAAGACGGACAGACAGACAGACAGACAGACAGACAGACAGTCAGACAGACGGACATGGCTAAACGGACTCGGGTAGTGATGCTGATCAAGAATATATATACTTTTCCATACCGGACACGCCTCCTAAGGGGCGTTACAATATCTGCACAAACTTAATATACCCTGTACCTCATAGGTACAGGGTTTTTGTGTTTATATTAAAATATTTAGTTTTTGTATACTATTGAATCAATAAATGTCCTATTGACCAATTTTAATAGGATTTTTTTCTGATTGTATATACAATAAATACTTTCAGTCGTGCAGTCTTAATTTGCGTATTAAATTTACATTTCAAATACCTACAACATATCCCGTATTTTGTTGAATTTTTTGCAATTTTATTAAAATTAAAGACCACCAAATACTTTATTTTCCACAATAAAATTTATATGAACTACACAGTTCCTAAATGAAAAGGAAAACAATTTGCTTGCACGTAGCATTCTATTTCATTCCAGCTGTTCTTCATTTACATATCTGCCTTTTATACATATTGCACAACCTTTTACAAGTGCCATTAGTTATTTGTCTTTCGTTTTTTTTGTTGTCTTTTTCGATTGCATCTTTTACTAGTTGCGCGAGATCATCAAAATATTTAGCTCGGGCTGTGTTTTAATTAAATGCTTCCGGAACAAACTGCTCTACAGCTAAAATGGCTGCCAACTGGTCGTTTTCGTTTCCGTTCACTTGGTTTCACTTCACTCTTTACGATTGCCTTCACATAGCTTTTCTAAAATATATGTTGTACCAGAGCATTGTTTATTTATTTTATTTTTTTCATTTTGTAAACTATTTACTTATTTAATACATGTTTCATGAAAGAATTTGAAATACGAAAACAATAGACGTAGCAGCTATAAGAGAAAAAGGGAGTGACCAAGGATGAATAGTACAAAAAATAGAATACAAAAAATAGAACAGAAAAAAAAAACAGAAGCAGAACATGCTGTAATTAAGAGGGGTTTATTTTTGGAGACTCATTGAAAAGCAATTAGATTTTTTTGTATAGTTTATTTTTATATAAAAACTAAAAATTGTTTAACAACATTTTTAGCATTTTATTGAATACATCCTGAAGTGATTTATTGGTATTTGCTATGAGTTTTTAGTGATAACATTAATGTGTAGTGCTTTTAAAATTAGATTTTTACTTCATTGGTATTTACATATCGGAGAAATTGCCATTTCGATATACTAACTGATATGGTTATTTCAGAGAAATGTCCAGAGAATTCAATTAGGAATTAAAGAATTCGGTGAAATGTTCATTTCGGGTAAATGTTCATTTTAGGGGAGAATTCATTTGGGAATGTGTCTATTCGGGGATATATATTTCGGTGTATACATTGGAATATATACAATGAAGTACACATATAGGCGTTTTTACGATATCTAAATAGGAGGCTATGGTACCTATTTCGAAGATATATGTTTTTAATCGCTTTAATGTAGAAAAAGATACCTTACTTGTTGCAGTTGATACAGGTAATGCGACAAATAATTGCAATAATCGAAGGACATTTGGAAAAAAAGATTCACCACATCTAATTAAATCTTCTATGGTTCTAACTGATAAAGGACTATTGAGCCATTCCGATTAGAGCTTGGATCTCACCTTTTTTGATTTAATGAAATTTGAGCAACGGATAAATGGTATCTTTTTTCAATATAAAAAGTATACAAAAATGTAAAAATATATTTTTTTAAATAATCCAGCAAGCATTTAGGACGTTTGAAGTACATGAAATGCAAGGACTTACATTTTCAAAAAGACTGTTTTATTAGCTTTAAAACGAGACCTCAACGGAGTTTCTAGCATTTTTAATTCAAGAACCATACTGTTCAGGTTTGGGATCTAAAGTCTAAAATTATTAAAATCATTCAAAAAAAATAGAACATCAAACAGTCATTTGCCGTTTCAGCAAAATCCGGCGCTTTCCTCTTTTCAGCAAATATTTTTGCAATATTGGCAAACTTTTTTACTACTATTACAGACTTTTTATTTTGAGTCTAAAACACATTCGCAGAAATAATTGCTTGGCGCAAGTTGTTTCAGCGAATATTCATTTGCATTTACCAAATGTAGTTTGCCTTAACTGAAATTCAATTGTGGCAAACAATAGGATGAAGCGTAACCAACTTTCAGTTGCAGCAATTGTATCATTGATTTGGGAAACCAACTGTTAATCCATTTATAATTTTTATTTACATTGATACAACTAAATATAAAATAAGATATAACCAATATTTAGTTGGCTCAACTGATTGTTGGTTAATTTAATAATTAGTTTGTATAGTAGGTTGTAGCAACTAAGATTTGATTCAACTGCGATATCAGCTGTTTCGAGAAAAACGACACCAAGCTCATACAAGCTTTATATTTTTCACCCATTTATATTTTTCACCCATTTTGATTACGATTACTAAAGAATCGTAATCAAAAATTTTGATTACGATTCTTAGTAGTCGTAATCAAAAATTTTGATTACGATTAGAAATAATCAAAAAGTAATTTGATTCTTAGTACATTTTTTGATAATTTTCACGACTACTTTAAAATAATCAAAAACTAGTAATCCGACTACTTTTTTTTGATTATTTGAAAATAATAAAAAAAAGTAATCCGACTACTTTTTTTTTTGATTATTTCTATTTTTGTTAGATTATAATCAAGATTTGGTATAGTAGTAAAAATTATTGAATTGATTTTCTATAGTTGGCAAAAATTATATATTGTCTCAATCTGAAAGTCTACTTGTATTTTTTAAGATATTTTAAAGTGAAACAATCGGATTTTTTATATTTTGTTTTTTTTTCGTTTATTTGTTATTTATTGCCAAGTTTTTTTATTACCATATTTCTACTGGGAATATTATTAATATCGCTTCCACAATTTTTTCCGCAATCAGAATCCATGCAAACGGACTAATGTATCTTTTTATTTTATTTTTGTTTCTCTTAATGTTTAGCATTAATCATTTGCTTTTATTTCCTGTGCACATTTTCCGCAGCTTAAAACTTTTTTATTGACAAATAATTCTTCTACGCTTTTTATTATGAATATTCTATGGGACGCAAAAGAACATAAAAAAACAAAATTATAATCTTTTGCATAATTTCTGCTATTAAGAATTCATTTTTCATTCCCTTAAATGCTGAATATACACACAGAGCTACAACAGGACTCTATAATTTTATCATTTGCGATGTTTTTGCAGGATACTCTGTATGAGTGCGGAAAAAGTATAAATAATTCAAACTCATTGATGTTGGTATTAAAATAGATATAATTTTTGGATTTTTTATTTTTATTTATAAGATAAAGCATTTTAAAATGAAATCGGATTAATAGAATATTTATCAAATAATAGAATATAAAGTACATAAGTCGATATTAAACTAAGTACTTCTGTATATAAGTAAATCGACAACCCTTACGAAAACTAACAAGTTTCAAATTTTGATTTGAAAATTGCTATACAAGAATTTTAAACGTGATGTATTATTGAATTGATTTATAATGATTTTGCTTTAGTCAATGAGTGAAATCGTAATCGGTTCCTGATTTTGGAGGCATGAGCACGACAACAACGAGATATGCACTACTCCATTTACAAATGTAATTTAAAAAAGATCAATTGAAATTCAGAAAATTTCATTTGAAATTCAGAAAATTTCATTTGATATTCTGAAATTACAATTTGAAATTCAGAAAATTTCCATTTTCATTTCAAATGGATATCTTTTGAATTTCTAATGGAATTTCTGAATTTCAATTGATGTAATTTGAATTTCAAATGGAATTTCTGAATTTCAATTGATGTCTTTTGAATTTCAAACGGAATTTCTGAATTTCAATTGGTCCTTTCTGAATTACATTTGTAAATGGTGTAGAGATGGCCACGTGAGCCGTTTTTAGCGAGATACACGTGAATCACGCGTGATTGTGATTAAGTCTTAATATATTGGCGTGATTGTGAGTGTGAGTAGAAGAAATAAAAAGCCCGTGAAAGACTGTGAGAGAGAAAGTCTTCGTCAGTCGGAAATGATGAAATATGAAATGATTTTCTTAATGTTTGGCAATAATCATTTGCTTTTATTTCCTATGCACATTTTCCGCAGCTTAAAGCTATAATAAAGAAGAACTATTATTGACAAATAATTCTTCTAAATATTTCATATAAATAAAAATGAGAAAAACATTTTTTTTTTCATCGAGTGTGTTAAATTTCTTTTTTTTTTTCAATTAATTTATTAATTAATATAATTAAATATTTAATCAATACAATTAAATATCGAATCGGCGATGAAACTATTAAAAATTAATTGTATTGATAATTTTTCGCTATATTTACACATATATTTTTTCTGTGTATGCAATATACAAATTTTAATAAAATAAAATACATAAATATTAGGAATAACTTCTATAATTAGCATTATTTATATTACTTGGTTGAAACTATCATAAAATAAATGAATAATTTCCTAATATTAAATATATATATTTTTTTCTGTGTTACCAGTAGGGCCCACAATTCTTTCAGCTGGTGATGGCAACTCTGTATGTTCAGTAGTCATCGTATTGCTGTCCGGTAGTTCTGTATAAAATCATTTTAAGACATGTAAATAAACACCAATTGACAGCCAATTTGGGTTGGTGTCAATTCAGAAACGCTGATAATAGCCTTGTAAATCAATAAAATCCCAAACAAACAAATGTTATAATCTCAAATTTGCTCTACGCGTCGAAGCACAAATTATCGTCTATGCAAACGACAGTAGATGGCCAACGTGAGTAGGTTGTCATACTGGTTGGTGCTACTGTCGATCATAGATGGTTTCAATAACAGTTGAAAAAGTTCTTTTCTATTGAGCAATATAAAGAAAAGTCTTAAAAATTTGTTGATGCCGATGAATATTTCATACATCGTCGTTGTAAATAGAACGAAAAAACACCAAATACATTTTCAAAATGCCAATTATTCATTTACAAAAATCTTTATAAAACTGTCAGTTTTTAATCGATGATCTCAATTTTTGTTACCACATGATAAGAAAATGTACATAAATCTATTAGTTTAAATTTAAAAATGCGTCAATTACTTTTTATAATATTAATTAACATACTCGAAAATTAATTTATTCATAAAAATGTATTTGCTGACTTTTCGTTCTACATCGACGATATATATCATAAACGAAATAAATTCGATTTATAATCATAATAGCCCATATCGAGTTAACATATATTTTCTCATAATTGAAACTGGCCTTGTGGTCAGAATTCAAATCTATTTATTTTTTTTGAAAAAATCATTTGAGGTCTTGACAAAATCCATATGCAATATTTCTATTATTTACCTTAACTAAACAATAAATCATAAACCAATCAAAATCGTATTTTATAAAACTTTTGAAAACTGATATTGGTTCTGATATTTACCAAAATATGATATAATCGAATATTTTCAAATGGTTCACTTACACACAGCAAAATCATATTTTGGCATGAGGTTCGAAGAACGAAAAGTTTAGTTGTAACAACCAACTTTATTCGGTTAAAATGAACTTTCTTCAATTTGTTGGCGAACTGCCATATTCGATTGTCACTTATTATATTAGCCTATACAAACTCCAAATTGTTCTAAATTGGTTGTAGTCCAAACTACAAATCTTTTAGTTAAGAGTTTTAGTTATAAGAACCGACTAAGCGGTTCAGAGAACCGAATAAGTTGGTACGCTAAAGACATAGTTGGCACAGCAAATCTCTATTCAATGTGTATCTATTTTTATTGAAAAATAATGCATTGAACATATAAATTATTGAGGTATTAACAAAATCTCTATAAATACGCAAAATTTCTATTTTTTAGCTGAACTGCAATTTTTATTTTTCAAGCTGAAGTGGTCTGATATATACCATATACCAAAAACGATATAATCGAATATTTTCAAATGTTACTCTTACAGGAATAAGACATGAGGTTCGAAGAACGAAAAAGTTAGTTGTAACAACCAACTTTATTCGGTTAAAATGAATTTTTAACAAATTTGTTGGCGGTACTGCCATATTCGGTTGGCGCTTGGTATTACACACTCCAAATTGTTCTAAAGCTGTTCGAAATTGGTTGTTGACCAAACTACAACTTTTTCAGTTAAGAGTTTTAGTTAATAAGAACCAACTACGCGGTTGAGAGAACCGAATAAGTTGGTTGGGCAAAGTGTTGGTTGGCATAAATAAGCTTTATATTCACAAATTATTTAGATTTGTAAAGTTACAATGAATTTGAAGATATATAAAAAATCGGTTGCTGATTTGTGGCACTACATCAGCTACAATAATATATTGGGGGGACTTTTTGAAATTTACTGATAGTATTTGCAAAATATCATACTGTATATAGCCACATATATATTTTATACATAAAATTATTGTATTTTCCATTATTAGATTCATTAGTTCTCAGTTAATTCACTTTAATTTTATAATACGGGTTTCTAATGAACTGCGAAACACCTAATACCATTTTTTTTGCACTATTCGAAATTACGATAGTACTTATGAAACTTATACCGATCTTAAGGCAATCAGCTGCAGGTCAAGCCGGACAAGCGTCTCTGTCGGTCACACAAACAAATAACTGACAGAGCGGTTATCAGAGAGATAACCGAAACAAATGGTCATAGACTGGACCAGAGTTGTCATTGTCTCACGCACATTGAGAGTGAGATTAAAATTAGCTTAGAGTGATAGTGCGGGGTTGACGTAGGTACGACCGCAATACCGAACCTTCGAACGCGCTGTGGCGATGCGACTACGATCAGTTTCGTTTTCACTGTGATACCAAGAAGATCGCAATTAAAAGTAGTCGTCGCATAAAAAAAAAATACAAAGTGACAAAGTCTTGATCACTATGAAGGTTTTCGTCTTGTTCTCCCTTTTCATAGCTGCCACGGTAGCTGTGAATGTGAACTCAAAACCAAATGTGCCACAGAGCCATATGGTTTGCTACTATGATTCATCGAGCTTTGTAAAAGAAGGTAACCAACGATAAATTCAATATTCACAAAATCAGTATTGCATAATCATATAATATATATTCATGAAGACGTTGTCGATTATGCCGGCTCAAGCATTAGTTCAGAAGTTTATCGGAAGTTTGCAATAAGCGCGATAATTTCAGCGTATTTTCGTTGATATTTCATAAACTTTTACTTATTACTTAATTTTTTTAAAATTCTTAATTTTGTAATTTGACCAGGACTTGGGAAACTAATCATCGATGACTTGGAACCTGCGTTGCAATTCTGTAATTACCTGGTTTACGGCTATGCCGGTATTGAGCGCGACTCCTTTAAGGCCGTCAGCCTTAATGAAAACCTGGATTTGGATCTGGGTAAGGGACTGTACCGCACGGTGACGCGTATAAAGCGCAAATATCCCGGCTTGAAAGTTTTGTTGAGCCTTGGCGGTGACAAGGATATCGAAACTGGCGAAAATGCCAAGGACTTGCCGAACAAGTATTTGGAACTGCTGGAGAATCAAGCTGGACGTATGCGCTTCATTAACACAGCCTACGCTTTGGTGAAGACCTACGGATTTGATGGCATGGACATGGCCTGGCAATTCCCGAAGAATAAACCGAAGAAGGTGCACAGCGGACTGGGCAGTTTCTGGAAGGGTTTTAAGAAGGTCTTCACAGGCGACCACATTGTCGACGAACACTCCGAAATGCACAAGGAGCAGTTTACAGCGCTGTTGCGTGATCTCAAGAACGAGTTCCGTCCAGATAACTTCCTGCTGTCTGCAACAGTATTGCCAAATGTTAACTCATCGCGTAAGTTTCGTATTTAAAAGCCAGATATATTTATTTTTTTAACTTTTAATACTACGTCGTAGTGTTCTTTGATGTGCCCGCCATTGTGAACTATCTGGACTTTGTCAACTTGGCCACCTTTGACTTCAACACACCCGAACGCAACCACGACTTGGCTGACCTTCCGGCTCCAATCTACGAAATGACCGATCGTGATCCACAGTTCAACATTAACTACCAGGTGCAGTACTGGCTCAAGAACAACTGCCCCGCTTCGAAGATCAATGTGGGCGTGACAAGCTATGGCCGCGCATGGAAAATGACCGACGACTCCGGCGATACCGGTTACCCACCAGTTGCAAAGACAGCGAACGAGGCACCTGCTGGTCCACAGACCCTGATTCCAGGCTTGTACAGCTGGCCGGAGGTGTGCGCTATGCTGCCCAACATAAACAATGCTCATGCCAAGGGTGCCAATTCGCCACTGACTAAGGTCAATGACGTCACAAAACGTTACGGCGTCTATGCTTATCGTGCAGCCGACAAGAAGGGCGACAATGGCGTGTGGGTGGCCTACGAAGATCCCGATACGGCCGCAGAGAAGACTAGCTATGTACGCAACAACCATTTGGGTGGTGTGGCATTGTTCGATCTTTCATTCGACGATTTCCGCGGTAGCTGCACAGGCGATAAGTACCCCATTTTGAGGGCCATCAAATACCGTCTGACCAATTAAAATTCAATCTGAATGTTTATGTTGTCAATGTTTCAAATAATATAATAAATTTTACAGTTTTCTAAATGTAGCTTCAGAACAATTAATGGGTTTTTTTTGGGAATCCGAGATTCGCAAAGATATGTTGGATGATTTTGAGATTTATTCAATCAGAGTTATTTTTTAACACAGAAGCTTTCTATGTTTGTTATAAAACAAGGTTATGGGGTCCGTGGCTCAGTGGATAGTGGATCTTGGAGTCGAAACACTGTCAATAACACAATTAAAAGTATTTTTCTATACGGCGCTACCTCTCCGCTGACAATGACAAACCTCCGAGTTGCTTTGAAACAGCAGTTGCACTTGGATTCGGTAAAAAAAGCATATTTTTAAT
Organism: Dryomyza anilis; assembly: GCA_951804985.1. Classification (NCBI taxonomy): domain Eukaryota; kingdom Metazoa; phylum Arthropoda; class Insecta; order Diptera; family Dryomyzidae; genus Dryomyza; species Dryomyza anilis. The sequence continues at coordinate 67,778,872 of OX638133.1, forward strand.
GGTGCGACAAACCTCGTTCTAGGTTCTTTATTTATATTTATTATTATAACAAAAGAAACAAGAATAATTCTCAATGAATTCCATGATAAATTTCCTGCAGACATGCAATTCGTTCTGAGCCCAACGTTTCGCTCTCGTTTGGAGTGCGAATGTGGTTTTCTGCCAAATTACTTCTTGCAGAAAACACTTTAAGCCATTTGTATGAAGTTTCTTATTTGGTGATATATGGCCAAAACTTCTAGACGCCTAACTTGCTATATATAGTAAGTGACTCTAAGCCCGCAACAATAGCTTAATGGGATTAGTTTAATTGTTTTATGTTTGACCCATTATCATAAAAAATATTACCATCTTTTAAAATATTTTGACTGAATTATATTTTGATATTTTCGTCTCTAAACAATCGAACAAAAAGTTAAAATAATTGGATTTTATTACAAGTTTCAGTTTTAAGTTTTCGGTATACCGATTTCTTTTTGATATCGGGTTTTGTTTTTTCAATATATTTTATATGTTTTGCAAAAATCATAATTACTGACTGTCACAAACACTAAAAACCAATTATAAACTGTAATGTTTGGACATGCTTTTGCACTTAGAAAAATTAAAACAATTGTCAAATGCTTAATATGGCATCAAATTTTTCATCCATGGTTATAATAAAATATATACTTTTATTGTATCTCGATAACAATTGAAAAAAAAATACGTTTGAAAGTTTTTTGGAGTGCTGTGTTTTGCTATCAAAAACTGTAAATTTTTGTCATTTTTAATTAGGAAAATATGGTTAAAATGATCGAATGTTGTATATCTTTTAAAATACAAACGGCTTTTACAAATAATTTGGCATTGCTTAAATGGTGTTAAGTTATGATGAAATTGGGGTAATGTGGGAAACACTTTCTGGGGTAAAGTGGGAAACGTAAATTAAGAAAGAAAAATATTGTACAAACTGCTTGAAGAAAAATCCGAAGAATTTAAATTTTAACAATTCATTCAACTGCAATATCTTAAATTTTTATACCCTACACCTATGAGGTACAGGGTATATTAACTTTGTGCATATATTGTAACGCCCCTTAGGAGGCGTGTCCGGTATGGAAAAGTATATATATTCTTGATCAGCATCACTACCCGAGTCCGTTTAGCCATGTCCGTCTGTCTGTCCGTCTTGCTGTCTTGCTGTCTTGCTGTCCGAATACAGAATAACTTGAGAAATACTGATCAGAATGCGATGAAATTTCGTCTCAATATATTTTAGGCAGAAGTAGGAACTGAGTTTGAAAATGAGCCAAATCGGTCTACGGACACGCCCACCTCCCATACAAGTCACTTTTACATAACTCTTTCGGAACTAATAACTCGAAAAGTATTCAAGGTATAGTTATAAAATTTAAAATGTATTGTTAGAATTCACCTAAAAATATGTGGTCCAAAAATGGGCGTGATCCGCCCACTTTTTTTTTTTTCATTATTTCCTGGGTTTTCATAGTGGAAATTTGATCCGTAAATTATTAAAATCAAATCTATGAAATATTAGCCTTTCAAAATTTTAAATATAGGCGTGGTCCACCCAATTATATTTTTCAATTTTTTTTTTTTAGTTTTTTATACTTTTATATACATTTTTTAATTTATGGGGATATAAGACGTAAATTTCTGATATATGAATAATATTCTAAGGGTCGGAGGGGGTTCAGCATAATGAAAAACTTTAAAATTAATGTATGCAATTAAATATCCCACATTAATATCCCCACGAAAGGTGTAGGGTATTCCATAGTCGGGCCCGACCGACTATAAAAATCCGCCCCATGTGACCGAACTTACCCATGTCACCAAACTTTCCCAACTCGTTGTTAGTATTTTTTTACATAACTACTGAGATGATTATTAATTTAAACTTTATTCTTCTTATTTTTCTTGCATTACCATTCTTTTTTTTAACTTACCCCAACATTTTTCAAGAAGTACAAAATTGAGCTGTGTTGAAAAATCGAACAAGGCATATAAAAGGATTTCTGTTAATGCAAAAAGTTAGATCATAAACCAGTCTATGAGATAGCCCCTTCAAAAGAATTTAAAATGTTATTCAAATTTACTTTTTTTGAGGAAAACAAAAACTATTACTAGTATTTAGTATTTAAATAAAATATTAACGTATATCAGTTTCGGTTTTTGTACGAGTGAAAAACTAGTATAGGCATGATGGGAACTTCTGACAAGATGCGTGTTTGTTGTTGTGTTCGATTTACTGCTACACAAGGGATCGAAGAAATCAATAACAAAAAAATGCATCAAAGAAAGTCTGCCGTTTTACGAATTATACATTGTTGTACAAAAAAAAACCTTCTGATTTTTTTGTACAATATATTTTTTTGTTTTGAGGGCACAAAAGCGTACTGAAAATGTAACTAACTGGGCAACCCTGGAAGCATGTTTATAAAGTTTCATAACAGTAATTTCCAAAAAAGAAAATGGGATGTATCGACTTTAAAATTGAGGTTTCATAACATATACGGGCCACTCCACACCAAATCGACCAAAAAAGTCAAATTTGAGATTTTACTTTTTCGATTTTAATGAAATTTTGGCAACTGATAAAGGGTATCGAGACATGCACTAACCAATTTTTTTTCGACCCCTACTTCCAGAGATACAGTGGCTCAAAGTTGGAAAAAATGAGCCAAAAATCACTTTTGTGTGGTTGTTCATATTTAAATATCTCTTAAACTAGAAATGCTAGAAACTCCGTTAATAACTCGTTATAAAGCTAATATAACAAGCTTTTAGAACAAACTTTTAAACGTTAACATGTGGCCCGCGGTCATTATCTTTGTACTTCAAAATTGTGGTCCTTAAAAAGGACCCTTTTTAAAATTCTGAAAAATCTTAAATTTTCGTCAATTTATTGTAAATGTTCGTGCAAAATTTCAAGATGGTATTTTGATGTCATCATATTTTAAAAAATAATTTTCTAAAGTTTTATACCCTACACTAAGAGTGAAAGGGTATATTCAGTTTGGTACGCCGTTTGTAACACCCAGAAGGAAGCATTTCCGGTATGGAAAAGTATATATATTCTTGATCAGCATGACCTCCTGAGTCGATTTAGCGATGTCCGTCTGTCTGTCCGTCTGTCTGTCTGTCTGTCTGTCTGTCTGTTGAAATCCCTACTACTTTTAAAATTGAAGAGCTAGATAAATGAAACTTATAACTTAGATTACTAATATACCTACGCTGTATGTGCGAAAAAATTGGAGATCGGTCCATTGTGACCTATGATCCGACCACTTATGTTCAAATACCTCATATAAAATGTACATATAAAGATCAATATTTATGTATACGTGCTTAGGTAAACTTTTTTGGTCAAATATATATTGATATCATGCTCAAATACATTATAATAATGTTTTCCGGCAAAAAGACTTGTGGTTCACAAAAAAAAAAAATCGAAATTCGGTACACATACCCATTTGTAAATATGGGTATCAAATGAATGGAAATTCTTCAGCGTTTGAATGTTTGTAGTTATTTTCAGGATTCGTATACCCTGGTGACCAATATATCACTTTGTATGGTAACCACACATATGTGTAGGGTATTTATAGTCGGCTTAGACCGACAATAATTTTGATAATCCTAACTATCATAATTACACCTACTTTAAAATTTCCCATGTGATCTAACCTTCCCAACTGGTTACAATATTTTTTGTATTGAAAAAAATATTTTTTTCAAAAGTAAAATTTGCAATAATTTTTCAATGTAGTTGTAACTCTAATTTTGAAAATGACGTCAGTTTCATAAAATTTTCTCTAGTTTTTAAGATATGTACCAATTTTCGAAAATCGTAAAAAATCCCAAAATAAGTATCTCAAAAACTAGATTCAATATGATAAAACTGACGCCATTTTAGAAATCAAAGTTACATATACATTCATGAATTATTACAACTTTTACTGTAGAAAAAAAATTTTTTTTTCCAAACAAAAAATAAATAAAAATTTAGAAAATTTTTTTTTTTTATAATATGATGCCATCAAAATTCCATCTTGAAATTTTGCATGAACATTTACAATAAATTGACGATAACTTAAGGTATTTTTCAGGATTTTAAAAAGGGTCCTTTTTAAGGACAAACACTTTGAAATGCAAGGATAATGACCACGGGCCACATATTCACGTTTAGAAGTTATGACTTAATTTTTCTGAGAGCTTTTTCTATTAGTTTTAAAACGAGCCATCAATGAAATGTCTAGCATTTCTAGTTCAAGAGATATTTAAATATGAACAACCATACAAAAGTGACTTTTTGACCTTTTTTCCAACTTTTAGCCACTGCATCTCTGGAATTAGTGGTCGGAAAAAATAAAAAAAAAATTGGTTAGGGCATGTCTCAATACCCTTTATCAATTTTTAAAATTTCATTGAAATCGAAGAAGGTGAGTTCCAACTGCTGGTTGATTTGGTGTGGAATGGCCCATACACATTTTAAAAAAGAATTGTTTATAAAGTGCTTGTGGGAAGGTATCGGTTTTTTCTGGTAAATAACTATTGACTGCCAGAAACACTTATTGTATATTTGTAGCAAACATTAAAATTATTTGTGGCAAACTCCACTGATCATTTGTGCGAAACTCTTCGATTATTTCCTACAAATGAGCTTGGGCACACTTTAGTGTTTGTTTGAGAAAGTGTTTGCAGGAAAAGATATTTTTTTTGTGAGCATATATTTTGTAAAAAAAATTGTAATGTGGATCTTTAACTCGAAACATTTTCATTATAAAAAGGAAATTTTTCTTTTATAAGAGAAAAACTTTCCTTGAAATAAATTAGTAAAATTGATTCTTCTATATATTTGTGAATGTTTGTATGTATGTTCCGAATAGACGTAAAAACGGCTGAACCGAATCGAATAAAATTTTGACACAATATGCATGTTGTACTTGGCAGAGTATGGACTTTTGGTGGACTGGACGTGGTACCTTTCATATAACCTAATAATTAAAATCACATTATATCAGCAATTAGGATAGAAAATTTAATGAAATGTTCAGCGCTCAGCGTTATATTCATCCATTCCAAACAATCTCGCGAATGTTTATTTTACGATTTTATGAAGTGATTAAATTATAAAACGCAGTCATACATATATCAAATTAGTACCAATTAAATTATGAATAATTAAAAATTCTTGCATGAATTTAAATTTTTATTTAAAATCACTGTATATTGTTGAAAACAAAAATTTCAATTATATATTTTAATATGCGTGGAAAAAGTGAAATATTAATTATTATTTAAATAACATTATTCGGGACACAGCTGCAGCTACTAAAGTCTACAATGCTGCAAATTGCGTTGCATGATACAGAGTAAAATTGCGCAGAGTTGCAACACATTGAAAGATACAAGAATGGGGGCTCAGCATGGGCCCAGATCTACTGTAGCAACGAAAAAGAGAACAAAAGTATTTTGCAATAAATGTACTTTGTGTTCACATCCTTTTAGCGAATGAGCGTAGGTAGGACATTAAAAATGTTCCAAAAAACAAAAAAAAAAAAATGAACAGCGGAAGTTTTAATGTTTTAAAATACATAACTTGAAATGCAAAATCACAAATGTACAAAATTTCAGTTTTAGTTGAAATCAGGGATTTAGTTTCTAACAGTTTAAATTCCAAATAAGCGAAGTCGTTAAAAAATTTAATAGAAATTCGAAATTTTAAATCATTATGAAAAAGGAATATAAACCGGCAATTAAAGAGCTTCGAATATGTATACAACTTAAAAAAAAAAACTTTACAAAAATTTCAAATCAAAACCAGTAACAAAGTTCTAAAGTTGGGACATTTTGATCTTTGGTGTAAAGAAGTTAGTGGGTACAATGAAGTGAAATTAAAGTCAATTCAGTTTACAAATCTTGAAAAAACTACTGATAATTTGTCCTTTAGTTTGTGGACCAATATGAACTTAAGTGTACCGAATTTAGATTTTTTAAGGAAAAAACAATGAATATATATATAAATAAAGTTTTTTTTCAAAAAGATTCCCGGTAAAAGATTCTAAAATATTTAGTGGCAAAACAGAGGCCAATAGTAGATCGATCATATTCATTTTTAATATCAGACAGAGGAGGTTTACAAGAAATATAAGTAAAAAATATAAAATAAAATAATTTGAAGATATAACTTCAGTTTCACTTATGTTTACATCTCTTTTCGAGACAACATTTTAGGCATACTTCTGTAACAATGAGACTGATTTCTGAAAATCACACTGAAAATCAAACAGAAAAAATGTAAGTTTGAATTTTAAAGACAGATTCCTCAAATATATTTGCAGATGTTCAGAAAAATCAAAATCAAATGTTGTCCTTTGCCATAAAAAAAAACATATATATACCGTCACTATCATGCCAAAGGGGCGAATGTATAATTTTTGATATTTACTTTTTTTTACATTTTTGAATGTAGTTTTCAAGTATATTGTGCCAAAATGGTGTATGATTTTGTTGGATATTTCAAGCCACAAAAGACAAAAACAAAATGGCAAATTCGAAAAATTGAAAATCTTATCATGTCAAAAGGGCGAATCTTTTCATTTTTTTGCCATAACTTTTTATTGGTATAAGCTAAATTATTGGAGTAAAAGCATGAATTGTTTGTTTTTAAAGCACCTATTGATTGACATCATTAATTAAATATATTTTCCCTAAATTATTTTTTGAATTTGTATTACTTTAAGTAATGATGAAAATCTATAGGTGCTTTGAAAACGAACAAAAAATGCCTTTACACCACTATTTTATCTTGCACCAATAAAAAGTTATAAAAAAAACGAAAAGATTCGCCTTTTGACAGAACAAGATTTTTCAATTTTTCAAATTTCTTAGTATTTTTCTTATGATTTTTTATTATTCTTTATTTCTTTATATTAACGAAAAGATTGGCCCTTTTTGGCATGACAAGATTTTCAATTTTTCAAAAATACTAAATATTTTTACTTATAAATCTTTATTTGTGCAAGATATAATAGTAATGCAACGGCCTACATTGTTAATTTTTAAAGCATCTTTCGATTGGCATCATTATTTAAAAAAAATTGCTAAACATTTTCTTTAAAAGAACAAATGCACAATTAATGTTTGGCAAATAATTTTTAAATAATGATGATAAGTGCTTTGAAGCCAAACATGCAATGTTTTTACATTACTATTTTATCCATTACATAGTTATAGATAAGAAACAAAAATATTTGCATTTTGGTCAGGACAAAACCACACAAAATCCATATTTATAATTCAGTAGGTTGTTCACATTGAAAGATATTTTACAAATTTTATAAAAAAATTGAAAAAAAAAACAATTTTTACTAATTTATAAAGCACTTCAAACTTTAAAATTTGATTTCGAAATATTTTTAAAAATGCACATTCGCCCCTTTGGCATGACAGTGATATATACACGCTGCAAAAAAAAAGGGCTCTCCCAAACATAATTTTGCAGGCTTTAATATGTATGTTTGGAATTTGATATAAACATAATATATAATTGACTGATAAATCATTTGTAAACAGGGTTGTATTGAGACTTGAACAGTGTTGTAATGAGCTCTGACTTACATTATAATATCACGGAAACATTTTAATGTTGCCCCTTAAAATGGAGTATGTTCTAATGGAAACATAATAATTACTACATCCAAACAAAATAAATATTTGAACCGAAACATAATTATGTTCAAATTAAAACACGATTTTGAACGACCTGAATACAAATATGTTTCCAGTGAAACATATCAGTTGTTTCAGTACAAAAAGTAGTATGTTTGCATAGAGACATATTTAAATATTTTTGGAAAGAAATCCGGAAAATAAAATAAAAATAAAATGTTGTTTTTTTTTATTTTTTTATTAAAAATTGTTAAACATGCACTGTGGAAAATTATAATAATAGAATTCATATACAAATTTTTAAATGCATAAATAAATAATTCGTTTAAAACTGCAAGTACAAGTGACAGCATCAATGAATGCACAATTGCACCAGCAGACGCTAAACCAGACGATCCAGGCCCGCTTTATATTTGGTACAGTTACAATTGATCTCAGCACATAGCGTAGGCAAGGAATTCATGGAGGGTTTTGTAAAAAAAACATGCCAAATTCTGTTTGAAAATCGAAACACTGATTTTTTTGTAGTTTTTTCACATTAGTTTCAGAAATTATATAATGCAAGTTATTATACTCTGTTACTATTTGTACTTTTTGTAATACAATTTATATATTTATTTAATTTACAAATAACAAAATTATTACCGACGCGAACACGTTTTCTCAACGAACAACAAAAGACACGTACGCAGAAAATGCCGATCACCGAGTGTAAACTTTGTATACAAGAAGAGAGCTGCTAGATTACCTTTATTTACATTTGAATTTATTTTGTTGTTTGTTTTCAAACATCAGTATGTTTAAAATGACACTATACATACTTCAAAAGACGACAAAAGAGACGTAGGTAGAAAATTCTGCTCAACGAGTGCCAACTTCGTATACAAGAAGAATGTAGCAACAATACACTTATTAAAATCCAATTTCTTTATTGTTTGTTTTTAAACATCAATATGTTCAAACGATGGCAAAAGACGGCGTAGTTAGAAAATGGTGCACAACGTTGCCAACTTCGTCAGTCGATAAATTGTCGAATTAAGACGAGTGTTGCAAACATACGTTGTACTTAGATTTGATTAGCATTTTCTGTGTTTCGAAACATACTTTTAACCAAGTAAATTGCCAAGAAATAGTTAATTCAAATGCAATTAAAATTTTATGTTGGTATTGTAACATATTTATGGTAAATTTGACAGATTCTGCAGAACAATATAATAATGTTTACACGTGAACAAAAATAAATTCAATTGCGATTATAATTTAATTACACTTCATTTCTAATACAAGTATGGTAATTTCGTATTACTTTTTAATTACATTCAAACATATTCAAACAAATCTTTTCTATCCGTGTAGAGTGATATATAAAAATAATGTGTTTGGAAAGAATGCCTTAAATCCGGCAATATTATTAACTCGAAATGTAGTCCTAACAATTCCATTCATTGCTTTGCTTTTATGAATTCACAATTTAAATGTTTCAATTAAAGAATCACACTAACAATTTTATAACAATTTATAATAGTTGCACCCACTCTTAAAGTTTGCAGTCTACAAAGTCAATAGCACAAAACCCACATTCAACAAATTATTTTATACATTTCCGTTTCCTGTTCCACTACAAACGCATCTTAATTCAACGGGTAACCAACGAAAAAGGACACACACACACAAAAAAAATACTTCATAATGAAATTATTTAGGTCTGGAGGGAGTGGCTGTCGCACATTCACATTTACAAAAAACTTTTCTAATAAAATGCCAACGCACCAACGTGTGCGTGCGATTTAAAGGATTTAAAGCTTAATACAGACAGAAAGAGGGACACAGACACACAGACAGACCCCTACCCAAAAGTCCCCAGTGCGTATAAATGTTATGTAAAATAGTCACGTTTTTCGCTTACGTGGAGCATGGAGCCCCTGCAGCCGTAGTCGAGTGTGTGGCATGGGCTTTATTTTTATGGTACAGAGGACACACAAGTGCGTCGAAGTGGAACAGCAAGAGCTTTGGCTGTGATACCGTTAAATAAAAAAACTTTTTATAGTCGTGATATTAGATCTGTTTTTAGACTCCTGTCAATCGGGCGGTAAACTATTAGGAAGGGATCCTTTTTTCGGAGAGTTTTTTGTCTGTGTTTTTTATTGGCTTATTATATCGAAAAAGTGTACCAAAATAAAGCGCTATTTTATACGCTTGCTCTGTTGATCAATCAATTCTAATCGAGTTCATGGCATGTAATATATTTCCGTAGTAGAAGTAAAACTAAAGAAACACATTTTCTCTAAAAAAAAATTGTATTTTATTGATTAATATTATAAAAAGCAGTTGATACATTTAAAATGTTTATATGCCATTCGAAAGTTTTACATGTTTCCATCAGTTAATCGCAATTTCAGCAAACGAGAAAAAAATCATATACCGCAATTCTATATAATTCGCTGATACTCCGTTTTTTTCTATTACGTAACCTTTTTAAGAAAATTGCTATCGAAATATTAGGCCATTTTCTGCAACTTTTTAGAATTATATACAGTTGGTTATGCAGACCATATTTCAAACTAATGATGAAAATTATTAACTTTTTTTCTCGGTTCTCATTTTTAAAATATGCACTATCGACAAAGTGTTGAATAGTCTAATTGTCAGATATACAAAGCCTTTTTTAAACCAATTATTGCAATTTTTAAAAGGCATTTGATGTGTTTTACTTCTACAACATCGATGTATTTTTGGTAAAAATAAACACTCACCTTGTGTCGCTTTCGTTCGTGCTCCGGCACCCCGTGCCAATTAAATTGCAGATTCCAATCGAAGCCGCCAACATTGACGCCGCCCGAGTCACGGTAATGGTATTCCAAGGTGGTGTCATCGATTACATCAATGACGGGACACACAACAGTTGTCGAGTTCCGGGCAATGCGGTCGAGCAACGGTTCCAACCAACCTGTCGAGTAACGAGAGTGAGAGTGAATGGGTTATGGACAATGTTATTTTAAATGTTATTTAAAATGAAATTCATCGAAAATCCTATTGAGTAAAACATATAAAATACAAACAAAAATAAACAATTCATGACAGAATATAGTAAAATCGAAATGCAATAAATAAATTGGATTTCGTATTATTGAAATTCGTCACATTAGTTGAACTTGTATACCCTACCTTAGATGAAGTACATATAGATTATGTTTTCATAGGTAAGTTACACAAAATATGTCATAAATATAAGCAGCTAAAGAAATTAAATTTGGTATTCCATTATATATAAAATGAAAATTAGAGTGCCACATTATTTTAAATCGGTTTCTAGAATTTGTTCATATATAAAACATTCCACGTTAGTTTTTAAAATGTGGTGGTTTTTGTTTAAACTTTGTGGCTTGTTGGTACAGACACGCAGGGAAAAATTATGTTTTGCAGCAAACATATTATGTTACACGTTACACTCATGAATTTCCAGGATTTTTAAGTAAATATGAAAATAACAAATTATAACCATAATTCATGACATGAATGCCAAAATAATTTTAAATAAATGGAATTAAAAGTAAAATCCAGTTTAAGACATCAAACAAATTTTTTCACTACTCAACAAAACGAGAAAATATGTTTGCCATGAACATTCCATACATCAATTCTATATAATTCGCGGATGTTGATTTTGACTGCATAAACATATTTTTTCTATTACGTAACGTTTTAAATAAAATTGCTCTCGAATTTTCAGGACCTTTTCAGCCACTTTTTATAATTAAAAAACTACAGACCCTTATACAACCAGTTTTCCAAAAAAACTGTAAACGCAATTTTTCTTCCAATTGCCAATAATTACAATATACTGATAAATACTATTATTCCGATAGGTTTTTAAGATATTTGAATCAAAACTCGAAAAATATTAATTTTGTTTTCTTTTTTTGACGATTTTTTTAGCATTGTGAATCTAATGATAATAAGAATATGATATATGATTATGTGGAGAATTGTTTAAACTAACGATGAAAAATACTAACTTTTTTGCACCAGTTCTCATTTTTAAAATATGCTCTATCAACCCAGTTTCCGTCAAAAACTGTAAAAATATGTAATGCTTGTACATTTTCATACAAATTTCTGAATAATATCCGTTTTTAACCGAAACGGTTATACACAGAAAGTAATATGTGTATAAATATAGCAATTTGATCAATACCATTAATTTTTAATTGATCACGGATACGACCTTTAATTAAATTGATTAAATATTTAATCATATTAATTAATAATTTAACAGAAAATAAACAAAAAGTTGAATCAACACAATTAAAATATTTGCTGAAACGACTATGGAATTAATTGTATGGATTAAATATTTAATAATTAAATGAACAGAAAAAAACAAAGTGTTACATCAATACAATTAAATAATTTGTTGAAATGATGCTGCGCAACGTCACGATGCGAGCTTGCAGCAAATGTAGTTTGGACTATGCTCTAAATAACCATGCATATTTTTTTATTTATCAATTAATCCTAAATTTAAAAAAAATCTAAATTTTTCGAGTTATCTTAAAAATCTTAAAAATGTATTGGATTATTAGCACTCATTAGTATATTAAAATTAGACTGGACAATTTAAAGAAAAATTGCATTTAATTTTTTTTGATAAATGATTTTTCCATAAACCTATATTCTAAGTAGTTGATAAAAACTGCTTAAAAATACTATTGCAATTTTCTGAAAAAACGTTACGTAATAGAAAAAAACTGAGTATGCAGTCAAACTCAGCACCAGCGAATTATATAGAATTGATATATAATATATTGATATATGTCGTAGCCGCGGTAGCTCAGTGGTTAGTGCGTTGGACTGCGAGCCGAAAGGTCCCCGGTTCAAGTCTGGATTGGGGCTAACAACATCTTTTCATAGAAACATTTTTCTATACCGCGCTACCTCTCGGCAGTAAATGGCAAACCTCCGAGAGTAAAAACATTGCCTATGAAAAAGCTCTCACCCGCCGTTTGGATTCGGCAATAAACTGTAGGTCCCACCACTTTGAGTACAAATATATCACGCACAGCTCAAAATGGTGAGAGAGCTCGGCCTAAGTTCTTATAGAACTGTAGTGCCAAACTATTATTATTATATATGGGATGTTCATGTCAAAAATCGTGTTGGGTAGTGATATTAGACACATTGGTGGTCCAGTAACCGAGTACCACAGTGGAGCAATATCGTACTTTTTGCATGCAATCATTATTTTTATATTTTTTTTTTTTATTTTGTAGTTATGGTAAAAAGTTAAAATATTTTTGGAACTTTAGAGCATTTGTTGAACATATTGACATATATTTTATCAAAAATTGATACTGACTTTTGGTCAGTATCCAACTATATTTAATTTGAAAGAGAATTGCTATGGTAATTGCATAATAACATAAAAATGCATATTTTCATTTGAAGGCTTGACAAGATCTAAACAAATACCTAATATTTTTGTTGTCTACCTTATCTACAAAATAAATGAAAAATAATTTAAAAACTGATTTCATTGATATTCTCAAAACGTTCTGAAGAAGAAGTTGTGCAGAAGACCGCTGATGAGGAAGCTTGGCAGCTTCCGAAACAGCTGTACGGTCAGCCAACAACGTTTTGTTTGTGTCAATTGTTGTTTGTTTCACTCCCCAGTACATAGCACTTTGCATCTGGCAAGACCTTGAGCCCGCAAAAACAATATTTTTGCAATAACTCTATTTTAGGTCGAAAAACAAACAACAATTTCTGATTCTTATTTATCAACTACCACTATATGATAAATAACAATCATAACTATTCAATTAATACTAATTCTATGTGAAACATGCCACTTACTATCCCTTTTTTTATCTTTAAATAACCATTTTTATTTCTCTACACATGATTTATGCAACACAGTGCCATTAATATTACAAACCACCTCGGACAGAAGAAACATTGATCGAAAACTAAAAAAAAAGGGCATGCTCTATCACAAACAGAGCATCAATCATATTAATGTATAAATCGATTTTGTGTTTTTGTGTCATATGCTGACCATTGTTCCCACCAATAGTCCCACCAGTAAAACACGCAATAAATAATGTTGTAACGTGACATAACTGGTGCTGAAACGAAAGCTCGCCCAATCTAAATGGCACAAAGACGACACCAGGAAATAGGAAATTAAATTGTTGGAAAGGAAATCGAAATCAAGTTGATTCAAGATTCTTTTTATTTTGTCAAATATTTGTTAAAATTCTCGGCAATCGCTTTTGAAGGTTTGAATGTGTCTGAAAGACGACAGTTTTAAAGAAAGTGGTGAAAAGAGGACACACCCATAAATCATTTTTATAAATTATTGCGAGAAATTTATTTTAACATTAAATTGTATTTATTATCGGCAACTTATTTAGTTCATAATCATTCGTTGCTTAAAGTTTGGTAAATTTCAAAACTAGCTACGCAAACATTCTCTAATTAGATCCTATTCAAAAGTTTTCAATCGAACTTTTTTGGGAGTTGCACTAAAGTTCAAAAACATTGCAGTCGTGAATTCAAAAAATTTATTTTGTGTGTGTGCGTTCAAAGGATGCAGTGCAAACAGGCCAAATGGTGTTGTTTATTGGAAACAACGTTAGCGACCACATCCAACAGCAACAATATGTGATTATGTGGTTTACGTGTTTCCACGAATGCGATACTAAATAAAAAATGTATTGGTTTTTTGTGTACTAAAATAAATAATGAAATTGAATGTAAACGTACGAATAAAAATATATACGTGTATAATGAATACACGCAGAGAAAATACACGATTGTTAGTATCCAGTTAAAGAGAATCATGTTTTTGTGATTGTGGCAATCATGTGAAACATTGACAAAATCACGTCGATATAAATGTTTTGGAGCAAATATATTATATTACATAAATAATTTTTAAAATATATTAAGATAATAATATTGTAAATCCATCACATTCAAATTGAAACCACATGGTAGATAAATATCTAGCCATCTGTCGAAGTTTTCTTGCCATTTCACGAAATCAAATCGATATCGAAAAGAAAAATAACACTAGACCACAAACTGAAGCTTTTTGAATTTATACGCAATCTTAGTATGATTTTCTGATGGACTTAAAGATTCTAATCACGACCTCGTACTCAAGTTTTTGAATTATTACACGCTGCAAAAAATAGAGCTCTCCCAAACATAATTTTGCAGGCATTACATATAACTTTGGAGCTTAATACAAACAAAAGTATTATTTCTTTGCCAAACACTATTATAATAATAGCTAAACATATTTTTGATTTCGTTCAAACATTGCAAACACATATTATTGCAAACATATATATGTTTGAATGTGAAAAACATTTTCTTTACATGTAAACATATTGATGTTTACATTTCATATTAATGTTAAAAAAAACATAGTGTGACTAATTGATACATTTTTTTATTTTTATTATTATATATAACTATAAACTTAAACTATTTTTTTATTTATTACACATCTTTTATTTATACTCAATAATTTTATTTCCATCTATTGTTCCTATTTTGAACTCATTGATTACGGATCAATTGGATATTTCACAAACAGCAACTATCTGGTTTTAATAGTGATTGGCGGTACTTAAACAAATAGAACTTTTCAATCATATGAAAAGTAATAATGTGAGTGTTACTGAGTGCTAAAAATAGGCAGCGTTGTTATTGCTATTTCGTAATGCCAAACATACATATAATTAAAACGTACACTAAGAAAACAAGATGTTAATGAAAGTCTTGCAAATATCCTTTTAAATTTACGCATTGTAGCAAATATTCAAACATTCCATAAGTTTCAATTAAGTTGCAGCAAAACTATTAATATTTTTTAAATATGACGTATATTCAGATATATGCCACAACAGAGATATTTACAGCAAAACTTTTGAGGTATTTTGACATTTGACTACCATAAAAAAAGGAAAATGGCGTACATTTTCCTTACGCTCGATTTATCCACAACAATGAAGTAAATCAAATGGTGTAAAAAAGTGCCAACTCAAATATTACATTTTAATGGTAAAAGTGAAAATAAAATATCCTGTGATTTAAATTAACAAAACGTGATGGAAAATATTTCTTTTCAGAGTTTACTTTGATGACAGCATCGCCGGTCTATCTTGGTTCTTCTGCGAAGAAATCTCAAGTCGTTGTACAATTTTACCTTCGAAGAATTTAAAATGACGATGGCGATGTATAACCAGGATACTGTTTTAATTCTATAATAATTAAAAATACATTTGATTCATTTTCTTTCAATTCAATAAAAATTACTCTGCGAATTCTAATGGAGTACCTTTTCCAAATATTCATCAACTATCTTCCAATTTGTCAGATGTTTAATTGATGGTTGCTATACATAATCGTAAATTTGAAAGATGGTTGCTAGAAATATTTATCGTATTTGACGGATGTTTGAGAGATGGTTGTCTCAAATACGATCTAAATAATTTGTAAATAACTTGATATTTAAGGATGTGATATTTCTGTATAGTCATCCTTGTTTTCTTAGTGTAGTCATACTAATTCAATTATTTTTAAATTCGTTGTCACCCAAGAATAAACAATTACATATAATTTAAAGAACCTTTTTTGATGTTGGATGTATTAAAAAGCTGAAATTACAATCATGCAAATATTAATATCTGATGACATATATTTGTTTCTACATAAAACCAGTGATATAAGCAATTTATGTTTAGATATCGTATAATAATATTTCAATCTGAACAAAATAATTATACAATTGAATTATAATGTAATTAGATTTCACTCCTAATATTTATATGGTGATTTCAAATTACGTTATAATTATATTAAAACTTATTCAAACAAATCTTTTCTATCCATG
Organism: Dryomyza anilis; assembly: GCA_951804985.1. Taxonomy (NCBI): domain Eukaryota; kingdom Metazoa; phylum Arthropoda; class Insecta; order Diptera; family Dryomyzidae; genus Dryomyza; species Dryomyza anilis. The sequence continues at coordinate 67,795,457 of OX638133.1, forward strand.
TCGTTTAACAAAAATGTGTTACTTTTCGCGTTATTCTGTATATTTTTGACTTTACATTTTTCAGATTTAAGTTTTTGATATGATTTCTTTTGTATTTCATTAAGAATAATAAGTACATCTTCAAAATCAGCGTTATAAATATATTACAGAATTGTTTTTTTTTTTTTCAATACAAAAAAACTAGGGGAGCCTGGCGTAAAGTAGGACACGTTTTGATTTTCTTCCAAAAAAAAAGTACATTTGAATAATTTTTAAATTCTTTTGAAGGGTCTATTCCATAGAATGGTTCATGTTCTAACTTTTTGCATTAACTAAATATCATTTACATGCCTTTTAATTGATTGTTTTATTAGCTTTCAAGCCAGATCTCAACGGAGTTACTATTATTTCTTCGTTCTACAATTTTGACGAAAATGAGTTTTTGATGCAGAAATCTTCACTAATCACCACTGCATCTATAACATTAATTTAGAACCACAAAATTATTTCTATTTCTATATTTTCATTTTAATAAATTGTCTATCTACATGAATGAATTTTTATGAATGAAATACTGTCCATCTCCACTAAATTTTTGCTTAAATGTTTATAATGACTATAAAAAATCGTTGCAGGTATGGAGAAGTATATATATTCTTCTTAAGCGTAATTTTATTAGTCAATTTCGTCATGTTCATCCGTCGTCTGGTCCATCCTAACTCACAGAGAAACGATTAAATTTGAATGAAAAAGGATATGAAATCTATGTGAAAGCAATGAAAACGGTTAACGAGGAATGACGTCACATTTTCTCAATGGATATACGGAAAACTAAGTTTTCAAAGATTTTTCCTATTCTAATATGAAGCCTTAATGGACGAAATTTGAATTTAGTCTCCACTGAGGAAATATAGCTTCTACCATTACCTTTATGGTATTTCCAGACAAGATGTTTAGTGTTATTTTTTAAGAAAGTTTTCAGATATGTTAAGGATACCTATGATATTTACGAGGTCAATACACCCATATCCTCCGAAATATGATATTAGTTTAAATATTTAGGATACCATTCATGATTTTAAATTAACGATACAGAGTTAACTAGTTTTTTTTTATTTTAATCTTTAAAAAACGTCGAGTTAGATTACGGAATATTAAGACCTTTAAGTATCATATACCTCGTGAACCGAAAATGGTAGAACAAAAATTAGTCGGTGAATTTTGTTTAGGTTACAACAGCATATAAAAAATTTAACAAATCGCTGATTCCAAGAATATTTTCTTACCTATCTCCACTACAATATTGTGCAATATGCTCTATCTGCACGTTTTTTCATAGACATTGATCACATTTGAAGAGCAATAATCTCTATCTACAATAGCACGATGAAGAGCGCGAAATTGCTGAATTTTTTGAATTGAATCATTTAAAGACCATTTTTTTTAATATTGTAGAAGAAATATTGATCGCCACTTTTACGGTTTGCGATTTAACAGTTTTTTTGCTCTCCTGAAGATTGTGTTTTTGTAGATAGACTATATTGAATATAAGCCTTCGATATGAACAACTATACAATAGTAATTGTTGGCCCATTTTTTGTAACTTTAAGCCACTTTATCTTCAAAAGTAGACGTCGGAGTAATTAAAAGAAAATTGGTCAATGCATACACAGAAAAAAAAGTTCATACTATGTATGAATTTGTTCATCAATGAATTTTTCATTATTACTCAACCAATGACCAAATTAATCCAATTTATAAATCGTCCTTAAAACCGTAATGAAAAAGTTCATAATATTTATGAAAATATTCATTGTATTTATGAACTTCGAACGAAGAATAGTTCATAAATAGAATGATTTTTTCCATATATATTATGAACGATGTCGCAATTAACGGCGTTCATTCCATTTAAGAACAAAATTTTGTCTGTGTACCTTGATACCATTAATCAGTTATCTAAATATCATTGGAATCGAAATGGTGAAATCTCAATTTTTCATAAGTCTATTATTTGAACTTTTGAGGAGAGCATTTTTAAACTGTGCAACTGATTCTGAAAATTTTCTTTAAAAATATATTAAAAATTCTTTTTGCAAATTAAAGAAAAACACTATAACAATTTAAAAGTTTTTCAATACATACATATCGTCGTAGTAGAACGAAAAGTCACCAAATACATTTTGAAAATGTGAAATATTCATTTACAAAAATATTTATATATCTGTCAATTTTTAGTCGATGATCTCAATTTTTTTATCACATGGTAAGAAAATGTAAAACTATCAATTGATATTTCAATTTTAAAAATGCATCAATTATTTTTTATAATATTAGTCAACAAACTCGAAATTTAAGTTTTTCATAAAAATGTATTTGGTGACTTTTTGTTCTACAACGACGATATTTCATAAAATGGAGATATTCTTTTTAAGTTTTTTAGTTGTATCTCAGTCACTATATTTATTAAAATTTTACACAAAATGTATCATAAATGCAGATTACGATTTGAGCATATCTCGAGATATGTTGTTAAGGGGAAAGGCCCGTAGGTTGGACATAGTTTTGTATTTTGCAAAAAAAATTACTGCGTGTAAGTAATCATTATACTTTCGACTCTCGTCACTTTTAAATTTGTATACCTTACAATCAAACTGAAAGGGTATATTTAAATTGATTAACCATGTATAACATTCAGAAGGAAGCGTGTCCGGTATGGACAAGTAAATTAATTCTTGATCAACGTCACCTTCTAAGTGGACTTATTAATATCTGTCTGTCATTCTGTGTACCTACTGCTGTTCGGTATTGAAAATGGTATTGCTCGATTGATTGTGAGCCGCGATTAGCTTAGTCTGAATTCTGAAATCCCCCTATATTAGTATATATGAGGGTTATAAAAGAATGGAAATTAATGCACCATTACAACATTGCAGTTATTTTCAAGATGCGTAAACCTTGCTGACCTCTTGACCACTTCACACATTATCAAAATATGTGTAGGAAGTACCCCGATTAAAACTTTTACAATTCTTAAAGTTCTCATTACCCCTACTATAAAAATCTCTCGACTTTGAAATGTCCCGTTTGACATAAACTTCCTTACGGTTCTACCAACCACATGCCAAACGAGAATAATGCCATATTTTATGAATAATTCACTTGATTTGTTATTTTTATGTTTTAATCACGATTCGCACGTCGAGATCATGGTTCGTCGACTTAGTTATATTGCAAAATTCTTACAAAATGCATTGCATTAAAACAATACCTAGGATATAAACTACCGTGGTTAACATTTCCATTTGACTAATCACACTGTGCGTGGCTGTGCTTCGTTTACAACTTCATTAACATCTGACGATGGGAAATTGTTCGACCGCAACTGACAACGCCATTCAATGGCGGCTACTCACCTTCGGTACACTCGCAATGCGAATCCAAATACGTCAGAACCGGCGACTTGGCATGTCGTGCACCAAGCAGTCTGGCTCGAATGAGGCCTTCACGCTTCGGAGCACGCAAGATCTTAACCTTCGGATAGGCATCGAAGTAGTCTTCCAGTTGCTTCTTTGTGTGCGCTGCAAAAGACACGGGATAAATTACGAGGCATATTACAGAAGAGCACTGGCCAAATTAAAATTCAAAACACACGCATGCGCAATCAGTCAATCAATCATGCGGGACACACGAGCGTTGGCAATCACACGCACTACCGGTGCCCCGGACGTCACTTACGCATATCGGAGTAGTCGTCGACCAGAATGATGTGGCCAATCAGGTGCGCCGGCGAGCGATCGAGTACAGAGTGCACGGTGCGCAACAGCACAGACCAGGCCTCGTTGTGGAAGCAGATGATTACATCGGTGGCCGGCAGATCCTCCTGATAACGTCCTGATTCTTTGCACCTGTGTTTTTGTTTTGTTTTTTTTTGTTGTGATGTGATGTGTTGTGATGGTTGGTTCATTAGGGGAGAAACAGAAAAAGATTGACTATCAGCTGTGTTTCTCGGACAAATGATGGAAGTGATAAAAATCGTGTTAACCGAGGCAGAAAACATCACTTAGGAAAGCACTCGAGGGACTGTAACAGTTGCAGTATAATGACTCACCAAGCATCGCGTGGATCCGGCAAAGAACGATGTACGGACACCAAGTCGGAGGCGTACTGGTTGAAGGCGTTGTTTGTCCAACCGTCATCTACGAGTTTCTTCACCTCGGCCGTGATATTGGTGGGAAGTACAACGGGTTTTCCCATCTCTCCATATGTTTCCTCTGGAGGAGAAGGTGCATCTAGAACACTTTTTCCTGCAAATGAAAAATAAAGAAAATCATGAAATGGATATAAACTATCTATAGGCAGAAGGGTAAAACGGCGTGACAGTGATTGAATCAACAGATAGATTCTCAAAATCTGATGACTAAACATAGCAGTAAAGCTATTTCCCTAAAGTTTTAAATGCTAAAAATATGCAAACACTATGATACTGCTGTACCGTTCTGAAAAATTGCAATAACGAGCAATTCATTTAAAATTTAAAATCGAATTTACATATCTACCTGGACTAAAGTCAACACCACGTCGCGTGTTTTATTTTAATGGTAACTGGTTGAAAACCCTCGATTGACTCATTTCCATTTAATGTATGTGGCATTTCGTTCCTGAAATGTGTCCCCTTGCATATGTGGTATTTGTATGGGAAGTCCTTGCATTGCACACAAAGTAGGAATTGCCGGAAGCGAAATACTGCATTGCACAACACCGCAATACTTTTTCATGTATACTATCGCTTTTTCTTGTTATGTATTCAAATATATGATACGGAAATTTCATTGGGTATTGTGTTGTTTTTGATGATTTTGTCAGTAATAATGAAAAAAGTTTTTATAAAATTTAGTATTTTACAAAACGAATGAAAAATTTGTTTTACAAATAAATATTAATTTTACCAGTAGTTTCAAAAAAACGCATTTTCGGATTGTTTCTTTATTTTTGAAGTATTTTCGTTCCCAGCATATCAAACGATATATTAATGATAGCGGCATAGGTCCAACTGATCATTTACGATAATTTAGTTTTTGTCAAAAATTATAAAAGAACACATCATTCAGTTTCAGAATAATCAAAATGCAACATTATTTTATCGAACTAGTAGGAACCCGTGTTTCGCTGTGGACGTTTTTTTTTATTGGTGTTATAAATTTAGTAACCAAATCAAAAATAATCCGCCAAACAAGCTTTCTCAAAGACGATTATTTTCCCTCTAGAAAGTCTCACAATAGACTTTACCCCGTAGAATGCTTTCCAGTAGAATTTACCTCATAGAATTCTTCCCCCTATATTTTTTCCCGTAGAAGTGGTAACATTTATTTTATAAGTTTTAGTTTGGTGAGTTTCGATGTGGTGAATTTCGATGTGGTGAGTTTCGATGTGGTGAGTTTCAATGGATGAGTTTAGATGTGGTGAATTTCAATGAGGTGAGTTTCGATGTAGTGAGTTTCGGTGTGGTGAGTTTCGGTGTGGTGAACTTCGGTGTGGTGAATATCAGTGTGGTGAATTTCTTTGTGGTGAGTTTAAACAATTTCGGGTGGCTAAGTACACCCTGGTGTGAAATATATTGATATCACTGTAATAACTGGCGACATACAGTATCTTGAAATTATATCTTGTATGGAAAGTACCAGGGAACCATCCAGCCCACATTCGGCAAACCCGTTAAGAATACATATAAAGCTTAGCACAATTTCATTAAATTTGCTATCCTAATTGATAATATATAGTTTTTAAATTTTGAGTTATAGTCTTATTAAAAAAACAATAAAAATTGTCATTCTATTCATTGACGTTTCAAGATATTTAATTTTAAATATCACGAAGATCTGTGGAAATGAAGACAAAAAAACGTAAAATTAGTGATGCACAGTCAGGAGTAATTCCACCGTCAACACAGCAAGGTTTTGTATACTGTTTGGATTTCAACGAAAACTAAAACTTAAAGAATGTCAAACTACATTTGGGATAAATTCACCATCCCTTGTAACTGTTTCAAAGTGGTTGCAAATATTCCAGACTGGTCATTTTTCTGTGGATGACGATTCTCGTCCCAAATATATGACCGTATCGTCGGTCAAAAATTGCTGAAGTCAAAAATTGAAGAACATCTAAGAATGACACAAGAAATTATAGCTAAGGAACTGGGCTTGAATGCCATAAGATATGACGAATATTAAATGATCACCTGGAATACGCGAAGAAATCTAATGTCGAAATTGGGAAGCTCTAAAAGGATAATTTTAGGGAATGCTTCGAATGGTGGCTTTACAGACTCAAGAAATGTATTGAAATAAATGCAGATTATGTAGAAAAGATAAAAATAGATTAAAAATACAATTAAAAAATGTTTTTTGTTTTTGCTAATTGTTTTCAATGCTACTTAACGAACTTACGTAAGACCTTCGTATGAAAGGTGCCAGGGCCAGTCCACACCAATCTCAGCGAGATATAGCAATGCTACCCTAGGCGATACAGTGAAACTCACAGAAGATACAATGTAAATCCGCAATTAGACTTTACAACTTCTCTCAACTCAAAGCCGATTAGTCGATTACTGGGACGTCGATTTATATAACCCTACTAGCTGGATTCTGTTACTCGTCCGAGAAGTACTCGAATGAAAATGGCGTCGCGAATTCTCGAATTCGAATACTTTAACGTGGCAAATTTATAACACAAAAGTATCTATAATAAATTGAATTTTACATTACATTTCATTTTGAAGTCACAATGACATCATTTCACGAAAACTATTCGGAAAACTTCTTCAAAAATCTTATGTATCAAGGCCACAGTTTAATTTAGTCTATATGTAGGAATCCGTATACAAAATTTAAATTATTCTTCAATGCATTCTTATTGTTTGAGTAATCGTAGTAAAAAGTAATCGTAATATAAATTTAGAAGGTACGTAGAATTTTAGAATGCCTCTCGTATCCTTAAAATTATGTATTATTGTAGAGAATACACTGTATTTCCTATGATATACTATTATGAGAAATAACCACTGAAAAGGGAATAAAAATTTGCACATGTGCGTAATTTAATCCTAATGTATGTTTGTATGTTTTGCACACAGACAGAAACGCAATAAATAATGCTACAGATTGGGGCTTTGGTTACTTTGGGACAGTAACCGACATTGCTTTCGAGCGGGTGGTTTATAATGCCTGGTGGCATGACTTGGGAAATAAATAATGCACATGTTCTGCTATGAATAGGAGGTATTAAATAACAAATTTTCACACTTTGAGAGGTTATTTACAACCAACTAAATGTGTATTTGTATATATTGCTGTGGCGGGAATATTAAAGTGTCCTACTCGGGAACACAGCCGATGCTATAACCTACAAACTATTCCTTCAAAAATCAATAAGAAACCGACGAAAGTGCTTTTTTTGTCGCCAATGTTGGGATGGGCTTGAAGCTACGACATGGGATCTTAAGGCAGTCGAATGAAACAATAAATTGACGTAGCTTTTGCTATCGGTACTTCTGGGAGAGCAGCCGTTGGCTATGGATTTTGGCACAATTTGAAATATGCAACCCGGGAATGGTAAATTTCCGTTCACATACGGAATGCCTGCACATGAATGAATGTCTATGGGTTTATGCAAATTCCATAATGTGGTTATAACAAGTTGATATAATCGCTGTCTGTTGGCAATTTATGTCGCAATCAACAGTTAAATCATAGTTTGCCAATAAATACTGAGTGTCTGGCGATGAAGATGTCATCGACAATGCGCGATTGAGGTCGAAGGTGCTCGTGATTCGTCGAATACCTACCTCATGTTTACATCGACTGGAAAACCTTGAGCTTGTCTGAAAACCCGTTGAACTTGATGTTCACATAAAAGCAATTTTATGGCCAAATCCGAAACGCCTTCCTTTCGCTGCTATCAGTATCTACAACTCTCATGCCATCTGCTACAAAAATAACCACAGAGATGATGTGAAAAACCAGGACCAAAATCAGAACCCAACCAAAGGAATGGGGATAGAATACAAGCCGCGCGAAAACAAAGCGGGAAATCATAAAATTTAATTTATTTTCAATCGATAAGCATGAAATTACAAACAACACGCAGAGGCTTCGCCATACATTCATTTATCTGGACGTTCATCTTGATTCTAGAAGGAACCACGTCCACTGCGCGGTGCAGTTTTATTTCTGTGCTGCGACGAGCAACAGGCATACAAAAATCAATCTACATCCAAGCCATAAAATCATTATCACCGATAAATTGTAAAAATTGCTTAAATTAACAACAACAGCAACAACTACTCTATGAGGATACACAAACTGTAGCTCCGGACGATTGCTTCGAATGGAGCATGGAGGCTGCAATTCCCAAGTGCTTTCAATTTAAAGACCTCTTCTGGCTGAGTTTACATGCTTCGTTAAAGGCACCATTACGAGCGTCACAACAATAACAACAATAAGAACAACAAGAACAACAAGAATACCACTAATTACCATCAAGTGAGCAGTGTTTCCTTTGGCAAACATATAATCAATCAAGGCATCCTTCGAGGAGCAATCGTGCTGAGGAACATTTTACGCATGCAATTTTAACGCCATACGACGGACGTGGAGGCGCGGATTTTGAACTGTGGGTCATGTAGCTGAAGTTTATGATCGAATAAAAAATTTACGATTCTACTAAAACATGACTCCACACACCTTGCGAGTAGACTCGATATGAAGAATACTGTTAGGATATGTCTTAATGATTTTGGAACGATATCGTTTATAGGCCCAAATGATCGTTTTCGATCGCCTATTATATTATGAAATTGATAGGGTTTTTGAAAAATTAACATTTGTGAAAGTGGATCCACCCGTACAAAGTACATAATGCGAAAAATGGAAGCACACTCAATTACTACTTTGCTTGAAATAATGTATAAAGTGAGTACTCCCCATTACGATTGCCTGAAAAGTAATACAGAAATGGAAGCAACTCATATTACGCTACTTATTTACGCTACTTGTAAATAGTCATTTATATATACGTCAAGAAATATCGGATTCATGTTTACGTCTGATACAGCGTGTAGTGGGTGGTAGCTTCATAATAGATATCATTACTTCGTAATTTACAGAGAATGCATTCCAAAGTAACTACTGAATCGGTATCTCTTTTCTAAATACTTTTGGAGAGGGTTGGTCTAGGGCAAAAGTATTCAGAATTGAGATACCGACGCATTACTTACTTACTTAGGTGGCCCTTACAATAGTGTGTCGATCTTGGTCGCTGAAAAACATGGGTTGTCACACCTACTTTACGATCGCTCACGCCAGTTAGTAGCGTTTTCAAATTGCCATTCACTTTGTCTTTCCAAGCCAGATTTGGACGACCTCTTCTACTTTGTCTTTCGAGTCTTGTTTCAAGCACGTCCTTGGCTAAAGTACTTTCGTCCATTCGTTCGACATGACTAAGCTGAGTACAACATGATATAAAAACATGATGCGCTCAACATATGTACAGCAACATCCAAAACTGAATTAATAGTGAAGAACCATAAAGAAAAGAAAAATGTATGCGCTAATTCACAACACTTGATGCGCTTGACTATGTCAATGTCGTCGAATAGCTCAAACATCATGATTCATCCTTATTCGATAATCGTTAGTAAATCAGATCCCTTGTAGGAAACGCCAGAATTGACAACGGGCGTAAGACATAGCTAACTTTGGTCGAGCAAGGCACGGCTTATTAGACTTTACCCAAGTTTCAGCCATGATGGGTAACTTGGATAATTGATATTTTTCCAAGAGTCACCCAATATTCATTTAATATGTCTTGGTGAATGGAGATTTAGTGATTGGAAATTGCATAAAATATATTAGAAATAAAGTAAAATAGTAGAATGGAAGAAAAGGAAAAGAGGAAGGAAAACAATATATTTTTTTGCAACTTTGACATAAATTTCAAATCAACAGTGTTGGTCTAATTTTGTGCCAATTTTGTTTCTGGAATTGGTTCAAACCTTCGATCACAACGTTATCATCCCAAGGTTTGACCAGACATGGACATTGATTTCGTATTTGGCCCCGGGTTGAGTACTATTGACACAAGTCTGGGCCTAACTTGGGCCGATCGTTTTTTCCTACATGGGATAGGGTCAAAGATTTTACTGAGAAACTTTCTCTGGAACGCTCCCAGTGCTCTCTCTTCGGTTGAGGCCAGCGTCCATATTTCTGCTCCATAAAGTATGATGGGAGACTTGTAAAGCGTTATTTTTGTCCGGAAAGAGAGGGCTCTGCTTTCAATTTCCTATTGAGCCCACAGTAGCACCTATTGGCAAGAGTTATTCTGCGTTTAATCTCCAGGCTGACGTCATTGTTGGTGTTAATACTGCACCCAATATAGACGAAGTCCTTCACAATGTCGAACTTGTGGGTGTCAAAATTCGCTTTCTGTCCAAAACGCACGGAATGTTTATTGCTTGCTGACAAAAGGTACTTCGTCTTGTCCTCATTCACTGCTACATCCATTTTACGCAATTCTTACACCAATTTGGAGAATGCTGCGCTGAATGTTCGTGTGGTTCTACGAATGATATCATTATCGTCGGCATATTAGAACAGCATGACACTTTTCTTGAAGATGGTGCCACTTTGACGCAGTTTGGAAATTCGAACTATTCAATAAGTTAAAAAAGTCGGGAATCACCCTGTCTAAAATCTCGTTCGATATCATATGATAGGTTTTTCATATTCTTCCTGTGTTGCTCAAGATCATCTTGCAAACCCTTATAATTTTCGCAGGTATACCGAACTCAAATATTGCGGCGTTTAGGTGATATCTTACCGGAGTGTCGAGGACGAGTATAAAGTCATAGCATAATCGACATTTATGTGGTAGGTGTCGCTCTGTTTTTCTTGGGTCTTGGTGGATTTGGCGCATTGTAAATATTCTGCTCTATGGTGGACTTTCCGAAGCATTATATATTGGGACAGTCATATATATATTTAGACTTGAGAAAGAAATGTTTGTGATTGAACAAATTCTTCATTTATGCTTGTAGTAAGAACAAAATTCATTTAAAATCAGTAATGATCAATGTTATGATGGACTTATCTAGTAGAAATTGTATAAGAGTAATGATCGGAAACAGATCGGTATTAGACCAGATAAATTGAAAAAGTTGATAGAAAAGTTCATAGAGTTGATTTTAATGCAAACAAGACTCAATGTTGTCTGTTATCTCACAAAAGAATGGATTCACTCCTCTCTTCCCGCAATATAAACGCTGTGAATATTGCGGAGTAACCTGTTCTTGTCATGCTGGGCATATCAATACAATGTGACCTTCGTAGGAATGATCACATATTTGATGTGTCGAAAGAAGAGGCCAAGTCCCTTGGTTTTTTAAAACGATGTAAAGCATACTTCACTCCTGCTGATTTACGCACTGTCTACGTAGTGTATATAGTCTAAGATGGAATACAATTCCCACATTAGGGCGGGGGCCGCAAAATTCTCCTTGAAGTTCCTGGACCGAATTCAACAATGTACGATATATCTAACAGTGGATGAAAATATTTCATCCTCTATTGGTTCTCTTGAGCACAGAAGAACCGATGTGTGTGTAAACCTCTTTTATAGGTATTACAATGATAAGTGTTCGAGGGAAATAAATGGCCTGATTCCACCAATTCCTGTGTTCTTTCGTTCTACTCGGGGAATCGAACCAATCCCACCCGTTCTTAGTCCACTCGGTTCTGAACAGAACCACACATTGCAGAAAGAATAATAATAATATAATAATAGTTGGCACTACAGGCCGAGCTCTCTCACCATTTTGAACTGTGTGTGTTACATTTGTACTCAATGTGGTGGGACCAACAGTTTATTGCCGAATCTGAACGGCGGGTGAGAGCTTTTCATAGGCAATGTTTTTACTCTCGTAGGTTTGCCATTTACTGCCGAGAGGTAGCGCGGTATAGAAAAATGTTTCTATGAAAAGATGTTGTTAGCCCCAGTCCAGGCTTGAACCAATGCACTAACCACTCAGCTATCGTGGCTAGTATTTATTCGCACGATACGTTTGTGGAACAATCTCCCTGCGTCTGTTATTCCCGACATTTTTGATATTAACAAGTTCAAAACAAACATTCACCGACACTACTCCATCTTTGCACCCTCCCTCTAACCCATAATCCTTCTCTACGATCAACACTATGCATTGCTGGAATAGGGGGCATTCCCTGAACTTTGGTTAATGTGTAAAAAATTCGACTGTGTATATTGGAAATTATTTTAGGTATATTTCCCACAGTTCTATAATCCATTGAAGAGTTTACGCTCAGTATAGCATTTTGCTTTCGATTCATTACAAGTATCTTGACAGCATTCAGCTCAAAATATCACACAATTCCAGACGTGGTCAGATGGATTTTGATGCGAAAAGGCCAAACCAACTGCGAAGCTTGACTGAAGTACATGTTTTTTTTGTTCTTTGCAAATACTAAATGTTGTTCGAAAAGTTTTTCTTGTTCGTCGACAGGCATTAAACAGCTGGGGCAAACGCATAGTCAGATGATGTGAAATTCTCACTCGACACCGCGGTGCAAAAACGCAAACACGGTTTACTGGTGCTTCGAAACTAGTCGGCCGCGATAAGATCTTTAACGATTTTCCACAGTAAACATAAAGAGGAGTACGATGCGCAAGCTGTTTGAGTAAAGCCGTCCAATTAAAGGGGGCCTTGTAGGCCGGCTCGGTCGTTGTTGCTGCTGCTGTTGCTGGATGGCTTTCAAAACAACTCTTTCCATCAAATCGTGTCGAGAGTGGAGTCTGCCAGCCGGCGATAGGCTCTCGGGCACCAAATGTGAACAATTTGTGTCAGCTTCATTGATTTTATGCATCCATAGATGGCTTATATAATGGATATGAGTGACTGAACGCATCGAGCGCAGCAAAAACCATGTAAGCAGGCAGCTAAGTAGGTTAGCATAACCTGACTGACTGACGGACAGACGGACTGAATGACTGACTGATCGGCAGCAGGTCTGGTCCATACGATTTGCCGGGGTTAGCAGCACTGCAAATTCATTTCGAATGAAAACAGGGGCCAATATGCATTGCAATGCATTTAGTTTATCGTATCCATTCATGTGGAAATGTTTGAACTTGACATTGAAATGCATAGCCATAAAATTGTTATCATTCAACTTTTACCTTGTTGTATAGCATAAATTATACTACTCAACACGATTTTGGCTATGGATATCCTATAATACCTACTACATACCTACTTTTCTATTAAGTTCTTAAGAAAATGGAATAAATACTTCGCAATAGTATAGTTTGGAGACTAATCGAAATCAGTCGGTAATGCAGTATTTATTATACAATTTAACTAATTTTCGAATACTCTAAATTGAGCTAATTTTTAACGACTGGAAACAACCGATGATATATTGATTGATTACCGCCTTTACTGATTTACCGAATACCTTTATAAAAAAAACTCAGTATGCAGTCAAAATGAGAATTCGAAACGTATATAGAATTGGTGTATGACATATTCATAGAAACATTTTTTTTCGATTTAGAGTATAGCATAAAAAGTATAAATTTGCAGTAGATAAAATGGTATGATATACTATGTTAAATTGACTCATTAAAATTCTACTTTTTTAATAATTTTAAAGATTTTGATTTTATTCATTTCCGCGTTTATTACCACGTTCATATTGGTAACTCTTGATAATATTACAAATGTATGGAATGTAACAGTTAATAGGGCTGATTGTAACATGATGGTACATGATCGTAAAATATATAAATAAAGAAAACATTAATTGTTTTAGTATATCTTAAATTAAAGCACGTTCACTGATAAGTTCTATAATAGCATTTTGAAGTTTTGGTGAATTTTTAGAAAAGCTGTTTACTTATTACTCTGGAAACAAACTAAAATGATCCAGTTTTCTATTAATAAAGAAAAAATATAAATTGATTAAGATATTTTAAACTGTTCGGTTTGCTAATGAATTTATTGAACTTAACATGTCTTTATTTTAAAAAATCAGGCACTGATGATGATTCAATCCAAGTCAGTTAGTGTACCATTGCCTTGTTTAGCCTAGCTTTGTCTTATTAAGATCCAAGAAAAATAGTTTTATCTTAATCAAACCCAGACAAATAGCTTTTTTGACACGTAAATGTCAGAAAGGAATGAGTAAATAACAGAAAAGCCGATTTTCAGAATATTTAAAATGATTCAAATGATGATTGAAATAACATTAAAATACACACAAATTTTGAGTAGCATTCGCAAAAAAAAAATTGTTTCCTTCGTCTAAATTTGACGAACACTACGAATATTTGTGGGAAACACTACAAATAATTGTGGGAAACACTACAAATGTTTGTGGCAAACATTACATCATTTTGGAAAATTTTGAAATACTCATTTCAAATATTTCTGGGAAACACTATTAATATTTGGGGCATTTAGGACAAACACTATATTTCTTATACGAAGATTAACATTTATGGCAAACAAATTCGAACTTTGAATTGATTGCAAGAAATTGTAAATTGTGGTATCGTTTGCAGTAAACCATTTGAATATTAAACGCTGTTTTAAAACTCTTTACTGTTTTCTTTAGATAGTGTTTAACAGAAACGATATAATTTCTTGAACAAAGAACTTTAAAACATTAGACATCGTTATTTTCAGTTTTGATAACAAATGAACACGAATCCATATGATATGTCGAAAAAAAAGTCGAAACCTACACTGAGGGAAAAAAGTAATAAAATTAAATAAAAAAGTAATAAATTTAAATACTTTTGGACACGTTTTTCACCCGTAGTCTTTTGTATTTAAATTAAATACTTTATATTTAAATTTGATGGTTTTACTTTTTATTCAAATTTATTACGTACGTAATAAAATTTGAAGTAAATTCTTTTTATTTAAATTTATTATGTATGTAACAAAGTTTGATGTAAATACTTTTTATCACTTTTTAATAAGGTTATAACATTTTACTTTAATCACAACATCATAAATACGTAAATTGGTATTTTAAAAACTATTTATTTCATATAAAGATGATAAGGAACAGATGAAATTATTATTTTATTTTACTTTTTTCGAAATTTTTAATACAATTAAATACTTTTTTATTTATTTTGAAATTAAATACGCACGTAATATTTTTTGTATGGAGTATTCCGTTTTTAATACAAAAGTATTTAAATCAAATTTAAATAAATTTTATTTAGTTTTATTACGTCACTTTTTTCTTAGTGTATTTGAGCCATTCCACACCAAATCGATAGGGCTTGCAACTCACTTTCTGCAATATCAATGGAATTTTAGGTTTCGAGATCTGCATTGACAAATTTGAATATTTTTTCTTACTTTTTCCAGAAATACTGTGATTCGTAGTTATAAAGGTCTCATTCTGAAAGTTATAATGCAATGAAACATGAAAATGTGGCCAATGGTCATTATCCCTGCACTTTAAAGTACCTAATTCAAAATTATGAATATCCATGTCGAATTTCAAGATGGTATTTTATGGGATAGTTTTTATAAATGAAGCCTTCAAATTAAATTTATTTTTTTTTAATAGTTTTTATAGTTCTAAATTAATATTTACAGCTTCTGGTATGTTTTCACCTTAATTCTTAGTCCCGTCGATGCGGAAATATTAATCTCCGTACGAATACCAATTTTTAGCTACTCTAGGCTCCACATAGAATAGAATTCTATTTCATCGTAGTGGGCATATTCAAACTAAATTCCATTATGCACGGATCCTAAAGTTGGGCGCTTATGCCCAGCCCGAGATTCGAACTCGAGACCTTTAGAATGCAAGTCCAACGCGTATTCCTTTGAACTGCTGTGATTGTCAACGGACTACATTTACATAATTAATAGCTAATGTAATGAATATTAAAAAAAAAAAAACAAAAAGTTGTGATTATACATTGTGATTTTCTATTTTGAGCATAACAAATTTATTTATTGTTGTGACCCTATCCTGAGAAGAGTATATAAATCACCTTCTTAAATGCGTGCCAAAATGACTCGTACTCTTTAGATTATCCAGCTTTTTTTAACGGCTATATTTTAAGAACATATTACGCTATTCGATCGATTTTATAATATTTAATATTCAAAGAACACATTTTTTAACCTGACCCTTCTTATCTGCCGCATTTGCCGCATGATTTACCCAGATAAATGTGATGCCTTTCGGGAATCTCGTAAGTGCATCAATTTATTTAAAAGCCTCTATTTGTATTTTAGCTCATATTCTGCGAAGCTATTTTTTGTCACGCTGCCAACCACTTCCATCACTACAATGTACATGTCAAAGCACCCAAGTTATTCCATCAAAATCCCTCAATTTCCCGTACTTACCATCATCCAGTGGCGGCTTCTTGTTCGCCGGATTGTTGCCAGCTATCAATTTGCCACCGTAGACCTTCTCATTCGGATGAACCACAACGTTATTCAGTACGGATTCGTCACCATCATTAATGTCAGCGTCGGCGGCTGCATCTTCTGCGTCCACGGCATCGTTGCCGTTGGCCTCCTCGGGTTCTTCAATGGGTACCGCAGCGCCTTCGTCTCCACGTTTATTCGCGTCGATAACCGTTTCGACAACATTGTTGCCCACACCGAAGCCGCCGCCACCTTCAAAGCCGCCCGCATTTCGCTCAAAGTCATCAACCGCTACACCGGAACCGGCAGCATTGGCAGCGCCTGCGGCCGCATTGCCGCCGTAGCCAATGCCGACACTCTTCAGCGACAAGGAGACCCCATTCCATTTGCCTGCACTGCGCGGCGTGTTGTCGGTATAAATAAGGAAGGCAACGGTAAACCAGATGGCTGTCAGAATGGCGACAATTTTTACGATAGACGCCGAACGCCTTCGCCAAATGAACGCCATTTTTTTGCTGTAGTTCGTGTGCGTTCGTTCGTCTTGTGCGTGTTAATGACAAGAACTATTTGCAAACAGGAGAGGTGCCAGATGTCAGGTGGCCGTAAGGATTTGCCGGGTATTGGCAATTAATTGCTGAGGATTGTGCGCCGTGTGAAACAGATTGAGTGCGTGTGTATTTGCCAAATGCTATTCTGCACAATTTATGTCCGTATTCAGCAGAATTTATGGTCGGCAGTCAATTGTGCGACTAGCAATTACGTGCAATAGTCAAGTGAAAGATATTTAAGGCTCGAGCGCACAGTAGGATGGAACGTTCCTCTCTGTTGGCGACTGATAATACTGTGCCCTTTTTTCTGGCCTCTTCAATGTTATTTTTTAGGTCGGTTTGCATAATTTATGCCCACATTTGTTGCTGCTCTTTTGTTGTCCACATCAAAAGCGATGTCCCAAATATGAATCCACAAACATGAGCAGCACAAGTCCGACCGTTGTTTTATTTGATTATCGCACTTCGTCCTTCTCTGCTACAGTGGTTGGTCTATGTGGCTCTATGAGCACTAGAAATAATCATGACCACTCATGCGTTTTTCATTCGAAAATTCTGGTAGCTTTATTAACACTTCAAGGACTGACTGTTGTGATATGTATGCTTTTTAGTCTCTACTTTTATTTTTGTAATTTTGTGCGTTGCTTCTAGTCCTGTTTCGTCCAGTCCAGTGCTGCTATTTTGGAAGTTCAAGTTTATTGCTATTTCAATCAGACTATTATATATTTTTTGCTTGCGCCTGCTTTTTGCTCTGCGGGACAATTTCTATTTTGCCATGTTTTGGTCAATTCAATTGTTTTAGGTTTATGTTTGTAAATCTGAAATGAAAAATGTCTATGGTTATTTGTTTTGTTGACAACATTACAGTATATTGTATATCGAAATTGTCGAAGTGGCAGATGGAATTATTTGAAAAGGGTCCGATTACAGTGTCCGATACAATGTTCGCCAATCAGAAAATTTCAAAATTGACAATGTTCAACGGACCATTGCTATCTTATTGATTGGCAGGATAATACTTTTTACAGAGAAACCTTACTTTTAACATATAATAAAGAAATACTGGCATGTTTCGGCAATATTTATTGATTTATTGTCTAGATAAAATTGCAAACTCGACTGTATTTGATAGATGTTTATATGCACACAGAAAAAACTTATTTATTATTTAAAAACCAAAGAACACGTGATATAGATCCAGTATCAGCAGGCAATATCATTAACACTGCAATATCATTAATCTAGAAAAGTCTATACGTCATAAACCCAGAATAGTGAAGAGATTTTGCTGTTTATAAGGAAACTATTTACAAAAATTAAAGTAAATAAGTAAAAATATTTTTTGTTATTAGGAAAACCTATTTAAAACAAACATATATGTATTGATTTACGTCCAGAAGCAAATGTTTTTATTTTTACTACATTGATGTAGTTTTTTTTGAATAGAAAAGGACAAAGGACAGCGTACGAAAAACTTATACATCATATTTTTTTTCTATATATTTTTTAAAAATCATAAAAAATCAAAAATTTTACGTAGCAGGCTGTGGAATGATTGTTAAATAGTATATTTATACCTTCTTAGAAGTGGACATAATATTAAAAATGGCTAGCAAAATGGAATTGGAAAATGAAATGTGGACTTACAAAAATTTGGATTTACGGGAACTAAAAATTTAACTAAACACCTTTTCGAATGTAATAAATTTGTTTAAATAAAACCATTACAAGGAGGTTCTATAAGAAAAAAGGGTGTTCTGTGGCAAGGAAAGATCAAAGAATGTTCAAGAAGAATCCAAACATCCTTTATTGTAGGATTAATAAAAATATACACTAAAGACGTTGAAGGTTATAAAAATTCCAGATAGGAATGTTGTGAAGACGTCCAAAAAATAGAAAAATAATTAATGAAAAATTCAATTACTACATAATGAATGACGAAACGTACTTCGCAGCCGACTTTATTGCAGATTCATAATGAAATCTGAATCAAAAATTTAAGACCAAGAAATTTTTTCAAATGTTTACAACATTTGCACATTCTGTGTTTATTCAATTGACAAAAAATTTAGAAAACATTCTACATTTTCATTTATTTTACTGTATATATTTTACTGATTTCATTATCTTTCATGAAACAGTGCACCAAGCATTCTATAGCATCCCAGCAGATTTTAGAAGCACTTTGCAACCACTTTAACAATTTATAATGTATTAAGGGAGTCGCTCCATAAATGGTTCCAGAAGTCGTTATTTTCTCAGGCGATGTCTACACGAGCAAGTACTTTTCCGTCAGCTTCTAAGAGAAGCGAACGGAGAAGTACTTCTCCATTCGCTTCTACTGCAATGTGTTGTGGAACCACTTTAAGTACTCTTTTATACCTACACTAAGAGTGAAAGGGTATATTCAGTTTGGTACGCCGTTTGTAACACCCAGAAGGAAGCATCTCCGGTATGGAAAAGTATATATATTCTTGATCAGCATGACCTCCTGAGTCGATTTAGCGATGTCCGTCTGTCTGTCCGTCTGTCTGTCCGTCTGTCTGTCCGTCTGTCTGTCTGTTGAAATCCCTACTTCTTTTAAAATTGAAGAGCTAGATAAATGAAACTTATAACTTAGATTACTAATATACCTACGCTGTATGTGCGAAAAAAATGGCGAGATCGGTCCATTGTGACCTATGATCTGACCACTTATGTTCAAATACCTCATATAAAATGTACATATAAAGATCAATTTTTATGTATACGTGCTTAGGTAAACTTTTTTGGTCAAATATATATTGAAATCATGCTTAAATACATGATAATAATGTTTTCCGGCGAAAAGACTTGTGGTTCACAATTTTTTCGCACATACAGCGTAGGTATATTAGTAATCTAAGTTATAAGTTTCATTTATCTAGCTCTTCAATTTTAAAAGTAGTAGGGATTTCAACAGACAGACAGACGGACAGACAGACGGACAGACGGACATCGCTAAATCGAGTCAGGAGGTCATGCTGATCAAGAATATATATACTTTTCCATACCGGAGATCCTTCCTTCTGGGTGTTACAAACGGCGTACCAAACTGAATATACCCTTTCACTCTTAGTGTAGGGTATAAACAGAAATTCGGTACACCTACCCATTTGTAAATATGGGTATCAAATGAATGGAAATTCTTCAGCGATTGAATGATTGTAGTTATTTTCAGGATTCGTATACCCTGGTGACCTATATATCACTTTGAATGGTAACCACACATATGTGTAGGGTATTTATAGTCGGCTTAGACCGACTATAATTTTTAAATTTAAAATTTTCCATGTGATCTAACCTTCCCAACTGGTTAAATTTCTCTCTTTACTGGTTGAACAACTTCTCTTCCAGTTCCAAAAGACGTAGTTATGGAATAACGTCCGATGGAATGACTTTTGGAACTACTTCTTAAAATGGTTTCCATGGAATGACATTACCTGTAGTATTAACATGTTAAATTATATTTTTAATTTAAATAAAAAAGTACTTACAAAATATGTTTTATATGCTATGACACACATGTTTTTAATTGAATTGTTGATTTAGAATACGCAGCTAACTTTATTTTTTTAAAATAAAATATTTCAAAGAGGTTTGATACGTTTTTGTATATCCTCAATTACATTCTAAAAGAAGCGAACGTGGAACGACTTTTTATTGGAACCCAATGTGAAGTTGTTCTCGTTGGTGTGCCGTCAGTACCAAGAGGGAAGTTATTCTAGAATAGCTTGCTATAGAATTGGATGGAGATACAGAACTTGGTTAAATTCTCTCTCATATTTCCATATTCAACCGATAAATTTAAATTTGTGTACTCTTTATAACTCTCGAATATAAAGTGATTCCTAAAATGATTTCACTAGAAGCGAACGTGGATCGACTTTTTATCTTTGCATTCCAAATAAATGTAGTTCTAGAATTTGTTCTTTTCGGAAAAACTTGAGTTAAAATCTGCTGGTATCTACAACATTAAAAATGTTTACCTAGTTTGGGATTAAAAATGAGTTTATTGATCCAGCAAAAAAATATTTCATACTTACTAAATTTTAAAAGTTTCTAACGATTCTAGAGATTCCAATTTTAAAATTTCTTAAATTACACAGCTTTTTGTTTGAGAAATAATTCAACACTGATACTATAGAAATTTAACGATATCGTTACGTTTCGAAATTATATACAATGTTTATTGGGATAAAAATCAACAAACTTGAAATGTCAGATGTTTATAAAAATGTTTTTGGTGACTTTTAGCTCTACAATGACGAAATACATAATAGATTTTCTGAAATATGCACAAAACTAATTTCTAATACGTCGGTAATTCAAGGTTAGTGCGTTGGATTGCGACCCGAAAGATCCCAGGTGCAAGCCTGAACTGAGGCTAACAACATCTTTTCATAGAAACATTTTTCTATACCGCACTACCTCTGGGCAGTAAATGGCAAACCTACGAGATTAAAACATTGCCTATGAAAAGCTCTCACCCGCCGTTCGGATTCGACATTAAACTGTAGGTCCCACCACTTTGAGTACAAATATAACACAGAGAGAGAGCTCGGCCTAAGTTATTTTAGGACTAGTAAATTAATGTCAAATATATGCAAATGTTTTAAAATGTAAAAACATATAGTATAACCAATTTTGTTTTCAAATCAAACGCATAAATGTAGTAAACTTTACTACATTTTTCGGTTTTATATCGCATCAACAAAATATTTCATAAATTATTTCGATATTGAAAAATTTCTTGGGCATCTCATTTTTTGCGATATCGTAACGAATGGCATACTGTGTAATTACACAATAAATATTTTTGTAAAGGTTTGCAGACTCAGATTTCTTAATAAGCTTACTAATAAAAAATTTCACAACTATTTCGTAAATGTTTTCAAATCACTTACTTTATATTTGTTAAAAGGCTTATTAACAAAAGTAAACGCAATTAAAAATCATGTGTTTGTAAAATGCGTACCCTCAGATGTTATATTTACTAACGGCAACGTAAAACATCGAAGAAAAGACATTTGTGTTAAGTTTGTGTGCAAATTTTAAGCATAGTTCTCATATTTAGAGAAAACATATAAGTACGTTTAAATAATAATTAAATAATGTCTTTGAAACGTAAACAACCAAATAAACGCAATATAATTCGGGGAGATTCAATGGGTAATGACTGACAACATAACATATTTGATATGGTTGAAAATAATAATATTTCTCCGAATGATCTTGGATGTGTAGGAACACACCATCTTTAGGAACATCTGATTCGTCCGATGAATCAGATTTCCAAGATAAAATTTTAATTCGCCAACAATTCGCTACTTGATGTGTTAAAAATTGTTACAAAAATTATTACATAACGATTTGTAATAAGCTTACAAAATCATTCCAAAACGTTTTATGTTAAGCTTACAATATTATTGCATATAGCTTACTATTCAATATTACACATAAGCATTCAATGTAAGCTTACAATCAATGTCCAGTTTCGCTAATCCGACAATTATTAAGCAACGTTTTGTAAACATTTCGCAAGCTTATTATAAAATAAAACATTACATATTTCACCTCACAAAAAGCTTACAGAAAGATTACAATGTTTATTGGGTATAAATTGCAATGAACAAGAGTTCAAAAATAAACTTAACAACTATATCTTAGCATTTTATTTTTGTAATTTATTTAAATAAAATAGATTTGCTTCCAAATTTATATGTTGTTATTTATAAATACATAATCAAAAGGAGCTTGTTGTCAAATAAAGAAATAAAATATAAATAAATTCTTAATTAATATGATTTCGAAATATATGTGTCAATGTTTGCAATAATTTTAGAGTTTGAAACTGAAGACTTTAATATAATAATGAAGACTTTAATACTATTACTATTATTTTGAATATATTTTCAAATATTTTAGCATTTTACAAGATCAATACAAGTTTCATTATTCATTCACGCAGAGAATAAATGTTGTTACGTCATGATCTCGACAACTATAATATGCACCCTACAATCATATATGGTTGTCGCAAGCAAAGTATAGTATTTTCAATTTTATTTCAACAATAATAAGGTCGCTATAATCATTTTATAGTAGATATGTTAATATAAAATAATTGTTTCGCTGTAAAACCATAATATAGTTGATAAGAACCATGATATGGTTGCGAAAAATATTGCCGTGATCAAAATATGGTAAATACCAATTATAACATGATATTGACAATCATTTAGTTATCATAACATAATGAAAAACCAAAGTATGGTAGAAATGAATCATGTTAGGGCTACAATAGAAACAGCCACAAACATAATATATTCAGTACCAATTATACACTAATATTAAGAATCATTGACTGATCATAATATAGTAATTTATTATTTATAATCATAAAATGCGCGCTTAATGGCATTTTTTACTCTCTCTTACTCAGTGACGATTAACATTATTAAAAATAAATATATATACGTATGTTAAAACATTAATATGTATTTGATTAATATACAGACACAATAGTTTAAACAAATTTCAATAAATTCCATTAAATACTCTTACATGTTACATACAAATGTGCATAACAAATTCATATTATGATACACAATATTGTCACTGCGAATCATATATAACATATTATATGCTTGCCTACAACCATAACCACAATCATAGTATGTTGCCCTTCAAATATGATCACCACAACCATGTTTTTTTCTCTGCGTGTTCTCAGAAAGAATAGAACATAAATTTTTAAAACATAAAAAAGCCTTTTTTTAATTAGAATTATATAAACAAAAAAAATAATTGTTCAACAGTCTGTATAAAAAACAAATAATTTATAAAACAAGCTCGTGTTTTAGGTTTCGCTTTTTGATAGACAACAAAAAAAAAGAAATGTTAATAGTTGATTGCGTAACAGAAATTTTATTTTATTGTGGTAACAACATTCATTGTTAGTTAAGTTGGCTTTTGATATAATGATGATCGTGTGTGTTCGTCAATCTTTTGTAAATTCTGCAAAAGAAACCAGAGCACGGTTCTAAAATAAAATAGATGTTGTCATTATTTCGATGGGCATGCACCATGCTTCGAGCACTGAGTTCATGGGGAAAAACTATTCAAGTTGTTCACTCGATGCCGTAATTAGACAGAAAAATAAAATAGCTAATATAAAAAATGTTGTCATGCCCGAGTTAATAACACTGTGTATCACTAAAAATTTATTTCGGTATTTTTTTTTTTTTTTTTGCTAGTTCTCCATGGTCAGTGGACTATAAATTTAGTATAAACGTACGTCCCTGCTCGTCTCAGTTAGGTGCTATAGGCTCTGAAAGAGTCAAAGAATTAACAATATAGGTCATTATTTTATTACAAAATGGTACATTGTGTGCTTTTGATGTATGCGAAATGATTGGAGCGATTCGCTATATACTTCCCGTAACACTACCCAACCGTTCTCATCCACTACTTAGAATAAAAAATTGTAGCTCTGTGGCAAAATAGTTTATCAAAAAAACTTGAACGCAATTTTTCTTTTAATTGTTCAGACTAATTTAAATATACTAATGAATGCTAATATTCCCATACGTATTTAAGACAATAGGATCTAAACTTGGAAAATTTTGATTTTTTATACATTTTTTTTTACATCATTTGTGATTAAATAATTAACAATAAAAAGATAAATGATTATCTAGAGCATAGTCCAAACTAACTATCAAAATTACTAACTTTTATCTAATTGAACCACTTTTTAAAATATGCCTTGAGAACTTAATTTTGATGCTCATTTATATAATCAATTTTCAAAAAAAAATACTAATGCCCGTAATCTGAAAATATCATTATTTAATATTTAAAGTATGCTTGCTCTTATTTCATACTTATTTCGTTCTCATACGTTTTTGAGAAAAATTCGGGTAAAAAGGACTATTTTTCAGTAATTTATATATAAAATATATAAGAATTTGACGGCAACAGTGTCGGTAGGGCATATTTTAAAAATGAGAACTGATACAAAAAATTTCGTAATTTTTATCGTTAGCTTCAACTATGTACTACTTTACCCTAAATCATTTTCTAATTTATCATTAGATCTAAAATGCTAAATTAATCGTCCAAAAATAGTCTAAAAAATCAATATTTTTCGAGTTTTAAATCAAATATCTTAAAAACATATCGGAATAGTATTTGATGATATATTATAATTAGTCTTGACAATTGAAAGAAAAATTACGCTTACAGTTTTTTTTGATAATTTGTATAAGGGACTGTATATTTTTAATTCTAATAAATGGCTAAAAAGGGCCTAATATTTCGAAAGCAAAATGTTTAAAACGGAACGTAATAGAAAAAAACTGGGTATACAGTAAAAATCAGCACCAGAAAATTATATAAAATTTATATATGGGATGTCCATGGCAAAAATCGAGTAGGGTAGTGTAATACTACCAGTAGCTATAACATAAACTCAAATTACTAAGTTTTTCTTTATGTAAAAATGCTTGGGGGAAAAGTGCAGGAAAGCCATACACATTGGAGCGCAAGTGGTTAACCTTCCAAACGCAGGCGCAGACAATACTATTTTGCTTTTCTATTATATGTTCGGACGCTGCGGCACCACCATCACTACCAACACCTCCACCACCACCACCATCACCAGAAGCTTAAGCGGTTGCATTCAACAGAAAGTCAATCTCTAGAACCAGTACCCAGTACCATCGTCCCAGCTCACTCGAGCGTAGCTCAAGTCTACTCGTGGTCAACAAACTGAATTGCAGTCAAGTGCACTGGCGGCGACGCGCGGCCCCCTGTACACCGTCGCACCGAGGCTCATCAGCGCGCTTATTAACACCCGAGTCCATAACAGCGCATTTGAACCCAGTCGTTGATGTGCTTACCATCTGCGCCATCTTTCCGCCATCATCCGTACTTTTTTCGATTCCCACAATCACTTGTATGATTTTTATCTTAATGAATGTTTGATTAGAAATAAACTTGAAGAACCTGCAGAATTCACAGTTGCACCTGCAGAATTCACAGTGTTGGGCGAGGACTGTGGCGCTTCAGTACAGAGAGAGACTCCTCGGCAAAACTCGTTACAAATGTTGTGGGTTTGAGCGCGCAGCATCTCTCACTCGAGCAAAAAGTCCCATGGTCATCCGTCCAATTATATTCTTGGTAATTGTAATGTATTTACTGCCTGACAGAACTTTTTTTTATTATTATTTGTTTGTTTTTATTATATTTAAATTGTCACTTTAACTATTTCCGATTTTCATCGAGTAAATTTAAATCGTTGCAAGTAATAAAAAACTGTGTGCGATTAAACCGATTAACATGTCGTCGTCCTGCAGTTGTAATTTCGTAAATTTTTATTAAATACTACGAATATGTACACCAAAAAAAATACTGCATTAAAAATAAATAAAAATGTCTTTTAAATAAATACATATCGTCGGTGATACTGCAAAAACGCCTAACTGCCTGTGAAAATTACGCATAATTTGGTGTTATAATTGGGTTTTTAATGATATGTTGATCGGATAAATTAGATAAATGCCATTATAAGTTATGACATACTTAATTTTGTATGAAGTATGTGCAGAATTAAGACTGAAAATAGTTTTGTTTCTTCTGTAAAATTCATTTTGTTAGAGATATTCGAATGTAGATATGTGGTATGTAGATTGCAGTATTACTGACGATATATATTTATTTTTACTCAACTTATGTAGTTTTTTTTATGGAAAAAAACTGCAAAATTTTACAGCATTTCTTTACAAAATGGGAATACATTTGTATTAAAAATAACTAAATTTTACATTTTAATTTTAAAGAATCTGTATTTATTTTACTTTGTAGTGACAATTAATTTTAAAAATATATATTTTTAATTTTTTTATAATAAAAACATTTCTTTATTGATTCAAAAAATTATCTTAAAATTTTAATGGTACATCTCAAGTAACATTGCACTCCAACTTTTTGCGAAACTTTGAAGTGAAATAGCCTGTTGCTTATAGCTCATCCAGATGAATACTAAAATGTACTAAAAAAAAAGTTTTTTTGGTGATTTTTTCAAGTGTTGATTAGGTGGTCAATTTACATTATAAAATCAAAGTTAAATGTATTAAAATGTCGTTAACGAATTCCTTTTTATAATGTAAACAAGTTTTCTATCAAAATTTGATGCAGAAAATACATGTAGAATTTTTCTCAAAATTTGATAAAAACGTAGGTTGGGTCACTCAAAGTACGTAGGTAGGGCCACCCATTTTCTCTCACAAAGATTTTCCAAGCATAAAATTGCTCAAACGCAACTTTCATAGTGTTTTTTTTTAATATAGAGTGTCAGATCGAAACATGTTTAGTTAATTTTGTATGATTTTTCAATTTAGGGTTTTCGGTTCACATTTACGTATGAAAGCATCACTAGTTCATGATTTTGTAAGTTCCATCATCACTAGTTCATGATTTTGTAAGTTCCATTAAATGAAAAATAATACCGATTGGTTGAAAAACGATAATATAATAAAAAAAATTCATTTTCGGTCTTTTTTAAAAGGTGTTTAACGATTTTTCGTGGTGGGCCACCCAAGGGACCATTTTTTTTGTTCTTTAGAAAGTAAAGAAATTTTGTATGTAACCATAAAGATTTCTTCTATAAAAGATAGCCCATTAAGCCCACTAACTTGTTTGTACATAAAATGTTATAATCAAAATACAAAACTATGTCCAACCTACGGACCTTTCCCCTGTAGTACATATCGTCCTTGTAGAACTAAAAGTCACCAAATACATTTTTATGAAAATCTTAAATTTCAACTTTGTTAGGTACTATGTGCGAGAAAGAGATGGAAGATCAGCGCATTAAAACACATGAGTGCGAATGAGATGCCAATAGCATGCGTCATTCACGAAACAAGTAGAAGGTTCTCGAAACACGTCGAAGCTTGTCGAAACGTGTCGAACTGATGCATGCAGTATATAAGGGAGCCGCATCTGAGGTACAGCACTTCAGTAGTGATTGTAAAGTGGTCGAGTGCATCTCGTGTGATAAATGTCAAGTTAAATTGTGGACATGCAGCAGTTGTTAGAATTTGTTATTAGTAAAGTTGTTTATTAAAGTGAATTAATAAAGTTAATTGTTATAATTTATACCAAACATAAGAGTGTTTTTATTTTGTACACAATCCAGCGATACGAGCTCGTAGAACAGTTTTCCGTATACTGAATTTTCGTAACAATATATTGAGCTCATCGATCAAAAATTGAAAGATATATAAAGGTTTTTGTAAAGGAACAATTGGCATTTTGAAAATGTAGTTGGTGACTTTTAATTCTATAACTAAAGAAAAATATGCACATAAATAAATAAATAAATAAATAAATAAATAAATAAATAAATAAATAAATAAATAAAAAAATAAATAAATAAATATAGAAATAAATAAATAACAAAATAAATAACAAAACTATTTTCCTGATGACGAGATGAAAGTGTCACTAAGCATAATCAGTTCTGACGCCTCAAAGGAATGACAAGTACTTAAATTTTTGTTTTTAGTTAAAACACATATGAATTATATACCAGCCTAATCTAGCCTAAAACCATAACGATGGCATCTTTACTGATGGCAGTAAGAACTCCCTGAAAAGAATACAGGCGGCGAACGAAAAATAAGACTAAACAACATTAAAGGTGCCGAGCTCTCAATGTTTCATTGTATGTATGGCAATAATAAGCAGACAAACAATTATATATTCCGTACATCGGTTCGACCTTTCATACATCGGTTCTACAAGTTTCGACACGCTTTGACACGCATGTTTCGAGAAACTTCTAACTTCTCTTGAATGCTACATACTAATTGCATCTCATTCGTGGGTTTAAACTGCTATGTTTTAATGCGCTGATCTTTTATCTCTTTCTCGCACATAGCCTCAATTCGCTGAATGATCGACCGTCTCTTTTTAACACATTGGTTAGTGAGCTGAATTTTCATGCACTTTGCACCTATTTTCGTAATAATATGTTATTCTGCAGAGTTCACAACTTTTATTTTCGCGTTTTTTTTTCAAAACCAAAAAGATGCATCAGTTCAATCAGTTGGTTCAATTAGTTGGCATCACTATTTTTCGTTTAGGTCAGATATGTTCTTCGTGTTTCCACAAGAATTTGAAATAATTAAAATAAAAGCAAAAAAACAAAACAATAATTCAGATTCTACAATATGTAGAGAACAAATTTTCAAGTAGTCAATTTTAGTCAAATAAAAACCAATGTAATTCAAATATTTCAAAATGTAGTAAACCAACATTTTTCAAAATTACTACAGTAATTTTTTCGGTGTAGCAAACGGAAATCTGTATGACTTGAAATATTCGACTCAAAGTATGTAACTACTTTTTCTCGTAAAAATTTCCAATAACATATATGCGAAAATATATAAGTATTTTACTGATGTTCACATTATTCCAAGAGAATAACGAGAATAGTGCCCCAGGTCCATTCATTGTCCTCTAGTTTAGCATAGTATCCATTTCCAATTAGCTCCGGGAATCATACAGTTTATCGGAATACTTTAGAATAAAGAGAAAGAAGTCTATCATTTCTTGTGTAATGTAATTTTAGAAAATGGCAAACGACTATTTCGATAAACTTATGCTGTAGCAATTGAAAAAAAAACTTAAATCCGTTTATAATCGTTTAGTTTTTAAAGGTATAATCGAAACCATTAAATTAACTGATATACATAACAGATATCGGGTTTGGTCAATAGAATGGAATTTTGGTGAATGGAATAAATAATATGTAGCTCAATTTTATATCTGTTTCTGGTGTTTAAAAAAATGTAGATGGTTTTTTTATTTACATTAACTTTGATAACGTGAATTTTATTAAGGATAAATGTTTCAGTGCTAGTTTAAACTTAGTTTAAACTCTTCCACATTTTTAAAACGTTCATAATTCCTAATCAAAACAGGCGAATGTCTTTAAATTTTACAGACAGATAGACAATTAGTAATAAAGTAATTTGTCATTTTAAATATTTGTGATATGTTGACTTTAGACGAAATTACATCTAGTTTAAACTACGTTTAATTTCAAAATGTGACTGAAAAACTGAATCTAAATTAATTTTAAGATTCAAATGATTTGAAATCTTTATTCCATCATTTTTTTTAAAACGATAAGAATTAAAACAAGAAAAACATAGTCAATATGAACAACGCATAGTTTCATGACTATGTATTCTACTTGGAAAGTACATTCGGTTTTAATTTGAATCCTCTGAAATGTAGTCAATTTATTCGTAATTCTTTTTTCGATTTCAATATATTGTCCCAATCTATGGTATTCATTTTTAATATATAATTTCAATAGTACGTAAATCAATTTGCAGTATTGATTGCTTCCAACATATTTGTCATTTGTTTAAGTGCATTGTAATGTTTGGTTTTATTGTCGCGTGTGTCATTGCACCAAAGTAAAGTTGAACCATTGACATTATCGCACATGTTATGTCTGTGTTAATGAAACATTTTTCATTTTCATTTAAAGTCAATTTTAAATGGAAAATGTTAATTATGGCAGAGAGTTAAACGACTGACCAGGGGGCCTGTACCGAACGAAACACTAATTAGCGACAAAGAAAAACGAAAGTGCAACATTTACTTAATTGCAACGATTACTTGTGGCATATTATATCAGTTTTGTTGGACATTATCGCTGTACGCAAAATAAGCAAAAACAGTCATTTAAATTATTATGAACTACTGCATATCGACGTCACGAAATGCAAATCCAACGATTAACATTCACACTTGGCTGCCTGGCTATAATGTGGATGGATTCAGATGCGTTGATTAAACACTGCAAACACAAGCAAAAGCACAATGCAGTGGTGAACAACCCAGTGGGCCATGTCTTGAACACATCTTTGGTAAAAGACTATGGGATTCTTAGAGAATATTTACCCTATAAAGGTTATTATATAATAATAATAGTTTGGCGCTACAGTCCTGTTTAGCACCTCACCATTTTGAGCTGTGCGTGTTATATTTGTACTCAAATTGGAGGGACCTACAGTTTATTGCCGAATCCAAACGGAGGGTGATAGCTTTTCATAGGCAATGTTTTACTCTCGTAGGTTTGCCATTTACTGCCGAGAGGTAGCCCGGTATAGAAAAATGTTTCTATGGAAAGATGTTGTTAGCCCCAGTCCGGGGTCCTTTCGGCTCGCAGTCCAACCCTATAAAGGTTACGTATTCCCAAATAAGGTAAATGTCGTGTGAGAATCCCGTAGCCTACGGTGCATCGCGGTCGCCAGAACCTGTTGGTCATGTTGGTGATAAAATACAGTGATCACTTCTCGATGATGTTCGTAGCACAATATTTATTTACAAAAATTCATTTACAAAAATTTCTATAAATCTACCAATTTTTAATCGATGATCTCAATTATTTTTACCACATAATAAGAATGTAAATCTATTAGTTGATTCTTCAACTTTAAAATTGTATCAATTACTTTTTATAATATTAATCAACAAACTCGAAAATTAAGTTTTTCATAAAAAATTATTTGGTGACTTTTCGTTCTACAACGACGATATGTAATTTAGAAGATATAGATATCTTTTGTCATAATTATAATTTATATTATTTTACTGATATAAAACACAGTAACTCAAGTTGCTGTATTTTGTTCAAGGTAATATGCAACGTTTTCTAACAGTAACTGATGTTTCTGTCATATATACTATGAAATATATAAACATTCTTGAAATCAAAGAATTTCCAATTTCAATTTGTGAGATAATGTAGAATGACAGAAACTAGCCGAATACACAGAAAATTAAAAAATATAATTCCACTTTGGATACTAAATTGGAAAATAAAACACGGTAACTTTAGTTATTATGTTTTGATTTTGACTACAATCTACTGAATACATTTCTTTACGGTAAAACATATTTAAATATTTATTTAAACATGTCTTTAAGATTTTGTTCATAAATATGTTTGTCTACTGGGACACCGTTTACGGCACACGACACACGGAAGGAAACGACTACATCTGAACTACACCTGAACCGGATGTTATTTGGCGACAAACAACTTCATGCTTCGTGGCATTTTGTTCGATAACTCATAGTCGAGTCCGTCTTCATTTGGCTTATAACAATATCAACAGAGCAGTTGTCGGTATTTGTTCACAGCTAATATGAATAATTTAATTAAATTACTTTTGGTATTGATTTCAAAAACTATGATATCTATAACATATAAACCGAAAAATGTGTAGTTAGAAAAAAAAAACATTTGTATTATTTTAAATTATTTAATTTATAATAAGGGGATTCATATCAACCGTGTATAATAGTGAAAATCCCGTAAATAGTAGAGCTTGTTGTAGACAATATTTTACGCCCAACTCATACATTTAATTTTCGATTTTTATGTGGAATAACGTAAATAATATATTTGCATAAACATTTTGCTCCATTTGTTATTTATTTGTCAATCAATTATTTATACGTATGTTTTAAGTGAATTAACCAGGAATTCAAATGAAAAAAATTTAACTCACTATGTTCCGCAAAGCAATAACTACACCCAGGAGAAAATTCCCTCAAATCCCATTAAAATTGGTCAATAGGACAATTATTGATTTAATAGTATACAAAAAATAAATCTTTTCATATAAACAATGCCATGGTATTTTCTAGTTTTTATGGTATTTTCAGATAAAATTAATAATTTATCCTATTGACTATTTTTAATAGTAAAAAACTATTATTTATATAGTATCTTTTTGTGGGTGTGTATTTACGAGAACGGAAAATTGCGTCATTGACATGAGGCCCCTAATATGTATTCAAATATATTCTATATTCAACAGTAATATTTTACATTTTTTTTTGTATTCATTTAGTTTGTGATCAAAATTAAAATGTTGGGCAACGTTTCTATCGTATTTCATATAAAATTTCTAAACAAATGGTTTTTGATTTGTCTCAGTACAAATATTTTTTTCAAATGAATTCTATTCCTTTGCCTTGATTCTATTCCATTGCCTTGATTTAAACGATTTTAATTCGATTTGTGACATCGAATTCAATACCGTACGTTTCAAATTTTATATAAAATTTGATCATGGCCGGTTTCAAAAATTGATAATATATAATAAAGTACACAAAACCTCAGGGTATGTATTAAAAATATCCATTACTTGTGTCAATGGCCTTTTATATTTTCTACAAAACATTAAAGCTTTAGGTCAAATGTTACCCTCTTTGAAAAATTTCGAAAATCTAAAAGTAATTCGTCAAAAATAAGCCACATGAAAGGAAAGGTTCAAAATGAAAATAAAACCAGCAAGGAAGATTAGGAAATTTTAAAGTACTGATGTTGTGATAGTTGATGTTATGAAGTTAGTAAGAATAATGAAAGTTATAGTCGGTCTAAGCCGACTGTAAATACCCTACACAGATGTGTGGTTACCATTTAAAGTGGTATATAGGTCACCAGGGTATACGAATCCTGAAAACAACTACAAACCTTAAATCGCTGAAGAATGTCCATTCATTTTATTCCCATATTTACAAATGGGTAGGTGTACCGAATTTCGATTTTTTTTGGACACCACAAGTCGGTTCGCGGGAAAACATTTTCATGTATTTGAGCATGAAGTTAATATATATTTTGCCAAAAAAGTTTCACTTAAGCCCGTATAAAGAAAAATTGATCTGTAGATGTAAATTTTATATGAGGTATTTATAGAAGTGGTCGGATCACAAATCACAATGGACCGATCGCGCCAATTCGCACGTACAGGGTATGTATATAAGTAATCTAAATTAGGAGTTTCATTGATCAACTCTTCAATTTTTTTAGTAGTAGTGATTTCAACATACAGACGGACATCGCGGACTCATTACTCAGGAGGTCTAGCTGATCAAAAATATAAATACTTTTCCATACAGGATATGCTTCTTTCTGGGTGTTATAAACGGCGTACCAAACGGAATATACCCTTTCACTCCTAGTGTAGGGTATATAGAAAAGTTTAATATCCCAGCCGGCCAATATACCAACTTTTCGCAAATAATGAATAAAACAATCGTGTACGAGAATCGTGAATGATTCGAAAACGCATACAGTTTCGTTATGATATATGATACATTTTGAATCATTTATGATCATAAAATATGTTAATGTACTCGCTATAATCAACGAACGAATTCAAAAAATATTGTTACAAGTATTGAAAATTTCTTGCATTTTTTAAAAGAATTTTGATTAGAAAAACAGTACTAAATTTTGATAATATTTTTTATTATATAAACATTCAACAAATACGAGCCATCATTGACATACATCATCATATTTTACAAACAAAATTATTGAAATTAATGATTATTTTGAATCGACAAACAAACGTAATTTATGATAATCATAAAAAATGTGTGTTGATGCCGACTGGTATATGTGTTGCTCGTACTTATTTAATAAATGTTTCTACACACAAAAACTATCTCAGATCTTATATGCATTATTAGAAAATATAGATTTTTTTTAAATGAAACATAGACGTTAACTTTTAAATTACCGATACAGATTTAGCTTATGTATTGAAATCAGTTCGACGTGTTTCGTTCAGTCTAGTTAAGTTCAGTTTCCTTTCTTTTCTTTTTCTTTAATGTAGGACTGTGTGACGTAGCATTCAAGTTCTTGCAATTTTAAATATGTCGAATATAATTAATTATGCTATACAGACATCTATATTTATAACCAGTAAAAAAAAAATACCAAAAAGAGCTTTACTTATCTAACATATTACAATTTCCTAAAATGGCATATGTTTGATTTAATT
This sequence comes from Dryomyza anilis, assembly GCA_951804985.1. Lineage (NCBI taxonomy): Eukaryota > Metazoa > Arthropoda > Insecta > Diptera > Dryomyzidae > Dryomyza > Dryomyza anilis. The sequence continues at coordinate 67,830,373 of OX638133.1, forward strand.
TATTTATATGCATTCTCTTCAAATCATTTGGAGGTAATTTTTAAATTCTTTATAAAACTCACATTCAATTATGAGAATTTTTGTCAAAAAATGAAATTTTATGTTCAAATAACATTTGTCTATCGAAAATAAAACCATTTACGGTATCATCTTGATATGTTTAATTTATTTTAATTTAATTTAGTTTAATTTTTATCGAAAACCCTATCGTTTTCTTCTCATTACATCATTATCATTCCATATCGATATTGTTTTAATATCGTAAAAAATAATTTTTGATTTGCTTTCTAAAATAATAATAATTACCATATGATTTTAAATATTTTCGTAAACTTTTTTATAATTTTCCACTTTTTATACTTTCATACATCACATATTTAAATTTGTAACTTGAAATATTACGAAATTTTTAAAATTTAATCATTGTACATTCTCAGCAAATACTTTCTATTAAGAAAATCCTATTTGCACAACAATTCAATATCTTTTTATTTTATTTTTATTTTAACAACCAGTTGACTTTACACGCACTCCCAACTACCTCACCAATCGCGACGTACTGTGAAGAAGCCCACATCGACGGAATAACTGTCGAATGATAAGACGAAACCGAAAAAATGTTGATAAAAATAACAACTTTGCAATCCAAAAATGCTACATGGTTTTGGTATTTCTTTTTTAATTTGTAATACTTTCAGTGTTGGTGATATTTCATAGCACCCTCTTTTCAGACCCCCTCTCCGTCTACGTAGACAACATTGCGATAAGATAAAGAAAATTGAGTTTAGTTGTTGAAATGGCAACAAACCTATTGGGTGACAGGTGCGAAAAGCATGGGCGTGCACTGAAATTTCTTTAGGAAAATCCGAAACATTTGATTTTTATTAAAAATCGTCCACACTACATTTTGTCTATTGTGAATAATATTACGTTCGAAAACATATATAAATATAAATGTTCCGGTTCCATAAAACTCAAAGTCCTTTCGGGAACTTGTGCAGTATTAATTCTTTGTCTATCGTAGTCGGGTTTTTTGTCTATTAAACTAGAGGTTGGACTCATCAGAAGAACTTGTTATCATAGTCTCCTATATTACAATTTCTTGAATATAAAAAGTGATTTGCAAACACAAAGTAAGAGGAATCAATGAATTATGGATCTAGTTTTACTTATCATATATAATTTAATTGAATTATGAAAATTTAATATGTTATGCAATAAATAATAGGTACACATTAAAATCAATAGTTTTTGTGTTTCACTGGTCATAACTTCGGTCAGATTATTCCGAATTTCATAAAGTTTTTTCAAAATATTAGCTAAAGTATTATCAATGGAATATAAATGAAATTGGATCGATAACTCAAATCTGTAAAATGCTACAGTCCAAAATATATAGAAAAACACGAAAATATATGCATTACGTAATAACTCAAAAACTTAAGGCAATCTGAAAAAACTGAGTATGAGGTCGTGATTGGAATCTTGAAGTCCATCGTAAAATCGTAATTAGATCGTGGATAGTTAAAAAAGGCCTCTATTTGTTGTCTAGTGTAATTATTATATTTTTAAAAAACTTTGTACTAAAATAAGCACAAATCATGTTCACAAAACTTTCACATTGTCTATAACTGTTCAAAATTGTTTCCCCATTGCCTTCCGTTTGCGACGCCCATGGTAACCGGAGCTAGAACGAAGAATAATAACGTCGACTCCATAATTACGTTGAAATAAAAGAATAGTAAACTTATTTCCAATGTACATGCTGGCGTGGATTTTTAATAAGAGAATCATTCACGAAATTAAAATTCATTTTTTAGTTATCTCTATCTATCTTGGTCGGTCATATAAAATTCCGTAACTACATAATGTCTCCAATTCCATTAAAAGAGTGAAGTGATAATACTAAAAAATGCATTATTTGTCAATTTTTAAAATTCTTGTTCATTTATTTATTGAGAGATTTATATAAATAATACATAATGTAAATATAAATTCCGTCACAGATATGACTTTGAATCCAAAAACAGTAAAATTTTACAAATAATTTTTGTCGAATGTAAATGTCTTTTATATTGCTTAATTAATTGTCAAAATTAATTGACATATATCACATTTTATTATTTTTATTAGAAAAAAAATTAAATAATCGACCAACATTGCAAAATCACGCAATTCCTTAGCAACTTCGTATACATTTTTGAACTAATATTTACGACCAATTGAAATAAAATAATAATATACTGAGAAAAAGTAAACTTTTAAAATCGAGAATTCATGACATGCCCCTAAAAGTATGCAGCATGTTCACTGTGAAATACAATGTAAAATGCACACAACATACATCTAGGGGGCAACATTTACGCGTGAAACAGAAATTTTGTGTTCGATGTCACACTGCCATATTATTCATAGCCCCTATTTGCGGGATATCATTATATAAAATCAAAATAATAAGCAGTAGTAATGTTCATAGATGGTGGCCATTAGTAAAATATTGTCTTTAGCAAGTACAACATATCATTCCAAACGGGAACTAGAGAAATATAAAATTGAAAATTCAAGAATAAAGGTAAAATAATAATACAAAATATAATTTTTAGTACAAAATTATATTTTGTACTAAAATATAATAAATAAAAATAATAACAAAACTGTTTAAATTGTTTTAAATTTTAATAAAATTGTTTTAAATTTTGTGTTAATAACAATTGTTTTAAATTAAATGAAATTGTTTTAAGATGTATTTTATTGTCGTTTGTTATTAATTTTAACACAATTTCATTTATTTTAACATATTTTTTATCAGTGCACAAGTTGTTTCTTTGTTCTAAATAAAAGGCAAACGAACAATTCACGTAAAAATTTCACGTGTTTTTTTCATCATCCGTAATCGGAAAAATAAATGAAATGACGGAATTATGGTTTTTAGCATTACACAATTATCTATAATAATATATTCGACATTATTTTAAACTAAACTTTTCGTAAGAAAAATTGTTGTTGTGAGAATTGTTAGAGAAGTTATAAGAATTATGAAAGTTATAGTCGGACTAAGTCGAATATAAATAACCTACGAATATGTGATAATGTGTGTGGTACATATTAAAGTGGTTCAGAAGTCCCCAGGGTTTACGAATCATGAAAAGATCTGAAAACTTGCAATCTTGAAATAATTTTCTTTCTTTTGAGTACTCATATGTACGAATGGATAAGTTCACCCGTAGATGCCCGTGTTATAAGAGGTATTTGAACAAACGTGTTCGGTTCACAGGTCTCAATCGGCCGATCATGCAAATTTTTGATATCAGACAGCGAATAAAAGTTATCCAACTTCGTAGGTTCATTAATCTCGCTGTTATAGTTTTAATGTATTCGCGATTTCAACAAATCGACTCATAAGGTCATGCTGATCAAACGGCCCATTAGGTTTTAAAATCGGCATACCAAACTGAATATTCCCTTTTACTCTTGTCAAAATATAATATAAAATTCTTGGTTCTACTTATACAGCAAAACATTCAAAAAAGCGATAAACATATTTGTAGGAGACAGCTGGAATTATTTTTCAGACACCCCTACACAAATTTTTTGGCAGTTTAGAAACACCTTTTAGGCATATTTCAAGCAGACAAAGGTATGTTTTTGTCCTGCCCTTCCCAAAATATTCTTTTTATCTGTTTGTTTGCCTGAACTATGCCGGAAATATTCCTGAATAATGCCAAAAATCTCGGGCAGCTGTTGTGTTTTAATATTATGTTTAGTTCCAGTAGAATTTATGATAAGGTCATGATCGGCAACTGATCATTGCATTTTAGCCTTACCATAACCCGACTAGTTTTATAAACAATAATTCGAGCCATAATCATGTATACCATAATAGGATAAACTTCGACTAGGAAAGGACTATTAAAAAATATTATGAAAATACTAACATATTTGGAATTTAGTAGTTTTAACTGTATAAGTACTATTTTTATTAACAATCCCGAAATTTCATTTCGATACTGATCGGTCATGGAACTAGTAGAATTATGACATGGTAAAAATACAATGACAGGTTCCAGATATCGATCTCTAAGAAAGAAGTATTTCAGGGTTTAAGACACACATAATAATAAATATTTCACTGTATACTGTGATGCAAATGTATAATGCAAATTTACATTAAATAAATATTTTAATGAATTTTGTTTTAAATATTGTTTTGTATTGTATCGCAATCTCTGTGGTGTATCGTCAGACAAAAACAATTTATGCCAAGTATGTTAGCCCGTAATCTGCTGCTTAAACCTACTTTAATATCAGGAATTTACTTTAAATGCCACAACAAAGCTGCTCCGCTGTTCCAACCAAATTGCAGAAGGCTCCGAAGAAGTGGAAGCTGCGGTGGAGTGCAATTGGAGGCAACAACATGCTACAGCAGTTGCTGTGAACATATCTGACGCTTGTAAACATAGAGCCGAACATCCGAACGACCTACCTACCAACCACCCACCCGCCAATTCCCCATGTGACCCACTCTGCCAGGCGACAGTGTGTGCCTCGTGCATCGCTTATGACTTATTTAATGCCTTTTGCTGTAAAACGTAAAAGCAGGAAGCGATTCTTCAAGACGACTTCTTTGCCAAGCATCGAAAAGGCAGCAAAATTGCCGGCAGCAGATGGCGCAATGAATTCTATCGCTGCTACACACACAGCTGCTGATGTATTTAGCACAACAGCAGCGACTCCAGAGAAGACAGACAGACAGCAAATTACGGATTGAGTGAAAATGGAAACAAGTTAAAACGTGTTTGGAAAAGAAAGTTAAGATTGCTGCGAAAATTTAATCAGTTTGTTTGCCATCCTCGTGCATTGAATCTGGAGTTGAAACACGGCCGCAGGAGACGGGAATAAACCGGGCGTTGCATCAATTTGAAGTTTGAAATATTGAAGCCACAATCTGTGCACGATACACACATTTGGAGTAAAAATACTGATGTTAATTATGGGTTTTTAATTTTTAATAATCTGTTTTTGATTAATGTTTGTGCATCAAAGTAAAATGGTGCACGCAGAGAAAATGCATTGCAAGAGGCTTATTTTTAATTATGAACGTGTTTACTTTAAAATGATTGCGGCAATGAGACGCAGAGAGCATCATGTTAGACTCAATTATATTTCTGTTGTCTATTTTTTTTTGTATTTGCTATTTCAACATCAAGTTGACGTATTACCCTAGACCCTAAATGAGTGCGTTTGCGTCATTTAACTGTCAAAACCGGCACATTTTCAATAATTTTCCATAGACTGGGGTTTATATATCGCGGATTTTGTATTTTGGATACCATATATATTTGGATGCATTTGAATATATGAGTTTTGATTGAGCCTTAAGCAATATAATTGTTTATTATTCAAACATAGATATGGTTATTTTAAGCCTTTTGTATAATTTTTTTAAATCCCGGGATTCAAATTTTGTAGTCCCGAAATTTCGGGATTGAAAAATAGTCCGGGATTTACATCCCTACTCTCGACAGTGAAACCGATTACATATTCTTTTTGCCACAAACATCCTACATTATATATTTTTCCAAGTGTGAGCTGAATTCGCATTATCGATGCAAAACTACAACGACGAATCGAATAATTTAAAAGCTTAATATAAGCGTGTGCTTGAATTCGCAATGATTAAAAATAAATTATGATTGGTTAAATAATAATTTTAATATACAAATAAATCAGAAAAGTGAAATATTATTAAAAAAAAAGTATAATATTAAATATATACAGATAATATTTAAATTATGGCAAAAGGGTACATATAATAAACTTCTTATATTTAAAATGTGTGTTGCATTCAAACAATTACACCACTATTTTATCTAGTACCCATAAAATTTAAATTAATAAAGTTTCAAGGTCCTTGTTTCTGATGTTAAAATATGGAAAATGCGCACAATTTATTTGTGGACCCTCATCATAGATAATACATAACTTTGCCTTGGATCCATAATATCTTATATTCATAGGGTTTATTAAGGATATACCATATAATAATTATCAGGACGATGACGATATTATTTTGTTTTCCGATATAATGTATTAACGTATAAATATACGTATTAAGTGTATTCAATTTCAGAAGTAGGTATTTACAAAAAAATACTACATCTGCAGTTACTTTTATAACATTATGTATATATTTGAAAGTATTAATATTTATGTATTGTTATAAATATAAATGTTGGCTAATCCGTCATCCTAACAAATATATACAGGGTGTTTGGTTCATCGATGTCAATAATTCATGGGATAAAATAAATGTATATTTTAGCACCCCGTTTCTTAAATACCCTGTATCTGTATTTTAGAAAAGCATATTACTGACATAACCTAGTCAATCCAATTGATTATAAAGTATAATCTGTTTATAAATGAATATCAATTTTCAACTCATGTTTTAGACAATTAAATTACCTTTCCAATGATATATCACATTTTCGAACCCCATGATATTTTCCTTTTTAAAAATTTACTTAAAGTTTAATTTTATAAAAATAAAAATTCAAATTTTGATTTCGATTTTGTCATTGATTTTCTCAAATTGTCGTTTCGAATTACCCCATTTTTTTTCTAAAATATAATGACCAGTTTATTTCCATTACTTTCTAAGCAATTAGAGTGAATTTAAACTGTTAAGTTACACCCAGAAAAAAATTCCCTCAAATCCCATTAAAATTGGTCAATAGGACAATTATTGAATTAATAGTATACAAAAAATAAATCTTCTCGTATAAACTTTGGCAATGTCATGGAATTTTCTAGTATTTTCCGATTAAAATAATTATTTATCCTTTTGACTATTTTAATAGTAAAACTTAAACAGTGGCGATCTTTTGAATTGGTGGTTAAAAATTTCAAATAATCAAAAAATAATCTGAGATACAAAAATTATTAAAAAAAAAATTAAATAAAAAATAATCGGATTGTATTCAAATAGTCTGAAAAAAATCAAAAAAAAAAATGTGAAAATAGTCAAAAAAGGAGTCCGATTACTAGTTTTTGATTCTTTAAAGTAGACGCGAAAACAATCAAAAAATATACTAGGAATCAAATTACATTTTGATATTTTCTAATCTTAATCAAAATTTTTGACTACTACACAGAAAAAAAAAATTCTTCAATATGATGAATTTATTCATAAATATTATGAATTTTTTCACCAACTACCAGTTTCATCATATTGATACCACCGTTCATTAAATGACATATTAATGAATGCATTCATTATATATATGAACAAAATATTCAATACAATGAATTTGAATTGTCATATTAATGAATTTGTTCATAATATTTTTTCAAAACATTTTTTTTTGTAAAATAAATCAAAAAAAAGTGTTGTAAAAATTTTATTTAAAAAATAACAGACAAAAATTTTATAAAAATTATCTGAAAAAAAATTTTTAGGGAAGAAAAATAGTTCCGAAAAAACATTTTTCCAAAAAAAAAATTTTTGTTCGAAAAAAAAATTGTTCGAAAAAACAATTGTTCGAAAAAAATTTGTTCGAAAAATAAAATTTTATTCGAAAAAAAAATTGGTTCGAAATTAATATTATGAATGGTTCTTCAATACAATGAATCATGGTTTGAAGAACGGAATTCATCAATATGATGTACATTTTTTTTTCTGTGTACTATTAAAGAATCGTAATCGTTTAATAGCCATTACAATATTATGAAAATATATCATGCGTCAACCAACACTGGTCGTTTTATCGATCATTTTGTATAAATTTGGTTTTAACCGAATTAAGTTGGTTGTTACAACTGATATATTCATTCTTTTGACCTCATGTCGAAATATTTATTTTTTGTGTGTTGTTTTTATAATACTACACACAGAAAAATCCTCATTTGGCATGAGGTTAATTGAACCAACGTTTCAGTGTTGCAACCGAAATACATTTGCTGTAACCTCATGTCATTAAAATGAACGTGCCATTTTTTTTACTCTAACCGAAATGTTGGTCCGCGCAACTGCACTTTCGATTGTCGTAACATTATGCTTGCATTTTTCATTCTGCCAAAATTTTAGGTTTGTGTATTTGTTACGGCAACTGAGTACGTTATTGTATCAACAAAAGAAATGACAAATGGCAACTCATGTCTATCAACAGTTAAATAAACGTCAAAAATCTTCACAAACGTAAAACGCGAATAAATATATGAAGATAAATAAAATATTAAATTAATTCAATACAAATTCCTCTTTAGCTAGTGAAATATAATATAAATAAAAAATATGTGACCATATGTGGCATTAAAAAATTTTTGTATTTTGTTTAATTATGGTGAAATAAAATATTAGATGTGTCTTCATACTGTTTTCAGGGAACAGGAATTAATAGAAATACTTTTTGAAATATGCGTGACATATTTACGCATCAAAAATTCATATAGAAACATTTACATAAAAAAATTTTATATGTTAAAAAAAGTCTTAAAATAAAATTTCAATTGGAGGTCGGCATGCTTGCTGAATTGGAAGTTTTAACAACCTCATGCTTGCTGACTAGAAAGTTGGCACACCTGATTCTAGCTGACAAGGAGGTTGGTACAACCTCCTAATCAGCATGTTGCCGCAACCGAATAATTCGGTAGGGGAATTTAGTTGGTTGCCGCAACAAATCAGTTTTCTCTATGTAACGATGCAATTGCGATAGAATAAAAGTAAAACATTAAAATTGTTCAGGGTTTATTTAACAATTTATTTAACAAAAAAATAAAACGAATGAAAAGGCTTTACAAACACAATACAAAACAATTAACAGTTAAAAGCGAAATGTCAAATAAATCGAACTTAACACAGATAGCAAAATATAAAACATTTTGTAAATGACCCCATTTTGTTCAACTATTATTACTTTAGTTATATATGTATTTGTATAATGTGAATGTAAAAAATTAGCATTAAAAAAAAAAATAAATGCAACTGAATTGAAAATAAAAAAAAGAAAGAGCTCAAATATGAGTTAAATTTGTACGAGGCCTCAGATTAATTTGATCAAGATAAATGCAATAAACATTTTTTGTATATGGGCCATTCCACACCAAATCGACGAAAAAAGTCAAATTTGAGATTTTACCTTTTCGATTTTAATAAAATGTTAACAACTGATAAAGGGTATCGAGACATGCACTAACCATTTTTCTATTAGCTCTATTAGCTTTAAAACGAATCATCAATGAGATTTCTAATATTTCTAGTTCAAGAGATATTTAAATATGAACAACCATACGAAAGTGATTTTTGGCCCTTTTTTTCCAACTTTGAGCCACTGTATCTCTAGAAGTAGTGGTCGGAAAAAATAAAAAAAATTGGTTAGTGAATGACTCAATATCCTTTATCAATTCCCAAAACTTCATTGAAATCGAAGAAGGTGAGTTCCAACCGCTGGTCGATTTGGTGTGGAATGGCCCATATATATTTTTCCAATTAGCGGTGATTTAAAGAAAACTGTTATTCCTTATCATCGCTGAACAACTACAATCAAAAACTACTTTTACGATAAACTGCATTACTTACTTTGAGCCGCAAATGTGCCGGCTAATTGCAGCCAGAGGACAGTGTGACTGCTTGACAGATAAGACAGAGAAGAAGCTCTGACGATAGCATTGCATACGACTGGAATATACTGTGGCAACACTAAACGCGCATTAAAAATGCAACATAACAACATGATATTCAATTAAGAGATTTAATTTCCCCTAAAGATGAAATTTATGAGTTGCTATGGTTGCTGCTGCCGCTGCGTTTCTTGAAACCAGCTAAACACATTGCATTCGCTTGCACACATGTGGCAACGCTATACGTAGCAATACAGCGAAACAGCGGCTTCTGCCGTAGTGCTACGGGTAGCAATGTTGCACCGCAAGTTTGTGGCAACCTTGCTGAGCTCACGCGCAGTCAGCAGATGAGACAAACTTGCGAACAACCAAGAAAAACCACATTTTCTAACGAGGAAAAAATAAGGTAAACGCTGTAATTGCCCATTTCTAGAGAATTGTTTTTCACTCTACCACGAAAAAATTAAGTTAATGGTCTCTCTCGCTCCTATGTGCTCTCTTCACGGATATAAAACTCGGATTTGATGCAAAATGTTAGATCTTAGAATATTTCCAGATACATTTTTTAAATGGAGAATAAAAAAAAATTTAAATTAAATGAAACCGATATAGAACTTTGGTTCTTGGAATTGATTTAATACCTTTGGTTTACTTTATGCAGATACGAAACCCATAGTTGAAACTGTTATACAAAAATTTCAAATAAACCGACGTCAAGGTTTATTGTCTCATATTTAAATTGTTCCATAATTCCATTTAAAAACTAAACCTGAACCGAAACGATGGAGAAACCCAAAATTGAAACCTTTTTTAGTTTGGGTTTCAATCAATGTGTATTTCGATTTAAATGTTTTTTCGATTAAAATTTATATATTGGACAACAAATATAAAAATGAAATCATTCACAGAACTTGAACGGATTGACTACGATCAGGGGTAGAAAGCGGAACTATAAAAAGATCGTTTGGCAATCGTTCCGATATTGTTTCGTTCCGGAACGAACGAAAAGCAAAAGTTCCGAGCGCAAACGTTTCAGTCGGAACTTTTGCATACAAAAAACGTTCAAATCGTTCCTATCGCCATAGGCGTGCATACTGGTGCGAAAGTGGAACTTTTTTGGATGAATCTGTTCCTGTGGGCCTAGATACGCATACTGGTGCGTCATTGGAACTTTTTCGGGTGAATTACTTCCTGTGGGCCTAGCTACGCATCCAATTGCGTCATTGGAACTTTTTTGAGTAAATCGCTTCCTGTGGGTCCAGATACGCAACCAGGTGCATCATTGGACCTTTTTCGGGTGAATCTCTTCCTGTGGGCCTAGATACGGAACCTGATGCGTCATTGGAACTTTTTTGGGTGAATCTCTTCCTATGGGCCTAGATACACAACCAGGTGCGTCATTGGAACTTTTTTTGGTTTATCTCTTCCTGTGGGCCTAAATACGCATCCAAGTGCATCATTGGAACTTTTTCGGGTGAATCTCTTCCTGTGAGCCTAGATACGGAACCTGGTGCGTCATTGGAACTTTTTTTGGTGACTCTCTTCCTGTGGGCCTAGATACGCAACCAGGAACGTCATTGGAACTTTTTTGGGTGAATCTCTTCCTGTGGGCCTAGATTCACGATTCACCCAAAAGACGCACCTGGATGCGTATCTAGGCCCGCAGGAAGCGATTCACCCGAAAAACTTCCATTGACGCACCTGGTTGCGTATCTAGACCCACAGGAAGCGATTCACCCAAAAAAGTTCCAAAGACTCACCTGGATGCGTATCTAGGCCCGCAGGAAGCGATTCACCCGAAAAACTTCCAATGACGCACATGGTTTCGTAACTAGGCCCTCAGGAAGCGATTCACCCAAAAAAAGTTCCAATGACGCACCTAGATGTGAATCCATACCCATTGGAACTTTTAAACGGAACGAATCAATCGTTCTTCATCGGAACGTTCTTTGTCGGAACGATTCAAACGTTTTGTGTATGCAAAAGTTCCGAGCGGAACTTTTGAGCAAAAGTTCCGATTGAAACATTTGCGCTCGGAACTTTTGCTTTTCGTTGGTTCCGTTCCCAACCCCTGAATACGATTAAAATACGTATATATTCTTAAAAAAAATACACAATTCCGGAACAGCATAAAATATATTTTCGATCTAATTGAACTTTTATTAATATTTCGATCGGATATTAGAATATTCCGAGAATACAAACATTTTAAATATTGCAAACTGTTATTCATCGCATTAAAGAACAAATGTACAACATATTGAAGAATTTTGTTCATCAAACCATATTTATTTGAATATCATAAATCTTATAAGAATTATAAATACGATTTTAGTTTAATAAATGTAATCTTCAATATGATGAATCTGATTATTGGTGAAATTTATAACATATTTATTTTAAAAATCTGGAAAATCATCAAAAGTATTTTTCGCTCTGTGTATTGATATAATTTTGACATATTGTTCAGAGTATTTATTAAGGCTATTAAAAAGTTAAAATTTAAACTTAAAGATTGATTTTTAAATATAATCAATATTTGAATTTTTAAAGTTTATTAAAAAAATAAATTTTTCAAACAATTTGTTCATCCACAGACTACGTAGTAGTGCTATATTATATTTCAATTTCTAGCTAAATTATTCCAGTTTTGTGATTTTTTTTTTGTTCACCACACTACTATTCGATTATTTTATGGCCGACACGTTGCACGTTCAAGGTTGTAACCAAGTGTCTGTCCTTGTGGCGTACACAAAAAGGATCAAAAATAATGCCAGGTGAAGGAAAAATCAATTTACATTTTCAAACTGCAAATGTGTTGCCTAAAAATAATAAAAATCTTGCAGCAGGTAAGGTAAATCAGGGTTACTCGAGAACACTGTGTAATTGCAAAAAAATAACAATTGGCAAAAGCTGACTATAAAACACTCGTCAAGTGAAAATGTAAATGTTGAAAATATGTTTATGCTGGTATTGAAAGATATATAATTGTGGCAAAAGTAAAATGATTGCCACAGTCATAATATTATTGCGACGATAATAAGTTAATTGTCACAATAATGCATATGTTATGAAAACGATTTATTGTGGCAAAAACGTAGAATTTTCTGATAAATTCTTTATATAATAGTGTATGTTCATAATTGTATTCAAACACAAACATGTTTTTGAACAAGTTGAATATAAATTTGTTTACAAAACATTATAGTGTCAGCTATTGAAGTATTTTTTATAAAAAAAAAAACTAAATCATACGCAAATATGTAACAATTTGATGTGACAATAGTAATTGCATACGGACGTTGAGGTCCGAATAATACGAATGTTCCGTGTTTGCGAGCTGTACATTTAGAAAAATACCGTAAAACTAAAAATGCTATTAAAATTACTCAATATGATAAAATAGTATTTAATACTGTTAAATATTATGTATTACTATATTAGAAATATTACAAAATATTCTATATATAGGATATGTCACGTCAGAACGGCCACCCAATTTTTTATATGTTAAGGATTTGGTTCAAACTTTGATTGTAACTAGTACTAGAGATGGGCGCGTGCCTCTTAAATGGGTGCATGCCTGATTATGGAGGAACACCAAAAACTAGCAAGCACGAACTCAGATTTTCGGGCGTGACACGCAAAAAACACGGCACGCGTCCATCTCTTACCAGTACACATGATTACCGAGTACCAAGATTCAATAGAACCTCATTATTTCAGGGTAGTCACATATTAACCGATTTTTTATGCATTACATAGTTAAGGTAGAACTAAACGTCGAATGAAGTAGTATGAAGAATTTAACGAGCTTTCAAAGAAAAATAGAAATTATTTGGTACTAATTCATTTAAAATATATATTTTTTTAACTTTAAAATTTACTCATTTGAAGACTGACCGCAGGCCTGTCTCGATTTTGATTAAGATACCTCAAAATATAGCAACATATAGTTGGATATCCAGACATACAGAAGTTAGAGCATTCTAAGTGAACGTGGAAAATAATTTTTTATAATTTCATGAAACACTTTCAACCCTAAAGTCGATGCCAGTCACGAATTTTTTAACAATATGTTTGAACATTCCTCTTCGGTATATTAAGACAAAAATAATAAAAAAATCGTTGTCAGATTTTAAAAATATAGCGTAAAATATAGCGTAGTAATGGTTTGTTGCGGTTTTTTGAAAATATATACAGCTAAATAATTAATGTATTAAATTATACTACATTTATGTCATTGTTTTTAAAAATGCAGTTCTACATACTACATTTTGATCGTTTTTAAATACATTTGTATTTATTAAAATAATTTACCAACATATTGTATCTGAAATTTGATTTCTTAATAGAAACTCTAGAAACTCTTCGTTTTCTGCACTTTTTAATAATATGAAGTTCATTTGAATACACTACGGCCGACTGCATCATTGAGTAGGTAGAGACGGAACACATTTCGTATTCTACAGATTCACGTAAGACTGCGGGTATAAATATAAACAATTCAACCGAACGAATGATTTGGCGGCAGAAAACTATTGTTGATAACTATTGGTTTCCCGCTGAATCTGGTTAGATTTGAAGATATAACAGCGAACATTAAAGTTGGTAACTCTATTACCGAAACCCATCATTGTCATTTCATTGAGTCATCAGAACTGATGATGCTTAGTGGTGCTCCCATCTTCATCATCAGGAGAATATTTGTGTTATACATTTGTACAAGTACATGTATATATTTCTTTGTATATTTTTCTTGAAGTTATAGGTACCACTTTTTTGTTGTATATGTAGTTCGTTTTATATTTATGAATGTTGTATCTTATATTGTCAAAATTCCATATTAATATTCATTCATATAACTTTTCTAATCAATAAAGAATTGTTATTTTTTTATAAAATAAAAACAAGAACATAATGTAGTAAAATTAAAAGCATATGTATTAATTTCTCTACATATTTTATGTCGTATAAATAAAGACAAAATCTAGATATTTGAACACAAATATATGGAAATTATGACGTTAATTTTCATACTAAAACAACTACTTTAATTTAGTGAAACAGATATATTTGTTTTTGGACGTAAATAAAAGACATATGGATTTATTTTAAAACCGTTTTTATTTATTTTTTATGCATTATTTTTTTCGACATATACATTTTTTAATAATAAGTGAATGTTCATTTTTCATTTAGATGATCCATTTTTTTGCAGCCACCAAAAAAAATTCATAAAGACTTCATAAAATTTGTCCACATTATGGGTCATAAAAAGTATGAAAAAAAAAATTTTTTTTTTCAAAAAATCCCATTAATTGTTAAAATCAATAACTGTCCTATTGATCAATTTTGTACTCGGTTTAGACCGACTATTACTTTCACATTTCTTGATGTTATCACTACACGTACTATCAAATATATCAACTTCAAATTATCCCATGTGTCCCAACTTCTCTAATTGGTTTAAATTCTCCGAGTAACTGAATTTAAAAAATGCATTTAGTTAAATTTGTTTAAAATTTATTGCAGACAGGTGACAGTGTGGCAATAAGAAACTCACAATGCCACGTATAAACATCACAGTTGATAACATTAAATAGGAGCAGGCAGAGCAAGTAGCTGGCACATATTATTTCAATGTTACTCATCCGCCCAGTGTGCTCCATGCAAATACTTATTGTGTGCAGCACTTGGAGGAGTAATTCAGACAGGATTTAGTAACAATAGCTTGCGGTGTCGACTTTGGGCCATTATCAACAGAGAACAGTGGAACTGAAGGAGGCCAACAGAAATGCATAAATAGAGAGAAGTATAAACAGAAGAGGAAGAAGAAGAAAACACATTTGCAGCTAGTTGAAATGCAGTCACTGAGCAACCTTTTAGACAAGAAGCTGTAAAGTCTTCACTCACTGACTACCTATCTCTCGTACTCTCTTCTAACACCCACCAACCAACAACAACTGCACAATGCATTTGGATATTTTCACACCAAGGCAGCACGATGCACTCACACCAACACACTGGGGGATGAGTGTCACTCAACACATGCACACTTGAACGGAACAGAGCAGACAAAATACTCGACACATCAGCAAAAATGCATTATAAAGCTGAAAATTGACAAAAGACCGTCAGACCAACAAAACATTAGTAGCCCGCAGCAGCAACAGCATCATGCATAGCACACCCGAGCACAATTCACTCTCACTCTCACTCTCTCTCTCTCTATCCCTCACACATACCACTTAACCCCGATTCAATGCAACATGAAACACACAGAACACTTGAGGGCTTTCAAGCCATCTTTGAACTCGACAAATAGATAGACAGACAAACGACAGTGTTCGACGGACAGCCATCGGCGTCTCAGCGTTGCCACTTTGCCGCAGTTTTGCCATTTTGTCACACATCGCATAACGAAGAAACAAAAAACCACCGCCTCCTCGCACTTGGCATTAAATTTCAAAAAGTCAAACACATGACTCCCGTATTTAAACCTATAAAGCAAATCCTTAACCTCCTCCATATGATGCTTCGACATTTTAAAGTTAAAAATACCCTTTAAGCCTCACAAACAAACCACTTTATTAGTGCCGCTGTTGATGTGGTTGCCGTCTAAAATTAACATTTTAATCAGTGATGCCAAAGGCAGCAAACAACCCGGTAGCAGTTGCCTACTCTGGTTTCCAATATGTGCTCTCGACCGACCATCCAACGCATGCGAAACATCTCAGGAATTTCAAGAATTTCAAGCAATTCACTTTCCCTAATGATAATGTTAATGAACAAGGGTTAGCACAAAACATTAATAATGTTGGTGCAAATTTAAAGGATAATCCTTTAAGTGTGGGTAAGTGACGTTAATTGTAACGAAGACATATTCTGCAGCGCAAAGTTTAAACAACTTATTCAACAAATCCTCAATTTTCACCAAGCCTTGTAGGAAATATCAGGGTTGCTAACAGGTGAAGTTGTAAACGATTAAATTTCTAAATCTTATTTGAAATTGTCTAAATAACAAAAGTATATTTATATTTTAAATGTAAGTACTACCATCAATAACCATTAACGTAATGGGATTCTGAATTATGTCAATTATACTAATTATATGAAATTTCGAACTTGCATTTTAATCAATATCATTGATATCGCTTTATAGACATCGCCTCTCACAATAAAAATAATATAAATAGAATTATACTTCAAGAGGCTTTAATGATTGGAATTTGGCAAAAATACAATAATTTCTGTAATTAACACATGCTAGTTGCTTTAATATTATATGTTTGCTGTAACTCTTTGACTTACTCTTTGACTCTGTTGAAGAAATTATTGATACTGCACTACCCGACAAAATTTTAAATTATGATTTGTAGCAGAAAAAGTGGCCAAGTATCCACAATTCGACAATTGCAATTTATATACACTCAAAATAAAATTTGCTTAAAATAAACGAAATCGTTCGGGTATTTTACGAAAAAATTTGTGAAATTTATACACGAAATATTTCGTAAAATATACCAAAGAACTTTCATAAATTTATGATAAAAATACAATCCTTTATTTTACGAAACTATTCGTAGATTTTATGTATGAAAGCCATTCGTACAATAATATGAAAGATTCGTAATTTATTGAATACAATGTTCTGCAATAATTTTCCACAGAAATGAAACTTATCATTTCTGGTAGATTTCGGTCTCCTGATTCTTGCTGCGTACTCAGAATTTTCCCTATACGTCGAGATTTTATATCGCAAGTTATCGCACGATTTCGTACCATATGCAAACTTTATCACAAAACAAAATCTGAGTCCAGATATTAGTTTTTGAAAAAATCAAAAAGAAATTTGTGCAACTAAAAAAGTGTGTCGAGAGAGTAATATATCACAATTCTCTAAGCTCTCTTAAAAAACATTTTCTGAGTACGCAGCAAGAATCAGGAGACCGAAATCTACAAGAAATGATAAGTTTCATTTCTGTGGACGCCAATAACCCTCAATTTGTAGAACAGTGATATTTGTGTACCTTTTTACTAATATATTCGTTAATTTTACGAAAGTATTCGTACTTTTGACGATAGCATTCGTACATTTTTTGAAACATATGAAACATTTTACGAATCTTTCGTAAAATACATGAATACTTTGTTTAAAAAAAACAAATGACGATTTATTAAATTTATTTTGACCCAAACACAACTCACACGAAACACATTTTAAAACTGTTTGTATTTTACAACTATCTGCTTTCGACCGCGTTATCAATTAAATAAAATACAGCTCTTAGTTGCTATTTGACGAAGTGGATTTCTGTTTTACTAATTATTAGTAAAACACAAAATTGTTTCGTAAAATTCTACATATAGTCTCAAAATTTACGAAAGTTAGGTAATTTATCGTAAAATGTAAAGCTCATACGTAAATAAGTTATTCTTTCGTAAACACATATAATAGAAAATAATGTGACGAAAGTTTTGGAAAAAAAATAGAAATTACAAATGTTTCGTGAATTCTACGAATTATTCGTGTATGTTACGAAATTAAAAATTACGTTACAATATTTCGTAAAATGTCCTAGAAATTATTTTGAGTGTGCAATTTATTTCTTTCCTTCTAGCGTCAAATCTATTAATAAGAGTTAATAATAAACGCAAATTTTAAAAAATTACTCCGTGCTCCAGAAATCAAAAATTTGCACACTTGAAAAAATCGTCGTGTACGTTAAACTAGGATCATTCTGAGAATTTGTGCGAAAACAGTTTTTTATACCCTACACCTATGAGGTACAGGGTATATTAACTTTGTGCATATATTGTAACGCCCCTTAGGAGGCGTGTCCGGTATGGAAAAGTATATATATTCTTGATCAGCATCACTACCCGAGTCCGTTTAGCCATGTCCGTCTGTCTGTCTGTCTGTCCGTCTTGCTGTCTTGCTGTCTTGCTGTCTTGCTGTCTTGCTGTCTTGTTGTCCGAATACAGAAAATCTTGAGAAATACCGATCAGAATACGATGAAATTTCGTCTCAATATATTTTAGCCAAAAGTAGGAACTAAGTTTGAAAATGAGCCAAATCGGTCAACGGACACGCCCACCTCCCATACAAGTCACTTTTATATAACTCTTTCGGAACTAATAACTCGAAAAGTATTCAAAATATAGTTATAAAATTTAAAAGGTATTGTTATAATTCACCTAAAAATATGTGGTCCAAAAATGGGCGTGATCCGCCCACTTTTTTTTTTCATTATTTCCCGGGTTTTCATAGTGGAAGTCCGTAAATTATTAAAATCAAATCTGTGAAATATTTGCCTTACAAAATATTAAATATAGGCGTGGTCCGCCCACTTTTATTTTTAAAATTTTTTTATTAGATATTTTGTACTTTTATATCAATTTTTTAAATTATATGAGACGTAAATTTCTGATATGTGAATAATATTATGAGGTATACAATTAAATATCTCACATTAAGGTGTAGGGTATTCCATAGTCGGGCCCGATCGACTATAACAGTCCGTCCCATATGACCGAACTTAACCATGTGACCTAACTGTCCCAACTCGTTTTTAGATCAATTCGTATACGGGTTTTATTTGCATTTGAAAAACAAATTCATATCATATTTTCATTTTTCAAAAATATTTAGAAAATTTTTAGACGAACATTCCAAAAAAGTTTTATGCACTTCATATCTGGGACATCTCTAAGTATGAATATGAAAACGATTTCTCGATGTCAATTCGTTTACGTCTTTTATGTGCATTTTAAATGCGCAAGTATCATCAAATTTTGGTAAAATAAATTTTAATTAATTTTTAAAATCTCTCATAGTATCATTTCAAATGGGAATAAAACAGATAGATAATGAAAAACTGATTTCCAATTCATACTTAGAGATATCTCATCTACAAAATGCATCAACTATTATTCAAATGTGTCACATAAAACATTATATTCTCAAATGCAAATAAAAACTGTAAACAAATTGATCTAATAAAACTATTTTCTCACAAATTCTCAGAATAATTCCATAATCCATAGCTCCACGTATCTACATATCGATTTTTCCAGAGTGCAAAATACTGTCGCACGGGTTTACAGACCAAATCACAAACTTATGAATAGACGTTAGTAACAAACATAAAATATATGGTTACAAATAGAATGCGCCTTTTACACTTTTTCGTCTACTTGGATTGTTTTTGATTTTCGATTACATTAAGACATAGCCTATTTTATATTTTTCCATTATTACGATCTTTTCAAAACAAAATTTTTGGAAGGAAAAAGACAGATAAACAAGCAATTTATTGGTATGATCACTTTTTTGTATAAAAGTGCGAATTAAGGCAAAACCTACCTATATTTATTGTCTTTAAAGTGAATAACAATGTAATGCAAAGGTAGCGTAAGTTTTGGTAGGAAAAGGCAGGCAATTGAAAGGTCCGCTATAAAATACCAAAATCATTTTTGAACGATTGCTGGACGAAAGTTTTTGCCGGCCAAACAATATCATCTCCTACAGAATAACTTCTTATTCAAATGGTTTCAAAACAAAATTTTACTAAACTATGTATTTGCCTGCTTTAAGAAAGTTCGAGTAAACTACCATTCTCTTCCACTTGACTCTTAAAAGCTGTTTTCGTGCGACTGAAGAACAATTTCTCTCTGTAATACGTGTTTTTCTTGAGAACGGATTTGTCTACGAAGTTTCGATGACCGAGTATAACGAGGGAACATACTACCTCGTCATGCCATGTATTTCTCAGGAACAGTTTCCATTGTAATACCTATTAAACAGGATTGCACACCCTACCGTTCTTCGGCCCTCAAGAAAAGCAATAGTGGATGAAATATTTTCGCACCCTATTAAAAATATAGTACGTTATTTTATTTCGTTCAGTCAATCTTTCTTTCGAAAAAATAGAATTGATTTTCCAGAAGGTAAATCATCCATATTGAGGGGTGACAGCATTCGTTTCTAAGTTAACAGATAAGATATTGCTTTAAGGTCATTATTGAGTTTGTTTACCTTTTACTCTGAGCGCTTTTAGTTTGGGCGCTTGTTGTACGAATATGAAAGACAAAGGTTACTATCATCTGCAAAAGAATGGACTGGGTTCTGCGTCAATGATATAAGCTACGAAGAAATAGGGACGGGGGTAGGATGGAACCCTACGGGACTCCAGAATTGATGGAATGGAAAAAGGCATCATAGACTATGTAACATTGATAGTACAATTTTGTAAAAGGTATAGTGTTCCCATTAGTTTTTAATTCGAATATATTATGTAATTTACCTTTGTAATCATGGTATCTCAGTATATATACTTTTGAGAACGATGATTTTGATACCAAATGACTCAAAATATAAAAATATATCATATGTCTTCTATTCTATTTCGAAAAAATGAGGACTTGACCTTTTTATGCACCAAACCCTTCAATTATAATTTAATAATTTAGCACAACAATTTTTTATTCATCACCATCATCTGTAATTTATGAATTCAGTAGGTAATAAAGCGAATTGATAAAAGTCTATTTATAAAAATCAAAAATAAAACATGTATCAATTAACTATTTAAACAGAGTAACAGTTATTTTGTGTTCAAAGTAAATTCAAAATCGCGATGGTCAGCTTTTTCCTATCGAGAAATGGGTATTCTGTGCGGGTGGGACATCAAATTTTAACCTTTGCAGTAAGCAGCGAATTTTTATTTATTTAATTATTCCCTTTTGGAGCACACTCATAGTCGCCTTCATTACGGGTTGCAGAAATTATGCTGCACGAACGAGTGTTGCTTTCAACTAGAAGACTCGTAATTAAAACCTGCTGAAGGAGATATTATAATGTTGATTCTGTGTGCTGCATTTTTTATTTATTTTTTTTCCTTTAACGACCGACATAAGAAACGACGAAAACGCACAGCTCATGCGGTTTGTTGGCAACGTGGTAAAATGGGTTGCCGCTGCTGGCAACCCGGCGCTGTCCACTTTGGGAGTCTTTTTCAGTGAATACACACGACTGACTCTTATCTGCGCAAGCATGCAAAGGCAGCATAAATTCATTTATTTCACTTTTCATTTAATATTTTCGAGGATTACGGTTGCAATTAAATGTCGATGTTAAGAAGGCTTTTTCTGCTGAATGGGATTTTGAAGTAATTTTATGCTATGAATAACAAATTCATGAGTATGCCAAAGAGGGAGAATCATGAATAAAAATACTAAGATGAGCTTTTTACGGCATTTAAGAACGGGCACTGTAATCGAAAGAAATTCCTTTTCAAATTGGTTTTATTTTTGTATAATTGGTTTGGCTTAGATATAACATAAAAAAAAAATTAAAAACAAATCATAAAAGTATGAAAATGTCGGAATATTCTGTTAGCACTTTGGCTATAACTCAAAAGTTAAAGTTATGCAGCAAAGAAGATATAATATTGGACAGGGCTTCACGCTAGACTTAAAAATTTCCGATCTCGTAAATATACAAATTTACGGGTAATCGGATGTTGACTCACCTCTCCAATAGAAATTAACCTTTTGACAAAATAATGTTTGTCATAAAACAAACCATTGCCTAGTACAATTTCTACTAGGGTTAGTAGTTCTGACTGATCCAAAATTTCTTGTTCTTGTAACTTCCTCAGTCGTTTTTTTGCAAGAGCAAGAACAAGTTCGACATATTTTTGAAAGTGAAGGAGCAATAATACGATAAACTGCTAGATATGCGCATGTGCAAGAACATGAAGCAATATTTGTGTATTTTAATCAGACCGTAGCCAGGATTTTCGTTCGGGAGGGTTTTCAAAAAAATATAAATTTTTAAGAGAGAGTTCCAGAAAATACATCCGCGCATGAAAATTAATTCTTTATCATTCATTCGGATTATGAATTTTTAAATCTTATATTTGTTTTGCATTGTTTCCAGCCAAAAACAATGACTCAATATTTTCACGAAAAACTAAACTGGAAAGAAAACGTTTTTCTTTAAATTTATGAATAATATCGACCCTCCTATACTAACAAAAAAAAAATTGGTGAGTCTAATTAGGAAATTATAAAATTCAAATACTTCCAAGTAAGTATACTAAATTCAATATGAATTGTAAGTTTTTAAAATTGTTCATTTATTCATTTATGCTTGTTATAATTTAGGATAGGATCGACAGAAACGCACCAAAATTTCACAGAATATAAAGAATTCAAAAAGCTTAAAAATAAAAAAAATAAAAAAGCTTTAAAATAGTCCTAATCGATTTAGCAAGTTATGGAATGGGGTGGTATATTTTCATGCATTTAAAATTTAGAAAATATTAATTAATATTTTTTTTATATATAACTATTATAGAGGCAAATAAACATTAAAGCATATTTATCACTTTAAAGTTCAACTATGATCTGCGTCATTGGTTATTTTTTTGTCAAATTGAATCCTTTTGAGACTTTTCGAATACCCAACTAAAAAAAAAAACCTAATAGTTGGATTCTGTGAACATTTTAATAAAAAAAGTCTCATTCTATGATATCGATGTTCCAACAGATCACAGTCAGATCACAAAAACTTTAAAAATAGAGGTACCTGAAAACTAAAAAAAAAAAAATGTCTTATGTAGTATATTTTAAAAATTTGATAGAGGCAGGGACCGCGAAGAGCCAGAATCGGATTTTAGGAACCAGAATGGTTGTTAAAAAATGTGTCGGACTGGAATCGGAACCCATTTAATTTGCTTTGGAACAGGACCCAGAACCGGAACCGCTATTGGAACCAGATCCGGAACCGTCAATATAAAGTGTTTTAGTCCATAGTAGAAGAATATTTTTTGTATTAGTACCGATTTTATTTTTCTTGTATATCTAACAAATTTATGTCGAGATTTGCGATTTCCCTAAAAATATAAAAACAATGTCAGTGAAAGTTAGACAATATCCAAAGTATAAAATCAGATATATAAGATGCAAATAATATTTGAATTTTATTAACAATTTTTTATAATTTTTTATAATTATGTATAGGGAATACTAAAAATTACAAAATTTCATAATTAAACGAGTTGGGTAAGTTAGGTTACATGGGTAAGTTAGGTCACATGGGGCGGATTTTTATAGTCGGTCGGGCCCGACTATGGAATACCCTACACCTTTGGTGGGGATATTAACCCTCAGAATATTATTCATATATCAGAAATTTACGTCTTATATTCCCATAAATTAAAAAAATTATATAAAGTATAAAAAACTAAAAAAAAAAATTGAAAAATATAATTGGGCGGACCACGCCTATATTTAAAATTTTGAAAGGCTAATATTTCATAGATTTGATTTTAATAATTTACGGATCAAATTTCCACTATGAAAACCCGGGAAATAATGAAAAAAAAATGTGGTCGGAGCACGCCCATTTTTGGACCACATATTTTAAGGTGAATTCTAACAATACGTTTTAAATTTTATAACTATACCTTGAATACTTTGAATACTTTTGTTATTAGTTCCTAAAGAGTTATATAAAAGTGACTTGTATGGGAGGTGGGCGTATCCGTTGACCGATTTGGCTCATTTTCAAAATCAGTTCCTAGTTTTGGCTAATATATATTGAGAAGAAATTTCATCGCATTCTGATCAGTATTTCTCAAGTTATTCTGTATTCGGACAGCAAGACAGCAAGACGGACAGACAGACAGACAGACGGACATGGCTAAACGGACTCGGGTAGTGATGCTGATCAAGAATATATACACTTTTCCATACCGGACACGCCTCCTAAGGGGCGTTACAATATATGCACAAAGTTAATATACCCTGTACCTCATAGGTGTAGGGTATATAGAAAAAATTAAAAAAACCCATAATATTCATTGAATACAAAAATGTCTTTTTTTAATATTCTACGAACTACTTTTGAACGTTAAAATATTTTTAAAAATATATTGAATAGCTTCAGTGTTCAGAATTTCCTCACTAAATAGGGTTTCATTGAATAATTGGCATACTCTATTATTCATACAAAACCAACTTTATCGAGAAACATTTTTTTATATATTAATTTGTCAAAATCATTAGTGTGTGTATTACGTATTGTTCAATTTATAAACATATTTAACTATTTTAAAAAATGTAAATTGGACATTTTAGCATTTCGGAGGGAGGGGAGGAGAGAGTTGTCAGAACCTCTAATGACCCCCGCTGGCTACGAGCCTGATTTTAATAGTAACAATGGAATTCAAATTTTTGATGATAGAACAAAACATTTAATATTATCGCCGAATCAAGAGCTATTTATCTTTTTTTCGTTCGGTTCAACCATTATTCAAATTCTTTTTCCTTTCATCATTATATGGAATTATGCAAATTTGAAAAGGTTTTCAAAATTCTTACTGGAAAAACAAGAATAATATTGAAAATAATATTGAAATAATATTGCTATTAAACTGATATACAATATTATGTATACCAATTTAATAGCAAGACCGAATGTGCAAGAACAAGAGTAAGATAAGATTGACAACTTTTGAGAAGATAAAACAATACGAACAATCTCCCTGCATCTGTTTTTCTCTACATTTTTGATATTGGCAAATTCAAAAAAAACATTCACCGGCACTACTTCATCTTTCCGACCTTCTTTAACCTATAATTCTTTCCTAAATCAACACTGTGCATTGCATGTACAGAAGGTATCCCCTGAGCGTTGGTTAATTTGTAAAAAAATTATAATTACTTGTTTAACATCGTATATTGTGCGGTATAATATCGAATCCTATGTAATTACGGGGCATCTAAAGCAGGATCTCAAAATACCTTTTTACAAAGCACAACCTTGTCAAATATTACGAATTTCCAATAAATAGAAAAAAGAGATGGTTACCATAATTTCAAAAATCATATTTTAATGATTGTAACAATCGTGATTGAGGCTCAATAATGAGGGGATAGAAATGCCTTAGACTCAATCATTGTATTCAATTCAATCTCACTCTGCCTGGGGGTTGCAATCATTGATATGATTGATATAACACAACATAATGATTGATAGAAGGATAAAATATGTTTCGCAGCAAAATTGTTATGTTATATTCCTTATAAACGAATTTCCAGATATTTTTTAAATAATTATTTAATAAAAATATATAACCATGAGTCAGTAAATAAATGTAAAGGCCAAATATAGGCAGCTATAAAATGTATGATTCAGGTAAACACATTTTTTCTTGCATAAATCATGGATTTATTACAATTAGCCATGGATTATTGCTGGCAATCATTGTGCGCCTTTTTTCGCATATTATTCAGATATGTATTTAACATAATATACACAAATTTATCATAATATAATGTCATATGTTTGGCACAATCAATTTAATAAAAAATAATCCAATTCTAATGACATTCAACTATAATCATAGAAATTATGCTGTGGCCACTACAGTTACAACTAGTTTGCAACAATCATAACTACTTTGCAACAATCATGTTATAATAATATTTTATTTTATTTCTCTGCGTGTGTTGGTAGAGAGATTACGAGACTTAACGACAACGTATTTTCATTTGTGTTTAATCACATCAATTGCATTAATTTAACCACATTCAGAGACCAGTTGAGGTGGCAATGGGCAGCCGGTTTATGTTTGCCACAAAACGAGATTATTTGCAAACTGGGTGTTAATTTGGTTCGAAACCAGCTGAAAAGTGTGCCGCATTTAACTAACGGTGGTTCTTGATTTGCAAGTATCGCGTTACTATGAAAACCGCCAGCCCACTGAATGCTGCCTACTACTACCAACCACACACAACCAAAACTCTGAGCCATCATAACTGAGTCCAAACGCTGCGCAGCATGCGCTACGCGTTCGGCTGTATTTTAATTGCATTCGCGCTACGCACTGGAGCAGCGTGTTGCGTGTCGGTGGGCAGCGTTTACCGCGCGCGTCCCAATAGCTGAGGGCCGTGCATTTGGCAGTAACGCATAGCGCACACCGCAGTTTAGCATATTACAAAAAAAAACGAAAAAATAACAAGTTCTCCGATAACAACTTTTCGTGAAACCTGTTCGCAGAAATAGAGCCAAAAAAAATAGAAAAACATCTCAAGAAATTGTTACGGCAGCTGTGATGCACAGCAGAGCACAGCACGAACTGTTGCGAGTCAGTCGCAAATTTGATACTGCAAAGAACGGCAGCTCCATGCAGTCCATGCAAAAACAGATACAAAGCATCTTTTATGTGATGCGCAGGGAGCCGGATCACGTTCTGCACAATTCTTTTTTTTTTGCTTTTTGATGCAGCGTTACCCAAAAGTGCTGTGTTTTCCGTTATTTTTCTTTGTTTTTTTTTTATTTTTTCTGCGGTGGCGTTCAACATGTTAAGCCGCAAAGCAGCCCACAACTATTGTGCTGTGCTGCCTCTGCCATACAAGGTTAATTGGGTTCCAGCATTTTAATCACATGTGCATCTATTTGCCTTGCTGTCCTCCATGTTTCTATTTTAGTTGCCAATTCTTTTGGATCGTTTTTTTTCTTTTGTATGCTCATTACCAAAGTCACGTTTCGCAAACAGCCGTACATGGCTTTGAGATCTCCGCCATCGCATTACGACGTGCTTTGGATATGCCGCAGGAAGATGCCACGAATCTACGGATAAACGTCCGCATTATTACCCGCAGAGTTGAGTCCTTTATTGGACAATTCCTTCGATTTTTCGGTAAATTCGCTAAAGACATTGCGGAATATCTTGACGAAACTTCGAGGGTGTATTTAGCACACAAAAAGAAATTCGTTCTTTTTTGTTATCATTTTATAAATCTTTAGTATTTAATTTGTTTAACTATTTAATATATTTTATAATATTGCCTCATATGTGTTATGAATCGTGTACAGAAATATGTTGTTCGTAATATAAATAAATCTTTTAATTGATTACAAACTTTACATAGTAAATTTAAACAGGCCTATTTTACGACCACAAGTATACGAGCTATTGAAGGATAGATTTTTATGATCAGGATATGAAATTTTAAAACGGAGTTGTTAGAAACAAACAGCATGTTCACAAGCCATTTTTTAAATTCATAGTGTTTTTTCTTTTTCGGAACTTTTGAATTTAAATAAAAAATCACGTATTTCACAGCTAAATAATTTTATTTTTAGGGGAACCTGGGGTAATTGGGACTTTCCTCCAAAAAAAGTGCATTTCAATAATTTTTTAATATTTTGAAGGGTCTATGCCATAGACTGGTTCATGATCTAACTTTTTGCATTAACAGAATAAAATTGAAATGCGTTTCAATTGATTTTTAAGCTATTTTTCAAAACAGCTAAATTTCGGACTCGTTGAAAAATGTTTTTACCAAAATGCTATTTTTTCTTTCTTTTTCATGTTTTGTTTTTTTTTTTTCAAAACAAAGTTGAATATATTAAAGACAAAACATTACAATAAAAAAGGTAATACAAGAAATAATAAATTCAGAAATTCAGATCTTATCTCAAAAATGTGGCTTTTTATAAATTTGAGGCCAAGATTGAAGTTTTTTTTTGGCTAAACCAATTAAATAAATCGTAAACATGAAAATTACTATAAACTATCCCACTTTACCCCAGAAAGCGTTTCTCACTTTACCTCAAAATCGCAATTTGATCATAACTTAGCACGATTTAATGTTAAATTATTTGCAAAATCCGTATTGTATTTCAATTTATATGTATTTCAAAAGCTATACAAAACATCCGATTATTTGAAACATACTTTCCTACTCAGAAAAAATAATGGATTAAAATATAGTAACCGATTTCAATTCCATTCATTAATCAATCTAGCAATCAAATTCACTAATTTAATGAAAACATTTGCTATTCTTCGTTAAATCAGCAATCGGGTTTTCTAATATGAATATGCGTACGTCAATGCAGCAAATTAATTAGTCGGCGCAGTTTTAGCAAATAGAATTGATGAAACTGCGCAGACTAATTAATTTGACTATTTAAGTGTGTTCGTTTCAAAAAACGCATAAATGAAATCGTAAATTTACGCATTGGCGTGAAGCCCCTTGATATTAATCATTTACTTTATGTATCGATCAGGTTGGTTAAAAACTATCAATGATAAAATAAATTAAAATTAATCTAATAAAAAAATATTTATGAAAAACTTTTTCATATCTAATAGAATACAAAACATTTATAAATTTACAATTCATAGAAATATGAGCTTAAATATGTGTCGGGACCTAATCATTGAATTGGTTCCATGTCATAATCCGACCTGTTGCAAGACTAATATGATAAGCAGTGTTGCCATTACTTTTTTGAAGAAAAAGCTAAACAAGCAAAAAAAAAAAAGCTAGAAAAGGCTAAAATCAAGTTTAAAAAAAGCTAAAAAAAAGCTAAATATTTTTTATTATTTTTTCTATATATTTTATTAAAAATAATATTAGAAACACCAATATAATCTTTCAGTATGTTAAAAATGTTATAATTTGTATATTTTCACTAAAATTCCAAATTTTCCAATAAAAGGTCAATAAATAAATGTAAGTTTATCAAAATATACAATAAATTTCCAATGTCAAAATTTGATGATAATTTAAAATTGCTTTTAATTTTTAATATTTCAATAAAATTTTCAAAGATTCCATAAGCATTTTTTATTTGTCAGTATATAGTTAATTATTTTTCAAAATTGCACCTAAAATTAGTCAGTACTATTAATTTTTAATCTTTCAAATTTTCAATATATTTAAAAAAAACACCTAAATTCATGTAGAATTTAATACTCGAAGAAAAACTAAATTTTATACAAAATCACGGTTGTATTTTAAACAATATTTCCAATAAAGACACACTATTTTATGGAAATTTCCATTATTTACTAAATTTTATTAAGATTTTGCTAATTTAAAAAAAGGCTAAATAAATTAGCCCAAAAATTTGAAGCTAAACACAAAAATAAAAAGCTAAATCTAGTAGCTTTAAAAAGGCTAAACTGGCAACACTGATGATAAGATCATGAGTAATCATGTTTATCGAAATAGGGTACATTTTTTTTGTCTGTGTTATAATCAGGACTAACAATTGTTATGGACGAAAAACAAAGAAAATATGTATGGACTAAAAAACTAAATCAATGTGGATCAAAAAACTTAAAATATGAATAAAAACTTTAAATATGGATCAAAATCTAAAAATATGGATATAAAATTTGTTTTATTTTAATTATTCAGCCCTCTCATGAATTTTATTTTTCATAAAATTATTTTTCAAACAAACTAATAGCTCTATTCTGCCACAAGTCACAAATTCAAATCGGTCACAATAATGAGCTTTGTCACAATTTCGTATTCTGTCAATTTGATTTTCTATGTTTATTGACGTAAAAGTCTGAATCAATTGTCATTTGTAACAATTGTCATTCCTCGCTAGAATAGGGCTGTAAGGTTGAAATACAGGTGGAAAAATTATTCATGATGGGGTTGATAGAATCATATTTTTCATATGTAAACGTTCGATATCAAACAGATCAATGTGGCTTTGCTTTTGCTTTACACCCAACCAAATCCAGTTATTATTAAGAAATGCTACTTGGAATGAATCTAAATGAGTTTCTAAATGAAGTTTCGACGGAGGTGTTTGTAATTTTAAATTTACTGGAGACACGCATAAAATCGTTATCCATGCTATTTTACGTTAAAACCTCATTCACAAAAATAGCTTCATGTCAGATAAAAATGCGTCTAATAAAAGTGTCTAAAGTGTTGTGCTCCTTAGTTAAATTCAGCATAACTTTAAATTCATAGCGCAGGACTTTTGCCAACGACTTACTGAATAATGCATGACGGAACGACCAGACCTGGCGATGGTCCTCGCACCGCCGCAGATCCCTACAGAGATACCAGAAGAGCCAAAGATATTTCGTAACCACATCTACATGAATAATTTGAAGCAAACACTGCACTGCAATGGCTCCTCACAACTGACACAAGACATAAGGTTCGTTCCATGCACCATCGGCACTATAGCTGTCGAGGTGACATCAAAGTGCTCCGAAATGCAAGTTGATGATTTATGATATCAAAGACAAGTACGGAGGTAGTACTTAAGACAGGATGGGTCATGTGACCTGACCAGCAGCTGCAACTAAGTACAATTGTTGCCAAGAGTTTGTCTGCAACTTGGCATTGATAAAAACTGTCTGTCGAAACTCTTAATTTCAATTTGTTCCTATTCGCGTTGGCAGCATATTTGACATTAAGCCATTTTGCAAAAGTTTAAAGTCCTTAGCAGACATTTTTGCTGCCATGTGCTCGAGCGTTGTCAGTGAAGATGGCCAGACGACCAGCAAACAGGCAGGAGAAGTCAAGTTATTTAGTAGTCCCTAGAACAAAAAGGACAACGATGCAGCATTTAAGGTTAGCGGCGGCGGCGGCGGCGGCGGCAGCTATGTGAACTAAAAAGTTTCATTTTGAAAACTTTTTTAAATCTGTTTTGACAGTTTTACATAGAATAAAAGAGTACACAAAATAAAAAAAAAAAACTTGGAGAAAAAAAATTTGAATCTCGACACAAGTTTTCCATAAATATGCTAAATAGTTTTGCCAAAGAATATAAAAGTTCACTTTGGGTACTATGTTTAAATTAATAAAACATGTAGTTTGCAAATTTTGTAAACATTTGGAAACTACGTGTTAATATGGCCATAAATAAGGGCTTTGCCTTACTTTACGATACATAGTTCATGGTGTTTGATGCAAATGATTAACCGAGCACCGTAATCGCATCTAGAATTTAACACGGGAAATTTTGTGTACGACGTATGTATGAACAGTAATGAAAACTATTAAGTTTTTTTTTGATTTCATTTCAAATTTCTTTGCATGCAAATAATGAAATTTGTAGCCATGAATCAGGTTTAAGTACAACGAATATAAACAGTTTTAAACGGTTAGGTTTAAGTAGGACATTTTAAGTGTAGGTGTTGTGATAACTTTAAGAATTGTGTAATTAAAGTAGGTCTAACCCTCCTAAAAAATGCATGAAAGACAAAAATAAACAAACACGAATTCTAAAAAAATCAAATGTATATTTACAAAAGTGAGCAAATTACAATTGATCGATCAGCCCATTTTCAATACTCGACAGCCAGCCATTGTAATACAAATAATATTAAATTGGTGTTTTATTGATCTAGTTTCTGCGGTTTTCTTGTAATCTACGGAGGTCCCGATTTCTCGTGTAGCCGGACATAAGTCGTTTTTTAAAAAGATGACACTGTCCGACTAAATTCAAATTTTGACGTGTTAGATGTTCAAATTTCGAATGTTAGATATCTGCACAAATGCATTCCAAATCCACTACAAGACATTCATTTTGTTTCAAAACATTTACTGACGCCGAAAATCAAATGAATGTCTTGCTCAAAACATTAAAGCACCAAGTACTGTCAAAACAAAACACAAACCACACATAGCTGTAGTGAAGAGGTCAATAATGATGTGCAATAAAAATTCAAATACTGAAATGAACTGCTTATGACACTGAGTACTCGGTGCATTTTACATTTTTATCATTCTCACTCTAAAGAATTTTAATTAATATTGAAATATAAAAAAATCAAAAGGAAGTAAATGCCGATTATGGAATCCTGGGAATCCATTGCGGCGGGAAAATTGCCTAAAAGTGATTATTGAATCCCTGGGATTTACTGCGGCGGGAGTCGATATAGCAGTCCGCGAATTCGAAAAAAATATCTTTATTATTGAAAACGCGTCGGATTTGGTCATCATAGATATTTATTTACTTTTCAACCGCACCCTCTTTAATCCTATAATTTCTTGTTTTGTTTGTCTGCCAACATTATGGCAATCGTCTTTCAATCATAAAATAAATCCAATTGAATCCATTTCACTTTGTTTAATTTTATTACATTTCACTTTTGACAGCAAACAGCTGTTTTCGGAGTGTTTTTGGGGGATCGATAAAGTTGTTGATTCAAGCGAATTCAATAAAAAATGAATCAAATCTACCCCGCCGCACTGGTTTCCTGGGATTCTATAATCGTCATGATAATTTTTATATTCAAGTCGGCCGATTAACTTCACAATAATACTATCGACTGTCATTGCAAAATGCACTCAATACTGTAGAGTGCAGTAGTGCATATTTTGCTTCAAATACAAATGTCTAGTAGCTAATAGTTGCTACATTTATGGCGCTGATTCCGAAAATGGCATCAGTTTTGTCAAATTGGCTCTAGTTTATGAGATATAGCATATTTTTTTATTTTCTCATTCTTATGCTCTTATTATTTTTGTTAATCTGTAATTTAAATCCAAACCTATATGGGCCATTCCACACCAAATGGACCAGCGGTTGAAACTCATCTACTCCGATTTCAATTAAATTTGGGCAACTGATAAAGGGTATCGAGATATGCATTGACCAATTTTTTTTATGAAAAAAATTACAAAATTACATTTGCTTGATTTAATATAAATGTTCATGCCAAATATCTATATGGGTTTTTGATGGCATCATATTTAAAAAATTCTATGAATTAGGTTTGAATATAATATAACTGCCGCCATTTTAGAAATCAGAGTTATATATATATTTATGAATTATTGCAAAAAAAAAGAAATATTCAATACAAAAAATAAATGAAATTTTGGATTTTTTTTTTTAAATGATGCAGACTTTTGGCTAAAATATAATTTGGTACTACTGTGTATAATAAAAGCAATATTTTATTTATTTTTTTTAAATAAATTCAGAAATTGCTAAGAGTTATAAATGTTTTTTCTCAAATGTTATTTCAAACATTTTATTGTTGCAAATATTAAACAGTTTGAAAAAAGTAAAACGCATATATGTTCTCGAATCAACAACCTGTCGCTTTTTTTTATAACCTACTTTAAGGTCATTCAAAGCAACAAAGTCCTTGTCTCACAGCCTAAACCACACCGATTCTAACCTAAAATACAACATATACTAAAATCGGTTCTACTACCATTTCATTACTAAATGGCCTTTTTGCATTTGTTGTTTTTGTTTTATATTTTTGCTACGATTTTGCTATTCATATATTTTATTATAGAAATATTACAAAAGATTACATGTTATATTTCTATATATTCTGCTTCAACAAAGACAAAGGCAAACAACAGTCTTTCTGACTGACACGCCAACAAACGGAGCGACAAATCGTCTGACAGCCTGTCGAAATTAATACGACTTATTTGAGCAGACATTAGACCATGTGTGTATTTGTCCCAGTAGAAAAAAGTTATAATTTACAAAAAATGTACAAAATGTGAAAAAAGTTTTATTTGCTACCTCTGAAACAGCTGTTCACAGACAGTTGTTTCTTGTTTTATTTGTTTTAAAAAAAAAAACGCCCAATTTGTACAGACTAGACCTTGAGCACGTCAAGACAATATCTTGAAATTATCAACAGAGGTCGTTAAACCAAAACAATTAATTGTTAACGCAGTGCGCGGAGTTTAAAATCTATTTTTATATTTTTTAAAGATAATAAATAATGCCATTTTTTATACAAAGTGTACGGTTTTTGATTCTGTGGAAACTCTGCAGCATATATTAAATTGCTGCACACAACAACAACTTTCTGCTTTTGCTTATTTCTTCAATGCAAATAATTCTTATTGTGTTCATTGAAAAAGGAAAACTTAAGCCTCTTGAAATGTCCAAGATGAAATTATTGGCAGATTCAGAACAGTTTAGAATTATATTATCGAAAGGTATCAACATGCAAAGGCCGAAATTCCAATCAAAAGCTGCCTATTTTCATCCTATATCCAAAATACGCTGGAAATCTGGCTTTAAAATTTGACAAAATTTGATAACCCGCCTTAAGCTTCAAAAACTCTTCCTGTATGTTTGCGAAAATATGATCCAAATATTCCAGAAAAATGCCAGAAATTTTA
The DNA here is from genome assembly GCA_951804985.1 of Dryomyza anilis. Classification (NCBI taxonomy): domain Eukaryota; kingdom Metazoa; phylum Arthropoda; class Insecta; order Diptera; family Dryomyzidae; genus Dryomyza; species Dryomyza anilis. Next base: position 67,864,942 of record OX638133.1, read on the forward strand.
GAAGGGTGCTATCAAAATGTCAGTCTTTTTTAAGTCACTAAATAATGGATTCAATTTCACAGATGTAGTATTTAAATCGTCAAAGAAAAATTTTAGTTTCCGAAGGAATTTTAATGTATATACATTAGAATGGATCTTATTTGTAAGGAGATATTTCCGATTTTATTCGGGACAAAATTATTCCATTTCTTGAACATGTAATATGTGTAAAATTTAAGTCCGATTGAAGGAGGTTTAGGCGATTGACAAAATATCAAAAAAAAAAAATGTTACACAAAAATATATGTGTAAATATAGCAAAAAAAAATATCAATACAATTAATTTTTAATTGTTTCATCGCCAATATGAGATTTAATTGCATTGATTAAATACTTAATTATATTAACTAAAAAATAGGAATCTGACCATGATTTGCCTACTCTAATCACTTGAAGAAATTGTACAATTTTTCATGATCGAGAACTTATCATTGCATTTTTACCATTTTATAACCCGACAAGTTACTCAACAAACATTATCTGGCCATAGCATTCATTCTTCGCTATTATGATAAATTTCTACTAGGAATAGGGTTATAAATAAATGATGTATTTAACTACAGTGATTGCGAACGGTGACCATACAATGGTGGAGGGTTATTTTTTACAACAATATGGCTAAATATCATAGCAAAGCAAATGTAGCACAAATTGATAGTGTCTACGCTGAATGATGTTTCTATGGAATACCTTTTAATCAATGATTGGCAATACTATCCAGTTGTGAGATTAGGAAGGCACCTATAATGGTGACTTTTTTGTTACCGCGGATTGAATATTTTTGTGTTGTTTGCATTTAATTAGACATTTATATCATTATATTATCACCAGTCAGTGATATGCTATCAATATAACTATTTGGATATGGGTTCTTGGAATACTAACTTGTTTTGATGAATCGTTCGGCTGTGTTTTTTTATCTGAAATTGATAAAAAATTGATTAAATATAAAGTGATTAATTAATATATAGTTTAAAAATTATGCCATTTACTTTTTTCATAAAATAGACTTTGAAAATACCCAGAATTAATTAAAAAAAAATATTATGCAAATTGTAAATACCCGAGATTATGCATAATATGTATAATATGTAATTTTTAATTTTTAATAATTTATAAATACAAACATTACTTACTACAAATGAGAAGTTGCATTATTGTTTATCGAAGCCCAGTAAATTTAACTAATAATATTTGTAAATTATACAATTATTTTTTTTCAAGTCAGGCTTCAAAATAAATACTACTATTACATGTTAATAAACATATTTTCCATCTTTTCTAAACACGAACTACAGCTAATAGTGAAACAAACAATAGTTAAAATTAAATTCATTACGCACTTAAAATATCCACATTAAAAAACAGTTTAAGAAAAATTATTTAATAGCTTGATGACAACTTTAAGCCGCTTTTAATGCCACCCACAGCGCATTGATCATTATACGTAATTCCCAGGTCTACACGCCATATACTATACCGTGCAGAATTCGACGGAAGTTGCGTAAGTTACGCGATTCACTTAATGCGATTCTGCAAAGAAAATAAGATTTACGAGAACTTGCTAAATTTGTTAAATCAGCCCAAGCCCCCCAAAGGCACTCGGAAAGCGGTTCATAACGATGATTTGTCATATTTTGTTTAATACAAATGAACAACAATAAAATGCAGAAATAACTGAGTCATGTAACTCAAGAGTAACAAAAAGAAAAGAACTATAAAAAATATGGGAAAAAACAAAAAAAAGTATTCTGCGCACGCCAAACTTCAGCCGGCACCATTTATTGAAGTGTCTATCATGGCGTTTTGGTTGCTCTGCATTCTGGGCATCTTTAGCGGTCAAGTGCCCCCATTGAGAGCTCTTGATACCAGTCCAATATTCAAATATGTAATAATCATGAGCTCGTGAGCGGGTGCGGTTTGTTCGCAGTTGTTTTTTCATTTATTTTCTTTTTCTCACAGCTACTAAATCCACCACCTCGTTAACCTCGCTCATTGTTAATCGCTGTTTCTTTGTTCGGCAAACAATGTTTTGTAAGCTTCATATAAATGTTTTCTGTAGCTTTGTTAAAACTTTGATTTATGTAAATCAATGTTGTGCGAAGAGCCTTAAAAAGACGAAATTAACAAGATTTTAAAAAAAGACAGCACTTGTTGGTTGTGATTTTTCTAATTAGTTTTATTCTGATTTTCGTTCAGTCCAAAAGCTATCAGTTCTGCACAGACAAAATTTTGTTCATAAATGGAATGAACGCCATTAATTGGAACACCGTTCATAATATATATTGAAAAAATCATTTTATTTATGATATTCTTCGTATATACGAATCGCTCTCCGGACCATTGGGTTATGACAATGAAAAAAAATCAATGATCGGTTCCCTATCATGTCTCTATTACAATGTCTGCTATAGATACTTACAAAAAGTGCGCTATATCAATTGTACATCTAATGTTTTTCTACAATCTAGTAGAAGTTTGCGTTCAAATTATTTGTGTTTTGGATAAACACAACCCAGAACACCCAATTGTAAAATTTGTCCAGGCCTTGCCAACAGAAGCCCTGCTATAACAACTTCTTAGCATGCTCAATAGACATTTTGCCTTCACTTCCAGCACGCCTTTTCAGATTAAACGCCAATCGATTTGGTGACAATATTTTTTATATTATTTATAATATTTTTCAAATACAAAATGTTCTGAGAGCCGTTCTTTCAAAAACAAATAGGGAATTCCTGCAAACATTATCATTTGATATAAAAAAAAGAAGAAAGAAAATCATTTAGTCGGGAAGGGGTTCCACGTGCTTGCGAATCAGTGCTAGCAGAGTTTCTTACGCCTGAATTTTTCATAAAGGAAGATGAGAAATTCAAAACATATCGACATGTTTTTCACCTGTAGACTTTTTATTTAAATTAAATACAATTTATATTTATTTAAGCCTGTTGGACTGCGAGCCAGAAATCCCATGTTAAAGCATGGACGGGGCTAACAACATACCTCTTGGCAGTCAATGGCAAACCTACGAGAGTAAAACATTGCCTATGAAAAGCTCTCACCCGCCGCACAGTGGGGCAGCTAGTACCTAAAGTTTGCGAAAACTTCAAAACACTAATAAAAATGTTGCCTTTTCAGAGTTATTCACATTTCAGCGACCGATCATTTATACTAATATTAACATTTTAACAATTTTTGGTTGTATGGGAGGTACCAAGACCGCTTGTCCAATCAAGATAAAATTTGAAAAAGTGAATTATATCAACGAAAAACTTTACATTATATAGTTCCATCATTGTAGCTCTATTAGTTTCCAATATATGACATTTTTAACATTTTTGTTATATAGGAAGTACCACGCCCACTGGTCCAATCAAGATGAAATTTTAAGAATTGCGTTATATTAACGAAAATCATTCTACTATAAAGTTGCATCACTGTAGCTCCGTAATTCCCAACTTATATTAATTCAATCATTTCAGTTGTGTGGGAGGTACCACGTCCACTCTCATCTCAACATCTAAATGTGGATTATTAAAATTTTCATACAATAATAGTCAATCCTCATACTTATTTTCTTAAAAATAACACAATCTGAAGTTTTCGTACTCCCTGCCCCACTGCGCGTTCGAATTCGGCATTAAACTGTGGGTCCCAGCACTTTGAGTATAAAATTAACACGCACAGCTCAGTTCTTAAAGGACTGTCGCACTAAACTATTATATTTTTTAAACACTAATTAAATATCCTTTTATTTAAACTTAAATTAAATACTTTTCATTTCATTTGAGTACGCACGTAATAAAATTAGAAATAAATACTTTTTATTACCTATGTAAGAAAAATTACATTAAAAACATTTTATTAAATATTAAGTTTAAAAAAGTTAAAAAAAAAAAACATAATAAATTATTTAGTCTAATTACATTAATTATTAATATCAAATTGTATTTCATACGTAATAAAATATATTGAATGTACAGTAGGCCGGGTCGACCTCCATACAATTTTTTTTTTTGAAAGTCCGCACCTAAAATGAAAGATTATCTCGTAAAAATGTCAAAAACAAAAAAAAAAAATTTTTTAACCCGCCAAATCCGTTTTTTCATTATAGCTTTGTTATTTGATGTCCGATCATGAAGCTTTATATACACTAAGGAAATAGTGACGTAATAAAATTTAATAAAATTTATTTAAATTTGATTTAAATACTTTTGTAATAAAAAACGTAATACTCCATACAAAAAATATTACGCGCGTATTTAATTTTTAATTAAATAAAAAGTATTTAATTTTATTAAAAATTTCGAAAAAAGAAAAATAAAATAATAATTTTATCTCATATAAAGAAGATTAGGAACATTCTTTATATGAAATAAATATTATTGTGTTTAAATTAAAATGTTATAACTTTAATAAAAAGTAATAAAAAGTATTTACTTTAAATTTTATTACATACGTAATAAATTTAAATAAAAAGTATTTAAATCAAATTTTATTACGTACGTAATAAATTTAAATAAAAAGCATTTACATCCAGTTTAAATAAAAAGTATTTAATTTAAATGCAAAAAACTACGGGTGAAAAACGTGTCGAAAAGTATTTAAATTTATTGCTTTTTTATTTAATTTTATTACTTTTTTCCCTCAGTGTACCGTTGAAAATGTCTCAGCGGTTAACATATTTGTCCCATAGGTTGAATTGACCTCCGAGGTCACCTTCGATGAGTGACATCACTGTTTTCAGACTTCTACTCCCCTAAATGCATTTTTTTCTCATATAATTGAAGATCTCCAAAAATTATTAAATTTTTCTGTTGAAAGTATTTAGTTAGCTTCATAAACAAAAAAGTTGCAATAGCTCGTTTTAAGGTAAAGACGTTATTGAAAAATAATGATTAATTTTTTTTTTATATGGAGTTCTGTCCCAAACTTAAAGTTTACATCGAGAAAAATTATTTTTTAACCTCTAAAAATCGCCAAAATCGTTTTCACTTAAACACTATATTTGTAACTTTTTTGTTTATGAAGCAATTTAAACACTTTCAACAGTTTTATAATTTTTCGAAACCATTAATAATAGGACAACCAAAATTGCATTTAGGGGGATAGAAATCAGAAAAACTAACATAACTTATTGAAGTTGACCTTGGAGATCAATTAAACATATAGGGCAAATAGGGCAAATAAAGAAAACTATGACGCAAAATTTTGGCGGTTTTTGGCGAGCTCAAAAAAACATTTTTTTTTTGTTAGGGGTGAACTTTCATATATTATTTATATATATTATTTTTCGATAATATTGGCACTTAAAAACGAGTTAATTGTAACTTTTTTGTTTATGAAGCAAACTAAATACTTTCAACGCTTAAGTTTAATATTTTTTCGATAACTTTAATGATATAATAAAAAGCAATGCATTTAGGGGGGTATAAGTCTGAAAAAACGAACAACACTTACCAAAGTTGACCTCGGAGGTCAATTCAACCTATGCGACAAATGTGTTAACCTCTGAGACATTTTCAACGGTATATAAAACTTGATGATCGGACATCAATTAAAGAAGTTATGACTAAAAAACCATTTTGGCGGTTTTTGGCGGGGTCCAAAAAAAATAAAAAAAAATATTTCTAAGGTAAGCTTTCATTTTAGGGGCGGACTTTCCAACATTTTTTTTCGACCCGGCCTAATGTACAGTTTACTAAGTAATAACAAATTTAAAATTTAATACATACACTGAGTTAAAAAATATATTTTAAAATTAGGCACAAATGTATAACACTGAAATTAAACACAATATTTTAAAATTAAACGTTTTCAATTTAACCCTTTCAGTTATTTATAGATTGAAAAGATGTATTTAAATAATAATTGTTTAAATTTAAAAAATTACATTATTAGTCAGCTTTGTTGACAATTTACTCTTTTATTTTTATTTCAAAAACCTAATACTATCTTTAAAGTCGACTTTATTTCGTTTATTGGTTAGGTTGATTGGTTTTAATATCGACCATTTAAATAAAATTGTTTTCAATATAATGACAAGAATTTTAAAGTCGAGCCAGAGAGTATAGATTTTTAATAGAGATTCCTTCCGAGTTTGCTGGCGTCGCTGCCGAAAACATTGGTTATGTGGAAGTGGAATTTTACAGATTGAAGTTAACAGAGGAAAACAGTGCATAAAACTGGATTTGTCCGCTGATAATTTGCAACCAAACTTACCAAGATATATTGCAATCCAACTCCTTATGAATTTTAATTATTTTTCTGTCCAAAAATGTGGCAGAAAATATCAGAATATTGATTTGAAAATGTGTCTGTTGACAACATTTTCGTTTCAATTTCCACATAACCAATGTTTGACCTGTACGGAAACTCTATATCAATTATATCGACGCCCCTTACGAAAACTATTATATATTTTTTCCCTTACGAAAATAAATATGTTATTATTTCAGGTTCAGAATAAAAGTATGTTATTGTTTTTGATGAGAAAAATAATATGTTTTATGGTTTTGCCAGGAACTCTATTATGTTTTTGATATTTCCGGGAATATGCACATGTATATCTGTATATCTACGAATATAAAAATGATTAAAATTTGCGACGAAGATTGGAATCGAAACCTACAGTTTAACGCCGAATCATAACTTTTCATGGGTGATGTTTTTACTCTAGAAGCTTATCTACCAAGAGGTAGCGAGGTGAAGAAAAACATTTTCTATTTATTTTTTTCATGTTACATTTGCTGGTGTTTGAACCAGCGACGTTTCGGCTTGTTCGACACTAACCTTCTGAGTCACCTACATAGTATATGGTAATGCATATTTTATATCATTATAGCGTAATTATTTTGAATTTTGTCAAACAAATTTTACAAATGACATATATCAAAACATAAAGGCAACGCAATATGATTTTGAAAAAAAATCTTTTTCAATAAAAAGCTCCAATTTTCGTCTAAAAATTTGAAACATAATAAAACACTAATTTTCTGTGATATTTTGAGAACATTATAATATTTTTTAATTAAGTAAAAATGTAATCGTATTCGTTTAAAAGTGATATATACTTTTTTTCGTAAGACAGTTTTAATATAATAGTTTTCGTAAAGGGCGTCGATATACTCTCTGGTCGAGCGTTCGTAAAATATTCCTGAAGGTATGCAGCATTTACGCTATGTAGTATAAAAGTGCATAAATCTAGGGGCAGCATTACACGTTAAACTGAAACTGTGTATTCTATATTACTTGTCCTATAATTCGTAGACTCTTTTGAGGGACATCATATTTTAAAATATACATAATAAGCAATAGTGGCCGTTGGTAAAATAGGTTATTTGTTTTTGCAAATATTCCCAAAGTAAGGGTATAAAAATACAATAAATAAAAATAATGTTAACTATTTCAAATATATAAAAAACCTATAATTTTTTTTTAATCTATTATTTGTACAATGTACTGATTACAGTACCCGAAAAAAATTAAATTGTTATTTGTACAATTTTAATTACATTTTTAGCGCTGATTCCGAAAATGCCCCCGTTTTGTCAAATTTTCTCTAGATTTTAAGATATATGTAATTTTGTAATGTCCGTTTAGTTTTTGTTTTCCAACAAAAGACAATAATGTTATTTTCGTTATTAGATTAGAAAACGTTACCAAATAAAAATTTGATAATATGCGTACAAAATTTTAAAAAATGTTTTATGCAAAAAAAATGTTTTATTCTAAAAATAAAAGAAGACTAAACAAATGCAGTGTTTAGTGACTACTTTTAGTGAAACTTTTATATAAATAAAAATGAAATCACCAAAAACATAATATTTACAAAAAATGGAGGAAATAATTTACCTAAAATTGGAAATTATGTATACAGTACAAATGCACGCAAAATTCTATGAGAAAATTTAAGAGCAGAACACAAATTTATATGTTGGTTTTATCTGCCAATAAATCTGATATATTTAATAACAGATATTTCTATATTTTCTAATTTGTCAATTATTTACAACAGTTAATTTATTAGCGGCCATTTGCATAATTTTTAACTATTAGTTAAAAACCATCTGAAAATTTATTTTTGGTTTATCTTTCAATAAGGAACTGGTCACTTTAACATACCAATTTCCATCAATTAACTTTAACTCCTAGTTAAAAGTTTTATGTAGTTAAAAGTTTTATGTTTTTCGTAAATTATAAGTGTTTTAATCGTGAATTACAGTGAAAAAAAAGTTAATCATAAGAACGGAAATTTATGCCTTGACACTAAAAATGTAAAATTTCATGATTTGTCTAACTTTTCACGTCAAAAGTAATCTAAATTCTGCATTAAATAATGTTTATAAAATACATCCTCTATATTAAAATGAATTTATACTGTACATATTATACGTGCTATAAACTGTTAAATTCTGACTTATTTCAATCTTGACTTGAAAAAAGCAACATAAACACAACTGCAAATGAAAACGGGTTTAATATTTCATACAATAACTTTACGCCCCTTTGTAACTACTATACGTAATCGTCGTAATTAAAAATACTATTAACTATCTGCCCACCACAGTACGATGAAGGTGGCACGAACCAGCATACAAGAGATTAGCATAAAGTTGTGGCTTCAGTTCATCACGGAGTTTGGCACGAGTTGCGCAAGAAACTTCACTAATAAATATAAGTTGAAAAATGCAACACAGATTACAGCAGCTACAAAGTTAATTTACATTTTTTAGATAAATAGTAGTATAAAAATTGAAATAAATTGATAAAATTAACAAATTTGGTTATATATATACGTCGGACGATTTTGATCGGATTTAATCTGACGATCTGACGAAAATTTGGGCTCTCAACACGTACGACGACAATCGTTCAACGATATATAAAATCAACTTTTATGAAACCTGTATAAAAACGAAACCGTTATTGATAAATATTGATTTTTGTGTAACGGTTTTAGTGTTTCTTTCATAAAATCTCAAAAACGTTGTATAATACGTGGGATATCGTTTTGATGAATCCAATGCTTGCTTCACGCATAATCAATAGTTGCAAAATACTATGGTCTGAACTAGAGATGGGCGCGTGCCGTGCTTTTTTCGTGTCACGCCCGAAAATCTGTGTTCGTGCGTGCTAGTTGCCCGTGTGTGTCCGTGCCTCCAAAATCAGGCCGTGCCTCCAAAAATCTGTTGTTTTAGTTTTACTTATGGATTTAAAAGAATAAAACAGTACCAAACTTAATTTTTGAATTATTTATTACAGGGACTAAAACCTATTGGAATATCAGTTCCGGTTCCAAGATTTTTAAAATTGTAGTTCCGGTTCCGATTCCGGTTTCAACCAACAAATTAAATGGGTTTCGATTCCGGTTACATATATTTTTAATAAGGGTTCCGATTCCGGTTCTTTGCGTTCCCTGACAGGGACTATAATATCTGTTCCGGTTCTGGTTCCGATATTTTTAAAATAGCGGTCCGGTTTCAACCAGAAAAAAATATATGTTCCAATTCCAGTTCTGGTTCAACACATTTTTAATAACGATTCTGGTTCCAAAAATCTAAACGGTTCCGGTATTATTTTTCACGTTTCGCTTGCTTTTTCATGTTTTTCCGTGCTTTTTTCGTGTTTTGTTATGTTTTTCCGTGTTTTGTCGTGTTGTTCCGTGTTGTTCCGTGTCTCTTCGTGTCTTTTAAAATACCGTGTTTTATCGTGCTTCTCGTGCGTGCCTGTAAATTTACTCGTCGGGCTCGTGCTCGTGCGTGTCACCTATCGGCGTGTCCGTGCGTGTCCGAGCCATCTAAAACAGGCACGCGCCCATCTCTAGTCTGAACCAATAATTACTACCCCAATAAACTACGGTTTCTATTTTGATTTCAATTTTGTTATTGATTCAGTTACTTTTTTGGGTTTTAAATTTTATAACTAAATGCTTTCTGTGTACCGGTTTCATGTTACGACTTCAATTTCGTTGTTTGTATAAATATTACTTTTAGCCCACAATTCAATATCTTAAACAAAAACACCAAATTTAACAAAAACACCAAATAGAGTCAGTCACATTTTCAAATTAAACCAAGTTTCAACTAGATGTCGTTTCGTTTATACTCAACATGTCCCAAATATTTAAAACGTCGTATTAACTGACTACTGATTTTCTTTCTGCCTGTGTAACGACATTTGTTTAGGAGCTATGAATGTGTTATAAATATCGTCGTTGTAGAACTAAAAGTCACCAACTACATTTTCAAAATGCCAATTGTTCATTTACAAAAATCTTTATATATCTTTTAATTTTACATCGATGATCTCAATTTTTTTTAAGAAAATGTAAATCTATCAATTGATATTTTTAACATTAAAAATGCACGAATTACTTTTTATAATATTAATCAACAAACTCGAAATTTAAGTTTTTCATAAAAATGTATTTGGTGACTTTTCGTTCTACAACGACGATACGTAAAGTTTAAATTTAATTTAAACTTGCACTGAAATATCAAAAACAATACTGTTTATATATCCAATTTAGCGTTTTCGATAATAATCAATAATACGGAAACAATACGGCTTTCGATATAAATTAACATATCTAGTTTTTATCGATATAGATATCGAGTTGGTACTTGAAATAGTTGTCTTTATAGAAATACAAATTTAATTTTTTCTTTAGAAAATATGTTTTTTTTTCAACAAAACAATAGAAAATTTAAAGATATTCTGAGTTTTATACTAAAAATTGTTCATTATTAAGTCGACTCTAAAAAGACCACTCAAGAAAACGAGAAAAAAATGTTTGCCATAGACATCCCATACATCAATTCAATATAATTCACGGCTGATAATTTTGACTGCTTGCTCAGTTTTTTTTTTTATTACGTAACGTTTTTAAGAAAATTGCTCTCGAATATTCAAGCCCTTCTTAGCTCCCTTTTAGAATTAAAAAATACAGACCCTTACACAATCAGTTTTCCAAAAAACTGTAAACACAATTTTTTTTTATAATTGTCAAGAATAATTACAATATACTGATAAATACTATTAATCCGAAAGGTTTTTAAGATATTTGAATAAAAACTCGAAAAATATTAATTTTGTTTTCCTTTTTTGACGATTTTTTAGCATTGTGAATCTAATGATAAATAAGAATATGATATATGATTATGTGGAGAATTGTTTAAGCTAACGATGAAAAATACTAACTTTTTTGTACCAGTTCTCATTTTTAAAATATGATCTACCAACCCAGTTTCTGTCAAAAACTGTTAAAATATAAACTGCTTGTAGATTTTACATACACGGATAGAAAAGATTTGTTGGAATATGTTTGAATGTAATTAAAAAGTAATACGAAATTACCATACATGTATTAGGATTGAAGTGTAATCTATATATATAAAACTCTTGGTCCGTCTGTCGGTCGGTCTGTCTGTTTGTTCCAACATCACGTCTAAACTGATAAACCGATTTAACTGAAATTTTTCACCAGGATACTATGGAGTCCGGAGGGTGTCATAGACTATATATGGGCGTAATAGGACAAAGGGGCGTGGCACCTTCCATACAACCTAAACTTTCAAAACGACATAGCTCGGCACATACACAAGCTAAAAACTTGAAACAAAAAACTCAAATAAAAAAAAAATATACAAAAGCAACCACACCACATTAAAACTCACCATAATGGAACTCACCACACTAAAATTCACCACACTAAAACTCACCACATTAAAATTCACTACACTGAAACTCACCACAATAAAATTCAAAAAATTCTACGGGAAAGCGTTCTATGCGGAAGAATTTTACCGAAAAAAATTGTTTTTGAGAAAAGTTGTTTTGGCGGAGATTTATTATTTGGTTACTACATTTATAAAACCAATAAAAAACTTCCACAGCATAGGCCCCTGATACAAGAAAATAAAAATGTTTTTTATATTAATAAAATCACTCCATATCTTTTAATTCACAAAATTTTGGAACGAGTCGTGCACGGGTCCAGCTAGTTAAATTATAATCGAAATTGAATTTATTTTTGTTCACGTGTAAACATTATTATATTGTCCAGCAGAATCTGTCAAATTTACCATAAATATGTTACAATACCAACATCAAATTTTAATTGCATTCTTGGCAATTTACTTGGTTAAAACTATGTTTCGAAACACAGAAAATGCTTATCAAATCTAAATACAACGTATGTTCGCAACGCTCGTCTTAATTCGATAATTTATCGACTGACGAAGTTGACAACGTTGTGCAGCATTTTCTATCTATGCCATCTTTTGGCATCGTTTGAACATATTGATGTTTAAAAACAAACAAAAATGGAATTGGATTTAAATAAATGTATTCTTCCAACATTCTTCTTGTATACGAAGTTGACACTCGTTGAGCAGAATTTTCTACCTACGTCTCTTTTGTCGTCGTTTGAAGTATGTATAGGGTCATTTTAAACATATTGATGTTTGAAAACAAACAACAAAATAAATTCAAATGTACATAAAGGTAATCTTGCAGCTCTCTTCTTGTATACAAAGTTTACACTCGGTGATCGGCATTTTCTGCGTACGTGTCTTTTGTTGATCGTTGAGAAAACGTGTTCGTATCAGTAATAATTTTGTTATTTGAAAACTAAATAAATATATAAATTATGTTACAAAAAGTACAAATAGTAACAGAGTATAATAACATGCAGTATATAATTTCTGAAACTAATGTGAAAAAACCACAAATAAAAATTTGTGTTTCGATTTTCAAACAGAATTTGGCATGTTTTTTACAAAAGCTCCCGTGAATTCCTTACCTACGCTATTTGCTGTACTGAGATCAACTGTAACTGTACCAAATATAAAGCGAGCCTGGATCGTCTGGTTTAGCTGGTGCAATTGTGCATTCATTGATGCTGTCACTTGTACTTGCAGTTTTAAACGAATTATTTATTTATGCATTTAAAAACTTGTATATGAATTCTATTATTACAAATTCCCACTGTGCATGTTTAAAGATTTTTAATAAAAATTAATAAAAAAACAACATTTTGTTTTTATTTTATTTTCAGGATTTCTTTCGAAAATATTTAAAAATGTTTTTATGCAAACATACTACTTTTTGAACTGAAATAACTGTTTGTTTCACTGGAAACATATTTATATTCAGGTCGTTCAAAATCATGTTTTATTTTGAACATATTTATGTTTCGGTTCAAATATTTATTTTATTTGGGTGTAGTAATTATTATGTTTCCCTTAGAACATACTCCATTTTAAGGGGCAATATTAAAATGTTTCCAGGATATTATAATGTAAGTCAGAGCTCATTACAACACTGTTCAAGTCGCAAGACAACTCTGTTTACAAATGAGTTATCAGTCAATTATATATTTACATGAAATTCCAAACATACATATAATGCCTGCAAAATTATGTTTGGGAAAGTCCTTTTTTTGCAGCGTGTACAAATTACTAAAAATAACCGTTTTTAACCAAACATTTCTCAAAAACACTACGTAATAGAAAAATCTGAGTTTGCAATGAGAATAAGCATACTTTAAATATAAAGAAATGATATTTTCAGATTAGGGGCATTAGTATTTTTGTGTAAAATTGATTTTATAAAAGAGTACCAAATTTATGTTCTCAGCGAATTAGAAAAAAGTTATTAATAGCTAGTTTGAACTTTGTTCTTGATAACCATACATCATTATTTTTTTGTTTATCATCAAATCCTAAATGAAAAAATTCTCAAAAAAACAAAATTTTCCGAGTTTAGATCCCATTATTTTAAAAACATATTGGAATATTAGCATTCATTAGTATATTAAAATTAGTCTCGACAATTTAAAAGAAATTTGCGTTTAAGTTTTTTTGTTAAACTGCTTTTCTACAGAACTATATTTTGTTAATTCTAATTAGCTGTTGATAACGGCTTAAAAATACTATTGCAATTTTCTCAACGTTACGTTACGTAATAGAAAAAAACTGAGTATGCAGTCAGATTCAGCAATTATATGGAATTGATGTATGGGATGTCCATGACAAAAATCGTATTGGGTAGTGAAATTATCGTCGAATTTTGTAGGTTATTGCAAATTAAACATAATACAAGTGTGTGGAAAAGGGGTTTGTTACAACGAACATTTAAATAGATTTTGGTTTAATTAATTTCTTTTTCAATTATCACAGATTTTGTGATATTTATTAAAATGTTAATCGTTTAGTTCAAAAATATTTGTAAACTGAAATTTTTGTAAAATTTCAATCGCTATTTTCCTGTGAATGCAGCGCAAAAGAATGCAGTGATATTTTTAACTGAATGCCAATGAATTTAACATAAGTGGTGACCTCAGTGGCCACAATACAAATCATTAACAGAAAACCGGTAAAAGAACGCATGTTATGCGGTGTAAAGAGTGTGGTGTTTACAGACTGCTGTATGCACTCAGCGAAAAACATGATTGGGCCAAAAAATGTCATTCAATTTTATGAGTAGAATAGTAAATGAGAATGAGAAATCTGATAATCTATGAATTTCAAAATACTAGTTTAATTGATAGTATTAAAATTATGATTCCTGCAATCATTTCTTGATATTTAATTTGTACTAATTATAACAATACTGAGAAAAGAGAAGTTCAAAAGACGAATATATTTGAAATGATCACGTTTCACTCACGACACTATTGCTACAATAATGTTTCACGATTTACACAATCATAAAACCAGAATTTTTACATGCTTGCATAGAATAAAATTCTCCTTCTTGTGTATGAGATTAATAAAATGCTAATGATATTTGAAATAGCAAAATTAATTTTGTTGAAACGAAAATTCTATAATATTTTAATGGAACATACCAAACCGTTTTATATTTTATATATCAAATACTAAAACCTGTTAGGATTAGATATAAAACATATTTAACAATAAGGACAATAAAATACTTTCTTCTTTGATGGATTGCAACAAATATATTTTCTGTGTGTAACAATCAAGTTTTTCCCTGCGTGCGTAATGCATTCAAATGGATGGTCTTCGCAGTGCAGTAATTAACAGAAGCACCGTGGTTGCAACCGGGAACTACAACAAATGACAACATGGTGGCCCGACGCACGACCCGTGTTTGTTCTACTGTTTTGCATTTCAGCAAATATTACGACAGTTAACAATTATTAAATTTAATGAAACAAATTATCACTGGGCGTTAATTATGCAGGTTCGGACAATGTTTATTTTGCAAATGAGGTTGTATTCAGCTTATGGTCATATTTAACAGTTAGTTAAAAATAATATATAATGTGAATTTATTTAAATTTTATATTTGTTCAAAATTTAAATTTGTTCAAATTTTAAATATATTCAAATTTTAAAATATATTCAAATACTTGAATGCTATTTAGTATTGGTTTAGACTTTAGTATTAATTTCTATGCACTAACGGTGGCATTTTCAAGGTTTGGCATGTTCGCCTTCTGTAACCCATACAAACAAAAAATCAAAAACCGACTGTTTTTACAACTCTTCTTCAAAACAAGATCCCTCAAGTGAGCATAGATATATTAATTACTCTGAGTGAAAATGTGTTAAAATGAAATGAAATAGTGTTAAAATGAAACACAAATAGCAACAAAAGAAAGCTTAAAACAATTTCATTTAAATTTAAAACGATTGCTACTTAAACAAAAAGAATAATTTTTTAATTTATAAGTATTTAATTTTTCTAAACTGATTATAATTTATGTAAAAAATATATAAATATTTTATTTTTATATTGTATTATTTATATATATTATTTTATTTAAATCATTAATACTTTTTTTTGTTTATTTATTTATTTCTTTATTTATAAATAATTTATTTAATTATTTATAAATATGTATCTCAAAAAGTCGCTAGGAATTATATGAGGAGCAGGGTGACATGTGTTTTAGTTTAACGCGAAAATGCCATAGATGTAATTAATTTTAATGCATACCTTTAGGGACATGTCACGAATGCTCAATTTTTAAAACCAATGTGGTTAAATTAAAAACAATTTTTTGTAAATTTTGTCTTTAATTTCTGTTTTAACATTTTTTTTTATTCTAGTAATGGAAATAATCAAAAAATCACGCTACAAAAAAATTTCTCTCCCAAATATAATTGTGCTGGCATCACATATATCTTTGGAGCTTTATGCAAACAAAAGTATTATTGCATTGCAAAAAAAAATGACAGCCAAACATATTTTTCTATTCGTTCAAACATATTTATATTCAGAATGAATAATTTTAGACGATCTTGCGAACATATGTTTGAATGTGGAAAACTTTTTATTTACATGTAAACATATTGATGTTTACATTTTGTTTTAATGTAAAAAAAAGTAAATTTGGTGTTAACAATTTTTTTATACAATTTTCATTTTTTTTAAATTAAATTTTTTTATTTATATTTTATAATTTATAATCAGTGAATTACGGATTAATTGTATATTTCACAAACAGCCACGATATGGTATTATCAGTGATTGGCGGTACTTAGCACATTCATACACCAAAAAGACATTATGAATTATATAATAAGAGCATTAATGTGAGTGTTACTGAGTGCTAAAAAAGTCAGCGTCGTTACTTTTTGTGATTGCGTAATGCCAAACATACATATAATTAAATTGTCAAACTAATGCTATTATTTTTTATTTCGTTGTCACCCAATAACAAACACGTATAACCAAGATTATATAATTCAAAGACCCTTTTTTTGACGTGGATGTATTAATGGCAGTAATAACAAACATACATATATTACTAGAGAAGAGCAAATAGGTTTTTTTATGTATAGAGCGTGAGACGTGTAAAGTAAAAGAAAGATCTAGTTTCATATAAAATATATAATAATAATAATAGTTTGGCACTACAGTACTATATGGACTTAGGCCGAGCTCTCTCACCATTTTGAGCTGTGCGTGTTATATTTGTACTCAAAGTGGTGGGACATACAGTTAATTGTCTAATCCGAACGGCGGGTGAGAGCTTTTCATAGGCAATGTTTTACTCTCGTAGGTTTGTAATTTACTGCCGAGAGGTAGCGCGTTATAGAAAAATGTTTCTATGAAAAGATGTTGTTACCCCAGTACAGGCTTGAATACGGGGAACTCAAATCTGTAAAATCTTAAAGTCCAAAATATGTAGAAAAATACGAGAATTGCATATGTTTGTCATCGTAATAACTCATTCTATTAATGTAGTTAAATGGATATACGAATTATATAATAGTATAAATCATTTCCGTGCTGTGTTGGTGTATATGCTAATATACAAACATAATATAGCACATACACCACCTATAGTTTTACAGGCACTACACAATTTTACAGCCACTACACAGTTTAAAAATCACTACTATACATGTTTTACCGATCTTATTTTACATTAGTATATCGCAACGCGTGCTTGGCTATTCGGTTCGTCGGTTCGTTTTTCCGTACATCGTACGTATATCATGACTTTGATATTCTTCTCCCTTATTTATGTTCAACATTTTTCTTTCATTACATAAAGCTCTGTTCATGACTTTTTGAAGGTGATTCAAACTTCGGAAAACAAGTTGAAAATAATGTGTTAAAATAAAAAAAAATATATCCTATTAATATAATAAATCTGTTTGTTCGTTTGTACGTTTGTTCCGCTTCTCCGTCTAAACGGCTAATCCGATTTTCTTGAAATTTTTACCACAGATGCGGTATGGTCTGAAAGGAATGATAGGCTATATATGGGCGGGATTGGACAAAGAGGCGTGGCACCTCCCATAGAACCTAAACTTTCAATACGAAAAATACGAAAAAAACAAAAACAAAACCAATCACATAAAACCACAATCCAAACTAAATGAAAAACAAAAAAAGGAAAGAAAAGAAAAACAAACTCACCACACTAAAACCCACCACACTATAATTCACCACACTAAAACTCACCACACTAAAATTCACCACACTAAAACTCACCACTCTAAAACTCACCACACTAAAACTCACCACACAAAAACTCACCACACTAAAACTCACCACACTAAAACTCACCACACTAAAACTCACCACACAAAAACTCACCACACTAAAACTCACCACACTAAAACTCACTACACTTAAACTCACCACACTAAAACTCACCACACTAAAACTCACCACACTTAAACTCACCACACAAAAATTGAACACACTAAAACTCACCACACCAAAACTCACCACACTAAAACTCACCACACTAAAACTCACCACACAAAAACTTACCACACTAAAACTCACCACACTAAAACTCACCACACTTAAACTCACCACACAAAAATTTAACACACTAAAATCCACCACACTAAAACCCACCACACTAAAATTTCACCACACTAAAACTCACCACACTAAAATTCACCACACTAAAACTCACCACACTAAAATTTCACCACATTAAAACTCACCACACTAAAACTCACCACACTAAAACTCACTACACTCAAATGTCGCCACACTAAAACTCACCGCACTAAAATTCACAACACTAAAACTCACCACATTTAAACTCACCATACCAAAATTCACCACACTAAAACTTACCACACTAAAACTCACCACACTAAAACTCACCACACTAAAACTAACCACACAAAAATTCAACACACTAAAACTCACTACACTAAAATTTCACCACATTAAAATTCACCACTTTTAAACTCACCACATTAAAACTCACAACACTCAAATTTCGATACACTAAAACTCACCACACTAAAACTCACCGCACTAAAATTCACCACACTAAAACCCAGCACACTATAATTAACCACACTAAAACTCACCACCCTAAAATTCACTACACTAAAACTCACCACAATAAAATTCATCACATTAAAATTCATCACACTAAAACTCACCACAATAAAAATCACCACACTAAAACTCGCTACACTAAAACACGCCACAATAAAAAACGCCACATTAAAATTCACCTCACTAAAACCCACCACACTATAATTGACCACACTAAAACTCACCACACTTAAAAACACCACACCAAAACTAACCACAATTAAACTCACCACTCCAAAATTCACTACATCTAAACTCACCACACCGAAACTTACTACATTAAAACCCACCACACTAAAACTTCTACTGGGAAAAACTCTACGGGGAAAAAGAAAGAATTCTACCGGGAACAATTCTACCGGGATGAATTCTACGTTGAGAATTCTACGGGAAAGCGTTCTATGTGGATTTTCCGGGAAGATTTCTACTGGGAATAATTCTGCGGAGAAACGCAATCTGAGAAAAAATTGTCTTTGAGAAAAGTTGTTTTGGCGGAGAATTATTTGGTTACCACATTTATAAAACCAATAAAAAAATTGTTTTTTTATATTAATAAAATTGCTCCATATCTTTGAATTCAGAAAATCTTGGCACGAGTCGTGCACGGGTCCAGCTAGTATAAAATAAAAATAAATAAATATAACAATTATCGGTGTGTCATAAGGTATATTAATTTCCTTTAATATGTGTTCAATTAATTTATTAATTAATATAATAAAATATTTAATTAATACAATTAAATGTCGTATCGACGATGAAACAATTAAAAATTAATTGTATGTAGTAATTATTTTTTATTTTGTTATATTTACACATATATTTTTTTCTGTGTAGAATCTGGAAGTCGGAAATCATCGGAAAATAATACTAAGATCGAGGATATATTTTTTTTTGTTGTTTTGTATAAAACAACAAAATTTATAAAATATTTCGGATAATTTAATTTATTTGTATTTCATTCTTTTCAAACTATCAGAAATTGTGCTGACATCAAACAATTAAATCTAGAATTTATTAGTTCAATTTGTTATTATATAAATGGCCTGTGCTTCGATGAGTTCCAATTTATTGCACTATATTATAATTCGATAACAAATAAGCCTTGAGCCTCATGACCGAATAATTTGCACAACCACTTGAGAGCAATTTATTGAGATTAATTTCCAAAATGCATCGCAGCCATTTGCCTTCGGGCGCTAGGTGCTAGGTGCCTTTGCCAGCCGAGAGCGAGCTGCCTGCTCTATCAATAAATGGATGACGCTGATTAAAATATGGCGATTGTGAGCACGGTGCCGTATCTGCCTTCGTACAACAAACAATAATTTAAGTCAGACGATGGCCAGAAGCGCAATAATTCATCGGTGTTTGAAAGCGCATTGAGGCAATTATGAGCCGGTCACGGAGGACCACAAGACAACCTCATGGTACATGGTAGTTGTTGTAGAAGAAGAGCTGCGACGCACATCGGCGACGGCTACGCCGGTCATCAGCAGCACGAATGATAAACGAGGGCAACTGCCCGACCATCTTTGGTTCTTTTTGACGAGGAGGCGCTGCAGCTGATGATGCCGACGACGCCGATGATTATGATGACTATGAAGTCGATGCGTTCCAAAGATGTTGTTGCCGTAGATGGCAAAGAGCAACTTATTTATGATCACAAGGCGTGCGCGCATCCATCCATCGGCGGTTTACAACTTCATTTTGAAATATGAGCAGCCACTTTGTGCCGCGTCGTTCATTGCAACCGCCCGCTCAACCACAGCGCGCACGCAGCTCCCGTCCGCATTTCGCTCTGAATATTTTGACCCATAATCAGAATTTTTAATGGATATTTTTATTTTTTTTTTAGATTTTTAATTTTCTTTTGTTTCCGAAGTGGCGCAAGCAACTCCTTCGTTCCTTTGTTTTGTGCGCACTCAAAGGATGCCACGCAACATAGGAACCTAACAAAGGCACACGCAGTGGTCTCAGACATGGCCTAAGTGCGTAGTGATGAGTTGAAATATGGAGATATCGCTTCACATTTTGTACTAATTTTACAATGTTTTGGAAATTTCGTTTTCAATATGAAAATTTGTAAAAAACCGACACAGTTCTTGACTACAATGTCGACTACCGGAGGAAATGTAGTTATTAAACTCACAATTAATACGAGACGAAATCTCACATCACTAATGGTAGTTGAGAGGAGATTCGAGATTGTAATTGTCTTTTATCGAGATTACAACTAAAAAAATTCTTCTCAAATATCGATCATACGCATTACAATCAGTGCGTCCTTCGAGAAAAATGTTGCCTGCAATTATTGAACAATTTTTATTTTATTCGTATTTTGAATATGTGAATTCAACGCGAAAAATTTCTATTCTCGTAAAAAATAGATTGACGTTTAAAAAATAGATTTTTTGATCACTAACGAAAATATAGAACAAAATGTTTATGATTATTCGACATGAAAACCGACAAATAAATTTATGTTACTCGTACAATTTCTAAAATATTTTAAATTTGCACTACCCAGCAGGAAATGGCAACATTGACGATAAAGTCATCGATGATGAATCGAGGACATTGGAAAATTTGTCATTGATGAATATGTCTACAACAATTTCATAAAGGACATTGTATTAAAGATGTCATACATCATATGTCATATGTGAATGATATACGCTAAAGTTATTCAAAACTCGAAGAAGTTTTTTCTGTTTAGCGATACAAACAATCAGAAAAAAATGTATAACATATCAGGAAGAGGAGAAAAGCAAAACAAGATAGCCATGCAGGAATTTTTATAATTTCTCGTACATTTAAGTTCATTGGCAAGATACGATATATATGCATTTATCGCATCGATATCGAAATATTTCCCCGATTTCAAAAATTGTCTCGTACCGAGAAAACTCCGAAAAACGCATCAATATCAACCTACCATGTAGATATAATTTGACGTTCGATATCGGTACGGGAAAGTTTCCGATATCTTGTGATTTCTTCTTTTTCTTGCATTGATCTCGTAACCAATTCGAACGAATTGCATACTGGGTATGAGATCTGACGCTCTTTGGGAAAGTTTTTTGTACTCTTATATAAAATAAAAAATGTTAAAAATAAAAATCATACTCAAAGTTTCACATTATAATATATAGCAAGGATTGAAACCTAAACGAATAACGGTTTCGATTTCGGTTTTTTCCGCGTTTCGGTTACGGTTTCGGTTTTAAGTTTTTATAAGGAAACGGTTTCGGTTTTTGTATAAGTTTTCTTTTTTCCATATTTTTCAAATACATTGTTTATATGGTGCTAAGTTATGTTCAAATTATGATATTGGGGTAAAGTGGGAAACGTAATTTAAACAATGTTTGTTGTTATTTTAGTTAAAATATTGTGTTATATTAATTATTTAATTGATTACGCCAAGAAAAAATTTTAATTTAAAATTTCGTGACCACAAATCAATGAAAACCAACATTTTGACATAACCTGAGATATGATCTGAATTGCAAAGAAGAAGAATTTTGTACAATTTTCATACAAAAGCCAAAGAAATTTCAACAATTCAGTAAAATAGTGATGATCATTTGCAAGAGCAAGGCAAGAAATGATAATCTTGTTCTTGGTCTTGCTCTTACACGCTGAGTCTTGCTCTAACATATGATCTAGTTCTTGCAATACCTTTCTTGCTCATGTTTGCAAGAATCTTGCAATATTTTAATTTTGAAATTTTAAATAAAAGATCGAAGACAAATAACTTAAACTGCATATCAATTATGAAAACTAATAGAATTTGAACACTAATTGTATTTAAGTTACTCATATTCCATATTTCCAATTTCTTCGACAAAAAATAAATTATTTTACTAACAAAAAAAAATTGAATTATATTTTAACAAGAATTAACTAATAAAAAATAATTCTATAAATCAAGTGATGTTGACAAGACAATTCAAAATATCAAAGCCATAATAAAATGAACATAATTTGTTTAATGTATATTATACATTCATAATAACTATAAGGAATATTTCGTATAGGCATATTTCTATTTTCGTCAGAGATAAAAAAAATCCGTATGCTACAAGTACCGTATGTAAAGACAATACAAATAATATCTTGCAGGGTAACATTTTTCTTTGCGAACACAAACGCTACAAAGCGAACACTAACAGAAAGAAGAGAATACAACAATAACGAATTACGATTCGTATATACACACTTTCACAACGACAACTCTTTGTTGCTATCGCATGGCAACAAACAGACGTATGACAACGGACAGACGCCTGACAGCAGGCAGTCGCATGACACCACACTTCATGTATGTATCTAGTACAGCTATCTAGTTGGCAACAACAACGAGTTTTCTTTGTGGTTCAAAGAATTTCACGCCAAAAATTCTAATAAAAGTTTAGATGCTGCTTTATTTGCCTTTCTTTTGTTGTTGCAATTTCAAACGAATCAGCGGATTTGTGAAAAAAAGAAAAACACAAAAAGCAATATATAAGCTAAATGAAGTACACTGTGAAAATGTTCATATATTATTATTTTTTTTTTTTGTTTTATAAGTTGAATTGAAATAATGCACATAGAATTTGGGAATTCAAAATTTTATTAAATGACATTTTACTTAAGATCTTCTATATAAAATAAAATATGTTTTTCTGTTTCTATTTATAGGTACTTTTTTTAAATCCGTTTTAAACCGGAATATATCCGAAACCGTTTATAACGGTTTTGGATATCGGTTTATTTCTGATTTTCGTATAACGGTTTCGGTTACGGTTTCAATACTTGATATATCGTTAATGTAGCGTCGGTGATTTGATTTGTTAGTGCTTTGGACTACGAGGCAAAAGTCGCTTGTGCGTTCGACTTCGGGCCGAAAGGGCTTGGGTTCGGTTCTATCGACAGTCAACATTATTTTCATAGAAAACATTTTTATATGCGACGCACGGTGAACAAATAAGCACTTTTTTTGAACAAAATTATATAACTTCAAAACAAATCGGTAGATTTTGTTAATTTTTTTTATCATAATCAAAAAATATCGAGGTATACTTATGCTTTACATAATGTCTTGATTCACAAAAGTTATGTAAAAATATATTTTTTTTTTCTTTTTTATTTTTTTTATTAAACTATTAATGTTATAAGAAAAATGGTTACAGATTATTCTTAATGTGTCTTTACTTTATATATAGTTAAAAAAATTGAAATTAAATAAAAAAATATAGTTTTGTTCAAAAATATTATCATTTTTTTCACAGTGCGACGCTACCTCTTGGTAGTCAATGTCAAACAGGTAAATTTCTGAAACGCATTTAGTTTGACCATTTTTAATTCAAAATTTTAGAGTTACGCGTCAAATATTCTTATAGTATTTATGCATAAATTCTATTATTTACTAAATGTCCACTATTAACGAGATTTACGTGGTTGATATGAATCACATATTATTTTACAAATTTTTTTAATAAATCAAAAATATCTAATTTAACTTAAATTTAATAACGACCAGTTTGAAATTGCTTTAAATAAACGTTAAAAAGCTGTATGTACATTAAATTTAGCTATTTGTTAAAAGTGAGTTTTGTTATGTGACCATTTGTTAAAAGAATACCTATTATTAGTTTTATGAAACTTGTTTTATTTATCTGAAATAATAACAACATCTGACCCAGAGTTTTAAGTTTGTATTTATTATTTTGCTATTGTTATATTTATTCCACAAGAATGTGGGAAAAGAAAATCGCTGCAAAGCCAATAACAAAGGAAACATAATCAATGGGAACGATAAAAAATAATATCCTGACTAGCTAAATTACAAATTCAATGAAAACTGTTTTAATCGGGATATTTCTCCATTGTTGATTTATTTTTTTGCTGTTATTATACAATATTTTCAGAATCACGTATGAAATAATTCAGAGAGACCAACCGACTTAGGAAAGTGTTGGATAAGTGTGGGTGTCAACTCACTCTTCGGACCAATAATTGACCAAATTCTCGTGAAATTGCAGTAGACGCAGGACCGAACTCTGAAAACCCGAAATTAAATTTGTCTGTAATATCAAATATGACGTCACATAATTCGTCACTGGTCCCACATTTTTCAAAGTATGTTTTAAAGATAATTTAAGTACTTTTCTAACGATACTAACGCAGATATCCGCCGATATTTCAGAGTACGGGAATTTTGACCCAAAAGTGCGTTTACGAATCATAATACTTTTTTAACCCTTATATTACCTTCAGGTCATTTCGAGACCCAAAACGACTTTATGATTAGTTTTGAGGGATTTAAAATTAATGAATATTTTAATACATTCTTTTCTCTGAATGAAATTAAATATATTTTCAAAAATTAACATCAGTTAAGCTACAGATATAATATTGAAGCGTCACCAATTACTGTATACACATAATTTGGGTCACTTTAAGACCCACATAGCGTTTCATAGAAATCATTCAGAAATGTAAATTTAAAATTTGAAAAATAAACCAAAGTAGGCATAAAACTACAAAAAAAAATCATTGTAAATTTTAAAAATAACATGATATATGTTTACATAATTTTATAAATATCCTAGGAGGCTTTGGAAAACAATGTTCAAAATTGAATCAATTATCTCACGGAAAGTTTTCAAAGTTCTGAAATACTGATCGTTATATTTTACGTATAGACAGAAGCATTCATAGTTTTGATTTGTTGTGAAAATGTGGAATAATAATGGCTGATGCACATATTTATTTGAGACAAGTTAGAGTAAGTACTTAGTAATAATTCTTTGTAAAATGTAAAATATATACCAGCATATAAAATAGTCACGCGTAAGAAATGAACATGATATCCTTGAAATTTTCGAGGATTTGGAAGAAGATACTTTCGATGATGCAAGTGATGATGGTGATTTCGATTATGAGTTAGAGGTACAAATTCGTATAAGCGACTCTGAAGATGATGGTGATGTTCATGAAAATCAATATCGCAGTAAAGACAATAACATTATATTGTCAACAATTCCTACATCGGATTCTCTATGAAGATCAACTGCAGAAAATATTATTCAGGATGTATGGCAATTACTTTATTTGCTGTTCAACGGATTTCAGTTTTAGTTGATTCATTCAATTTGTGTTTTACTGATCCAATGAAGAAAAATATAATAGCGTTCAGTAATATGGAGGGAAGAAGATTAAGTCTAGATAACTTCACAGATATTGATGATATAGAATTTGATGCATTCCTGGGTATTTTGATGTTAATAGGTAAGAACAACCACAAAATATGAAAAAATAGGGATTACAAAAGAGCGGTTTCAGGTGTTTATCGGTCTGAATTTCATTGTCGTCCAATATTTCGAGCAGTGATGTCTCTAAAATGATTCATTGAAATATCACGTGTGCTAGCATTCGATAACCGAGAGTGTTGTCGATCTCAGATTCGTGGAGATCAACTTGCACCTATCCGAGATTTCTGTGAAAAATGGGTTGATAACTTAAAATTTATATATTCTCCAAAGGAAAATATAACAGTGGATGAAC
The DNA here is from genome assembly GCA_951804985.1 of Dryomyza anilis. Classification (NCBI taxonomy): domain Eukaryota; kingdom Metazoa; phylum Arthropoda; class Insecta; order Diptera; family Dryomyzidae; genus Dryomyza; species Dryomyza anilis. The sequence goes on from OX638133.1 coordinate 67,891,360, forward strand.
AACTGATTCCATATCGAGGAAGGTGTCTTTTCAAGGTATATATGCCAAGTAAGCCTGGAAAGTAAGGAATGAAAGCTTGGATTGCAGCAAATGCTGCGAAAAGAAAACTATCTGAGCGTAAATGCTGCAACTTTTGTTCTGCAAGAAAAACATACAACATATGCGCTATTTGCAACAAACCGGTGTGTACACAGCATGGACAATCAAAAACTGTAACTACTACGTTTTGTGGACAACATCTTATTTCAGAAATCTAATACTATATTAATATATATTGCATTTTTTCTATATATTATAATAAATGCATGTGGGTCATATTGATACCCAAAGGGAATGATGTGTAAGTTTTTTCTAGGGTAATTAAGGGGTTAAGCTATTTTAATAACCTTTCTAATGATACTAATCCTGATACCGGGCGGAATTTTAGAGTTAGTGAATTTTGATGTCTGAAATATCAAATATGACTTCACTTCATTGGTCAGTGGTTCCACATTTTTCAAAGTGCGTTAACGAGTAATATGTTTTTAAGGTGTTTTAATTACCTATTGAATTATACCAATTTTTATATTGAGTTTGGGAATTTTGACCTAAAGAGCACCATTACTATGGCTAACAGCATTTAACACGTTGACGGACAGTAGAAACAAGTGAAATTCGAAAATTGACACTATATGTTTTTGTAATTTTTAGAATATTAGAAGTATAGTTTTACTCTTTCTGCTTAAATACACTTAATTTTGATTAATTCAGCACCTTTAATTAGGTTGCGGCTACAACCGTCATGGCGCCAGCGGACTCTAGACACTATGTAATGGGACGATGGCGGCTATAACAGCAAAAATTTAAAAACGTAAATGACAGGTTTAATGACTGAAATAAGCAATTTTTTGTGAGCAACAAAGTATTTTTGGGAGTCTAAAAACCGCAGTGTCTAAAAACGATCGTTTCGTATTGGACGGCTATTGCCGTCATGTCACATAGTGAACTTGAACTTGACGGCTATAGACGCAACTGTCCGTCAACGTGTTAATAGAGCACTGTTAAAAATCAATGGTTTGTGTATCCGCTAAGATCGCGACGAATTTAACTTATCAATACGGACAATAAATCTTATAAAATAAGAATATTAACCACTAGACATTTTTAACAATATGTATCACAATTAATCAAATAAGTTTAGGTTTATCTTTTTTTTTTTTTTTATTATTTTTCGCCAAGTGTACAAATAACCCATTCAAACTTATTCCAAAATAGAATTTTACTATGCGACAATTTTTTAAATTACACGAATTCAATGCAAACAAATATTTCATTATATTCAATATAATATTTTGAACTTGCAATTTAAATAAAATTGAATGTGAGCAAAAATTATCGTACATAAAAAAACTGCAAGCAATTATACAATTTTATAATTATACAAAAATTTAATTAATTGTAATTAAGTATACAAATTAATTTTATTGTACAATGTTGTTTTCATCGTAAATAAAAAAATAGAATTTTAGTATTACTATTTATTATTTGGATGATTACGCAGTGCCACTAATATACATCTTTATTATCAATGTTCCGATTTAATAATGGGGTAATATGTATTCCATGTGAATATAAAGTCCGTTTTGGTCCACGACTTATGGGTTGTTCGTACACGCAATAAAAAATTCATTCCTGACAAACGAAAAATTATACAAAAGCACTTCGTTTGAGAATTTCTTTTTCGGGTAAATAACATTGTTTGTACCAAACAATTTTCGATTTCTTTTTTAGTTAAAAAAATCTATTTTGAATTTTTATTATTATTTTTAATTTAGTCAATAAATTCCTTCGTTCAGTCAATAAATACCTCAGAATAAATAAAAACTGCTTTTATAGATGTTATTTTTTACAACAAACATGTTTCGAGCAATGTTTGTGTACGTTGCAAAAGAAATTTGTTTGCCGGAAACGATATGTAAACGTTTTTTCTTTGCTTGTAATTTGCAGTCAAAAGCGGTTTTTAAACCTAAAAAAGAATAGGGAATCGAATATTGTAATAATGATTATTATAATTATTATATTATAAAATAATTTTTAGAAAAAAAAATGTAGTGAAAATTTCGAAACGGAACATTTTGTTCCGTCCAAGATTTTTCTGTGACACACAATGGGCCATATTAATAAAAAAAAGTATTTACTTTTAAGCAAGCTGATATATTTTTGAGCACATTTTTTAATTTATTTCAGAATTTTTATAGTAAATGGTCAGTTTAACGTTTTTATTAATACCTACCAATTAAAAATTTTATATTTTTGAACATTAGCAAATAGTTTTTAGTATTTTAATTAAATGAAATGCAAAACATTTTGACAATTCGGAGCATTTGCTTCAAGTTTTGAGTAAAGTCGATTTTTATTAATATGACCCAATATCTCATCTATTTTAAACCGTTTTTATTACGTTGCTTTCTTGTCTGTCTGTTCGGTACAAATTTTGTAATTGATTTTAAACTACCTTCGCGATGAGCTACACACTAGACATTTTAAATATTGCCCCGAATGATTATGATTCTATCGCCATGATTCCATATTAAAGACACTTTGAAACATAATTAGATTTTTAATTTTAATATTAGGCCTTTCGAATTCTGTCAGACGATAATCTAACTGACAAAAAAAATAAGAAAAATAAAAAATATGAAATAAAAAATATTTTTTTTAATATAAAACGTTTTTAAGGTGAATTTTGAGTATGATTTAAAATGAAAAATGGGGCGGAATATTGGTTCCTTAATGTTCTCATTAAAAACGTTTTATATTAAAGAAATATATATTTTTTTTATATATTTTTTATAAATAATGCATATAAATAAATTATATGCTAAATTTGCTGACTGTTTGGAATTTCCATATGAACCTCACATGTACACTTCCATTTTCAGTCACGTCCGGATCGCGCCTTATTTAATTAATATCTTTTGATCGAGCACGCAAAATCTTTTATTTTTTACGATTTTAACTTTTATTTAAATACTACTTGTGCCAAAAAATTAAGAAATTTAATTAATTTTCCTTCGAGATATTACAGTTTTAAGCGTACGAATGTCATGTACGGAATATAACCATAAATGTGTATCCCTCTATATAATATTTCTCTGTGTAGATACTAAAAGAATAATTTTGCGCCTCACAAATAAAAAATAACACAAAAGAACTTCGTTTCAAGATTTAGAGTGCGGGTGAAAAGGTTTATTAATTTTTTATTTTTTATTTATTAAATTTTTTATTTCATTGTCATAATTATTTTCATTTTATTTTAATTTGCATTCGAAGTCTGTCATCTGCTTGGAATCCTCTTACAAATCTGACCAATCAATAAACCGTTTCTACAAAACAGCCATTATCTTTAAACATTACTATCATTTATTATAAGTCTTATGTACAAATGTTATTTGAAAAAGAAGCTGGGGTTTATATTCGTTCGAATCTTACAGTTTAAATGCTATAGTTTGAATAGAACAGTTTGATAATTCTGATCACAGAATCTTAAAGTTTGAAAGTTTGCCCCCAGAACTATGCAACATTCGAAGTGAATGTAATTTTTGTTTTTATCTTTTTACAGAAATTTATGGTAATGTATTGCAGTGAATAATGCATATAACACTTAAACCCTAGTGGAAATTTGCCCGATGCGCCATCGGGAAATGATCGGGGTTTCGTCAGGTAACCCCTATTAGAGCAAATATGATCATTGCCTTGTCATGCCCTTATCATGCTCACCATAGCAGGGTTTACATTATCTAAACAGCCAATGGTCCCGATCAAAGCTACATTAGTTGTTCCTCATAAAGGAATTTTCATCGGGCAATGATCAAGTTTCAATGAGGTATGATATTTTATTTCATCGGGTATTTGTAGTGCTTTCGGTCAGATAAATAATGATATGGGGAATTACCGGATCAGTACATGATCATTGCCTGAAGTGAGTACATGATCAGGACACTGCGTTACAAGGACATCGTGGGCCTCGTCATATCCCGATCATCTCAAATAATGACATGATCAGTTCATGAGCATGGCCCTACCAAAATTTCTACTAGGGAATGCATTCTACTCGTTTTAAATTCAGGGTTTTGTGTAATAAGTAAAATACAGCTAAAAAAATATTAAAACATCATGAAAACAGCATGTAAATTAGTTATTTTAAGTAGAAGAAAACAGACAACAATGTTTTAATTTAAATTTGTTTATCAATTTTGTAATAAAAAAATATATACGAAGTTCACAATATGGTTAATTTTTCATTTTGCTATCAGAACAACGTACAACAATATTTTATTATACTTGTTTTTATACTTCAAATACGCTTTTAAAGTGCTTGGCACGTACATAATGTAAATAATCATTTTTTTTTTTGGCTTTAAATACATAACAATGTAATACCAAAATGTGGATAAGTCAACAGAAACAGCAAGAGGCCAATGAGTCTTTGTGCATAGGCTTTATTGAAAAAAAAAGCACATGGGGTGAATGAATTCAAAGACTGCGCAAAACAAAGTAAAATCAATGAATTAACTATTTAACTACGTAGAATAAACATTAATGTTTTATTTTGTGGCTAATACTGTTCTTCCGAAACTAAATAACTACTTCAAATAATTCTGAGTAAAATAATAAAAATAGTATTTAAAAAAAACGTCTAAAAAACATGCAATCAGTTTCTATTCAATAAAAGTATAAACCAAAACAAATATTGCAAAAATGCGATATTTGTGATAACAATGCACAAAAAACTTTCTTTTTTTATGTGCGCAAAAAAAAAGTATTGGCCATAATCACAAGCGCATGCTAAGCAAATAACCAAAACTATCGAAAAACACAAACTTTTGCGGTTTTTTGTTTGCATTTTTATCGAATAAATTATTATGTAAAAATAGAGTTGAAAAAATTAAATAACAGCCAATAATAAATAAAAATAAGAAAAAACATAATTGTGTGCAACATTTTAGTCAAACAGAAGCAGAAAAGTAAAAAAAAAAATAAGCAAATTCCAATGGTTGTCATCGGCAGATACAAAATAACCGCAGATACAACTTATAGTGAAAGTCAGTGAGCTCTCAGAAATACTATTTAATTTCCGAAATCAGTGAACTGTAGATAATTTTAATAAATTTCCGTTTATCATTGAAAATATTATTTAATTATTTACTCAATGCCACTAATGCAAAGTTGCGCTCACACTTGTCCAGTGACTGAGACATTTATGTGACATTTTTGCGTTATGGGTAATACCAACTGATATGATGGGAAAATTTAAATTTCAGACTTTCCTGATAATCAAATTTTAAAAGGGTTGATGAACGGACAAATTCTTCAGAGAATAGCATTTAACTTTTGGCCTTTTGATGTGGTAACTTATGATTGCTTCCTCAGACAAAATTTTTGGCAGGGTCGAGGTAGTTTAGACACATTTTGTCGACATATTCCAAACAGACAAAGGTGGAGTTTGTATCAAAAGCTGTTCTTTTTTTGCCCGTTCCCAAAAAATGTCATGAATATGCCATTAAAATTCCACAAAATGTTATAACCTAGATAGGTAGAGGTAGATTCACGACATCTTTTGGGAACGGGCAGAAAATCGTTTCTTTTAATAAATTCTTTTAATAATTTCTTTTAATAAATTCTTTTAATAAATTCTTTTAATAAATTAAACAGGGACTTGATCATTATTCATTAACATACCTTGTCATTGTGTACTTTCTACATTACCTTATAACCAACCGACACCGATATCCATTTAAAACCGTTTCATTTTTAAAACCAAAACCGTAAATGGCGTTATAAAAAAATGAGAAACAAACCGATATCCAAACACCGATATAAACGGTTTCGGTTTTTTAATAATACCGATATAAACGGTTTTTAAAAAATTATGAGATACCATAAAAAAATATTAAATGTCATTGATTTTTTGAAAAAAAAAATTCCCAGAACGACGGAATTTAGTCTGAACTTTGTTTTGCTATTGTTTTCTTCGATCACTTGAATAGCGGTAATTCCTCAAAAACACACGCAGCTCCAAAAACAAAACAAACAAAACTATTTGTTTCTTCTTTCTTCGGTACGCTAGTGTCGTTCGTAGTGCGACTACACATGTCTTTTGTAAGTTTTTTCGATCATAACTACAAACCAGTTGGGAAGGTTAGATCACATGGGAAATTTTAAAGTAGGTGTAATTATGATAGTTAGGATTATCAAAATTATAGTCGGTCTAAGCCGACTATAAATACCCTACACATATGTGTGGTTACCATTCAAAGTGATATATAGGTCACCAGGGTATACGAATCCTGAAAATAACTACAAACATTCAATCGCTGAAGAATTTCCATTCATTTGATACTCATATTTACAAATGGGTACGTGTACCGAATTTCGATTTTTTTTTTGTGAACCACAAGTCTTTTCGCCGGAAAACATTATTATCATGTATTTGAGCATGAGTGAATATATATTTTACCAAAAAAAGTTTACCTAAGCACGTATACATAAAAATTGATCTTTATATGTACATTTTATATGAGGTATTTGAACATAAGGGTCACAATGGACCGATCTCGCCAATTTCGCACATACAGTGTAGGTATATTAGTAATCTAAGTTATAAGTTTCAATTATATAGCTCTTCAATTAGTAGGGATTTCAACAGACAGACAGACAGACGGACAGACGGACATGCTGATCAAGAATATATATACTTTTCCATACCGGAGATGCTTCCTTCTGGGTGTTACAAACGGCGTACCAAACTGAATATACCCTTTCACTCTTAGTGTAGGGTATAAAAACATACTTACTATGTTAGTGTCGATCGTTGTTTGTGAAGCACGCACTTATGCTTTCTTTTTTGTGTTTTTTTTTTTTAATTGCAAAATAATAAAGTTTTCTTAAGTTGAGGTCTATGTTTTAAATTATAAAACAAACCAGGTGGGAAGGTTAGATCAGATGGGAAATTTTGAAGTAGGAATATTTTGATAACTTGTGTGTTTAAGTTAGTTAGAATTATGTAAGTTATAGTCGGTCTAAGCCGACTATAAATACCCTACACATATGTGGTAATGTGTGCGGTGACCACTTAAAAATGTGCATAGGTCACCAGGGTTTTCCAATCCTGATAATACATACAAACTTGAAATCGCTGAAGGATTTCCTTTCATTTGATACCCATATGTACAAATGGGTAGGTATACCGAATTTCGATTTTTTTTTTCGAGGACCACACGTCAGTTCCCGAGCAAACACTATTTTCATATATTTGAGGATAAAGGCAATATATATTTGGAAAAAAAAAATACACTTAAGCTCGTAAAAAATAAACTTCATCCGTAGATGTAAATTTTATGAGGTATTTAAACATAAGTGGTCGGTTCGCAGGTCACTAAGGTCCGATCATGCCAATTTTCTTATTGGTACAGCTTAGATATATAAGTAATCTAAATTAGAAGTTTCATTTTTCTCTGCAAATTTTTCTGTAATCGGGATTTCGACAGACAGAGGGACAGACGAACAGACGGACAGACAGACAGACAGACAGACAGACAGACAGACATACAGAAAGACAGAAAGACGGACAGACAGACGGACAGACGGACATCGCTAAATCGACTCAGGAGGTTATGCTGATCAAGAATATATATATTCCATACCGGGGATGCTTCCTACTGGGTGTTACAAACGGAGTATCAAACTGAATATACCCTTTCACTCTTAGTGTAGGGTATAAAAATGATATTTTTAATATACAAACGTTTTAACAGTGTACCTACGTTTGAGTGCTATTGCTTTTTTCGCCTTTTTAGTTTCACATATCTTCTGCTTCTTCTGAAAGCGCAACAACAACAACATGCGAATCGCAACAAATGATCGATTTTTTGCGGGAAATTGTTTTGCACAACAAACACAACTCATGGGTGTTGTTGTACAAGTAGTTTTTGTTGCCAACTGAATGTTTGTACTAAAATACACACACATGCAATATCTGTCGGTTGACAAGGTAGCAACAAAAACAGTGATATACATATAAAAAATATGCCTTTATTTATGTAATATATGTACATTTTATGAGAAAAATTTACAAAGGTTTTTGTGAGTTTCAGAATGTCTGTCTGGTATTCAAAATGGGCATGGTTGGTAGATTGTGATCTGTGACCCGACCATATTTGTTTAAATACCTCATATAAAACTAACGTTTATAGATGCATTTTACTTTAAACCGACCTTCACACATATCGGTACTCAAATGAAAGTAATTTTTTTAGCGATTACTTGTTTGTAGTGAGATAAGATTTCCATACCAGTCACAATAATCTCACAATAATTTTCAGGTGATTTACTGAGAGCACGTTTCAATTCAAGATATATTTTTCTTTGGAGTTTCCAAAAGTTTTGTTTTTATATCGTCGCATCATCTAAAAATAAGAAAATTAAATGTCAAACCGCAGAGTAACTGCGAATACGATTCGGGTCTCATCTTCTTCAGTTTACAGCGCCGACACGAAGCACTGAGTTTGCACATTAAAAATGTGTTAAAATGGCAAATGTTGCAAAACACAGCAGCAGACAAACTGTAAAAAGTTAATTTGTTCAATAGTCCAAAAGTCAGTCAGTCGGGTGCGCCGCCGCTGACATTTCTTCGCTGCAACTCGACACCGACGTTAAATAATTCAACAAAGAAAACGAATATGAAGACGAAAAAGAAGAAGAGTAGGAGAAGCAGATGAGATTAATACATGCCAGCTGATGCGATGAGTAAGACGCAGTCTTGAGCCCACCTCAATATTTGAGCCCCATAGTAACGGATCGTTCAGGCCGAACGAACGAACAAACAAAATGAGGTCATTCACCTGTTTTGTGTTTTGCATTGTTTTGGACATTTTTATGGCGGCTTCATTTTAATTTCAGACGCTGCTGACGGTAGTAAAAGCCTCGGCATCGGCAGCACACAAGTCATTTAAATGCGAGAGGACACGAGACTGACTATGCCAAGTGCACTTACAGAAATATATACAATACATATCACTCAATAACTATTGATTATTAAATTACACAACACACTTTTCAAAATACCCTATAATTACTTTTTCGTGAATATGATAGATGGATAAAAAAAAAATTTTTGGTAATTTTAGGTATGTTGCTACTCAGAATTATATTCAGTGAACTTTATCAGCAATCATTGTTAAAGGGTCTCTTTATTAGTAATTGTTCGGTAGAATACATTTCATATTATACTAGCTGGATTCGTGCACAGTTTTTGTAAATGCAAATAGTGGATATCGGATATTCCAATTTAAAACAACGAACGAAAGTTCCCTACACCCTTAGAAATAATTAAAATTTGGTACAAATTCTGTACCTTATTAAACTAAGACAATTTATAAATGGATTTTTGAGAAAGAATTTCCAAAATTTAGATTATGTGAAAATGACCTTTAACCTTTAGACACGAATTATATGCCGTATTTTTATACCTGTGTATGAGTAGCATGTCCCCGCAAAGTCATATTTTTGAATTTCGCTGTTCAAATTTGAAATAAAGCCAAATAACACTTATTCTCGTAACTACACTTTTGAAAAATGTTGGTTAGGATACAATTTTGAATTATTTTTATCCAATTCTGTACGCTGTTATAAGGCTAAGCGAAGGCATTCAAACTATAAACTTAGTTTTTAAGACACATCATATGTTTGTAGATACGGACTATTTCATGTTAGAATTACCACATAATTTTAATATTTATTTTTGTGCCTACTTCAAGTATTTTCTAAAAATATGAGTAAGTATTTGTAGAGAATATGTCCACCTTTAAAGCAAAACAATAAAATTTATATTTATTTTATACTTCCAATACATTTTTCCATCAAAGTAAAATGCTGACCACTGCACAGAAAAAATCATCGACATTAATATAGCAACCGATGTTAACTACATTCATTAATCAGTCCAGCAATGAAATTCAGGAATTTAATGAAAACATTTGCTATTCTTCGTTAAACCAGCAATTGTGTTTGCTAATATGAATATTTGTACGTCAATGCAGCAAATAAATTAGTCATCGCAGTTTAAGCAAATATAACTGCTGAAATTGCGCCAGGTGTCTAGTCTCAATTTCCATTAGACAGGTGTCAAAATGTTCCTATATGTGTTATTTCGCTGTTGTTGTTGTTAATCGAAATCCGGAATACCAAGCTGTTTATATATAAGACCTAGACAAATGTAAAATTTTTCGAAATATTTTGGGATTGTAACAACATTTTTCTTCAAATACTTCTGCATGTAATCGATATTTTGGTAATTGGAGTCACTATTATTATAATTGTCAGCTTATTTAAAGGATACTTACGAACAAAATCAATAAAATATTGAACAACTCGATTTTAAAATATTGCCCAAAACGAAACCATAAGTTCAATGAACTTCTTGAATATCTAATTGTAAAAATAATAAATTAATGTTATCTATTTGGAAAGTTTACCATTGAAGCATTTATTTTATTCGAACGATTTATCGTACGGGTAACATAACAGTATTTTTTGCAGCACAGTCCGAATAGAACTAAAAAAAATGTCAGTCTAATTAAAATTTAATTTATTACTTTCATTCTAAAGCTTTGAAATTATGCACTGCACGTTGAAAGTATTCCAACAGAATAGCAAACTTTTCCAATAATGTAAGGCAACTTTAAAATAAAGTAACGTAACAGTCCATTCTGAAAACGTTCATTACTCTTAAACAACTAGGCATATAGCAAAGGTTATACTAAAGAAGCATATGTTTAGATGCATATATAAAAAATTGTAAAAGTATTCAACTTAATGTGATTTTAGAAAAAATGTATGTTGAAATGTGCGTAACATTCTGCATTTTGATCCATATATAGATATTTGTAACAATCATTTCATAATCATATTTTTCTTCTTGTGATTATTTTGTTGTATATCGCATAATATCTCATAATTGCATCTCGCAAAATCTACAAAATCCGACTAGCAAATATACTTTTCTAAAACTCTTGCGCTTCGCTTGACACATTTAATTTTAAGCCTCTCATAACCGTCTAAAATAATTATCCAATAAAATTCTTTTAAATTAATTGATGCAGAACCAGTTGGTGCTCTTCGTGCTGGCTAATTAAACTAAGGGCAAACATTGCCAAAATTCTATAGTAATTACAAACAAAAATTATAGGTTAAATGATGACCACAAAAATCTGTAGAGAATTAAGCAGCATGTTACACTTATAGCTTAAACTTTAAAGATTCCATGTCGGTACTACCTCTAAAATTGCATCAAAATACATATTAGATTTTAATTCTGGTGTAGTTGACATTTTGTCTAAACTACTTGTTGCATAAATATGAAAAATATTTATAGTTTAACACAATATTTTTATTTCCCCAGGGTTATGACAGGTATGACACGATGGGTGATGGGTACAAGACTATTTTGTAGCTCAACTCTACCTGAGTATTTTTTCACGTTTTCTTCTTTTTTGTCATTTTGTGCTAAGGAATATTATGATATAATAGTGACGTCGTTGTCAAAATGAGAAACACTGTGACTTTGTAAAAAATATTTTTTTTAGTTCTGTATCTCGTTTACTGTTGTTATACCTTTTTAATTGTCTACACTTGTCGTGTGACGGATTATTGTAATCTGAACGTAAATAGGAAACAAAATATGACAAAAAATCGTAAATATTTTTTTAAATTGTTAAAAAAAATTACGATTACTCAGGAATAATGTTAATGGTTTTCTAATTTATATAATTTAGAAATTTCTGATTTGGCCAATAGAATAAATAATTCATTCAATCAGTGAAAACTATTAAATGGTACAAAATAGACCGACGGGATTTAAAACAATAAATATACATGATTCTTCAGAATCAGTTTATTTATTAAAGTTAAAAGTCAAATAAATTGCACTGCCATAATTAAAATTATATAGGGTCATGATCAAAAATATGTTTTGTTTACTACGAGGTATATTTTAGAATATTGTTAGAATAGATGACGTATAAAAATGTACATTCATAATTTAATGTATAAAACTTGCAAAAAATGGTATTTTAATCAAATTCAATGCAAATATTTGTTTACCACATATACAAATTCTAAGTTATCTCTTGAATAATAAGCAGTTTAAATACCTGTTTGCCAGAAACTATTTATATACTTGCTTAAAATAAGATACATAACATGAATAACATGGTAGACTTTTACTATAAACAGCAACTTTATACCCTCTTATGATTTCGCTTATATATGATATATTTGAATATATTTTGTTTGAATAATTTACATTCTACTTATATTTCAACTTGAGTAACTCTACAATAACCAAAGATACATACACAAAAAAGATATAAAAAGGAAAATTATTTAAATTTATTTATTTAAATTTAGAAAACATATAAATGAATATGTATATGAATCTATTTTTTCTACATTCTATATTTATTTAAATTTCATAAAAAATGTAGAAAAAAGACTACATCTGCATTCATTTATTTTAACGCCATTCTGTATATATTTAAAAGTCTACAAAAATAGATTATCGCTCTATTTTCTTGATATAGAAGATATAAGTAAAACGAAAATTTCAACCATTATTAGTTTTGACAAATCAAAAAAATCACAAGCATTTAAGTATTCCTTTTCACTAATTTCTAATACGCTGTGTAGTAAAATCAATTTAAATAAATACAAATGTATTTAAACAAAAGTAAACAATAAAATTACAATTGACTAAAACAATTACATAAATGTATTATTTTAATACATTAATTAACTCAATGTACATGTGCTATGATCGTAGAATGTTTATGATGCAATTGCTCAACGATAACTCTAGAGTTTAAATATGGGATTAATGAAATTAATTAAGTATATAAGTTATTTAAATGTCAGAAACTACAATTATAAGATTTTTTTAAATGCATCTTTATACAAGTTCAAAAATGCACATTGATTCAAGCGCTACGATTTGCGTCGATCGCCGCTTGAAACCAACCTCATTTGTCAACTGTATGATCATTAGGGGAACCAATCTAAAAATTGTGAAATGTCGATCTTTCAAAAAATGATGTTTTCCGGTTCCCTAACGGATCTATCAAACCGTTCCGCCAAACGAAGAGTTTTTTTGCACATATTTCAGAAAGTGTCACCTATGAAAAAGGTCGTAGAACAAAAGTTATTCCAAATCAATAGCTATGTAAATATTATTATTATAGCTAAATAAATTATAATTATTATACAAAACAAATCAGGCTTTTAAGTGTTGATTTATCCTAAACAAAATATATAAAATATGTGTGCTTGCTCGACATACATAAATTATTAAAATGTTTTCTAATATATATATTTATAATTACAACTTTTTATTAATAAAAATTAATATTTATAAAAATATATTTTAAAAAAAAATGTTTTAGAACAAAAAAAAAATAATTTTTTTTATATAAATTTTTTTTCCGATTTTTTTTTATCGGATAATTTTTTGTTTTTGCCAATTTTTTTTAGTTAACAATCTTCCTATCATATTGATGATTTTTTACTGTGTAATACAAACAGTAATGACATATTCGGGATCCATGCGTCCTAATTAGTAAGTCAAAGAAGTTTTATTTCAAAATTCGAAAAAAAAGTAATTCAGGAGGATACGGATTAAGGAATAACGCATTTACCTATACTGTAAAGGGTTTGATGATTATTTCAAAGACTTTGTTAAATATATTTAATATATGTTTTTTTTTTGGCATTTTTAAATTATTCATAATTATTATGATTATTATCATCAATATGAAAAATTCAAATTCATTGTTTTGAATATTTTGTTCATATATACAATTAATGCATTCATTAAAATGTCATTTAATGAACGGTGTTATCAAATGATAAATCTGTGGATTGTAGAAAAAATCATTAAATTTCTGAATAAATTCATCATATTGATTCATTTTTTCTGTGTACGGATAGTAAAATATTTACTATAGACTTTCCCCAAAACGGCAGACAACTTGGCATGAATCTGTAGTAAAACTCCACTTGTAAAATGTCCAAATATCGAAAATAAAAAAAATTAACAATACCCCAGAGAACATTTTTGGCAGGGTAGAGGCAGTTTTAAAACCTATTTTCGACATATTTCAAACAGACAAAGGCGCACTTTGTATCACAAGCTGTATTTTTTCTGACGGTTCCCAAAATATACCGTAAATCTGTTATACACTTTCAAAATATTCCAATTATCTGTGTGTGTTGCTGAAAATATGCCCGAAATATATCTGAATAATGCCAGGAATTTTGTCTCGGGTACCTCTATTTTTTTTTGTGAATATTTTGGAATCATTTCGCATAAGAAAGGTTCGTTTCGTGTTAGTTGGATGCCCACCTTGAATGTTCAATTTTAACTTCTACATCCATTGTCACAACACAACTAGTTACTGGTTAGTTACCGTTCTGCTGGAATTTTATTATCTGCTTATCTGAGCAAACTAAAAAAAAAGAAGAAATCACGATCTCACCACAAGGTACATATCTGATGTCATCCCATCGACAACTTTTGCATTTCTTTACAGATTTTTTGTATACCTATTACTTAAACATTGTACTAACTTATTCTCTGTTTTGTGTTAACATTCAGTAAAGAAAAAACCATATGTAGTAGTTAAGAAAAAACAGCATATCTGCACTCGGAAAAAATATGGTTTTTAGAAACATGTTAAGTAAGGTCGTATTTTCTGTTCGATTTCAGCTTTTTGAATATTTTTTAGACATTTTGAGCATAAAATAATTGTAGGCATGTGGTATTTATAGCAACAATCACACTTGTATACATAAAGCAATCATGCACATAAGGTAAAATCAGGTTTGTAGCTAACATATAATGTTATATGTTACTTATTTCAAATAATAGATTTTTAAAATAAATATGTTAATCACAATATATAAACATAAGTCATGCAGTAAATGAGAAATTAATATTTAAAAAATTGGAATTAAATGTAAAAGGTAATTTAAGTCATCAAATTTATGATTACTATTATAATATGTTTGCTGCAAACTAATCTTGAATATAATGGACATGATGTTTTTTTTTGTGACAATCATTTATTATGCAAAACATAAAATTCCAACATTATATTTTAATGTCAGAAATATTTCAATGTTTGCTGTAGTCATCATAATTTTGCCACAACCATTCGATAATTTAATTTTATTTTATCTGCGTGTATAACGTGAAGAAGTTGCTTTCAAGTTAATGACAAATACCCGCTGATAGCGAATTGTTAAGCAAACCGCAATTATGTCGCAATCATAACCAATAATAAAGGTTATTCACGAAGGTCAACGATTTGTGCTGTGAATGGAAATAACGAAAAAGGAAAAAAAAAACAAAACATGGCTAAAACTTATCATTAATTTTATTAGCTATGTGTTCATCTTTAATGCATCACTTGCTCGCCGGTTTGAGCCATGCTGAATAGTCATGCTTTGGGCTCAATTGCATTTTTCAATAATGTCATTGCGACATCCAAATATCAAAAGCAAGTTTTTGTTTCTTTTTATATCCATAAAATTGTTTAGCTATTTTAAAAACCATAAAAAAAAACAAATTTTAATTAAAAAAACGACAATTAAAGAACTCTAAAGTGTTTATAAATTTAAGGTTATATTAAAAAAATTTAACCGCAAAGGTTAGAGAATCAATAGGTTGGAAAATCTTTAACACTTACCACCTTAAAGGTTAAATCTTAATATAGTTTCACAATATTATTATTCATTTTGTGAGACTTTATTTATTTTTCGTATACATTATTTTAAAACATTTAAATGGGTTCTGATTTGAGACAAAATCAATTATTGAACTTAGAAGTAATCTTTTTCTGGTGTAATAACTAATGCTGTCGTTTTAAATAAATAATTTTTGAAATTTTAAAGCATTCATGAATCTAATTTTGTGACCTCTAAATTTCACGTAATATTTTTAACGAGAGTAGTTTTTTTTAACGAGAACTATTTTTGAAGGAAGCTTACAAATTATCGGAATACTTTCAAAAATAAAGTGGCATGTTCTCAAATTAACTTTCACTCGAAATTGATGGTGATTTAACGTTTTCAATTTCACATATTTCGAACACTGCGAACATGCCATGTTCTTGAAAACGGTTTTCCTGTTTCCCGCCGATTTCAATCCGATTAACATTAAAAATTGCTTTTAATTAAATTCTGTTCACATTATATGTTTCGAACATGGATCAGCTGTTCGTACGGGATTTCGAAATGGCTATCTTTCGACTGGTCAGAATGCGATTTACTTACGATTTACATTTTACTCAAAAAATCGTTCTGTGTATTGAAATGAACCAAATCGGTCAACGGACACGCCCTCCTCCCATACAAGTTTCTTATATATAACACTTGTAAACCAATATTTAAGATATACATATAAAATTTAAAACGTATTGTTAAAATTACCTAAAAATAAGTGTTTCGAAAATGGGCGTGATACGCCCACTTTTTTAAACTTATTTTTAATTTTTTTTTTTCATTATGGTCGTAAATAATCTATGAAGAATTTGCAGATCTCCACAAATATTTTAAAAATGGGCGTGACCCGACCACTTAAATTTGTCTACATTTAGACCGTTTGTCAGATATAAAGTAAATACACTGAACTACGTATTGAGTTCACACTGGACTACATATTAAGTCCAATGATTTTCACCAGTGAAGAAAAACATAATTAAAAATTTTAAAATTTAGATATACATTTCATTATTCCACTTTGATATCCCCATCAAGTGGTAGGGTATTCCATTGTCGGGCCAGACCGACAATGGAATTTTAACCACCATACTAAAGTACAAAAGTGATTCTTGAGGTACCAGGGTATAGTATTAAGTTGGTGCGAATCGTCCCTTAGGAATCGTGTCCGGTATGGAAAAGTACACGTAGCCGCGGTAGCTCAGTGGTTAGTGCGTTGGACTGCGAGCCGAAAGGTCCCCGGTTCAAGCCTGGACTGGGGGCTAACAACATCTTTTCATAGAAACATTTTTCTATACCGCGCTACCTCTCGGCAGTAAATGGCAAACCTACGAGAGTAAAACATTGCCTATGAAAAGCTCTCACCCGCCGTTCGGATTCGGCAATAAACTGTAGGTCCCACCAATTTGAGTACAAATATAACACGCACAACTCAAATGGTGAGAGAGCTCGGCCGAAGTTCTATACAGAACTGTAGCGCCAAACTATTATTATTATTATGGAAAAGTACACACAAAAAAGGTTTGTATACGAATTATTTGCCGCAAACAATCGAATGTTTGTAGTGAAAGATTATTTTTTCACTAAATACTTTTAATTTCATATAATATGCCATTAATAACAACTGAATTCACGTCTAATAGAATACAGCATATATTCAAAACCAGAATTTATTTTATTTTAGTCTGGTGACAAAGTCTTTGGTGTACGTATATATGCCAGGACAAGGTATGCTAATGCGAAAAAAAACAGACAAAACATATAACAAATATATATAAGAATGAAAAATTTGAAAACCGTTTGAAACTAAAAATAATATATGTCTATCATATACACTATAATTTATTATTTTCCGATGATTACACAATAAAATGACTTTTTTCACTATTTAAATTTTTGCATTTTTTCACATTTTTAAATTTTGCTTAACTTTGAACACTACCATTTAAAAATGGAACAGAGGATTAACTTGAAAATGTTTACACACTTAGCTACATTACGAAGAAATAGTATTTGAGTTTGGGTTTGTTTGTATATTTCTAACATTATCACAAGTATGACCTCATGAACGACGTTTTGGAAAAATGTGCTTTATCATGTTACTGCAATAACATCTTCATATATATCCCCTACATCAAATCATAAAGTTTGAATTTAGTCCCAAAATAACATGTTTCTCAAGCATAAAAATCATTGATTATAATTTTTAAAAAATCAATAAATTTCCCACTTTATTCGATATATTGTAAAGTGATCTTCGAGAGTTTCAGCATCGTCCCTTTGGACACCGGACAAATTAAAAAAAGGTATCTTGTCTTTATTATTATATATTTTATTACCAACTCGTTAACATTTCTCAAATGACATTTGCTTCATTGTGCTCCGAGGAAAGAGTGCATGACGAGTCTCACAATGCAAGAATGCCTTAGCAGTTAGAATCCCTGGCAGTGACTTGTAAATTAGAGCTACACAATCGAACAAGATACTAACAAAATGCAATTCCGATTTCATAGATGGCATTTCATTCCTCACACTCAACGTTCATCGACTCTAGAAGGGTGGGCGACGGAGTTGCACTGAATTGAACAAAATTGAAATCCAAATCTAAGTCGTGAACAAACCAGAACTGAAACTCGATGCCGTGCACTTGGCAGGCAGGCAGAACTGTTGCCGCCGCCACATTCCGAATGCAGTTTAATCCCGAATTGCCTGAAAAAGAACCTGTTTTGGGAATTATTTATGGGAGTAACAAGAATTCAATGAACTCGATTGTGGCCTAAAAGAAGAAAAACAAAAAATAAACAGTCAGTCAGTTAGTTAGTTAGTAATCGGACAAACGTTGTTTTGCTGCAGAAGTTGCTATGAACAGAACACAAAAAAAAATACAGAACAGAACCAGGAACATTCACAAATGAATCCAGTATTTGAAAAAATACAGAAAACACCAACTGAGCTGTGCACGAGTTGCATGCAGCAACATCACAAATGCTGTGAGCAATGCGGATGCAACTGTTGGCTGCAACAAATGGATGCAGATGAATTTCCATATGGAAAGTCAGCGCATCCCATGCTATCCCATCGCATCCCAGGAACAGGAACTCGTCGCAGCTAATCTACTGGTTAATATAACAGCAATGTATTTCAGGTTCTGCGGGAACAACTATGAACACAAAGACATGTTTGTCGTGATTCACGGTGAAATCTTCTTCGAAGACAATCATGAGATGATGTTGTTGATGCTGTTGCTGGTAGCCACTCAACAAAGCTTTAAAATGTAGGCAAAAGAAAACCTAATGTTTATTTTTTCTCTTGAAGAAAATTATTTTGATCTGGTAAAAAATACTCAACCCGATGATTTATTTTTCTTATACTTTCTACTGCGTTTTTCGGTATTTTCTAACAAGTTTTCGCATGTTGCTGTTGTCTTTTAAAGCATTAAATAAATATTTGTGTAGCCGAGTCAATATAAGTCAGGCAATGATCCATGTATCATCGCAGTTTTTTTTTTTGCTGTGTCATCAATTAATGTCTTACTTTCTTTGATCTTTATATGGAGTTCGTTGTTTGTTATTTTTAGAAGGTATTAAATTAAATTGATATTTAAGAAGATCAATTATAGACCATAAATGATTTTTTATGAAAGCTTAATGGAGCTGTGGAAAATAAAATTATATTATTTGAACTGCAACTAAATTAAATACACTCAGAAAAATCCTATTAATATTGGTGAATATGACAGTTATTGATTCAATAGTATACAAAAATGAATATTTTCATATAAACACAAAAACAATTTAAAAGTATTTAATAGTAAATTATAATTCATAGTAAATAATAATTTATAGTAAATAATAGTTTATCCTATTGACTAATTTTAATAGGAAAAAACTAGTGATTTTATAGTCTTTTTAGTGTAATTTATAGTTTCCCAGCGGAGACTTTCGATGCCTCGAAGCTTTCTCGAATCTAACAATAGTTTGGCCTACAGTCCTATAAGAACATAGGCCGAGCTCTCTCACCATTTTGGGCTGTACGTGTTATACTTGTACTCGAATAACTTCGATTAAAAAGTTCGATTTCGTTGCATTCTAGATTTTAATTTTTTAAAATATTCGTACATTCAAATTCTTTGACAAGATACGGTATATAAACATTTATCAAATCGATATCGTAATATTTTTCGCAGGAATCTCGAACTTTGATCATTTTTTTCTTCGATATCGTTCCGATTTCGAAAAGTTTATCGTATCGAGAAAATTCCGGCAGAACGTTTCGATACCTACATACCATCTAGGTCCAATTTGACGCTCGATATCGTAACGAGAACGGGTTCGATATAGAGTGATTTCTCCATCTACTCGCATTGATATCGTAACGATATCGATACAAATGGCATACTGGGTTTATTTTAATTTCAGTTCTGACAAGAACATTGGAATCATAAATTGTATTTCACAGCTTTTTCAATTCTATCCCACTATAAATAAAGTGATTTTCTGCTCTGTTCTTTGATCTTTAACTACCTTACGGGGAAACGAACCGGTACTAGACTACGCACGCGACTGATTCATCGGAGATAGTTAACCGGTCCTAGTTCTGGTACTTTTATATGAAACCCACCTGCAACACCTTTTGCAGACTTTTAGAACTATTACAGAACTAGTCCTTAAAATCCTGTTCTATGGCCGATATCAATAGAAAATTCAATAAAAAAAAATATTTAAATATTTTTTTATTTCTTTTGTATCATTACTTTTTTATATATTTTAAATTTTAGTTATTTTATTTTACTTAACATTTTTACATTATATTTTATTTTGCCGTCTCCCTCATTCATTCACATTTCACAAATGATTCCACCCTTGCATGCGTGTATTATAATTCTTTGAAAGCCATACTGTATTTAAATCAATACAATATCGAAAAACAGTCTACGAATTATAAACGCATTAGTTGCAGCGTGTGAAAAAGTCTCGTGACTATAACGCAACCTAGTGTCTTTTCGCTTCACTAGCGACATGTCCGTCTCCTTATGCAGACCATTAGACTTATCACAGAACTGGTTTTCAAGATCCTGTCCTTATGCCCGTAACTTCAAAGAGTAGATAACTATTGGTGTTCATACCAAACAGATATCTCTTACCTATCAGGTGTTTTTACTCCTTAAGTTAGGAAATTTTGCTTACACGATAAATAACTAAGCACCAGTAGATATCTATTCGTTGAAGTTACGGGCAGTAGTCGGTATCAATGGTATCGATCCCGTGATAGGTATTTTTTGAGCAATTGACACTTTTTTCTCGCAGGGTATAATTGATTTCCTCCCTTAAATTATAGGAATTAAAAGAAATCGTGCCAGCAAACTGATCATGAAACCAAAAACTTTTCCATATATTGCGGAGTTAGACAAATGAATACAATTATGGTGCTTAATGCGGCACAATCGAAATCAGTATCAGTAGGATAATACTAAGCATACTAGATATTTACAGAACTGAGAATGTTACACGGTTAGTCGTCGGCACTAAGAAAAGATTCTCATAGTTCTCCTAAGTACCTAAAACCAATCAGTCTGTGTTCCCTTCTTTTAAAAACATTCGAGAGGTTGTTAGAAGTAGTATTGCACCCTCGAAAATATCAACTACACTAAATGCATGATTATATCAGAGGGAAAGGTTTTTCACCAATTAGTGGTTTCAGTGGAGAATTCCTTAGATTGCAAAGAGTATACAGTAGTTAAGTTTTGAGATAAAGAGGCAGCCTTGAACAACGTAACACAATGGCACTTATAAACATGGGGGTGAATCATAAATGCGTTATGACACTAAAGGTTGACACGCCTAATTTATTTCTAAACTGGGATCTTCCACTGTAAATGATTTGTTAGTAGAGACTCTCCAAACGGAAGAGTGACAACTGCTCTTCTTTGGAACATTCCAGTAAACGATCTACTGTTCAAACTGCATGAAGGGAGCTGTAATGTAATTATAAGTAATTATAAAGCGATGTTGCACTAACGGTCTCGGGAAAACACCTACCCATTCTAAGTTACCTGACGCAGTTTGGTCTAAGACAACTTTTAAGTGGATCCACTTTGATCCATATCAGAAGTACTGCTATTCACTAGGAAATAGAAAGATTTCTTATGACTCACTGGTCCGAAATGGAGTAGGTTATTTTGAAAACTTCGCAAAATATCTAGGTTTAATCCTGGACAGTAAAGTTTCTTGAAAACCAAACATACAAGAAAGGATCAAAAAGGCAACCTTATACACTGGCTGTAGGGAAAATGTGAAGCATAGCTGTAGAGAAAAAGTGTTGCATAACCCTACGGAAAATGCTCTGTCTCTATAGTACGATCCATACTCTTGTACGGATATCTGGTCTGGTGCACAGTAATTGAGAAGACGAACCGATGTCTTCTCAATTACTGTGTCACCAAACCCAGCAGAGTACAAAGAAAAGCATCGTTATGCATCAGTGATGTGCTAAGAATTACTCTAATGCACTAACATTCTTTACATCTCATTACAATTATTCGGTTAGGTTTTTAGACTTAAACCAGAGTTGTCCATTGTGTTTCCTCTATATGGTGTCCTATGGACGTGTTTCAATTTTTGTCTTACTTCTACACACCATAAAACAGATTTGCCATTACACATTCCTAAAACTACGGACTATATGCTTCCAACTCTCGCCTTCGACAGAGGAAGAAACACACCAACAAGGAGAAACTCAATTGAATAGTACACTGACGGCCTAAGCTAAATGGGAAGACAGGTCGTGGAGATTCCTGTGAATAACTAAACGTAGGCATAGTCCTCCGTCTGCCGGACAACTAAAGTGTATTTCAAGTAGAAGTCCTGGGTATTAAAGAGGTTCTTATCGAGCTAAGATGGAATGTAATATATGTAATGATATTAGGAAACCTTAATGATATTGCCGAAAGCGCAAATCGGTTCAACGCGGAGAAATAAGAATAGATACCTGGTATCATATTGAACCTTACTTAAAACAATTTATTTTATATCTCAGATTTTACTCGTGAACATAATAAAAAAGAATTATATATTTACGTTTTGTGAACTATAACCTAATTTAATTTAACAACAGTTTAATTGTATTATATAATATGTAAATATATTTAAATATGCCAATTGCTTAATATATTTATAGAAAATATACATTTGAAATATATTTTGAATAATTTATGCTTATATAATATTTTCTACTGGATCACAAAAATATGATATTGTCTTTTTATTATACATATGAAGTAAAAAAAAAAGTATTAATAGGCCTATGCCGCAGATCTCTGTATCCAGCTACACTTCAGAACATACGATAGATATATCATTTAATTACCTCCGTCTTTTGCTGTTACGCATGCAATTATCTCTTTCTTCTTCTTCTTCTTCTTCTTCTTCTGAACTACCAATAATTAACTATGCCTTAATAAGGTTTCTGCCATTCAGTTTGTTAATCTGCGTGTTTCACTAATTTCTGTTTTGGCCACTTCGACTTCCGACAACTGAAACACACCCCGCAACAGGCTCATTAATCACTCAATCAATCAATACATGGCCTATACCTCCGGTACGACTTTGATACCTACCGAACGAACGCATCATCCAACTCAACAGCTACTACTTAACGTCTTCTTCAATCGATCAACCTGTCCTTACTTTATGAAATGACTTAATTTATATTAAAATTTATATTTATTACGTGCTTTAATTTTCCAAACTCAAAAACTACGAATTACATGTCGCACGATAAGAGGGCCAATGCATATGATTTATGAACAAATACGAGTCAATGAATGAGTCAAAATGTTCGCAAATTTTGCATTTTAATTATGAACTGATGTCGGAGAAGTACATCTAACAAGAGGAAATTAAACTTTTTCGTACTTTTATTTATTTCATCGTGAAATAATCATTTCGATGAAATAATCATTTCGGTGGCACGGTGTTATAACTTTTTAACTTTTGTTTGGCATATGTACTAAGTATACAACGTACGCTGTATGTTTTATAAATTAGGCATATGATTTGCGTGACGTGAATATTTAATAATCTGTTCTTAAATTGTATAGCATCGTAAGCATCAACACGTAGACTTTCGTTAGACATTTCGCGGGA
Organism: Dryomyza anilis; assembly: GCA_951804985.1. Taxonomy (NCBI): domain Eukaryota; kingdom Metazoa; phylum Arthropoda; class Insecta; order Diptera; family Dryomyzidae; genus Dryomyza; species Dryomyza anilis. The sequence goes on from OX638133.1 coordinate 67,915,314, forward strand.
TGTATAAAGTAACTCAATTTGCATAAACCAAATATAAAACGAAAACGATTTAAATAAAAAATCGAAAATGTCGTTTGTAGAAGTAAAAAGAATTAAAATTAAAAATAAAAGAATAACTGGTTTTGCAATTTGTGGATTAATAATAAAAAAAAATCATTCTTCAAAGGATTAACAGGTTCATACATTAATATGAATTGAAGTCTAATCGGCATAAATTTAATAATACAACCAATCTATCATTTAAATATCAATAATATCTCATATTTTGTCGTACAAATTTAAAAGGGTTTGAAGTAAAATACGTCAGTTTCTTTGGAGAACTGTAAGAAATTGTAGAAGTTGCAATTGAAAATCTGATTGGATTCTTTAAAAAAAATCAGGTTGGTTTCAACGAAATCGATCGACCTAACCTAACCTAACCTGTGAACTGAATTTAGCAAAGACACACACCATAATTATTTGAGTAGGGATATGGTTACAATGAAGAGTGATTTTTTACATGCCCGATGTGACCAAGATTTGAAGACCGATGTCAATCATTAATTACCCAGGGATTTAAGGATTAAATTCCAAAGTTTGTACTATAAGGTGCCATTAAAGTGTTTTTCTAAGTGATCGCTGTGACTTAGATTCTTGGAGTGGACAAACCGAACATATTTCGTTGGAAAGGTCATTTCATTGCCTATCCACGATGTCAATCCTTAATTACCCAGGGATTTAAGGATTAAATTCCAAAGTTTGTACTATAAGGTACCAATAAAGTGTTTTTTAAGTGATCGCTGTAACTAAGATTCTTGGAGTGGACGAACCAAACATTGTTCGTTTGAAAGTTCATTTTATTACCTATCCAATTATGTTATATTCTGCGTGTAGAAATATATTTTGGACCATAGGTACTTTCAAAATATGAAGAATATAAAAACTCCTGGATTGTAGAAATATTTGGAAAACCTTTATTCAAAAACTTCGTCGAAAGTTCAATTGATAGGAGTTCATATTGGTTGATACTTTCAAAAAATTACTAAATATATTACAATGCTATAAAATAATTAATAAAATGATTTGCAATTAATAAGCATTTGATTTTCTCACCATGTGTACATTATTGAACTCTGGACGTCAGTAATTTGTAGAAAGTACAAAATGAATGATGCATGAATGTTGATTGTCAAACCGGGTTTTTGTATTAATCCATAAGAAATTTGTTGCGATGTTGTTACTTATAGTATTTAATTAATCCATCGAATTAAACATGTATTTTCCACATTTAAAGTTAGGTTCACAACAGTTGTTTCACTTTTACTTTTACGCGTCTTTTATAAGTCAATAATTGATATATTTATATTTTTAACACTGTGAGAAGAGATTAATATTAATTTAATTTATTTATGCGGGAATTTTAGATTTTCATATATCATAAAGAATTTCAAATATTTATTAAAAATCAACACCTTAAATTCACAAAGTTAATGAATCTTACAAGGCATGCAAAATCTAAACAGCGTCCAAGAATAACTTATAAAACTGATTAAAACCATATAATATGAGTTGTTGCTTAACTTTGCGCGATTTTGTTACACTTACTACGTCTGCTGCTGGCAAAAATAGATAATATTGTTTTATATTATTTTATATTTTTTCTTAGTTTTAGTTTCATTCTTGCGATATCAGTTTGCGGGCGGAAGCCGCTTTTGCAGAGATTAATACGAACGCAGATATCACAACAATAGAACCGCTGAATAGAAAATGCAAGGCACCGAGTACCGAAGAACAAGAAACCGTCTGATAAAGAGTCGGGTAATTCGAAACGCCCTGCACAGTTTGAATTTTCGGTTCGTTGACGAATTAGTTCCCTTCCTTCTTTGTTATGTTTTCTATGATGGCTGGTGTGTTTTTGCCTTTAATGTTTTTGTGATATTTTGTATCATGAATTATTAAAATTATTCACTTTATTTTCTGTCAAAAATATGCCAAGGAATATATATATAGAATGCAAAATCTAAACTCTGTAAAAGTTAGGGTAATGCTAGTAATTTAAAATATATAATAAATAAAAATATATAAATTTTGTGTACCATTTATTTTAGGATTCACTTTCAGTTTTAATTCATTGTTAGCTAATTTAATGAATTTCCTAATTTGTATAATTAATACTTTATCTGTTCAAATCATAAAAATTATTCAAAAGACCAGATTTGCCAGATCAACTATTTAGCTAATCCCAAACAGAGATTGAAAATTTAGCCCTAACCGATATCTGTTTAAAGACGAGATTTTTCAAAATCGGTACAATACCAGATTAAAAGAGTTTTTTTTTTTTTAAATTTAGAAAAACAAATTTTGTACTATTTATATATCAATTTTTTTAGTTATATATGTTATTAGTTTTTAGTTACTTTTTTTAAATAAATTAATTCGGTTCCAGATATTAAAAATAAGCACTAAAACAAACATTAATATACAAATCGAAATGAAAAATTATATTTCGTGTTTTGTGGTTGGATGTTAAAGTATTTTTAAAACAAATATAAAATAGAAATATTTGAAAATACGTTTTTTTGTACTTTTAGCATTTTATTTCTGAATTTTTGATATATTACTCTTTGTAAAAATTGTCAAAAATAGTAAATTTTAATTTGAAACTCTTCAAGCAGCAAAAATATGCTATGTTTTATTGATATTCATATTATTTCTTGAAGTAATGGCCCTAACTTATATTCTCAATAAATTTGTTGATGCTAATACTTTATTTTGTCTAACAACCGAACAGTCGAATCGACTTCAAGGCCATTATATTCGAATTTAAATGCAAATATTTTGTGACTCTACATTTTGATATAGAGTAGAAACTTGAGCGAACAACTGCCACAGTTTTTATACAAATTTTAATATTGTGCTTCATCAGTCAATAAAGGTTAAAACAGTTGTTCTGCTTCTAAAAATGCTCTTCAGCAAATACTTGATTTGTTTATTTGTTTAAATTAGTATAAAACTATATTTTTGAACTTTCTTAATCTTAGATTAGTTTAGTACAGTTGCCAATACAGTTGCCATCAAAAGAAGAATAGGTAATATATGTGAAAATGAATTAAGTGGTTTTTCTTTAAAATGTTGAATAAAAACCATACTTAATTTACAAATTTTTGTTTTTCTAGAAGTAGTAGTTTGGCGCTACCGCCCTGAAGTACTCAGGACGAGCTCTCACACCATTTGAGCTGTGCGTGTTATATTTGTAGTCAAAGTGGTGAGACCAATAGTTTAATGCCGAACTCAAACGGCGGGGTATTAGTCTTCCATTGGCAATATTTTATCTGTACTACGAAATCTTTTGGCTCGCAGTCCAACGTTTATGTTTTATTGAATAATTGAATTCTTGAACAGTAAAAACAAATTCTACGTGTAATTTAAATACGATTTCTATCGAAAGTTCGAACATTCCGTTCTGAACATAATATTAAAGAAGAATATTATACCAATTCCACAACAAATCGACCGAGAGTTGGAACTCACCCTCTTCGGACAGTGGATAGTATGGCTTCCCGAAATTTCGGGATCCCGGAGAATATTACTACCGAAAATCCCGAAATGAAATCGCAGGATTACCAAACAAAATAACGTGCAGATAAAAATTAAAACTAATAAATTCTAAATATTCAGAAGTTAGCATATTTTCATTTTTTTAAATAGACATTGACGATAAATGTTTGATACCATGTAAGGATACCGCTGCTAGTATTTTTCACAAGCTGTATGTATAATAGGGCGGTTGGAAACCAAAGTTAAATTTTTATATTAAATTATAAGGCCTAAAAGTTACATAATGCTGTGAAATAACACCGCAGAAAGTTCCTAAGCTCTCGCATTGGAGATGAATTAAAAAAAAAATTCTTATCTTTTTTATCATTTAAATAAAATTGTTTTGAACGGTATAGGCTCAAAAAATAGAGTTTGATTCTATTCTTCTAAAATATATTTGGATTTTTAAAAAGAAAATAACGATTTATTGGGTGTTTTCAACTTCAAACTTAGATTCAATAGATTCAAACTCCATTTCTAGAGCCTATTCTAATCCAAAACACATTATTTTACTCTGAACATAAACTTGTATTTCTTAAAGAGGTTTTTTTACCTTGGACTGCAATGCACACATATTCATATTTTTATGTTACTGAAATTGTTTGTGATAAATTCTATGACCATAATGAAACTTTTAAGCCCAATAACGCCAACAAATCATAAAATTATTTAATGTAACCATTCAAAATTGTATAATTGGCAAAGCACCAGACTTAAGGATTTTTTTCAAAAACTATAAAAGACAGAAATTAACGGTTAACATAATTTGATTCCGCATACCTAAGAATGTGTAAATTAAATGTAAAAAATACCCCTCTACGACGATTTGAGAAGTGTTGAACTAGAGAAAATGTCGATTTTTTGTTCTTTTTAAACTTCAAGGAGATTTGTTTCAAAGTTAATGAAATTTTAAGATGACATTAATAGATGCAATCTCTAATTGCTTGAGCACACTCAAAAAAATATCACCAAAAATTTCACCAACTACCTGGATTCATAATATTGATGAATTCATTCATTGAATTAAAATCGTATTTTTTCAAATGTTTTTTTAAAATCAAATTTTAAACACAAATTTGTCTCCATTTACACATTTATGTATTATAATTCTTATATAATAATAATATTTAATTGCTAATTATGCGAAGACTCCATTTCATCATATTAATGAATAAGTTTACGTAATATTGATTTATTTTGTTCATCAAACTATATTAATTTAAATATCATAAATCTTATAAGAATTATAAATACATAAATGTGTAAATGGAGACAATTTTTTGTTTGAAATTTGATGTTATAAAAAATATTGAAAAGTACGGTTTTGTTCAATGAATGAAATCATCAATATGATGAACACTGGTTGTTGGTAAACATTTTTTGTGTGCATAGGACATTTTTTTCTGAATCAAATTTGTTGTGGTAAAAAAGTAGTAGTATGGGAAAAAAATTCCGATCCGTCCTAATGTGTAAACTTTTTTTGTTACCTGTACTACAAATTTCAATAATTCCGAAATAATCCCTGGACCCCGACATTTGTCTAATCTCGAAAATCGGGATTGAAACCCCTAGTTGACAGTGGTCCGAATCCTTCCACTTCAGATTTGATACCCTTTTTAAAAATCTGATAAAATCATAAATTTTCTTTGATTTATTAAACATGTTCGTGATAATATTTTGACGGCTTCACATTTAAAAATATTTTTTCAATATATTCACGTAACTATGTATTTTTTGGTTTGTAGTCTAACAGTTGCAACATTTTTTATACAAAATATATATTTGTGATACCGATTTTGAAAATGACGTCCGTTTAATCAAATTGGTTCTAGTTTTTAATATAAAGACCATTTTTGAAATATTAAAAAATGTTTAAATCTGTTAAAATAGTTGAATTTAAATTGATCTATGATTTTGTAAACCATAATATTGAACTGCAGTCATAATATTAAGTCACTGACTGCTTTTATATTTTACGTATTTCATGGAATTATATATTTCAAATTTGAAGAATTGTTCCGGCTAATGTTTGGATGTATCTATAGTAGAAATTTATTATATTACGGAAAATTTACGTTGGCCACAACATTTTGGTATTTTAAAAAGTCTGGTTAGGAAAATTTGTACAATTTCTACTAGGAAAATATTTTAATTGCTTTCTATTTATTTATATTCGGAAGGAACTTTTAAATTTTGTTAATCTATCAAATTTAATTTTTTTAATAAAATCTTTCGCAGAGTTCAGTTAATCAGTTTAATAAATGATAGCCTAATCCCTGTGTTTAATTTTAGCCTGGTTGTCACGTGTTACAAATCAAATCATAGGGTATTAGGAAATTCGAAATCCTGGTGGCACAAACACCGCAACCAACACAAAACAAATCCATTGCCACTGCAGACAAATGCATGCAACCAACAACAAAATAATGTTGGCTGAATGCAGGAAATCGAACAAAAGTTTTATCGATTTTTAACAGAAATGTTGTAAACTGCACTGACACTTACTGCACGCCATTTGACATTTGTTTTGAATTCTGACAGCCGCCTAGACGGTGCCGTTCTTGGCGAAAATAAGACACACCAACAAAAAACAAAAGAAGAATAAGAAGAAGAAGCAAATAAACAAAATGTCAACAAACGCACGACGTCCGCATCCGATGAGCGATGAGGAAGCGTCGTCGGCTAACGGTACTTTTGGCTGCCATATCATTCAGGCGAACCGTAAATTGCCTGAGAGTAGTGTGAGAAGAAAAACAGACGACATAAGGAGAACTACGAGGCACCCATCGATGCGTGTCCAGTTGTCATTTGGTCTCGTGTCACACGGCGCACGACGCAACCAGAGAAGCCAGAACAGCACGCAGGTAAACAACGCAAATCACTTGAAATTTTTTGTTCTCCAACAATAAAATTTTAAAGTACAAATACTAGTAAAAATTCATTCGACTCTCCAAAATCATTACGCGCAAAAAATATTTTTGCTATGAAGCATTTATTATTTATATGCTTGTCATTTACCGTTATTTAGGTTGTCACAACTTTTTTCCACTCTTTTTACATTTTATCCGATTAATTAAAATTTTTAATTATAATACGTATGTTAATTTTATACACATTCGTTCACTTTTTTATATATTTTTTTGTTTTAAATCACTGTTGTTGTTGGCTCACTTATTCCAATCCGTCGGACCTTTTGCACGCGCACCTGTACGTCTCACTTGACCAACGCGGATAACGGCGAAACGAAGACTGTTTAAGGTAAGAAATGCCAGTTGGAATTCGTTGGCAGATACATTGCCAGCACGTTGGTTGGTTGGTGTTGCGTCTGCTTGCAGAGGTTTGAACTCGTCTGCAACATGTTCGTTGTTAGTATGTTGTTGCTTATGCTGCGACCAGTGTGTTGCTGTGTAGATAAAATAATGGGAGTAAATAGAGAAATAGTAGGTAACCATATCAATTTTTTCGTTTGTCATAATCTTTTTTATATTTGCTCAATTTGTATGTGGGCGGAAATATGACTATTCTAAAAACTTACAGAAAATAGGTTAATACTTTTTTTTTAGTAAAAATAGTAACAATTTGACGCACCCCCTAAAAGTGGTGAAGAGTTTTGCCGCGCTTTGGAATCTTTCAAAAATCGAAAACTGCTTGATGTTACAACTGTCCGAGTGGAAATTGGTTAAGGTATGCCTTATTTCGCATCCGCCCCTGAACAGAATACGATAAGGCATCACTACCAAAAGCCACCTGAAATGATCATTATCAAGGTTAATTCTAATTTCAAATCCACGTAAGGCAACCTAATCCATCTTTTACAAAGAATCTTGATCTAATGTCTACATAATGGAACCTGATCTGACACTTATTAAAAAATCTGAATCGTATTATTATATATGATCAAAATGTTATTTTAAACCATTTATAATACAATTGGGTAACAAAATTATTCAAATTCCAATAAATAAATACAAATACAAAAAAAAATCAAATTAATTTTTAAATATATGAAATTTATCATTAACACTTAAAATGTTGACCTTTTATCATTTCAAAAGGTATTTTGACAACATCCTGTGTTTACAAAATTTTTTATTTGAAAAGGCTCGAATTTGAAACAATCACTTTCAAAAGAATTTAAATATACGTCGAATGATATATTAGGATAATAGTAAGATCATGGAATTAGAATCGCACAACATTTTTCATTTGTTGATAATTAATAAATTAATTTATTGTCCTTTGAAAACCAATGAAACCCACAGGAATACTGTTATTTTACATTTTTGATTTCCGGACCGGACAGATTTCAACTCACAACCAAAATGTTTCCCTTACTTTAATTTCGATTAATAATTTTAATATTTAAGTAAAAATATTAATGAAGGTTACCTGAAAAAACACTGAAAACCTCGGGCTTTGAAAAACATAAATATTTTTTCAGTCGTGGTTGACATTTTACTCCGAAAGTACATTAATTCAAATAAAATTTGCATAATAGAAACACACGGAATTTCGGAATTAATAATAATAATATGATTATAATAATAGTTTGGCGCTACAGTCCTGTATAGAACTTCGGCCGAGCTCTCTCACCATTTTGAACTGTGCGTGTTATTTTTGTACTCAAAGTGGTGGGACCTACAGTTAATTGCCGAATCCGAACGGCGGGTGAGAGCATAGGCAATGTTTTACTCTCGTAGGTTTACCATTTACTGCCGAGAGGTAGCGCGGTATAGAAAAATGTTTCTTTGAAAAGATGTTGTTAGCCCCAGTCCAGACTTGAACCGGGGACCTTTCGGCTCGCAGTCCAACGCACTAACCACTGAGCTACCGCGTAATTACCCTGTAAAATAAATGATATTTTAACGATATCGAACCGATATATAATCCGAACCGATAAGATAATTTTTGGCACACCAAAAAATCGAATTAGTTTTTTCAAATAGGTTCTAGTGTTTGAGTCCATTTTAATTTTGTCTTAGTTTTGTTCTTTTATCATTTTTCATATTTCAACCAATGATAAAAAATAAATTATCATTTCTACATTAGACACTGAAAACTTTGAGATATAAATGGCGAGATATATCGAGGTAAAAAAGAAACTCTCCTAAATTTATTAACATTTTAATAACCAAAACTGTTACGTGTTGCAGTAGTAAGTACCATCTTTAAAATGCTACCTAAGAAAATAATTTACGAAAATTTTTAAATACTTATTTAAAACGAGTTGGGAAAGTTAGGTTACATGGGTAAGTTCGGTCACATGGGGCGGATTTTTATAGTCGGTCGGGCCCGACTATGGAATACTCTACACCTTTGGTGGGGATATTTACCCTCAGAATATTATTCATATATCAGAAATTTACGTCTCCCCATAAATTAAAAAATTATATAAAGTATAAAAAACTAAAAAAAAAATTGTAAAATGTAATTGGGCGGACCACGCCTATATTTAAAATTTTGAAAGGCTAATATTTCATAGATTTGATTTTAATAATTTACGGATCAAATTTCCACTATGAAAACCCGGGAAATAATGAAAAAAAAAGTGGGCGGATCACGCCCATTTTTGGACCACATATTTTTAGGTGAATTCTAACAATACGTTTTAAATTTTATAACTATACCTTGAATACTTTTCGAGTTATTAGTTCCGAAAGAGTTATATAAAAGTGACTTGTATGGGAGGTGGGCGTGTCCGTTGACCGATTTGGCTCTTTTCAAACTCAATTCCTACTTTTGGCTAAAATATATTGAGACGAAATTTCATCGAATTCTGATCAGTATTTCTCAAGTTATTCTGTATTCGGACAGCAAGACAGCAAGACGGACAGACAGACAGACAGACAGACAGACAGACAGACGGACATGGCAAAACGGACTCGGGTAGTGATGCTGATCAAGAATATATATACTTTTCCATATCGGACACGCCTCCTAAGGGGCGTTACAATATATGCACAAAGTTAATATACCCTGTACCTCATAGGTGTAGGGTATAAAAAGGCATAATAAAAAATATATATTTAAATAAAGTGCTCTTTTTAAAAAAATTTTTAATAAAAGTGCTAATTTTATTTAAAAAATAACTACATAAATTCTGACAGTATTTCTAAATATATATTTCTAAATATACAAATACATTTGTATTAAAATAACTGTATTTGTCTTTATTTATACGTCCTGAAATATCAAATTAGTACATATGTTTTAATTTTTACTAATATCTGTTTTTATTTAATTTCAAGAAAATGTAAATATAAATTATAAATATAAATTACATATTAATTTAATTTTACTACATTCTGCATTTATTTAAATTTGAAAAATATGTATTCTCTCCACAAAAGATTTCTATATTAAATTAACTTCAAAAAATTTAAAAATATTACTACATATAGATTTATTTTTACTACACTAAGAAAACAAAGATGATTACCAGAAATAACACAGCCCTAAATATCAAGTTATTTACAATTAATTTAGATCGTAGTTGAGACAACCATCTCTTAAAAATCCGTCAAATACGATAAATATTTCTAGCAACCATCTTTCAAATTTACGATTATGTATAGCAACCATCAATTAAACATCTTACAAATAGGAAGATAGTTGATGAATATTTCGAAATGATACTCCATTAGAATTCGCGGAGTAATTTTTATTGAATTGAAAGAAAATTTCTTCGCAGAAGAGCCAAGTCCGACCGGCGATGCTGCCATCAAAGTAAACTCTGAAAAGATATATTTTCCATCACGTGTTGATAATTTAAATCACATGATATTTTATTTTAACTTTTATCATTAAAATGTTGTATTTGAGTTGGCACATTTTTACACCATTTGATGTACTTAATTGTGGATAAATCGAGCGTAAGGAAAAGGTACGCCATTTTCCTTTTTTATGGTAGTCAAATGTCAAATACCACAAAAGTTTTACTACAAATGTTCAAGGTCTCTAGATGTTTGCTATCAGTCAACTGTAAATATTCTTAGTTGTTGTGGCAAACATCTCGTAACTATCTGTATATATGTCATATTTAAAATATATTAATAGTTTTGCTGCAACTTTATTGAAACTTATCGGATGTTTGAATATTTGCTACAAGGCGTAAATTTAAAAGTATAGTTGCTGCAAGACTTTCATAAACATCTTGTTTTCTTAGTGTATATAATTCAAAATATTTATATCGTCGTTGTAGAACTAAAAGTCACCAACTACATTTTCCAAATGACAATTGTTCATTTACAAACATCTTTATATATCTTTCAATTTTTGATCGATGAGCTCAATATTTGTACCAAATGATAAGAAAATGTGATTCTATCAATTGGTATGTCAACTTTATAAATGTATCAATTACTTTTTGTAATAATTACAAACAAAGTTGAAATTTAAGATTTTCATAAAAATGTATTTGGTGACTTTTAGTTCTACAACGACGATATGTAAGAATATACTGGCTGAAAATCGAAATGAAAACCTATGAAATTTTGAGAATGTTCATCGTTATATATTAAACGGAATAAAATAAATTACACTGTTCGGCAAAAGGAGCACTTTGTTCCTCCCTGTCGTCATTCATATAATTTATATATAATTTTAATGTTATGATTCGATCTTTGTTTTTATTTTTTTCCTTATACGTAACGTTTTTGAGAAAAAGGCAATTTAAGATTTTTGCATTTGTACAGCCACAGAATAAAAGCTAACACAGTTATTGTCCATGAACAAATCAAGGAATATTATGGCTTTAAGACAACTTGAATATCGTTTAAGATTTGGTTGCAATAACCGGTTAAAGTTTCAAAATTGAGAAAAAAAAAAGGGAATTTGTGAAATCACCGGAAAAGCATATGTAATATAAAAAGGTTTTATATTTATTTTAAATTATTAAAATTACTAGAGATTCTACTCATTTGGACAATGGTATTACACTTTTCTGTTCCTATTGGTTTTTTGAGATAATTTTTTTTTTTTTTTGAATTTTAGCTGTATCAAAATAATTCACTTTTTATAAAAAATAAATGAAAATAATAGCAATATTTTACTGTTACTTCCAAATATATGATAACAATTTATAAGTACTACACTCAGAAAAAAAATACTATATAAATAATAGTTTTTTACTATTAAAAATAGTCAATAGGATAAATTATTATTTTAATCGGGAAATACCATTAAATACTAGAAAATACCATGACATTGCCATTGAGATTATATGAAAAGATTTATTTTTTGTATACTATTAAATTAATAATTGTCCCATTGACCATGGAATTTTTTTCTGGGTGTAGTGTTTGTCTGCATACTTTTACTGTTCTGTAATAATGCGTACCGTGTTTGTACTATTTGTACCATTACATTAAAACAAACCTTGAACATGTGCCGAATGGTCATTAGCCTTCTCCTTCAAATTTGATGTCCTTAAAAGGGACAATTTTTAAAATTCTGAAAAAAAATATAAATTTTGTTTGATTTAATATAAATGTTCATGTCAAATTTCATTGTGATATTTTGATGGCATCATATTTGAAAAATAATTTTTAAAATTTTTATTCTTTTTTAAATTAAAAAAATAATAATTTTTTTCTACAGTAAAAGTTTCAATATTTCTTGAATATATTTGTAACTATGATTTCTAAAATGGCATCAGTTTTATCATATTGAATATAGTTTTTGAGATACATTTATTGAGATATAGTTTTTGCATTTTTCGAAAAATGGTATATATCTCGCAAACTAGAGAAAATTTGACGAAACTGGCGCCATTTTCGAAATCAACTATAAAAATATTCAAAAATTATTGGAAATATTACTGTTGAAAACAGTTCGAATCAGAAATGATATGAATGAAAACATTGATTGACAACATTGATTATTTTTTTAACTAATAATTTTGAGATCATTTTTTATAGTAATTTTTTGTCATTTTAATGGTCATTTAATATATTCATTAAACACGGTCATATAAATCAGAGCCCTGATAATAACTCATCGCATCTTAACATGTGTAGAATCATTTTAATATATTAGTTTCATTAATAATAATAATAGTTTGGCACTACAGTTCTATAAGAACTTAGGCCGAGCTCTCTCACCATTTTAAACTGTGCGTGTTATATTTGTACTCAAAGTGGTGGGACCTACAGTTTATTGCCGAATCCGAACGGCGGGTGAGAGCTTTTTCATAGGCAATGGTTTTACTCTCGTAGGTTTGCCATTTACTGACGAGAGGTAACGCGGTATAGAAAATGTTTCTATGAAAAGATGTTGTTAGCCCCAGTCCAGTCTTGAACCGGGGACCTTTCGACTCGCAGTCCAACGCACTAACCACTGAGCTACCGCGGCTCAGTGGTATCTAAATAGTAATTAACTGTATACTTAAAGTTGTAATAAGAAGAATATAATTAATACAGTGGATCTAATATAAAATTTGAGGTAATAAAACTTAAAGTTTAAAGGATATATAATTGTCATATATAATTGATATATACTGTCATTTTTAATTAATTTAAATAAACTATACTTTGTGAATTATAATTCGGATTTTTTTTTTTTTTTACTTATATTAGTTAGGAGTAGACTTAAAGAAACAATCATTTTTGTTCAGAGAAATCCACTTCAGAGACCAGAACATACAACAAAACTGCTAAACTGTCACTTGTTTCCATGCCATGCACTGACATGCCACAGGAGCAGGAGCAGCATCGTCGTCGTTGTCGTCTTTGAAATCAACTTCTACGCAATCAAATTAGAAAATAGCATTTCATGTTCTTCAAAGGCCCCTTGCGGACTTTATATATATATATATATATGATACAAGCCACATACGTACGGGCCACGTCCACGTACAAATCACGTTGAAGGGGCCATTTTGACCTCACCTGCACTTCGGGTTCCAGACCGCCGCGCCGTTTGCTGTGTCTGAGCAGTGTTTGTGTGTTTTGACTGCAAATGCCTAGCCTGCACCAGCAAACATCCTGCATCCTTGCCAAATGACGTTTGGGTCTCTGTCAGTCGTCTCTGACATTTAAGTAAACTGACAGCACGAGTGCGATTGTGTGTCGGATATGTGGACTGCATTTTATGCACAATTAGGAATTGATTTAATTTCATTTTAATTAAATCGCACTTGCTTGGAGGCGTTCGAGGTTGATGGAAATTGATTTGTATTTCTAAATGATAAAATAGCCTATCAAACGACTCAAGGATAATTTTCGACAAACATGAAAAACAAATTTTCAACATCGGCATTTAAATTATTATAATTTTGTCAAGACTTACTTATTCTTGTAGAATTAAGATTTAAAATTATGAAGACAAAAACCGTTTTCTCTACACTATAAAAAAACAAAGATGTTTAGAATGTTCACACCGAAATTGTAGAGCGATATATATAAACTAGCTGGACCCGTGCACCACTCGTGCCAAGATTTTGTGAATTCAAAGATATGGAGCGAGGGCCCGTGCCACAGGAGCCCGTGCTTCATTGTGGAAGTTTTTATGGGTTTTATAAATGTAATAACAAAATAATAATTCTCCGCCAAAAAAAACTATTCTCAAAGACAATTCTTTCTCAGACTGCGCTTCCCCGTAGAATATTTCGCCCTAGATTTCTCCCCAGTAGAAATCTTCCATGTAAAATTCTTCCCCATAGAACGTTTTCTCGTAGAATTCTTCCCGGTAGAAATCTTCCCGTAGAACTCATCCCAGTAGAATTGTTCCCGGTAGAATTCTTTCCCGTAGAATTCTTCCCAGTAGTGTTTTTCACTGTAGAAATTTTAGTGTGGTGAGTTTTAATGTGGTGAGTTTCAGTGTGGTGAGTTTAGGTGAGATGAATTTTGGTGTGGTGAGTTTAGGTGAGATGAATTTTGGTGTGGTGAGTTTTAGTGTGGTAAGTTTTAGTGTGGTAAGTTTTAGTGTGGTGAATTTTATTGTGGTGAGTTTCAGTGTGGTGAATTTTATTGTGGTGAGTTTTAGTGTGGTGAGTTTTAGTGTGGTGAGTTTTAGTGTGGTGAATTTTAGTGTGGTGAATTTTAGTGTGGTGAGTTTCATTGTGGTGAGTTTTAATGTGTGGTTGCTTTTGTATATATTTTTTTTGTATTTGAATTTTGTGTTTCATCTTTTTAGATTGTGTATGTGCTGAGTTATGTCGTTTTGAAAGTTTAGGTTGTATGGGAGGTACCACGCCCCTTTATCCAATCCTGCCCATGACTAGGACACCCTCCGGACTCCTTAGTATACTGTGGCAAAATTTCAGTTAAATCGGTTCAGCGGTTTAGACGTGATTCTGGAACAAACAGACAGACAGACAGACAGACCGACAGACTGACAGACGGACCAAGAGTTTTATATGTATAGATGGATATGAATATAAATATAATTTTAAAGCACAGTTGGACTTGATACAAATGAAATCGAAATATAATTTTATGGGCCAGTTTCATATTTTGAGACGATTATAAACGGAAAACTTTGTAAATGGTTCAATCTAATCAGACCTTTTAAATAACACAACAAAATGAGAAAAAAAGTTTTCGAAATAAATGACAATATTTATAAATTTAATGCGAAAAGACCTACAACATTCGATATCTGAATTAAACATTTTTCCTGCGTTTACGAGATATCGGCCAATAACTTGTGAACCGAGCTTTCAAAAAGGTGCTCATATATATTTGCAAATATTACGTGTTTTAAATAACTTGTACGTTCATGTGTTATACCAAACAAAATGGAATTCAATATCCAGCACTTATTTCTTACAACACTTTGAAATTGTCTTACTGGTTTCAAATAATGAATTAGGAGAACTCGAAAAAGTAATTTTTATCGACAAAAAATGTATATCAAAGATACATTTAAAAAAATTGGGAAAAATCGAAACAGCGATGCACAGTTTGTAATATTGCAAAATTAGCCTGCACCTTTTCAAAGAAAACAAAGTAAAAATAAAATAAATCTATGGATATATTTTTGAGGAAAATGCTATTCCTAATGAATGAAATTTAATTTCAAGACATTCTAGTAGAAAAGTAAAAAGGGAAGAAAAAATTTGTTTAAATATAATTAAAACGTAATTTGAATTTGTAGCCGCGGTAGTTCAGTGGTTAGTGCGTTGGACTGAGAGCCGAAAGGTCCCCAGTTCAAGCCTGGACTGTGGCTAACAACATCTTTTCATAGAAACATTTTTCAAACCTACGAGAGTAAAACCATTGCCTATGAAAAGCTCTCACCACCGTTCGAATTCGGCAATAAACTGTAGATCCCACCACTTTGAGTACAAATATAACACGCACAGCTCAAAATGGTGAGAGAGCTTCGGCGGAAGTTCTATACAGGACTGTAGCGCCAAACTATTATTATTAATTTGAAATCACCATTTACATATTAGGAGTAAAATCTAATTACATTATAATTGAATTGTATAATTATTATGTTCAGATTGAAATATTCTTATACGATATATAAACATAAATTGCTTTAATTGCGGAGTTACATGAATTTACTATATTAAAGTTTCTGTAGAAATATATATTTTTCATCAGATATAAATATATGTATGTTTGATATTTCCGCTATTTAACACACACAACGTCAATAAAAGGTTCTTTGAATAATATGTATTTGGTTATTCGTGATTGTTACTGGGTGACAACGAATTTAAAAATAATAGCATTATTTTAATTATTTGCATGTTTAGCATTACGAAATCACAATTAAATAACAAAGCTGTCTACTTTTAGCTTTCAGTAATACTCATATTTATACTTTTCATATAGTTCAAAAGTTCTTTTTGGTGGATGAATTTGTTTAAGTACCGCCAATAACTGTTAATACCAGATAGTGGCTGTTTGTGAAATATCCAATTCATCCGTAATTCACTGAACTCAAAATAGGAACAATAGATGGAAATAAAATTAGTTGTGTAACAAAAAAAAAATAAAAGTTTGAGTTAATAATTATAAAATATAAATAAAAAAGGGAAAAACATATATTGTGTATATATGATACTAGCTGGACCCGTGCACGACTCGTGCCAAGATTTGGTGAATGCAAGGATATGGAGTGATTTTATTAATATAAAGAACATATTTATTATGAATTTATGTGAATTTTAGAGTGGTGAATTTTAGAGTGGTGAGTTTTAGTGTAGTGAATTTTAGTGTGGTGAGTTTAGTGTTGTGAGTTTTAGTGTGGTGAATTTTGGTGTGGTAAGTTTTGTTGTGGTGAATTTTAGAGTGGTGAGTTTGAGTGTGGTGAATTTTAGAGTGGTGAGTTTTAGTTTGGTGAGTTTTAGTTTGGTGAATTTCGGTGTGGTGAGTTTAAAGAATTTGGGATGCCCAGGTGTGAAATATCATAAGATCACTACAAAGATCACTATAATATCTGTTGAAATACACCATCTGGAAAATGTACCTTCTATGGGGGGTGCCACGCCCAGTGGTATAATACCGCCCACATTCCGCCAGACCGTTTAGAATGGTTATATATAACGCTGACCAGAATTTCATTAAATTTGCTATGCTAATTGCTGACATAATGTGTTTTTAATTTTTGGGTTATATGGGAGGTGCCACGCCCAGTCCACCAATCTCACCGAGATATAGCCTATACTCTGCCCAGACCCAACATACATGTTGTGTCAAAATTGGATTCAATTCGGTTCAGCCGTTTTGACGCCTATTCGGAACATACAGACATACAGACATACATACTTACATTCGCAAATATATAGTAGATTAGCACCAAATTTACGTTTTTACATTACAATTAAACTTAAACATAAATATGTTTACAAGTAAATAAAATTTTTTACATTCAAACAAATATATATGTTTGCAAGAACGCCGAAAATCATTCATTCTGAACATAAATATTTTTGAACGAGAACAAAAATAT
This sequence comes from Dryomyza anilis, assembly GCA_951804985.1. NCBI lineage: Eukaryota > Metazoa > Arthropoda > Insecta > Diptera > Dryomyzidae > Dryomyza > Dryomyza anilis. Next base: position 67,932,795 of record OX638133.1, read on the forward strand.
GTTTTTCTTTTATTATAATAATGTTTTGCAATGAAATAATACTTTTGTTTGCATAAAGCTCCAAAGATATATGTTATGCCTGCAAAATTACGTTTGGGAGAGTCCTTTTTTGCAGCGTGCACTTAACCACATCCCATACACAGAAAAAAATGTACATGCATCATATTGATGAATTTCGTTCTTCAAACCATGATTCATTGTATTGAAGAACCATTCATAATATTAAGGAGTAACGCCATCAATGTTATGAATGATGAACGCTTGGTATCCATGCTTGGTAAAAGTGTTCTTGAACATAATGAACTGTATGTTAAGTATACGTTTCATCATATTAATGAACAAATACATAAAAGATCTTCATATTTAAGAATGCTGTTCACTAAACCAAATTTCAATCAACATCTTTTTTTCTTCGTTCATTTTTTGCCATACTTCTCAGTTCTCAAGTAGTTCTTGTATGTTATTTCTTTCTATTTCTTAAATATTAAGATTGTATTCATCAATATGACTATCTTCACTATGATGTTCGATAGTATGAATAAGTTCATATAATGAATGCATTCATCAATACGTCAATAAAAGAATTGTGGTATCAATATGATGAATCTGGTTGTTGGTAGAAAAATTCATAATATTTATGAATAAATTTATTATATTGATGAATTTATTTTTTTCTGTATTCAAGATATTGGTGTATTCAAGATATCTCGTAAAGTTTGAAGATAAAATTATATAATTTAATTTTTTTATAAACAATAATCTAAATACGTACTCAATAAAAGAGCGTGATCCGCTCACATTATTTCTTTTTTATTTATGTGTATAGCACTTAATTATATGTTTGGTATGATAGCTCAATTTCTTCGAAAGAGTGTGGACTAATTTTGGAATATTACAAACTGTGTATCTTCTTACTTTCTCGATTTTTTAACAATTTTGTAAATGCATGTTTGATTTAAATTTTTGTTGAAAAAATGTTTTTTTTTATTTATTATTGGCCGATATCATGTAAACCTATCCAAAGAAAAATGTTTAAACCGTATTTTAGGAATCAGGGAATCTTTTTACAGAATACAAAAATAGTATTGACTGCTGCTCAGAATGAATGTTGTATACTGTAATGGAACCACATTTTTAAGGTTTTGTCATAGAAATTGAATAATGGACAAGTCTCCTTCTACATAAACCTTAGACTTATATACCTACCTACAAATTTAATATTGTGAACTTTTATAAGTTTTATCATACTATTATCGCTACCTCGAGAACAACACATGATGAATATAACAAAAGTAATTTCACTCGGACGAACAATTACAAAAAATGCTTTGAACTTTTGCAATGTATATAATATGTTTTGTAAATTATTTATGACTCGGCATAGGCAATAATAATAATTTATCAAAAAAAAATCGTGACCACAAACAGTTTATTAAAAAGAATGCTATAAATTGTATTCTTTGTTTCAGAGACAAAGTTTAATCACTTTAAGTTTAATAATAATGTTACGTGCCCACGCTTCTGCTGTTCTTAATATTTATCAAAAAATACTCACGTTCAAAATGCCATTATATCTTCAAGTATTGCCATATAGAACGGAACTATTTCAGTTGGTGATATAAGTGAGTAGAACATATTCTTTTTATGAAGATTGCCTTAAAATTGCTATAATTCATAATGTAAAGAAAACAAATATGTCACAAAATGACTTAGTGAAAATCAAACATTGTAATAAGAATACACCGAAAAAGTACATTACAATACAATGAAAAAGTACATTATCACAAAGAATATTTTGTTAAAATTGGTCCAATGTAACTGTTCATTGTCACAACGAATCTCCGGTAATACTTTAATGTACAAATTCATTGAATTACAATGTATGGATCATGAAACAAAATGATCCATACTTTGTGCAAATTAATTAAATGTTTTTTTTTTTTTTGTAGCAGCAGAGCGCATCTAACGCTACTAGAAACGAACACGAAAATCGAACATACAAAATGTCTACTGCAGTATTTCAATGAATATAATTCATTGAAGTATGAAAAAATTCATTAAATTTATGTGTGCGTATTATGAACACTGATTCTTACTGAAAATGAACTGATCATTAAATTCACAAACAAGTTACAAGACAATGTACATTGTCAAAATGTATCTTGCATTAAAACGTATGAATTTGCCTCATGAACAGGATTTGTTAATATTATGAACCAGTTTATTTTCTGTGTAGCTGACCCCAAGAAGATTCACATATTACATTGTTCGCTCCCATTTAAAACTCGAAAATTCATTGATATTGAACAATGCATTTTGAATAATCGCATTTTCAGAATTCAGTCATATTTCAAAGATCAAAAATAACCAGTAAAGCCCACTCATCAAGTATTAATGTCGATTTTTAAAAAGCTTATTTCAGTTCTTAGAATTTATAACCTTCCCTATTTCTGAGTATTTATTTCTTGGTATCGAGAGCACGATTTTTGTATAATAATCACCATTTGAGCTGTTATATTTGTACTCAAAGTGGTGGGAGCTTTTCATAGGCAAGGTTTTATTCTCGTAGGTTTGCCATTTACCCGCCGAGAGGTAGCGCGATATAGAAAAATGTTTCTATGAAAAGATGTTGTTAGCCCCAGTCCAGGCTTGAACCGGGGACCTTTCAGCTCGCAGTCCAACGCACTAACCACTGAGCTACCGCGGCTACGATTTTTGTATATTTACTTTTTATTTAGAGAATCTCTGAAGAACGCTTGGTAACTGTCGAAAAACTGTTCTTCAATATGATGAACTGTATGTGAGGAATACGTTTCATCATATTAATGAACCAAAATATAAAATACAACATATATGTTCTTCATATTGAAGAACGCTGTTCATTAAACCAAATTTTTATCAAAATATTTTTATTGTTCGTTCATTTTTTGCCGAACTTCTCAGTTCTCAAGTAGTTCTTGTATGTTATTTCTTATATAATTAATGCTTGCTCAACATGCATAAATTAGTAAAATATTTTATAATATCTTTATTTACTAGCTGGACCCGTGCACGACTCGTGCCAAGATTTTCTGAATTCAAAGATATGGAGCGATTTTATTAATATAAAAAACATTTTATTATTTACATAAGGGGTCCGTGCTTAGCTGTTGAAGTTTTTTTATTGGTTTTATAAATGTGGTAACCAAATAATTCTCCGCCAAAACAACTTTTCTCAAAGACAATTCTTTCTCAGACTGCGCTTCTCCGCAGAATTATTCCCAGTAGAAATCTTCCCCGTAAAATCCACATAGAACGCTTTCCCGTAGAAATTCCAGGTAGAATTCATCCCAGTAGAATTGTTCCCGGTAGAATTCTTCCCCGTAGAATTCTTCCCCGTAGAGTTTTTCCCAGTAGAAGTTTTAGTGTGGTGGGTTTTAATGTGTAAGTTTCGGTGTGGTAAGTTTCGGTGTGGTGAGTTTTGGAGTGGTGAGTTTAATTGTGGTTAGTTTTTGTGTGGTGAGTTTTAGTGTGGTGAGTTTTAGTGTGGTGAGTTTAAGTGTGGTGATTTTTAGTGTGGTGAGTTTTAGTGTGGTGAATTATAGTGTGGTGGGTTTTAGTGTGGTGAATTTTAATGTGGCGTGTTTTAGTGTGGCGTGTTTTAGTGTAGCGAGTTTTAGTGTGGTGAATTTTAGGGTGAATTTTATTGTGGTGAGTTTTAGTGTGATGAATTTTAATGTGATGAATTTTATTGTGGTGAGTTTTAGTGTAGTGAATTTTAGTGTAGTGAGTTTTAGTGTGGTTAATTATAGTGTGGTGCGTTTTAGTGTGGTGAATTTTAGTGCGGTGAGTTTTAGTGTGGTGAGTTTTAGTGTGGCGAAATATGAGTGTAGTGAGTTTTAGTGTGTTGAATTTTTGTGTGGTGAGTTTTAGTGTGGTGAGTTTTAGTGTGGTGAGTTTTAGTGTGGTGAGTTTTAGTGTGGAAGGTTTTAGTGTGGTGAATTTTAGTGCGGTGAGTTTTATTGTGGCGACATTTGAGTGTGGTGAGTTTTAGTGTGGTGAGTTTAAATGTGGTGAAATTTTAGTGTGGTGAGTTTTAGTGTGGTGAATTTTAGTGTGGTGAGTTTTAGTGTGATGAAATTTTAGTGTGGTGGATTTTAGTGTGGTGAATTTTAGTGTGTTGAATTTTTGTGTGGTGAGTTTAAGTGTGGTGAGTTTTAGTGTTGTGAGTTTTAGTGTGGTGAGTTTTTGTGTGGTGAGTTTTAGTGTGGTGAGTTTTAGTGTAGTGAGTTTTGGTGTGATGAGTGTAAGTGTGGTGAGTTTTTGTGTGGTGAGTTTTAGTGTGGTGAATTATAGTGTGGTGGGTTTTAGTGTGATGAATTTAAGGGTGAATTTCAGTGTGGTGAGTTTTAGTTTGGTTAGTTTTAGTGTGGTGAGTTTGTTTTTCTTTTTCTTTCCTTTTTTAGTTTTTCATTTAGTTTGGATAGTGGTTTATGTGATTGGTTTTGTTTTTGTATTTTTGCTTTTGTATTGTGTTGTGCTTTTGCTTTTTTGTTTTTAATTTTTTTTTGTATTTGAGTTTTTTGTTTCATGTTCGTAGCTGGTGAAAGTGCCGAGTTATATCGTATTGAAAGTTTAGGTTGTATAGGAGGTGTCACGCCTCTTTGTCCAATCCCGCCCATATATAGCCTATCATTCCTTCCAGACCATACCGCATCTGCGGTAAAAATTTCAAGAAAATCGGATCAGCCCTTTAGACGGAGAAGCGGAACAAACGTACAAACGAACAAACAGATTTATTATATTAATAGGATAGGATAATTTCAACTTTTTACTACTAAAAAGTTGTATATATATATATACATATATATATACTAGCTGGACCCGTGCACGACTCGTGCCAAGATTTTCTGAATTCAAAGATATGGAGCGATTTTATTAATATAAAAAACATTTTATTATTTATATGAGGGGCCCGTGCTTAGCTGTTGAAATTTTTTTATACGTTTTATAAATGTGGTAACCAAATAATTCTCCGCCAAAAAAACTTTTCTCAAAGACAATTTTTTCTCAGACTGCGCTTCTCCGCAGAATTATTCCCACTAGAAATCTTCCCCGTAAAATCCACATAGAACGCTTTCCCGTAGAATTCTCAACGTAGAATTCATCCCGGTAGAATTGTTCCCGGTAGAATTCTTTCCCGTAGAATTCTTCCTCGTAGAGTTTTTCCCAGTAGAAGTTTTAGTGTGGTGGGTTTTAATGTAGTAAGTTTCGGTGTAGTGAGTTTAGATGTGGTGAATTTTGGAGTGGTGAGTTTAATTGTGGTTAGTTTTGGTGTGGTGAGTTTTAGTGTGGTGAGTTTTAGTGTGGTGAATTTGAGTGTGGTGAGTTTAAGTGTGGTGTTTTAAAGTGTGGTGAGTTTTAGTGTGGTCAATTATAGTGTGGTGGGTTTTAGTGTGGTGAATTTTAATGTGGCGTGTTTTAGTGTGGCGTGTTTTAGTGTAGCGAGTTTTAGTGTGGTGAATTTTATTGTGGTTAATTATAGTGTGGTGGGTTTTAGTGTGGTGAATTTTAGTGCGGTGAGTTTTAGTGTGCTAAGTTTTAGTGTATCGAAATTTGAGTGTAGTGAGTTTTCATGTGGTGAGTTTAAAAGTGGTGAATTTTAATGTGGTGAAATTTTAGTGTAGTGAGTTTTAGTGTGGTGAGTTTTAGTGTGGTGAAATTTTAGTGTGGTGAGTTTTAGTGTGGTCAATTTTAGTGTGTTGAATTTTTGTGTGGTGAGTTTTAGTGTGGTGAGTTTTCGTGTGGTGAGTTTTAGTGTGGTAAGTTTTAGTGTGGTGAGTTTTGGTATGGTGAGTTTAAATGTGGTGAGTTTTAGTATTGTGAATTTTAGTGCGGTGAGTTTTAATGTGGTGAAATTTTAGTGTGGTGAGTTTTAGTGTGGTGAGTTTTAGTGTGATGAGTTTTAATGTGGAGAAATTTTAGTGTGGTGAGTTTTAGTGTGGTGAATTTTAGTGTGGTGAGTTTTAGTGTGATGAGTTTTAATGTGGAGAAATTTTAGTGTGTTGAATTTTTGTGTGGTGAGTTTAAGTGTGGTGAGTTTTAGTGTGGTGAGTTTAAGTGTGGTGAGTTTAAGTGTGGTGAGTTTTAGTGTGATGAGTTTTAGTGTGGTGAGTTTTAGTGTGGTAAGTTTTTGTGTGGTGAGTTTTAGTGTGGTGAGTTTTAGTGTGGTGAGTTTTAGTGTGGTGAGTTTTGGTTTGGTGAATTTTAGTGTGTTGAATTTTTGTGTGGTGAGTTTAAGTGTGGTGAGTTTGAGTGTGGTGAGTTTTAGTGTGGTGAGTTTAAGTGTGGTGAGTTTTAGTGTGGTGAGTTTTTGTGTGGTGAGTTTTAGTGTGGTGAGTTTTAGTGTGGTGAGTTTTTAAGTGGTGAGTTTTAGTGTGGTGAGTTTTAGTGTGGTGAGTTTTAGTGTGGTGAATTTTAGTGTGGTGAGTTTTAGTGTGGTGAATTATAGTGTGGTGGGTTTTAGTGTGGTTAATTTAAGGTTGAATTTTAGTGTGGTGAGTTTGTTTTTCTTTTTCTTTCCTTTTTTTGTTTTTCATTTAGTTTGGATTGTGGTTTTATGTGATTTGAGTTTTTTGTTTCATGTTCGTAGCTGGTGAAAGTGCCGAGTTATATCGTATTGAAAGTTTAGGTTGTATGGGAGGTGCCACGCCTCTTTGTCCAATCCCGCCCATATATAGCCTATCATTCCTTCCAGACCATACCGCATCTGTGGTAAAAATTTCAAGGATCAGCCGTTTAGACGGAGAAGCGGAACAAACGTACAAACGAACAAACAGATTTATTATATTAATAGGATATATATATATATATATATATATATATATATATATATATATATATATATATATATTTTTTTTTTTTTTTTTTTTTATACCCTAAAAGTGAAAGGGTATATTCAGTTCGGTACGCCGTTTGTAACACCCAGAAGGAAGCATCTCCGGTATTGAAAAGTATATATATTCTTGATCAGCATGACCTCCTGAGTCGATTTAGTCCGTCTGTCCGTCTGTCTGTCCGTCCGTCTGTCTGTCTGTCTGTCTGTCTGTCTGTCTGTCCGTCTGTCTGTTGAAATCCCTACTACTTTTAAAATTGAAGAGCTTGATAAATGAAACTTATAACTTAGATTACTAATATACCAACGCTGTATGTGCGAAATTGGCGAGATCGGTCCATTGTGACCTATGATCGGACCACTTATGTTCAAATACCTCATATAAAATGTACATATAAAGATCAATTTTTATGTATACGTGCTTAGGTAAACTTTTTTTGGTAAAATATATATTGACTCATGCTCAAATACATGATGATAATGTTTTCCGCCGAAAAGACTTGTGGTTCACAAAAAAAAAATCGAAATTCGGTACACCTACCCATTTGTAAATATGGGTATCAAATGAATGGAAATTCTTCAGCGATTGAATGTTTGTAGTTATTTTCAGGATTCGTATACCCTGGTGACCTATATATCACTTTGAATGGTAACCACACATATGTGTAGGGTATTTATAGTCGGCTTAGACCGACTATAATTTTGATAATCCCAACTATCATAATAACACCTACTTTAAATTTCCCATGTGATATAACCTTCCCAACTGTTTTTTTTTTTCGGGATATGACAATTAAAATTCATTGTATTGAATATTTTGTTCATTAATATGTCATTTAATGAACGGTGGTATCAATATGATGAATCTGGTAGTTGGTGTAAAAATTCATAATATTTATGAATGAATTCATCATATCGTCGTTGTAGAACGAAAAGTCACATTTCTATCAAAAACTTAAATATCGAGTTTGTTGATTAATATTATAAAATTATTATGATGCATTTTTAAAGCTGCACTAAGAAAACAAAGATGATTACCAGAAATATCACAGCCCTAAATATCAAGTTATTTACAAATTATTTAGATCTTATTTGAGACAACCATCTCTCAAACATCCGTCAAATACGATAAATATTGCTAGCAACCATCTTTCAAAATTTACGATTATTTATAGCAACCATCAATTAAACATCTTACAAATATGAAGATAGTTGGTGAATATTTGGAAAATGTACTCCATTCGAATTCGCGGAGTCATTTTTATTGAATTGAAAGAAATTGAATCAAATGTATTTTTATTTATTCTAGAATTAAAACAGTATCCTGGTTATACATCGCCATCGTCATTATAAATCCTTCGAAGGTAAAATTGTAAATCGACTTGAGATTACTTAGCAGAAGAACAAAGTCCGACCGGCGATGCTGTCATCAAAGTAAACTTTGAAAAGGAATATTTTCTATCACGCTTTGTTAATTTAAATCACAGGATGTTTTATTTTAACTTTTACCATTACAATGTAATCTTTGAGTTAGCACTTTTTTACAAATCGAGCGTTAGGAGAAAGTACGCCATTTTCCTTTTTTATGCTAGTCAAATATCAAAATATCTCAAAAGTTTTGCTGCAAATGTCCAAGAACTCTGGATGTTTGCTATCAGTCAACTGAAAATATCTCAATTTTCATTGTTGTTGTGACAAACATCTCGTAATTATCTGAATATACGTCATATTTAAAAAATATTAATAGTTTTGCTGCAACTTTATTAAAATTTATGGGATGTTTGAATATTTTCTACAAAGCGTAAATTTAAAAGGATATTTGCAGCAAGACTTTCATAAACTTCTTGTTTTCTTAGTGTGAAATATCAATTGATAGATTTGCATTTTCTTATCATGTGGTAAAAAAATTGAGATCATCGATAAAAAATTGACAGATATATAAACATTTTTGTAAATGAATATTTGGCATTTTGAAAATGTATTTGGTGAATGGTGATTTTGTGTGTATAATTCTGGAAAACTCAACAGTTTACCTTCGTCCGGTGACCTATTGCACTGGGACCGTGTACATTTCATTTTATCATCCGACTGACAGGCTTCATACAGAATGTATGTCCCACAAACTCACTGAACTGTGTAAATCGCACTACCACTAACTCCTTATGAAGCGGATTTCTTCGACGTTCAGAAATTAGTTTCATGTGAGGCTTCTTAGCTCAATCCATCGACCCACTTTGTGTGTTGGGTATACGAAACAATTGCTGTCATAGTACAGTGACTTCGGTGGGTGATGCGTTCTGGAGAAGGTAATAAAAACGTTTGGCACAAGTGCAGATACATAATTTTGTGCTAGGCCAAATGCAGCTATGTATCTTTAGACATTAGTTAATTTAATTCTTGATTTAATAGAAGGACTATTTAGTTTAAATGTGAGAATTAATTGCATTTTGATTTTATAATTGTAATGAATTTTTAAAAATCCGTTGACATAGATGTACAAACACAGAGAATAAATCAGTATTCTCAACCGTTTTTTTTTTTATTAAATTTTAGTTTTTTCAACATTCGATTGTTGTTACAACGACACATAGCAGTTCACACAACTAACGAATGCAATTGTCACAACCAATTGATAATTTATACAACCAAATAATAGGGTATTGTTTCACACATGGCACGAGCTGTCCGCAGCACAAAAATGAGTAAAGACTCTGTAGCTTGTGTGACTGCTGTTGTCGTACTTTGGTAACGTTTTTGTAAAAACAACTGATTTCGCAGTTGAAAATTTTGGTTGATACAACCTAATATTTTATCATTTAGTAAAAATAACCAACTATCTGTTGAGCCAACTAATTATTGGTTATGTCTCATTTTAAATTTAGTTGACGTAGTTAAAAAATGGAAATGGTTTGTTTCTCCAATCTATTTGTCAGTTGCTTCAACGAACATTTAGTTACCAGAAAACAGAAATACCTATTAATCTTTATTCCAATTTGGTTTTTCTCTGAGAGATATTATTTTTCAAAAAATATAAAGGGCTTTGGTTGAGAGTTTTTTTTTATGTCAAAATATAAAGATCTTCGATTGAGAGTTGTATGAAAACTTTTATTTAAAAGGTCTTTGGTTAATGGAATCGGAGTCATATAATACTTATATTGTTTTAAAATCATTTTTATTTGAAAATATTTTATATTGTCAAAAATCGCGTGTGAAACCTTTTTTAGTTTTAGTTCTATCCCCTTTATAGGAAACTAACCTACTATTTAAATACGTAGTTTTCATGGGAACAAGTCATAGATACCCTTAAACATATCACTGAACTGGTCTTTCATACGATAATTTTCAACGGAATCATATTCTCCAATTGAAGACCAGTTCAGTATTAAGTTTTTAGGTATCTACACACAGAAAATTCAATGGCATGAGGTTGGAAAAATGAAAAAGTTAGTTGTACCAATTAACTTCATTTGGTTAAATCGAATGGTTTAGAAATTTGCTGGCCGAACTACCAATTAGTCTGTACACATGAAATATTAGTCTATACACACTCCCAATGGTTCTAAATATGTACTAAATTGTTCTTAAATAATTTTAAATTAGTTACAATACAAACTACAACCCTTTTTATTTTGACAATAATAACCGAATAAGCGGTTGAGAGAACTGAATAAGTTGGTTGGCGCAACAAATCTCTATTCTGTGTGTATGAGATGCCGATTCAACCCCTCATATGACAACGCCGTGTTTAAATTGCCGGTTGCAAATTGCAATAAATCTATTCAAAATTCCTAATCATCCATTATAAAAAATGACCGCAGTTTCGATTGCTGTATTACACGATGACGTCCAAAGGTAACAGAGGACCTAATGACAAGATACAGCCTTCGTGTGGAACTCTAATACCCGCACAACTTTATTTAACTTTCTCTTTGGTCACGGTAACTCAACATTGGCTCTATCCCAGCATAAGTACCTTTTTTTGGCTGCTAAAATGAGTCGCTGCCGTGTTACCAGATGAGTTGTATATTTTCAGTAAAAAGTATACAATATCTTCTTCTCTTTTTTCTGCTACCATGAACAAACGTCACCGAGTGTCATCTTCACGCTCCTTTTTTCGGTTGCGTTTTTCTGAGCTTTATAGTTTTTTTTGTTTTTTTTGTTTTTTTTGTTATTTTATTTTTTGTGTGCATGGCTTATGTAAACTGCACTTTTTAGCATAATCCCCAAACAACTACATCAACAACAAAACAACAATATCAACTAGCAGTGACGTCTTTAGCCAAAAAGAGCCGCAGACACGATGCAGCTGGAAGCGTGTAAATGAAATGTTGCGAGGTTGCAGAAATCACTTCCCGCTCTACCCGATGATGCTTGGCATCTTTGGCCCCAACATCAGTATCAGTGCCAAGAAAGAAACCAAAAAAAAATATGATTAAAGGTGTGCATCACATCAAATATTGCATAATAAGTAAAACGATCGAGTAAAACTTCGATCGATGCAGGTCAAACGAGGTACGAAAGCAAGGAGTATATCTATATTTTCTATTTATTGTTTTTATAAATTCAAATACAGATATTGTGGTCAAAGCAAATAATGCAAAAAATCTCGTAAATTCAAAAATTCTCTAATTTATGACAAACAAAAAAATTAACAAGTTTTCATTTATAGGTGATCGATCATGTTGTCAACAAAAAAAATCGAAAAGTTGAAAACAAATTTTGAACAATTTGTGTAGCTAAACGTTCTACCTTGCATGCAATTATTGCAAGTATAGCATGTGTATCCCGGGAAACTCTTATGACAATTCGGTTTGGAGAGACCTTAATCTTAAATAGTCAACGTGAATCAGGTTGAAAATCAGGATTTATGAATCGTAAATTTGCGGCAAAAGCAAAGTGTTAGATCTAAAGATTCTAAACCCAACAATCAATAAGAAATCTGGCAATAAAAATTAATATATTTCACATTTTCAAAAACTAAAGATGAGATTTAAATTGAGATCATATAAAGTTCCAAATAAATTCGAAGAAATGGATTGAAGATCCAAATAAACTAGCGACGGATCGTATAAAACAATATGATACAATTTGTTCAAAAAGAATTTTCCGCCCAAACTGCCCGGAGCTAGGTCCAGATTTCAAATTTTTGGCTTATATAAAATAAATTCTTCCAAAAATGATAAATTTTTTAAAACAGAAATAAAATAAGCGCTAGTTGGATTAACGTTATCAAAAAAGGCTAATGGTGGGCTGGAAGACTAAAATACGGAAATTCCTCCTATCTCATTCAGATATTTAAATCTTTAACTATGATCTTTAACTATAAATTTTTAAAACTATGGAATTGTTCTTCATTTGTGATATATTTTTTTCTTTTAAAATGTTAAGTTTTGAAGTTATAAATAAAAGAAAATGTAAAAATAATTTCGTTTACACGCTTTATTTTATACCCTATACCTCTTTGTTACTATTCACTTTTTTCGCATATTGTAACACATCATAGTCAATATGGAAAGTATATTGGTCAATATTCAGTGACATTTTCCACGTTTCATCCTTTTGTCTATCACTTGTCTCTCTGTAAACAGCCGTTCCCAGACATATGGAAGGAGTCGTGACCGGTACGGAGAAATTCTTTGTCTTAAGTCGATTTAGCCATTTCCGTCTTTCCGTATGATTGTCTGTATTTCTACTGAAATCAAGATTACAGTAAAACTAACATACTGAGATCAATAAAAATCAGAACATAGATTAAATGAGGCTGTTAGATATTGAAAATAAGGGTAAACGGTAGGCCTTTCTTGGTTCCCTTCAGTTTTGTTCGTTCATATGTCTATTATAGCGTTACGGGAATTGTATCTATATTACCATATTTGGACCTCCATGTGAATTCTGTACTCCACCATAAATAGGTACAAATGGATACTCAAAATAAAGGAAATTGTTTTAAGATGAAGGGATCTTCTAGATTCGTTAACCATGGTGACCTCTGGACCACTATAAGCGGTAACCTCTTTATTTTTATTTCTTTTTACATTATCAAAAATGTTCTTAATGTTTTATATCTATTTAAGGATTTTATAAATAAAACGGTTGATATAATGCCCCTTCTTTGCTGTGCGATGCCAAAAAAGGGTAAAGAATAAAAAATTGTAAAAAGTATTTTAAACTTTTTGAGTTCATAAAATTAGCAATAAAAAAAATATTATAAATTTTTTGGATGTTTATCAAGATTTTACTGCATTTGAAATCGATTTCGAACATAATGCAACTGCAACAACCTAATGTTTGCGAAATACATTATTACTGCTGCTTTTGTTTTTTTTCCTCAGCACTGCGACAACCAAAATAGAAAACTATTGAATGAGAGTTTGACCCCCTTTAGTGTCTGCAGATTAGGAAACACTCAATAGTTCAAGAGTGACTGAACTTTTTATTCTGGAGATGAAAACTACTGTCAATGTTTATGCGACTATACTTCTTCATTTTCGCAGTCCACTATATAAATATAAATCTTTAGGTATAAACCATATCTAAGTATCTCCCCCTACGAATCAGCGTAGAAAATAATGGCAACATTCAAAAATCTTTGAGTATTTCTGACAAATCATGTTATAAAATAAATTTTTTTAAATAAAATAATCAGTTTTAAAATATAAATGTATTTCAGTTCGTTTATGAATTACCGAGTTTACAATTGTTATTTTTACCTAATTTCATATTTAAAGATTTTTAAACTTACACTAACACTTAGACTAAACTTTTAATAAATATTTAATTGAAGAAGTGCGCTAAAAATTCGATTCCCTTAAATATGTTGGCCTGTTCGGTCGGAAATTTCAATATTTAAATTCAGACCATGCTTTTATTTTCATGACATTAACCTGTTTTTGTCACTGTTGCACACGAACCAAGTTTCCAGAAGCGGATGTCATTGAATTCATTTCTGTGGATGCGCCGCCGCCCATGTCGTGTGTAGCATATGCAACAATATTGTTTTTCGTTTTATAATAAAAATGCTATGTTTGCAGATATTCACGTCATTAATTTTCGTTTTCAAAAATAACAAAAAAAGCAAAAAAACATGTTCCAAAACACTTCTGCGCAACATTGCATTCCGCATGGGTCGTAAGGGCCAGTGGTGCAGTTCAATATGATACGAATGGGGTTTCAGATGTTTTCAAAGTCACAAATTTCCCAAGTAATCACAGCTCGAAAATTGGATCAAACATTTGTGGCATATGTGTACCTTTTAAGTCACCTATGACACCAGTGTTGCAAACCAGTGTTCTTTAGTTCCAAAGCGGTGACTTACAATTCGGTGATAAATAACTGCAGAGCTCTAAAAGCTATGACTACTAAACGATTACGAATCTTTAGTAGTCGTAAACAAAAATTTTGATTACGATTCGTTGGTAGTCGTTATCACAAATGTTGATTATGATTTGAAATAATAAAAAAGAAATTTGATTCTTAGTACAGTTTTTGATTGTTTTCACGACTACTATAAAAGAAGCAAAAACTAGTAATCGGACTACTTTTTTTTTGATTATTTTCACAAAATTTTAGTTTATTTTCCGATTCTTTGAAAATAATCAAAAACCAGTTGGGAAGGTTAGATCACATGGCAAATTTTAAAGTAGATGTTATTATGATAGTTAGGATTATCAAAATTACAGTCGGTCTAAGCCGACTATAAATACCCTACACATATGTGTGGTTACCAGTCAAAGTGGTTATAGGTCACGAATCCTGAAAATAACTACAAACTTTCAATCGCTGAAGAATTTCCATTCATTTGATACCCATATTTAAAAATGGGTAGGTGTACCGAATTTCGATTTTTTTTGTTGAACCACAAATCGTTTCACCGGAAACCATTATTTTCATGTATTTGAGCATGAGTCAATATATATTTTACCAAAAAAAGTTTACCTAAGCACGTATACAGTAAAATTGATCTAGATGTATCATAGATGTAAATTTTATATGAGGTATTTGAACATAAGTGGTCAGTTCTCAGGTCACAATAAACCAATCAGTCACAGTCACAATAAGCCAATTTTCTTGTTCAGACAGCTTAGATATATAAGTAATCTAAATCTAAAGTTTCATTGCTCTAGCTCTTCTACTTCTTCTGTAATCGTGATTGCAACAGGCAGAGGGACAGACGGACAGACAGACAGACAGACGGCTAAATCGACTCAGGAGATCATGCTGATCAAGAATATATATACTTTTCCATACCGGAGATACTTCCTTTTGGGTGTTACAAATGGCGTACCAAACTGAATATACCCTTTCACTCTTAATGTAGGGTATAAAAATGGGTTTCATTCAAATTGTCGTAACTTTTTCAATACATACGCCACTTGCAGAATCTTATCTTTATATTATTGGAAATTGAGAGAACTATCATATTGTGTATCAAAAAGTTTAAATAGCTTTTCGTGTTTTTCCTGATTATTTGGCAAAAACATAAAACAAAATTTACATATTTTTTATACAAAAGTAGACATAAATAAAGCTTTCAAATGCTCTCATAATTCTTTCTACCGAAATGATATGTCTTCTTTCTAACGGTGTTTAACATGATTGATTTTTTTAGTTTTATTTTTTCCGGAAAGAAATCGACCAAAAAAAAGTCAATTTTGAGATTTTACCTTTTCGATTTTTTTGATTTTTAAATGAAATTTTGGCAACTGATAAAGGGTATCGAGACATGCACTAACCATTTTCCAGAGATACAGAGCTCAAAGTTGTAAAAAAAGGGTTACTGCAAGGGTTAGTGCAAATTGGTTAGTGCATGTCTCAATATCCTTTATCAATTCCCAAAATTTAATTGAAATCGAAGAAGGTGAGTTCCAACCGCTGGACGATTTGGTGTGGAATGGCCCGAATACAATAATCATACACTCAAAAAATAAATGTATTAAAATTAATACATTTTATGCACTTCTTTGAAAAAAATATATTTTTGTTACATATCAATTACATTTGTATTTATTTTCTTAGTTTTTAATGATAAAAGTACTTGTTTTCTTTTTTCTACAAAATACAAAATATGTAATTATATGATTGTTATTTGTATTTCTTATCTATTGTGATAGAACATAGAAAATTTATTAATAATGAAGTGTAATATATTAAATTATGAAAAATGAAAATTTAAAATTTTGTCCATGGCTTTTGTTTTAGCAAAAATGTGCCTATTTGTTTTTGAAGCAAAAATCTTAAACAAAAAAAAATCCATGTGTAGCCTAATGGTTAGAGCAGTGGCTTTAACGCCTGAGTAAGGAGTTCGATGCCACCTTGTGGCAACTGAATTATAAAAAAATCATTTTTATTCAATTTTTAAAATTACATGAAGTAATATATTAGAAATAAAAGAGGACGAGCGAAAAGAAAGGAAAGGAGTGTAGTGGAAAAGGAATAAGAAAAAATATTTTTTAATACTTTATTTGTTTTAAAAATGTATTAATTTTTCTATACTTTTCTGGTCAGCTAAATAATTGCAATCCCAGTAATTTTAATACAAATTTATAAAAATATGTACTTAATTTTTATAATTTTCATACAAAATCTAATAAATTAATTTATTTAAAACACGTAAAAAAAAATACAAATGTAATTATCTCAAAAACATTGTTTTTTGTTTTTAATACAATATTTTTTTGGGTATAGTTCAATTTTCAACGAAATTGATTAAAATAAAAATTTTCAATATAAAATAAATTGTTTATTGGAAGATTTGTCCTCGGAGTAGAATTATGGTAAAAGAATTATCGAGGAAGAATTGTCTGATGAAGAATTGTTAAAATAAATTGTCCGGGGAAGAATTGTACCGGAAAAAAATTTCGTAATTTAAACGAAATATTTGTTATTTTTTACGAATATTGATTCGTATTAAAAATGTTTCGGGGATTTTACAAATTATTCGTATATTTTACGAAATAATTTCGAAAAATATTTCGTAAAATGTCCTAGAAATTATTTTGACTGTGCATGAGAGTAAAATTCAATTTGATATCATTCCGTATTATTTGCAAATTTTTGTTATTGCAATCCCTTTCGCAAAAACTTCTTAGCTACACCACTGGGGGTTGTCTGCAACAGAGCTATCGATGCAAACAAAACTCTTTGTTGTAGCTGTGACAACAGCAACACCAGCATCAGCACCAACAACAATAGCCAAGCAACACCGTCTATAACATTTTACAGCTATTAGAATTTGGGTGCCGGTTTGTTTTATGGATCCATTTGTGCATGGTGCCACCGCACACCCCCCTTTTAATGGAGCATCCTGCCTTAAACAGGATGCTCCATTCGAACGTAAAGGCTATTTGTGTGGCTGTGTGTGTGTGTGAGCGAGAGTATGTGAAGGTGTTTCGAAGCAGGATACACTTGGTGCACATTTCGTATGGACGCAGAGGTTTAACTTCAAAAGAATTCCGATTTCGAAATGAAAATCACATTTCGTAGAACACAATTATTCGAGAAAGGTATCTGGAGAAAACTTTTCAGATTTCATTCCATTACAAAATTGATAAAACAATATTTTTCCACTAAAATTATTAATGTTGTGTTTTAAATGATTAAAATGTAAATTTTGAAGTCGAATGCGTAATAAAATAAGAACCCATTTGTAAATTTCTTGATATTTGCTTAAAAAATAAAATGTATAAAATAATGTATAAAATGTTTTTTTTTCAATTTTGAAGTCCGGGTGCCCAGTGGTTCGGCAGAAAACCAACTAGGAATTTTTAACCTGGCTAAGGTAAATATCATCCATGAGCAAACGTTTTTGAGAATCGCGAGCTCTAGAACATATATTTTTTTCAGCTCAAGATTTGATGTGTTCTCGATAATTAATTATGTTCTGATAAAAATAAAGACAATTAGTGATGAAAATGATTTAATTTCAATAAATATTTGACCAATAATTCGTTTCTATTTCAACAAAATTATTATAAAATTCTGCATTTCTTTCACTCAAAATAAGTTTACCAAAGATGCGTAAAATTCATTCCCCTAGTAACTTCAAAATACGAATATATTCGTAACACTAGCTGAACCCATGCACAACTCATGCAAAGATTTTGTGAATGCAAGGATATGGAGCAATTTTATTAATATAAAAAAAAATATATATATATCAGTGCTTCGCTGTGGACAAAACAAAAATAATTCCCCGCTAAAACAACTTTTCTCATAGACAATTGTGTGATGAGTTTAAGTGTAGTGAATTTTATTGTGGTGAATTTTAATGTGGAAAATTTGAGTGTGGTGAATTTTAGTGTGGTGAATTTAAGTGTGGTGAGTTTTTGTGTGGTGAATTTTAGTGTGGTGAGTTTTAGAGTGATGAATTTTAGTGTGATGAATTTTATTGTGGTGAGTTGAAGTGTGGTGAATTTTAGTGTGGTGAGTTTTAGTGTGGTTATTTTTAGTGTGGTGTATTCTGGTGTGGTGAGTTTCATTGTGGTGAGTCTTCGTGTGGTCAGTTTTAATGTGGTGAAATTCGACAAAAACAATGCAATGGTCGAATCAATATTCGCCAAAATCAATGTCGAAACTAAAATTTGTTTTTTTTTTGTTTTTTTCTGTAGTTTGGCTTTTAGTTTTATGTTATTGCTTTTGTTTTTGTATTTTTGCTTTTGTTTTGTGCTTTTGTGTTTTTACTTGTGTTTTTACAATATTTTTTTGTATTTCAGTTTTTTGTTTCATGTTTGTAGCTGCTATAAGTACCAAGTTATATCGTTTTGAAAGTTTGGGATGTATCGGAGGTACCACGCCCCTTTGTCCAAGCCCGCCCATATATAGCCTATCATTCCAGACCACACAGACCATATCGCATCTGTGGTAAAATTTTTGAAGAAAATCGAATCAGCCGTTTAGACGGATAAGCGGAACAAACAAACAAACCAACAAAGATATTTATTATATTAATAGGAAATAGGATATATGAAAGTATTCGTAGAAATATGAATATATTCGTTAAATTGTTAACACATGGATTAATAATAGTAATGTAACCATAATTTAACGAATATTTCAAAAAATGAACGAATTCTAAAAAAAAGTACGAATACTTTCGAAAAATTTACAAAGATATTCGTACAAAATATACAATAAATTACGAATAAAAATAACAATCTTTCGTATTATGTACGAATAACTTTGGTTGATAAAATCTACAAATAGTTTCGTAAAATACATCATTAATATTCGTAATTTTATCATTAATTACGCAAATTTCGTAAATTTAACCCTAAACAAGTTTTTATTTGTCTTTTTTATACCCTACACTAATAATGAAAGGATTTATACAGTTTGGTACGCCGTTTGTAACACCCAAAAGGAAGCATATCCGGTATTAAAAAGTATAAATATTTTTGAACAGCATGACTTCCTGTGTCAATTTGTCTGTCTGTCCGTGTGTCTGTTGAAATCACGATTCCAGAAAAACTAGAAAAGCTTGATCAACCCTAGGATCTCTGGACTACTTTAAATGGTAACCACACACATGTCCGACTATAACTTTCATAATTCTTACTAAAACCTACACTCACAAGAAAATGTCCCATTAAGTACTTATTGGTACGACGTATTATGGTTCATGTATTAATAGTTTTTTCTTTTTAAATCAAAATGTTTCTAATTAATTCCATAGTATTCGAAAAATTCAGTACCATTAATTTAAATATTTCAATATTATAATTTTTAATAGAATAAATACTGTTGTTTTAATGGTTTCCTCCTATATTAATAAACATGTCATTAAAAACATAAAAACGAATACAAACATTAACCTTTTTTATTTATTGCAGAAAATAAATAATACATTACACTTCTATTATGGCAACGGACTCAAAAACAAATACAGAATAAAGTATTACAATCAATTATTGGAAACTGATAAAAAGTGTTATTACCTTTTGCCACGAGAAGTGTCTTTTTATGTGTGTGATTTTTTAAAAGTGAATCTTAATTTGGACATTTAAATAAAATAAATTATACAATAAAACAACTAAAAATACATTTTTGTTATAATAAATTATTTGGAAAATATAATTCGACTATACTATAAAATTAATATTACGTATCATTAAATATTTATAGGTCTTTCATATTGTAATTAAAAGGGTACATTATAAAATTTATGGTACAACAACATATATTAACAGTTTCAATATTACTGAACTAATGGGACGCATCCTATTGACAAATTTTAATAGTATAAATGATTGTTTTTTTTTTCTATTGAAATACTATTAATTTACCATGGTTTTTCCTGGGTGTACTATGTAATTATCGAGATTTTGTCAATATAAATAATACACAAATTAAACAATATCCAAAAAATGAAACATTCTTAACAAAACAAAAGTTTTTGTATATTACATCGAATATTATTGGCTTTTTTCGTTTGTGTGTTATTTCGTAGAGCGTAAAACTCATTTTTAAAGTAAATTAATACGATTTATTATCACTTTGATTACACATTTTGGTTTTTTTACTATATACATACTATGATATTACAACAATGTGTTCAATGTTAAATCACACATTATTTATTTTAAGTTGCATAAATTGTAGAAACAAAAAAATGTGGCATGTTGTGATATCATATGTCGTTACTTCATGGTTACAAGGACGTGGTCATGGTATTTGTTTCTGGAAATAATATCAAATTGAACAGAGATCTGTAACACATTTTCCGGACACGCTGTCTTGTTGCAACCACTGCCTTCCAATATGGTAGCCACTCATGGCACCCATAAAGTCGTCGTCGGGGAGCACACACGTAATTTATGGGTAACAATGTGTTTGACGTCGTTTTCGATGCAACAGCCTTTTTTGGTCTCCCAACATGCAGCATGAAATGATATTCGAAATGATGTCGACCTTAAAGACATATATAGTCAAACTATGGTCATACGAAAAGGAACAATGATTACAGTGTTAAATTTTAAATTATTTGCTGATCCTGAAAATAAATTCATGAGGTAGGTTTTTTTCTTTTGCGTGTATTTTGATGCAATGATGAGATACTCTTTAATGCGTTTTGTTGCCTGCATCATGTTGTGGTGTTGCACACATTGATTGATCATATGTTGAAAATTCAAATAAATTCTATGCTTCTCCTCTGGCGGTAATTAGCGCAGATTTTGCGTGAATGTTTTCGATGCACTTGGAGCGAATAGTGGGTCCTCGTGTATGTGCTCCAAAAGCCACAGCATCACATTATCTGCAGGTTTTCATTTTGTGCTTCAAAATGGATACACACTGTACAAAAAGTAAGCCAAAGGTCTAAGAGAAAATGGGAATCAAAGAGCAGTAAAAAAGGTTAGGTTAAATGGGAAATTTTGAAGTAGGGACATTATGATAGTGGTGAAGATCATAACGTGTGAAGAGATAAAATTAAGGATTCTCAAATTAAGTGGTCATCATCGGAGAATACTTAAAATACAAAAAAACCTTATAATCGTATGAAAATTTTCATTCATTTGAGCTCCGATTTGTATTATGGTTAGGTGTATCAAATTACATTTTTTATTAGGGCATCACAAGTTCAATTTAGATATATCGCAGATAACAATCGACCGATCAATCCTATTTTTAATAAGTAATAGCCTAGGTATTCAACTAATCTAAAATCTGAGTTTCATTGATAACGTTTTTATCATTTTCTTATAATCTTGACTTCAACAGACAGACGGACATCACTAAATTGACTCACGAGGACGCTGATCAAGAATATAAATACATTTTAACCAAATGGTTAGTGCATTGGACTACGAGCAAAAAGTCGCTGGTGCATTCGACTACGAACGGAAAGGTCCCGGTTCTATCCCCAGCGACTGCCAACATCTTTTTCATAGAAAACATTTTTCTATGCGACGCTACCTCTCGGCTGTAAATGGAAAATCTACGAGAGAAAAATATTGCCTATGAAAAGCACTCCCCCGCCGTTTGGATTCAGCATTAAACTGTAGGTCCCACCAATTTGAGTGGCTCGGCCGAAGTTCTATACAGGACTGTAGTGCCAAACTATTATTATTACCAACATGAAAATACCTTTTACTTTTAGTGTTTTTTTTTATGTATAGGTGGAAAATCGTCAAAAGACACTGCAGCTCCTTCTGTAGTAGTGTGGGACTTAAACCCACTAAAAACCACCTATTCTTCCAACCCTACTTACCGCGGAACTACCGATTATATTGCTTCGTAAGGGGAGACGTTCCACTTACCCCTTTTTTATGCATCCGCCGCTGCTGCTCAGGCCGTAGTAGCTCTGATATGACTATTGCCGCTATGTTACATGTTGCGATACACTTCTGTGGTGTCATATTCGTCACTATATTGCAAGGTGCCGTCATTTCCCTGAAGGTCGTGCTCCATGACACTCTTTCCAGGAGGAACCGCGTGCAATGAAATAAGACGTGTTCCACGACTTTAATAGTATCTTCACCACAGAAGTCGCAAAATGCATCAGCTTCGCAATGGAATATGTGCCTTGAAACAGCTGTGTCCAGTGAAAAGTTGCGTTAGGTTAAAGTCAACTTTTTTTTGTTTTCTTCCTATACATTCTGCGTCCGGCCTCTGAGCAGTCCCTGCGATTTTGCCATTTCCGGAATACTTCGTTGTGTTGCACGACATTCGGCTCGAATGCTACCAGTCACCTCCACCCGGTTGTGACGTCTCCTTTGCTTACAGGTCAATGGGGCACATACCAGCAATGACCAGAGTTGCATCTTCTGAGACAGTACGAAATGAGCTACACACTCTAAGTGCACACAGATGGTCTCCACGTTCATACCTCTTGATTTGAAGAACATGGGCCCATATCGGGACTCCAAGGGGATGATAGATTTAACTACCCCAGCTAGGAGTTGCCTTCGACGTTGCTTCGGCCTTCTGATATTTAATATGATCCTAAAAAGCGCAGAGCATTATTTGGCTTTTTTTCAAGATCACCGTCTCCCTAAATTACCGGCTGCTTATGAGTACCGCTTCTGTTTTCTGCTCAGCTAGGCTAAGACCGTGTCATTTGCAAAGCTGACTATTTTCTTAGGCATTTGAGTACATTAAAACTTCTCAGGTTAGGTTAGGTTTTGAGGTGTCGGCAATCGTGTTGTAGTCGACCACTCAGACCAGAGTTGATCCATTGTGTTCCCTCTATATGGTGTCCTATGGTCGTGTTTCCATTTTCGTCCATCCAGATGCGCGGATGAACTTCATTATTTTTAGCGGATGTTTGTTCTTGATGTCGTCTATTTGCAGGAAGAAAAAAAGCATAGAATTTTGTTACATTTTATTGATAGTGCAGGACATAGGCAGAAGATGTGATAGCTGTTTTCCTCGGCCTATGTCACCGCATCACCTACACAGGTCGTCCCCTCTAAAACCCATTTTTCTAAGATGTGATAGTACGGTATGTCCTGTAATAATACGTACTAGTAATCTAAGTTCTACTTTTTGAGCTCTTATATAGTCTTGGTGTATACCTTTTTTTATGTCGTTCCATATTTGTTTTTGTAGCTCTAATATAGTCTTGGTGTATACCTTTTTTTATGTCGTTCCATATTTTTTTTGTAGCGAGGCATTAATTTGAGTCGTGCCATAATTTTGTCATTTATTCTTTGAGTCTGTATACGTATTTCGAAGTCTGCCACGGGAGGTTTTACAGTGTTATCATTTTCTTCCGTTTGTTTTACTACTCCTAACTTTGTCAGTTCGTCGGCTTTTTCATTTCCTGGAATATTGTTATGTCCTGGTACCCAGCACCGTATTAAACAGTGTTATTCATCGAGAACATTGAGTTCTCTATGGCGACGGCTGACTACCTCCTATCTATCTCGCTCCATAACAGACCTCCTAGTCTGTTATGGAACGAGCTTTTCTGAAAGCCCACCAGATCCTCGATTGTGGACTCCAGTCGATTGCATATAATGCTCTCCAAAAACTTCCCTGCCTACCTACATAGCAGAAGGTAGGCAGATGGTGGTTTGCCTCCCTTTGGGAGCAGCACCAGCATTTGGAGTTTCCAATGCTGTGGGAAGATTCCATTTCTGAGGCATGCATCATTTCAGGGAATGTGTCCAATATTCATCGCAGCCTGCAGGACTTCTTTAGCTGTTATTGGCGGAGGTGGTTGATGGTCTTCTGTGGATGTTGTGTCGTGCTCGAAACTAGCATGTGCTGGGAAGAGCGTGTTTACTATCTTCTTTAATAGGAGCGGACGTGGATTGTTGAATGCTATGTAGTTTTTTTTTCATGACGACCTTGTACGCGTTGCCCCATGGGTTTACTTCCGCATCTTCGTTCCAAGATACATTTGTACTTGCTCTCCCTGATCGCATGTTTTAGCATTTTTCGCTTTGACTGCGAAGGTTATAAATAATGCAAATGACCTTAATTTTAAGACTTTTGCAATATATTTTTTTTCAGTGTACATATTGTGGCAGGAATGCAGTTGATGTATAAACGCAATTTCGCATTATATTAGCATTAAAAGCAGAAACCATAAACTGCAACATGTTTCGAGTATAAGTTCACGTTGGATGGAAGAGCTGGATCTGTAAAAAAACAAAAAAACTTTTCAGATAAATTAACATAATGTACGTATTTTTGTATATTTTTGAAATAAATTGCTGCTTAGCCTTTAGCAAACTACACGTATTTAATTCAATTAAACTACTTCATTAATTTATCTTAATTTGGTGACATTAACTACTGAAATGTCATGATTTCTCTAGGGAAACTAAATGTCTGATTGAATCGTTGCTTTTTAGTAGCAAAAAGACTAAAAATACTTTTGTATATTTTTCACTTGCAAATGTGATAGCCCAGCAAACCAAACGATAATTTTACGATATCGAAACGATATCATTTGTAGGCTTAAAATGTCGTTTTCGATAATCTTTAATGATACGAAAATGATAGGGTTTTCGATAAAAACGAACTTGTCTAAAACGATATCGTTGTTTTTATCGTTACAGATATCGAGATGATATCATAAATGGATTTATTTTCGATAAACAAATTTTATTTGTTCAGAAAATTTTATTTTTTGAAAAAAATTATAAAGAACACGCAATGCAATTTTCAAATACTTTGAGTTTTATATCTAAAATTTATCATTATTATATCGAATTTAACAATTATCTTCAAATGGTTTGTAAGGAGGTTATTTAAGAAATTCTTGAATTTTGAATAATGTATTTTTTGAAGAAAACACAAAAATGGACGAGTTATGTACAATTCGTCCCTGAGACAATTCATGCCCGACTCAATTCTCCCGAGACTATTTTGCCCGAAATTTTTTCTACTTCCCAATAACACTTTTCACAAAATTGTCTGTGTTAAAGCTAAATAACTAAAAACCAAATAAATTTTGGTAATCAAAATTTAGAATCCAATTATAAAAGTTAACTCATTGAACTGTCAACACCGAAACCATCCGGTCTACTCGTTCATCTACACTACAGTTCAGTAAAAAACTTAGGCCGATCCCTCTCACTATTTGAGCTGTGCGTGCTATATTTGAACACAAAGTGGTGGAACCCACAGTTAAATACCGGATTCGAACGTTGGGGTGGGAGCTTTTTATAGGCAATGTTTTCGCGTTGTATAGAAAAATGTTTTCTATGAAAAATATATCGACAGTTGCTGGCATCGAACCCGGGACCTATCGACTCGTAGTCTTACGTAGTCCAACGCACTAAAAAGACGAGCTACCGACGCTACAGGTATAAAAGTAGGCAGGACAAAACTGAACTTTAAATCGAAACTGAACTTTTATTCTATAGACTTATGATATTCAAAGTCATAATGATGTAGGCTATGTAGTTCATTTATATATATATCTTTTTCCCAAAATGGATAAAGAGGCGTGGTACCTCCTAGAGAACACCACCTTTTTTGTATCCAATATTTGCATTTATTAAAACTTCGCACGAGCGTAGCTGTGCACTAAACCCGCAATAGTTCTTTAAAGTCAAAGAATTCTTGTTTCGTTTTGGAACCGGTTTCGTAAATACTCTCTAGAAATAACATTTTGAAGAACCGTTTGTTCGCCTGGTTAGTAATCACAAAACCCTTCCAAAACAATCAGCCATGCGTTGAATGCATCTTTCAGATGATACATTTCGAATACTTTATGCTGCATGCGATGAGCTTGGCCACCGCTCTAAGCCGCTTTCGTTCGTTGTGGGTCGTTAATTAAATGTCTAGAATGTAATGATTCCAAAATGCAAAGATAACCATGGAGACTGCCGAAGAAGACACCATGCCACAGACACAGACCCAGTGACTACGCGGTAGGGAATTTTTATTTTTATCCTGCAGCAGAGTTTTAGTTCTTATTGTTGTTGTTGTTGTTGCTATGGTTTTCATGTTGGCAGATATGCGAGAGATACGCTTAATTTATCGTCTCAGAAACGTTTCTTATCGAAGGTGCAACAAATTTAGTGACGCAGAGCGCAGTGCAGTGCGTGTGAATCGTGGTTTATTTAAAGATGGCAGCATGAACAACACAAAGAACAAAAAATGCAACACGATAGATGTGGCACCACCGTTCGTTCGTTCGCCTCCTCAATTCTGGTAAATATGCAATTTTTATGCAACGACTATGTGGTGCTTCTACATGTAGTGTGTCTGAAGCCCACAGAGTTGATTGCATTGAGCACGTTCGCTGCTCAAGAGCAGTAGCATCGGGCGCATAACACTGACTAAGAGTGATTTAAGAACTCCTCCACCTCCAGTCGATGCTATGCGCCCTCCTCGAAAGTCGGTGCAGCAGCGCCGTTAAACAATGGCGACGTCAGAAATTCGCAGACAATTGCAGTGTGCAACACGGACAGCATAACGAGTGAATAAATGAGCAACTGCCGTCTTCCATCTGCACATCTCGCCATCTGCTCATTATGCAGACAGTGCAGACCTCAAGGTGCTGCCAGAATACATTTCACACAAAAGTCAAAGTTCGCCAACTGCGCACAGAAGTCAAGAGATCTGATGCCGAGAAAAAAAGCAGCGCAATTTCTGCTGCCAATGTTGCTTATTTCGCCGGCGCACCGGAGATTGGCGCGAAGCTCCTTTGAATTCTATTCGAGATCAAATCGGTGTATGTATTAAAATTGGATATTGTTTTAATTTATGGCAATATTTGAAATTTGAACATTTACGGTTTATGCAAAAATATTTTGAAATCCATATCCAATTTATAATACTTCAAATATACAGGGTTTGTCCGCTGTAGAATGTAAATTTTTTTGGGACTAATTCCTTGGTTTATATGATGAAAATGGTTCTAAAGTTAGGGTGTATCTGGAACACCCTTTAATGTAGTAGGTGTTTTCAAAATGAACCTTGTAAAAGTTATTATCTACATTTAAATTGAAAGTCACTTCACTGAAACAGTTTGCACTCATTAAACGTTTGTCTGAATGACCGTTACACTGAATTGTATTGTATGAATTGTAAGTTTGCCGAATTGTACGTTTGTCCGAATTGTCGTTACACCGAATTGTAAGTTTGTTTGACAACCATTTCCAAAAAACATGTGTTTGAAAATACGCTGTAATTGTAATTGAAAATACGCTGTACGTAATATTTAGCTGGAAACAAATCGTTCCAGGTTTTTTTTGTATTATGTAAATTTGTACTTCTACTTACCGGAAATTTAAAAAATGATATAAGTTCAAAACGAAGGGGAGTCAATGGAGGGTTTCAAGTATATTTGGAAGGACAAAAATTTTAAGTCCTGTTAAATATTTGTCTTCTTTCTATCATGAAAATATCGAAAATATATTTTTTTGTTTACATGACTACCCGAGTGGTTTAGTTTAGCCTTGTTTCGCATCCGCCCCGAATCAAAATAAGATAAGGTATAGCTACAAAATGGCACCTAAAATGATTCTTATCTAGTTTGACTATGGTAATCACAATTCAAGACATCTGATCCATCCATTAGAAAGAACCCTGATCCAAAGCATAATTAATGGAACCTGCTCTGACACTTAAAAAATCGGACTGGAAATCGTATTGTTATAATTATGATATGATAATTCCCCTGTTACTTTGCTTGATTCGACAGGAGATCTCCTGTTTTTACATTTATAGTGAACGGCAACACTGAAACCGCGCTACCTCTCTGCAGACAATGGCAAACCTCCGAGAGACAACACCGCCAATGAAAAATTTCTCACCCCGCATTTCGGATTTGGCTTTAAACTGTAGGTTAGGACGAATCGAATTTTTTCCCAAAGTTGTAATTGGACTTAATAGTTTAATTATGGTGCTAGAGTTTATCATAAAAAATTTGAGTCGCCCATTTTTTGTACTTTTTCCACTTCAAGAGCGATGTGCGAGCATAAGATTTTATTCAAAATTGATGAAATTTTGGGAAAAAATTAATAGATACAATATCTAATTTTATTTGCCTATTTCGATACAAAAAAAACTTTAATAATTTAATTAAAAAAATATGGATTTAAAGTGTTTTAGCTTCATCTGCAATGCGTGAACATAGGACTTCATTTCTTTCGACTCAAATTTTTTGTGGTAAACTCTAGCACCATAATGTAAATTTTAAGCCCTATTACATTTTGAAATAAATATAAAAGTTTCGATTCGATCCGCCCTACTATAGGTCCCACCGGCCTAAATTCTTCAGGACTGTAGCGCTTGTTTGTTTCATATAAAAGAATCAGGGTAGTTTTTCGCTTACAAATCGCTTACAACTAAGTTGTTTACTGTGACCGATTTGTAGCCAAAAAGGCTAAAAATAAGGAGACATTTTATGTTTATCACTGAGATTTTTTTTATTAGACTTGCAGACGAGTCAAACATTTCTTTGAAAGCTGTATAAAATATAAGCAAAAAATTTGTGATTTTCAGTGTCGATTTGACTTTTGTTATTTTCATTTAGTGTATTCACAGTTCATCGTATTTTAGTATGATATTCGTACTAAGTAGTATATATACGATACAATAACACAGCAACGTCCATTTGTTGTTGCATCTCTTATAAAAGTGAAATACCACAAGTATTGTATTTGAGAGTAGCCCTGAGACAATCGAGGAATATTTATGATCATTTCAAAAATCATAATTTTATAAAAATCAGCTACATTTATTTGACAAAATATTTTAACAAGCAGAAAAGTGGTGGTGCAAGTTCAATTGCCGTACTGTCGTATTCGCACAATACCATGAAACTGTGAATACGCTAATTGTTTTTCAAGTTTCGGTTTAAGTTTTAATTTTTCATTTAGATGACTCTCAAAAAAGGGACCAATTCGAAGTCTGTAGTAGAAGATATAGCTTCCAACAAGTTTTAATTCATTTATTTGTGATTTGATATGTAATTAATTCGAATTTGATGCTTACGGGGTCCGTAATAAATTGTATATGTAACCATTTTTGTCACAATTGCCGAATTTGTGTTACTTTGGAGCTTTATTGGCAGCATTAAAATTATTAATATCCCATAATGTAGCGCCGGTAGCTTAGCGGTTAGTGCGTTGGACTGCGAGCCGATAGATCCCGTAGCATAGGTTCAAATCTGCGCTGGAGCCTAACCACATATTTTCATAGAAAATATACTCACAGTGATTCAAGCGGTCGGTCCAATTTTTAATGACTCGATCCAATATGTGCGGTGTTATTCCGGCAATAGCGTCTCGAATGTTGACCTTGAGCTCGGTCAAAGTGGTTGGTTTATAAGCTAAGACATAGAACCTGACCCTAGAGAAAATATTTGAGGTGAAAAGTCGCATTATCGCGTCGGCCTTATAATGGATACTCACTTGAGTTGATCTACACAGAAAAAAGTATCGTTCGTCATATTGACAAACGACGTACATCAAACTGTTTTCGTAATATTGACGAACAAGTTAATCAAGCATACATGTTTTGATGTAATCGTCTATAAATATTACGTATCGGAATCTTCAATCTCCAGCTCTCATGTATACACTAACACATACAAGAATATCTGCTTTTTATTCTGACCAAAAATAATAAAATTGAATGCCCAAATTTTATTGGAAAATCGTAATTAAAACCCGCTGGCTGCATCAAGACAATAATTTGATCAGCATGATATTGAAATAACATTTAAGAGTCAATAGTTATTCCAAAATTCGCAGTCAAATTGATTTCATGAATTAATTTGAATGTAAATTTGTTGAAATACTTTTGTTTTATTTAATTTCTATTTAATTAAAATCATTATAAGTATTATGAATAATAATAATATAATAGTTTGGCGCTACAGTCCTGTATAGAACTTCGGCCGAGCTCTCTCACCATTTTGAGCTGTGCGTGTTATATATGTACTCAAAGTGGTGGGACCTACAGTTTATTGCCGAATCCGAACGGCGGGTGAGAGCGTTCCATAGGCAATGGTTTTACTCTCGTAGGTTTGCCATTTACTGACGAGAGGTAGCGCGGCATAGAAAAATGTTTCTATGAAATGTTGTTAGCCCCAGTCCAGGCTTGAACCGGGGACCTTTCGGTCGCAGTCCAACGCACTAACCACTGAGCTACCGAGGCTACTAAGTATTATGAACGAGTTTAATAAATAGCATTTGTAATATTATTAATACAACGTACTTCAAAATCTTTCAATGTGTTAGTAAATCTAGATTGATAAACACAATACGTAATATTGACGAACTCGATCATCGGTTGATATTTGATTAATTTATTTGTGGTATTGATAACAAATTCGTTGTATTTACGTCACTTATTAATTATGTGTAGTTGCCAAATTTGTTGTTTATCACTTCGTGCGTTCCGTTACTTGTGGTTGGAACCACAGCTGGGATATAACGAAAGTCGGTTAACATCGCTCTATACCGATGACAATTGACGGTAACGGTCTCTTTTTCCTTATTTCGAAAAAAATATCCGATGATACACCGCACCAAACGATGCATGATGAAATGGCAAACCTTACTAAATACTTTGACAACTGGATGCCATTGGTAACTTTGACAGCTGCTGAAAAATAACAATTGGAAAAACTTCATATCTGGTCACCCTTTAAAATACAGTTGTTTTAATAACAATACCCAACACGATTTTTGCCACGAACATCCCATCAATTCTATATAATTCGCTGCTGCTAATCCAAACTAAAAATTGGTTAAAAACGGTTATTTTTCAGTAATTTGAATGTAAATATAAACAGTTTTTGAGGGAAACTAGGTTGATAGAACATATTTTAAAAAAGAAAACTGATACAAAAAAGTAATTTATAGTAAAAAAAAAGTAATAGTAATTTATATATTTAGTTTGCACTACTTATACTCCGCATAATCATATATGATTTTATTATTTATCACTAGATTCACAATGCTAAAGAACTCGTCCAAAAATAGTCTAAAAAATCAATATTTTTCGAGTTTAGATTTAAATATCTTAAAAACATATCGGTATAATTGTATTTATCGGTATATTGTAATTAGTCTTGATAATTAAAGGAAAAATTGCGTTTACAGTTTTTTGCAAAACTGGTTGTGTAAAGATCTGTATTTTTTAATTCTGAAAAGTGGCTAAAAAGGGCCTGAAAATTCGAGTGCAACTTTCTTCAAAATTTGACGTAATAGACAAAAAGTGAGTATGCAGTCAAAATTAACAGCTACGAATCATATAGAATTGATGTATGGGATGTTCATGGCAAACATTTCTTCTCGTTTTGTTGAGTAGTTTAATTAGTACAAATTTGCAATGGAGGGTGAATTTCCATTAAGTTTATTCCACCACTTTTTTTGTCGCATATAATTCATATATACATATATATCTAGCAATTTAGGGGAATCCTTTATTTTCATGATTTCGTCTTTGAATTGAAATAAAAAA
Source organism: Dryomyza anilis (assembly GCA_951804985.1). NCBI lineage: Eukaryota > Metazoa > Arthropoda > Insecta > Diptera > Dryomyzidae > Dryomyza > Dryomyza anilis. Next base: position 67,964,542 of record OX638133.1, read on the forward strand.
TGAATATGCAGTATTCAAGTTTTATTTATAACTTCACAAATGCCATAATCGTTTAGTCGCCTCAACTGCTTCATATGTTCTTAAACTATGTTCATATCGCCTAATGTTCGACACAGAATAATTCGCATAAATTCTATGCCACACTGTGCCACACGTAATTCCAAATAATGAACTTGTTTGCGATTGGCAACATTTATAAATTTCAAACTTTGGAAATTTCAACAAAAACAAAAACACATTGAATGAGGCAAAAATATGCAAAATTTAGCCAAACTTTGTAAATTTTCAAATAAACACCATACATCCGGAGGAAGGAGTCGAGCCAGGAGGCGGGTAAGCATCCGAGCGGACAGGCTGAAGTGGCAACAGACGGTGTTTGGAAAATGGCTGCCCAAAATAAAATTCGCTTGTTTATGGTACAAAATTAATACGCGCAGCAATTAATGAGTTGCCGGGGATGTTGCGAGCCAACAGCAAAATCGCCAGGACTTGTGTCATAAGCATGCACCAACCAAACCCAAACCCAAAAAGGCTAATTCAATTTTGGAAACGAAATTCGGGACATAAAATAAGGCAGCCTTCATTTGAGACGATATTGCGCGCATACGAAATGAGTTTCACTTGGCAAAAACATGGCCAAGTAATAAACTTATTATTGTCCAGAGTAAGGGTTTGAAATGAGACCGGGCCGGACCGTATTCTGAGAAAATATATATTATTGTACCCAAGTATTTTTATGACCGTTTTTCATTTAGTGCTCCTTGGCAATGCGCAATTCTTTAAAATGCTATACGATTTAATCAACTGGAAAAACATTCAAATCAAATTTATCGCAATTTAAAATTCTACGCATTCTATGCGAACATGCGTCGATATGCGTTCGACATTTCCGCACAATTTATGTCGATTACCCGTGCATGCCTTCGCGCAATTTTTCAACAACTCCGGACATGCCACGCACTTATTTATTACACCTTCGCTCCGACGGCCGACCGATCGAACGACAAAGCAACCATCCAACAGACTCAAGCCTTCAATCAGCTCTGACGCATCCACGGGTCCATGGATGCGCTGGGACGGCAAGGCAAGGCACAGCATAGGATAGGATGTGATGTGATGCGTAGCGCAGAACAAATATTTTAAATACGATAAATTAAGCAAGTGAATCCTTTGGGCTGCACGACGGCGATGCCAAGGAGCCTCTCCTCCTGCTCGTCGTCGTTCAGACGTTGGAACAATGTGTGCCTATTATCTGCATACACCCAAAGAAAAAAACGTGTTTGTTAGAAACATGTGGAAGAATATAATTTTTATGTTTGTGTCAATCATATTACATTATTGAAGTACATATGTCGTGACAGGGACATGATTTACTTAAACATATAAGTCTTTGAAATTCATACCTTCCGTTACTTCAGATCATTAACATGCTTAAAATACGTTGACAATCATGCACATCATAATTGTATGATTTCAATAATCATTTTATTATTTCTCTCAATCATAATATTGTTACAAATATTAAATATTCAGAAATAATGCAATCCAATTAAAATACGATTCAGCAATTATTGTGTGTTTGAGACAAACACTTTGAGAAATAAGTAATTATTATTAATTTAGCATAAACTGCACAATTATACTTTCACTGATGCAGTTATAATATTTTTGTCATAATCATATTTTTGCTGTGTTAAAGAACAACAGCAGCTGGGATAAAAATAAACACAGTCGTGAGTATCACGAATGCGGGTTGGACGCGTGGAGTGTGGCTCCGTGTTTATCCAGCGCCTAAATCTCTGAGTTTTGCGGCATCATTACATTTTTAGACATTTAATTAACGACCTACAATGGGAAGTGTCTTAGCTACAAGCGCAATTTATCTACACGTAGTGTCGAATAATCAAAACAACTCGATTATGCTGTTTATTTTTTTGTTTTGTTTTTATTACAACTTAGTATTTAATTTAGTATGTTTTCGAAATTTTTGAATTGTTTCAGTTGGATCGTTATAGGATTTTTAAAAAATGCATTAATTGAATAACAAAATTTGGAGGTGAACCAAACGTCACAAATAAGGGTATTTAATACAAAAATTGATGAAAATTCGATTTTTTTTTTATTTACTGTTTTTAAAATTGTATATGTCATTTTAATGGCAATTTCGTTTGAATCGTTTGATATAGTTTATCTATTGGACATTTTCTTTTGACACGAAGTGATCAAAAAGATAAACTGTTAAAAACTTTTATTAAATACATTTCTTATTTTTACAAAATTTCGTAATATTCGCTATTATTTTTTAGTTTATTTGATTTCAATATAAGAGTATATAATTGTTATAATTACACTGTATGACAAAAATCGACTTTTTGCAGCATACATGACAAAATCTAATATAATAAAGTACGCTAAAAATAAAATAATCGTGTTTCCCTTTTTTCTCGATCAATTCGTTAAAGTGTTTTTTTTTTCTTTTGCACGAAATTTGGCGAGTTTCAGCCTGACAAAAAACATTATATGTATAAAAACATATATTATAATGTTTCCAATTTTTTCCTATTTTAAAGTCAAAGTCTTCTGGGACAAAGTCGACACAAATGCATTACGGAAAATTTGATACCATGAAATAGCATTTGATGCATTTTTTTTGTGCTATAATTTTTAGTCATTTCACTATGATTTAGGAAATAAAAAGACAGCAAATATTTCAAGCGGGAAATGCCATAAACTGAAATCGGATCCGTTTCGATTTTTGGAACCGTTATTGAAAAAATGTGAGGAACCGGAATCGGAAACGTAATTCTTGAAACCAGAAAAAAATAAGTTTAAATTGAGTCGCATTTTCATTTGTTTAGTGGAAACTAAATAGTGAATCTTTATGGCACATTTTTAGTTAATGACTCAATCTCTTGAGCTATATTATTAGTTTCAATGTAGAACATTCCATGGAAGGGGATCCTGCGGTAAAGTGGGACACGTACTCAAAAAAAGTACATTTCAAAAATTTTTTAAATTCTTTTGATAGGTCTATTCCATAGACTGGTAAATGATCTAACTTTTTGCATTAAAAGAATAATATTTATATGTCTTTTGATTGAGTTTTGAGAGCTTAATTGTGGACTTAAAAAATGTTGAGGTAAAATGGGAAAAAATTGTTACCAAAATACTATTTTAGTATTTCTTTTTCAAGTTTTGTTATTTATATAACAAATTCAAATATATGGACGATAAAAAAGATTACAATAAGGTAATACAAAGAGAATGATAATGCCAAAACAAATAAGAATAAAAAAAAGTTTAATTTCAATAGTTAAGTTAAGAAAATACGAAAAAAAAATGGTGCATTTATACCTAGTCAGAATATTCTGAGTAAAAGTGGACACATGTATAATGGTTGGTCGTCAAGTTCGCAAATTTCAAGTATTCAGGAAATTTGCAGATATGGCAGTTCACTGAATTTTAATAGTTAAAATTTAAATTCTTTAATAATTTCATTCAAGCAAATTTTACAAAGTTCTCTTCTTCTTTTGATGAACTTGAGGTATCGTTACTGATATATTCTTTTGGCTCTCGTTAAGTTCGCTTCTCAGTTTTCTTCTGCAATTTAGATCTTATCTCAGATGAAGTCAAAAATTTGCTTTTCCTTGGATTGTGGCCAAGATTAAAGCTGACAACAAACATTGCTTACATTACATTTCCCACTTTACCCCAGAAAATGTTTCCTACTTTACCCCAATAATCGCAGAATGTAATATATTAAATTAAAACGATGAAAAAGTTGATATCATATAAAGAAACACTTGGCAATTGTTTTGCGCCATATCCCACTTTACCCCAGGTTCCCCTATTTTTATCTCAGTATCCAGGTATGTACCACTCTTGTGCTATAACTTTTCTTTTAGGTATAACTGATCTATTCAATTAATTCGTATACACGTCGGAATTGTGCATACAATTTTTGAAAATTTGATCATCCCAAAATTTGTATTCTTTAGTTGTTCAGAAATATTACACGAAATACCTTGTTGCTGGTTATAAATCGGTCTAATTAAATCCGATACTAGTCATAACAAAATATCAAATAAGAGTATTATATAAAATAATAATAAAGTATTATTGTAAAAAAATCAAAGAATTCTAAGCGAAAATAAATTAATGAATAGAGCGGATTTAAAATTGATGGTATGTTTGTCAAGAAGTTATCGGGTTATGATAAGGTAAAAAATGCAATGATCAGTATTAAAGAAAAAATTGTGTATCTGTAAAAGTTGTTTATGTATTTCGAGACTCAGTATATTTTGTCAAAACTTAATATTATTCAATAACATAAACTCAATTACTTAATCTCTACGTTTAAATAAAAAAAATACAATAGCCAATAGTTAAATAAAATAAGGTAATTTAAATACTACAAAATACACCTATCCAAATTACAAATATAATACATATGTAAGTCAAGTAAGACTTGTCTTAACATAAATTGGAAAAGACTTGCATCGATCTATAAAAACTGCAAAGCTTCATTGTTTATAGCATGGTGGAACGTAATTTATGTCCTGTTAAAAGTGTCTATATTAATATATACGATTGGATTAACTTGTACACGCGCATCGGAAACATCTCCTAAAATGTGTAAAATCAGACTTCGATCAAAAATACTGCAGAGTAGAACTCGCACGATACTGCAACGTACGTGATTCGAATTCTGAATACAGAATCGGTTCTGTGAAGCATACTTCACCAAAGTTAGCCGGTCCGTCCGCTGGCACTGACTGATGCGCCATCCTGACGGTGCGGTGCGGCGAGCCGCGGCGTGGCGTGGCGTACCTCAGTTGCTTAAATCAACGCTCAAAAATTAAAGTGACATTTTTTCAATGGATTGCTGAAATTGACAAGATTCCAACTATAACCAGTGCGGCCGGTTAGTGTCGCAGGCAACACAATTAATTCATGATTGCAACAACATCAAAAATTGTATTGGCTCCGTTGTGCGGCGGGCGGCAGCTCGTGGGACGTGATGAAAAATTCAGTTCATGCGATGCACATGGTTTACAATGAAGTTGTTAAACATTTGCTTTTGATGGATGTGGTCAATGTGGCAGCATGGCTGAAATAAGCACATGGACACATTCACAAATGTGTTCCATTTTATATTCGATCCCATCCAGAAACGCATTTTTTCAGGAAAAACCAAAAGAGGAAATGTTTACTTAATTTAAGTTAAAATTTAATTAATTTTGTAAATTCCAAGTTTAAAATGTATTAAAATGGTGTATAATTAATGATGAATGTATAATTAATAATTTTGATTTTGTATGTAGTGCAGAATTCCACAAAATAATTTAAAATGTTTTTTTTTTATTATACAGGAACTGAAAACGAAGTTACCCTCTAGGAAAAGCGATTAGTTTTGAGAAGAAAAGTTCATTTAATTGACCATCAATTAAAAAAAGTACGCTGTTGATGGAATTATTGACCACCACATTCAAAATATTATGTGCTACGAAAAACAGGCTTTCAAAAATTTTAACAAATTTCCAGCGTATTTAACATGATTAAAATGAAGAAGAAAATCGGCCGGACACTTAATTTCCAAATGAACTATCTTAGTAAAATGTGCTCCTATTATGACCGTCATGATCTCCAATATTTCCAATATTTAAAAAATGTGTTAGTTATGTTAATTATAAAAATTCATTTTAGTTTAGTTTTTAAAGAAAATTAGCATTGATTAATTTTTCTCTAATTCAAATACATAATTGTGTTTAAAATAAGTAAAAAATCTTCTTTTGGATTCGCCGACTCTATACTTGAAAATCAAATGAATGCTTTGCTCACAACAACAAAGCACAAATAGTGTCAAAAAAAAAACACAAATAAGACGTAGTTGTAGTGAAGAGGTCTATAATGATGTGCAATAAAAATTCAAATACTGAAAGAACTGCTTATGACACTGAGTACTCAGTGCATTTTACATTTTTTATCATTCTTCTTAGCATTCTTGCTTCATTAATATCAAATATGTAAAAAATCAAAAGGTATAAGAAAATCATATAATATTTTATATTAAGTTTTTTATTTGTCAAACTTTTTTTTATTATTTAATTTTTTTCAACAGTTTTTTTTTTTATTTTTTTGACATATTGCTTTTTGACCAATGCGTTTTTGTGTTATAACATTTTTTTAACTATTTTTTTTTGTTTTCATTTTTTTTTTGTTTGTTGTATTTTTATAAACACATAAATACCGACAACAACATCGAACGCCGAGCGGCAGATTTTTTATTGTTTTCAACGTTCGTCTTCTTAGTCGTTACTCGTTGAATTTTTCGCTACAGCAGTGTCATTTAGTTTTGTTTTTCAGAACATTGAATGTTATGAAAATAACATGTCTTGACACTACTTGATACCAATAAAACAAATACTGCAGTAAAGTCAACTCGCTTGAGAGACTACATTATAATACGGTAGACTGTCATTGCAAAATGCACTCAATACTGTAGAGTGCAGTAGTGCCTATTTTGCAGACATTTGTTCAGATGTCCAGTAAATAATATTGTTTGTATCAAAAAAATGTTACAATTAGAAATGTTTGAATAAAAATATTTGAAAGTTTTATTGGAATAAAATAATATGAAAGTTTTGTTTGAAATTTCATTATAAAGATTAAAATGTTAAGAAAAATGCCCTCAATTAAAATAAAAATATGTATTTTATTTGTATATATTGGTATTTTGCTGTTATTCCGAATAAAATAATGTATCTTTTTACATTATGAAATTTAGTGATATTGTAGAAAATATACTTGAAACGTCGAAATATTTATTTATTTCAAATGGATAACTTTTTTATTTGATTAAAATACAACTATTTTTCTGGGTGTATGATAAATTATTTTAATCGGTAAATACCAAATACGATAAATACAAAATACTAAGAACATAATCCGATTACATATTATTTTTTTCGCAAACAGCTCTACAAGATGACTTACTCAACATATTGTTTTGGAATATTCTCAATTTTGACTCCTGTAGATTGTACAAGGAGGTTCATTTGCTTTGTGCGAACTAAATAAATGTTTTTTGTAGGTGTACAAGTTTTTGAAGAGCAGAGCGCAGCTAACGCTACTAGAAACGAACACGAAAAACGAACATGAAAAATGTCTACTGCAGTATTGCAATGAATATATTTCATTGAAGTATGAAAAAATTCATTAAATTTATTTGTGCGTATTATGAACGCAGATTCTTATTGGAAATGAACTGATCATTAAATTCACAAACAAGTTACAAGACAATGTACGTTGCCACAATGTATCTTGCATTAAAACGTATGCATTTGCCTCTATGAACAGTATTCGTTAATATTATGAACCAGTTTATTTTCTGTGTATATTATCGAAACACTGATCAGAACTACTTTATTTTAATTTACAATGATTTTTATCGTAGTATCGTATCTTAATTACCTTACAAGAAGGGAAAAACAGAAAACGTAGAACTGCGTTTTCAGTTTATTCCTTTCATAATCTTAAAATTATAACTTTAATTATAAGCAACATGTTATTTATACCGAACATTATAATTCGTTTACTAAAAATACTTAATATCTTTAGTATTCATTAATGGGATCATATGTCATATTGAGCGAAATTTAAAATTATATAGTTTTTAATTATATATAATTGAGGAATTGTACTTCAACCAGAGAGTATACATTTTTAATAGAGATTCATTCCAAGTTCACTGTCTTAGCTTACGAAAACATTGGTTATGTGCACGCTGCAAAAAAGGGCTCTCCCAAATATAATTTTGCAAGTATTACATATATCTTTGGAGCTTTATGCAAACAGAAGTATTATTCAATTGTCAAAAATTATTATAATAACAGCCAAACATATTTTTGTTTTCGTTCAAACATATTTATGTTCAGAATGAATAATTTTTCGGAGTTCTTGCAAACATATATATATGTTTGAATGTGAAGAACATTTTATTTACATGTAAACATATGCATTTTTACATTTTATTTTAATGTAAAAAAGAAATTTAGTGTGACAATATTAATTTTTTCCCTTTTTTAAATTACATTTTTATTTATTTATATTATATAATTATAATATTTTAAATTATAAATCTTTTATTTATACTTAATAATTTTATTTCCATCTATTGTTCCTATTTCGAGTTCAGTGAATTACGAATTAATTGGATATTCCACAAACAGCCACTATCTAGTATTAACAGTAATTGGCCGTATATAAACAAATTCATCCACCAAAAAGAACTTTTGAACTATATGAAAAGTACAAATGTGTGTGTTACTGAGTACTGAAAGTAGGCAGCGTTGTTATTTAATTGTGATGTCGGTATGCCAAACATACATATAATCAAAATAATTCTATTATTTTTAAATTCGTTGTCACCCAGTAACAATCACGGGTGTGTTAAATAGCGGAAATATCAAACATACATATATTAATATCTGATGAAAAATATATATTTCTACGTAAACATTAATATAGTAAATTAATGTAAATCCGCGATGTAAATCACTGCTTCAAAAAAGACGATATGTTCTCAATTTTTAAAGTATCGTCTGCTGCACGAATAGTTTCATCATTCCAATTACTACACAATTTGTCTTGCACCTACCATGCTCTACAAATTCAACATTACTAAACTGAGTTTATTGCCGGCTTAAGGAGCAATAATTTCCAATCCATTTGTGATTTGCGCATACAATAAAGGTTACAAACGTCGTAAAAACAGACAATTGAATCAGAAGCTTTAAATACAAACAACCATAAAAAGCAACGCCCTCCGCAGCAATAGCAGCAGCAACAGCAGTAACATCAACAATATCATCAACTGCAACAACAAATGCTTCGGAGCCAAATTGCATCGGAAACAACGACCGCAATAACAATATGCAAAATGCTATCTCGGCATCAGCAAATGTTTTTATTTGCACGCATGCGTACGTGTTGGATGCCTGCGAGTGCTTCAATGCAGGATCCTGTGTGGCTAGGACGATGGACCCAAGCAGCATGTGCCAACTACTGGCAGCTGGCAGGAGGAGCGACGCACTTGCACGATTTCGCAGGAGATTAACTCGCAATGCGAAGGAGAGTGCAGGAATTAAACGACTGAAGGCAGCGACTAAAAATAGTTTTCTATTCTTAATGCACATCCGCCGTTCACACAGCGAATGGGAAAGAACGTTTGTAATCCACAGCAATTGGAGTAGATTCACTCCATTGAGTCTTCTATGGCTTTAGTCCAATTGCACAATAGTCGTGTTTCTTTTGCAATATTTTTAACAAAGATAGAGTCCCAAAGTTTTCTCATCAGTTCATAGAAGGTTTGATATTAATCTATGTAAACTACTTAAATTAGTACAATATATTTTTTGAAAAACAAATTTTTTTACTGAGAGATCAAATTAAAAAACGTTAGTATATAAATTTTCTTTGAAATTCAAGTGGAATTTGATTAAAAACTGGAACATGACATGACCGTTTATTTAGTATTTCCGTTCCGTATACGGCATTTAAGCCAAGAAAAGTTATGTATTAATTTAATAGAATTGCTTTAGTACTTGTGAAAGTGAAAATAACTGCAATATTGTAATCTGGAAAAATTTTCGGTTTATTTGAGTACCCATATAGGCATTTCCTGGGGTTCCGGACGGGACATTGGTGCGCTTAAAACTTTAATATCTCGAAGGAAAAGTAATGAATTTACTTCATTCTTTTTGCTCAAATAGTATTTAAATATGACTAAATAATTGCAAAAAATTAGAGAATTATATACGGTTGTTTCAAAGATTTGAGCATTTTGAATTTTTCGGTCGTGGTTGAAGTTTTTCTGGAAATACCCATATGGTCAAGTGTACCGAATGTCGGCCACAACAAGTCGGTTTGCGGTAAAACCATTATTTTATTCATATGAGCATACAAATTAACTTCGGGCGTTATAAGCAAAAATCACAAGTAGATGTCAGCGTTATATAAGTATTTGAACATAAGTGGGTCGGTTCACAGGTCATAATCGACCAATCATCTTTCTATTTCTCTCTTAGTGTTTAGTCATTTTCTCTACTGAGTTCTATTTGCTGTATTATATTTATTAGTTTTAAATAAATATATGTTTATATCACAACATAATGGCGCGTAACTGTCCTATAAGAACTTAGGCCGAGCTCTCTCACCATTTTGAGCTGTGCGTATTATATTTGTACTCAAAGTAGTGGGACCTACAGTTTATTGTCGAATCCGAACGGCGAGTGAGAGCTTTTCATAGGCAAGGTTTTACTCTCGTAGGTTTGCCATTTACTGCCGAGAGGTAGCACGGTATAGAAAAATATTTCTATGAAAAGATGTTGTTAGCCCCAGTCCAGGCTTGAACCGGGGGCATTTCGGCTCGCAGTCCAACGCACTAACCACGGAGCTACCGCGGCTATAGTCATTTTTAAACTGAAGTTTATTTTAATGTATAGCTTTTTGACATTTATTTTCATAAGAAAACCAAAAGCCGTAATTAAATTATATAATTATATAATATATAAGGGCGCTGCATCTGAGGCACAGCACTTCAGTAGCAATTGTAAAGTGGTCTCGTGTGAGTACAATGTCAAGTTAAATAGTGGACATGCAGCAGTTGTTAGAATTTGTTATTAGTAAAGTTGTTTATTAAAGTGAATTAATAAAGTTAATTTTTCTAATTTAAACCAAACATAAGAGTGTTTTTATTTTGTACACAATCCAGAGATACGAACTTTTTGAACAATTTTCCGTAGACTTAATTTTCGTAACAATATATTAATATATACACACAGAAAATCGTCTTTTCGCATAAAGTAATTAGACCAATGCGTTGGTTGCAACGTTCCAGTGTTGGAACCGAAATACATTTGTTGTAACCTCGTGTCATTAAAATGAACGTACCATTTTTTACTCTAACCGAAATGCTAGTCCGCGTAACTTCTCATTCGGATGCCGTAACCTCATGTATTTGATACGGCAATATAGTACGTTGTTGTATCAACAAAATAAATGACAAAAAGTAACCTCATGTCTATCAGCAGTTCGGTTGCCAGTTTCTTGTCACAACCTCAACCTAGATGTTGTCTCAACGACAACTATTTTTATACCCTACACTAAGAGTGAAAGGGTATATTCAGTTTGGTACGCCGTTTGTAACACCCAGAAGGAAGCATCTCCGGTATGGAAAAGTATATATATTCTTGATCAGCATGACCTCCTGAGTCGATTTAGCGATGTCCGTCTGTCCGTCTGTCCGTCTGTCTGTCCGTCTGTCTGTCCGTCTGTCTGTCTGTCTGTTGAAATCCCTACTACTTTTAAAATTGAAGAGCTAGATAAATGAAACTTATAACTTTGATTACTAATATACCTACGCTGTATGTGCGAAAAAATTGACGATCGGTTCATTGTGACCTATGATCCGACCACTTATGTTCAAATGCCTCATATAAAATGTACATATAAAGATCAATTTTTATGTATACGTGCTTAGGTAAACTTTTTTGGTCAAATATATATTGACATCATGCTCAAGTACGTGATAATAATGTTTTCCGTCGAAAAGACCGGTGGTTCATTAAAAAAAAAACCGAAATTCGGCACACTTACCCATTTGTAAATATGGGTATCAAATGAATGGAAATTCTTCAGCGATTGAATGTTTGTAGTTATTTTCAGGATTCGTATACCCTGGTGACCTATATATCACTTTGAATGGTAACCACACATATGTGTAGGGTATTTATAGTCGGCTTAGACCGACTATAATTTTGATAATCCTAACTATCATAATTACACCTACTTTAAAATTTCCCATGTGATCTAACCTTCCCAACTGGTTTTAGTTGTTGTAGCAACCGAATGATTCGGTAAGGATATTTCGTTAGTTGCCGCAACCAGTTTTCTGTGTGTACATATATTTTTTTTTTTGTAAATATATTAAAGTTGTGGTTGAAATATTCTTTGTATCAGAGCTGTAAAAGTTGTTCCAATTACTTTTGATTACAATTACTAAAGTAGTCTTAAAAATTATCAACACATTTACTAGAATCAAATTACTTTTTGGTTATTTCTAATCGTAATCAAAATTTTAGAATACGACTACCAAAGAATCGTAATCGTTTAGTATTCATCACAAAAGTAGTAATTATTTTACAGCTTAGCTTTGTATAATGTAATTCATAGCCATTGGAATCAACTCTAATTAAAACAATGTTGACAAAGGAATTATCTGACTATTATAATTGTCTTTACTTTAACCCTTTAATCGACAAGACCGTCTACAGACGGACTTCACTCTAACCCAAAATTTTTTAAATTCCAGTTTTTTCGCGTTTAAAGCCTCAAAACCGTTGTTTCTATTGAACATATGCATCAAATGGTGAAGGTTTGAATTTGTGGTTTTACTCAGAATTAAAACATTTTTATACCCTACACCTATGAGGTACAGGGTATATTAACTTTGTGCATATATTGTAACGCCCCTTAGGAGGCGTGTCCGGTATGGAAAAGTATATATATTCTTGATCAGCATCACTACCCGAGTCCGTTTAGCCATGTCCGTATGTCTGTCTGTCCGTCTTGCTGTCTTGCTGTCTTGCTGTCCGAATACAGAAAAACTTGAGAAATACTGATCAGAATGCGATGAAATTTCGTCTCAATGTATTTTAGCCAAAAGTAGGAACTGAGTTTGAAAATGAGCCAAATCGGTCAACGGACACGCCCACCTCCCATATAAGTCACTTTTATATAACTCTTTAGGAACTAATAACTCGAAAAGTATTCAAGATATAGTTATAAAATTTAAAACATATTGTTATAATTTTTACAAAAATATGTGGTCCAAAAATGGGCGTGATCCGCCCACTTTTTTTTCATTATTTCCCGGGTTTTCATAGTGGAAATTTGAACCGTAAATTATTAAAATCAAATCTATGAAATATTATCCTTACAAAATTTTTGAATATAGGCGTGGTCCGCCCATTTACATTTTTCTAATTTTTTGTATTAGTTTTTTATACTTTTATATCAATTTTTTAAATTATGGGGATATAAGATGTAAATTTCTGATATGTGAATAATATTCTGAGGGTGGGGAGGTTCAGTATAATTGAAAACTTTAAAATTTAGATATACAATTAAATATCCCACCAATGGTGTAGGGTATTCCATAGATAAAGATTTTTGTAAATGAATATTTGGCATTTTGAAAATGTATTTGGTGACTTTTCATTCTACAACGACGATATATATTTTAATAATTTATTATAATTTTTATGTGACATATAAAAATTAGTGTAATATATAGGGTTTAGTGTTGACGTTTTTCAACAATACAAAAAAGTCGATACTGGACTTTGGATTCGTGTTTTTCAACCAAAATTACATTAAAACCATTATATCTCACCGATTAAAGAGTTAAGCTAAAAACAAGCATGTTTGAAAGAGCCCTTTTTGCAACGTGTTATAGCTCACTTCAATTAAACATTTAACAGATGTATATGGCAAACAATTTATAATTATTTACACACATATATATGTCATACTTAAAAAATACTCAGAGTTTTGATGCAAGTTTATTTATACTTATGGGATTTTTGAATATTTGCGACGAGGCATAATTTTAAACTAATAGTTGAAGCAAGAAAGTGCTTAAATAATACAAAAAGATGAAACAAAAATTTCATAGAAAAACTTTGACAATGAATAAAATGTTTCAGGCAACTTAAAAACTAAACTGATTTTATTCCACAGTCGACAATCATTGGGTTAAGTAACAGTGAAAGCTTTGTCAACTACATAACCACTGGATTTTTATTTTGAAAATGAAGTTAATATAAATCCACACCATCTAAGCTATTTTTACATTCAAAATATTGACAGCCGACAAAGCATTAAGCGTTCCCGGATTTGTTGGAGGATTACCCTCAAAGAGTATTCGCACATTCTGTTAAAACCCGATTTCATCTACGTTTCTTATCCGACATCTTTTCAGTCGATGCTTCGAGTACAATTTCGTTTATACAAAATATGCAATTCCTTTTACGCATCTACTCTCGAAAGTTTATTCCATGATTGTCTGCTTTGATGTAGCCCCTTTCGTACTCCGCACATCACTGGCGCTTTTTAGGAATACACTTGAAACAAAATATTTTAAAAATATAATTTTAGTAATAAATATAAAATAAAGTAAAAAAGAAAGTCTAGTGACATCTTTTTTATACTTACATAGAGTAATATAAAAAAAAAGTTTGCACAAAAAATTTTAAAACAAAAATATACTTCCGATTTGAACACAAAAAGGGCTGAGTTTTAATTTTGGTTTATTGACTTAAAACATCTTCACAAAAAAATGATTTCATTTTCAAATGATCCCGAGACACAATTTTTGTCATTTTTCAGAACTATTTCGGGCGTATTTCTGGCAAACACACAGATAAATGGAATATTTTGGGAAGTGTACAGCTAGTTATAAAATTTTGTGGGGACTGCCAAAAATTTTGTCTGGGGACGTTAGATCAGCAATTGGGTTGGCAAATTTAATGAAATTTTGGTCAGCGTTATATTTATCCATTCTGAACGGTGTAGCGGAATGTGGGCGGAATTAGACCGCTACGCGTGTTACTCGCCACAGAAGGTACATTTTCAAGATGGTATTTAACAGTTATTATAGTAACATCAACATATACCAACCACAAAAAATTATTTAAACTCACCACACCGAAATTCAACACACCAAAACTCACCACACCAAAACTTCTACGGAAAAGAACATAATATATTCACATAAACTATAGATTAACTTATTTCGAGTTTTATGCTGTAATTCATAGAATTAATTAATTCATAGAATTTATAGAATATATTGAAATCTATATGGATTCTAATTTTAAAAGTATTCAATTGTTTAGTACAACTTTAACATAAGAATATGACAAATTAATGAATTTTTATGTTAATTTCTATTTATGTTTTCTGGGTGTACTGACTGCATTCACTTGTTATATGTTGAAGGTGTGAAAAGTTTTCTATTTATACTAAAGAGTTTCTTCTGAAGAAAATAAAAATGATACCGGCAAAAGTTTCTGAATGGTAGACGGAACTTAAAGTTTGATGATAAACAGAAATGATTTTTTGTAAATATGTAAATTTTTCCCAACTTACTAAGTATTCTGCATACGTGTATTTAAATTTAAATTCCGATGGAATAATGTCTACCATTTTTTGCTCTGACGAAGCTACTGCCAAATTTAATTTATTTTAAAGGCCAAAATGCGATTTTTTTTAATGCAGAACAAACCAATATGTAATTATTTATGCACATATTAACTTTTTTATATTTCCCTACATATATTAAAAATTTAATTAGATTCAGGTAGACCACAGAATGTATTTAAACACAGTGAACATTTTAATTATATTTAGGTGAATTAAATATAAAAAAATCTTTATCATGTAGATTGAAAGAGATTTATTTTTAAAATTAGTTTGTATTACATAAAATAAATAAAAATTTTAAAAATAAGAGGCTTTTTGACCAATAAAAACATTGATTAAACAATAAACTAATCAGGATTTAGATTAATCAAAATTGTGATTTTTTATTTAATTAATCATCATTTTTGATTAATTAGAAATGCAATACTACGTAATTATAAATATTATTTTAAATATAAATTTTGTTCTATTTCAAGTATACACAATTTTCAAATGTTGTTGATTAAAAAGTGTTTTCAACTTTAATTAGTCATAATGTTGATTATTCAATATTTTAATTAGTTGATTAATCTTACAGTCCTAATTTAAATAAACAACAATATCAATAAATTTATATTATTCATATTTTTATGAACGAGTTATATTTATTTAATATTTATTTAATCATATTTAATAGAAATTGAATCATATAGGAGCTCTCACACTCCTAAAAATTACAATGTAGCAATATATTTCTTATGTTGAAGTTTTTTATTATTTTGTTTTATGTTAAGGCAGGAATTCATCACTGTTCCATTGCTTGGTTTGCCAGCTTGAAAAATGTTTTGCAATTGCTGCAACAATTCAAAGAATTTTTGCAATTTCCCTTATAAAAAATACATTTGGAAAAACAAAGAAATTTGGCCATAAATCGCCAACGAATTTCGAAAATGTGCAAAACAATTTGGAAATAATCGGAAATGGAAACAATAAGAAATCTACACTAGGTTAAGAACGAATATGTTAAATATTTTTTGGAAACTTTATATCATATATGTTAAATGCCACAGTACATATGTTTTAAATGCCCCTCATTTAGGGGAATACATAGTGGTCAAAAATGTTTTGAAGAACAAATTCAATAACATTAGAAAAAAAAAGATAATTAAAAGATTTTTTAATCGTATTGCGGATCATATAATATATTTTGCTATTTTAAATGCATTAAAAATGTGTTATAACGTCCAGAAAATACCTTTAATTATTAAAGTGCATGAAATTGATGTAAATAGGGCGTAGCAGTTGAAGGAACTAAACGATTGTAAGACATACTATACCTACATACATAAATGAGCAAATTCAGAAAACTTTTAACCTTACCTAACCTATTGACATAAAGCAATGAACATTTTAATTTACATTTTAATTGAAAATTGTTAAGAATACTTGAATTAATTAATCCCAACCATTTTTGAGTTATTAAGTTGCTCTGTCGTTTTGATACATGTGGTCAAAGTAAGAAAAACATCAAAAATACCGATGATACCGCACGTTTTGTGTCGTTCTAATCATCACTATTGCTACGGCTTGCAAAATATCGCTACAATTTTAATACAATCGCCCTTTGTATCCAATTCTTAATACTGGAGGTAAATATAATGATTTTAAGATATGACTTGTTAATGTGTCCCTAATAGAGATGGGCATGTGAGCGTGATTCACGTGAATCACGCGTGATCACGCGTGATTGTGATTGAATCCTAATTTTGCTCACGTGATTGTGAGTGAGTGTGAGTAGACCAAAAAATACCGTGAGTGAGTGTGCGTGAGTACAATTTTTTCGTGAGTGAGTGAGTGTGCGTGAGTCGAATATTTCATAAAATAAAAAATCTCAGTTTTATTTTTTTGCGATTTTGTATATTTTTGCTGAACTACAGAACAAGGCTCAGAACTCAGAAGGCTTAGGGGAGGCGACTGCCCACATTTCAGAACTATAATCAATTCCTTTCTAACGACCGTCATATATCCACCCCTTCTTCAACTCAGAATAAATTGCAAGGTTTCAGTCAACAAATGATCTAACCCCTGCCAACCGGCCGTACTTAGTATGGACTAGTCAATTTTTGTGGGGTCATGTCAATAGTTTTTGCTTGGTTTCATACGACCGTTCATGGTAATGGACATAGAACGCATTTTTTTCGATATACTCGTTTTTGTAAACAGTTAAATTTTTCAATTTCAACTATACATGATAACTCTGTATTGACTTCCTTTTGTTTATTAAGTTTAGTTTGTTCCAGAGGTTCATGTGGGGTCCAATTATTATTCGAGTTATAAATGTAGTAACCAAAAAAAATCGCTTCAAAAAAAAGTTGTTCACAAAGTCAATTCATCCCTGGTAAATTCTACCCCGGACTATTCTTTTATTGATAATTTTTTTCCAGAGATCATTTTTCCAGGGACAATTCTCAAAGATTTTACACGAATTCTTTACCGGAGAATTATTTTTCGAGGCAATTTTTTGGTTTTTATATGAACAGCATATCGAAGGTCTTTCACATTTCCATCTCCGTTAAAAATTAAGATATATTTTATCAAACTCCCTAACATCATAATATCATTATTGCGTTTTAAAGATGTGGGTTATATTAGAGGTGTCATGCTCGGTACACCAATCTCACAAACATATACAAATGAAATATGTATTTTTATGCATTCTGAAAAAAAAACACGTGATTCAGCTTGATTCACGTGAATCACGCGTGATCACGCGTGATTGTGATTGAATCCTAATTTTACTCACGTGATTGTGAGTGAGTGTGAGTAGAGCAAAAAAGACCGTGAGTGAGTGAGTGTGCGTGATTAGAAAAATTCTTTCGTGAGTGTGAGTCAAAACTCACTCACGTGACCATCTCTAGTCCCTAACACCAACATAAAAAGACACGATGGAAATCACTAATCACTAATTTGCCATTTTATATGAAGTGATAGTACAAGAACAAAGATTTAAAGGTATGTAACGTGAATGTGCCCCTTAGATTAAAAATACGGGAGCACTTTAAATGTGAATTTTAGGCTTAATTGTACAAAAAATCACAATTTCCTCGAAATAACTTTTAAGATATAATTTTAATTTGGTCGGATTAAACTGTATTTCATACATTATGTTAAATATGATCATCAAAAAATAATTTCTCGCTGAAAATCCAAAAAAATTACAATTATTGCACCTATTATCGAACGTGTGAGGAGCGGCTTTTGATGAATAGTTGGTTTGATTTTTATATTGCAACGTATTGTAATAATAATGATTTTAAGGTCTGTCTCTTGAATGTGCCCCTAGTATCAAAAATACAGGAGCACTTTTAAATTAAAAATTCGCCTTAAATGTTCAAAATTTCCTCAAAATAATTTCTTCGTTATATACTTAATTATATATCAAATCATAAAAAAAAATTATTTCACTTCACTTTATCAATAAATATTTTATAAATAAACAATTCTTTCGAATTTTGAACCAATATAGCGTTACTGAACTCTTCTTTGACGGCTTTCATTCAAAGTGAAGCAATGGAACGGATTTATATTACATAAGGGCCTATAAGCTTATATTCAAAAGCGATAAGATGAGCTCGCAAATTTTTTTGTGAAATTTTTTTTTTTAGAAAGAACAATAATAAAGTGCGTATAAAAATAGTGGTAATTTTCGTAAGAATGTCTGATCCGTTTCCCATTTTTTTTAGTTTTTTCGACTTTGGTAACAGTTTTATTGAATTTTTTCTTTAAAGACAAATATATATGTATACTTATTTTAAAGCAAATTTTATTTTGAGTAATACAAAGTTTCATTTATCAGAATCGATCGAAAATTGTAAAAGTTATTAAACATCTCTACAATCTTCTCCATTATTAGGTTGAAGAAGTCACACGGAATCGCCTTGTCTGAAACCTCGTTCGGTATTAAACGTATCAGTGAGGTTGTTCCCAATTCTCACTGTGAAATGTGTGACGCTCAGGGTCATCCCTATCGGAATGTTGCTTTGTAGTCAAAGAGCAGGTGGTGGGCTGCATCTCTTTGGTCTTTTCCAGGATTTGGCGTAATGTGAACATCCGATCTATGGTGGACTTTCCATGTCTTAATTCGCACTGATAAGGTCCAATCAGTCTGTTGACGATGCGATTACTTAAAAGCTTACTTAAAGTTATTTAAAGCATTTTATTCGATTAAAATGTTTATTCTCATCTATTTTTTTTTTCAAATAAAGTCTAATCCGATTTATAAAAATTAAAGACTGTGTTTGTTAAGAATAAATTTGTCATTAAAAATATATATACAAATATATATACTTTCATAGAAAAATTAATAAAAAAATGTAGTCAAAATAAAAATTTATGACTGATTTTTGATGTACTCAACAAGGCCTATAACCTGCACTAGGTCATTTTTCAAGTATATTTTCACTGTATCACCGTGTATTATGTATAATAATAATAGTTTGGCTCTACAGTCCTAATAAGAACTTAGGCCGAGCTCTCTCACCATTTTGAGCTGTGCGTGTTATAATTGTACTCAGGTTGGTGGGACCTACAGTTTATTGACGAATCCGAACGGCGGGTGAGAGCTTTTCATAGGCAATGTTTTACTCTCGTAGGTTTGCCATTTACTGACGAGAGGTAGCGCGGTATAGAAAAATGTTTCTATGAAAAGATGTTGTTAGCCCCAGTCCAGGTTTGAACTGGGGACCTTTCGGCTCACAGTCCAACCCACTAACCACAGAGCTACCGCGACTATTCTAATATTTATGAATTGTACATAGTAATGGTGAATCGAAATATATTAAGGACATTGATTTAACAACCAAATACATTAATTTAAGGAATTACATACAAACTTTCTGATATGCGGTTTGTGAAGGGCTTGTAGAGTTGGTTTGTGTATAAGACATATTTGGTTTGGGAACAAACTATATAATCGAATATTCGAATATTTTCATAAAATATATGTGGAACTAATACATTTATACGTTGAGAATCTTTTTTTTCTGTGTATAAATATTTATTAAAAATCTAAATTTTATGTTATAGCTCTTTTAATTTTCTTCTTAACTTGTTTTTCGTGTACAAGCTGACGGACAGACATTATGATGATATGCACCAGCATAATATCAATCAAAAATTAAAAGAAATATAAATTTTAAAGATCGGCATACGGAATATAATATCAGCAATATATTTTAAAATTATAATAGAAATAATAATTTATTTAAATTATATTAATAATTTTGACATTTGACATCAAAAATCGTTTTATACGGATCTGAAGAAATGAGTAGTCTATTAGAAATATACGATTTGTTTAAATTTTCTGGCATATAAAAGTCTATATGTTTTATAATCTTTATTTCTGCTACTTCGGAAAGAATGCCAATAGGCAACAATCTCAAAAATGTGGAAAATTTTACGTCAAAAAGTAGGCATCTCCAAAACTGTAGGGTATAAACGACCAACTTATTTAATAAAAGCAACCAAAATAGAAACTGGTCATAAATTGAACACATCGAATAAATGCGAAGCATGCAATGGAGAAGTAACGCCATGCAATGTGCAAATTCATTCGACTTCAGTGAATCTTTGACACCTCGCAATATGCACAGAATCGGTTACAAAACATGTTACACGAAATCGATCGATTTAATACAGAAGACCAAATGCCGAAGTGAACAATGTGCAAAAATGTGAACATTTCCGTTTCAGTAACAATCGGTAGATGCATTGAATTGAAGACAGTTTGGTTTTTAGAACATAGATGCACAACATTTTTTATATTAGTTGGATCGGTTATTGTTGTATTAGTTATGCAACATGTTTTATATAATAAACTTATGTTAGAAACTCATTTGCCTCATTTTACAATTTTTCAAAAAGGTCAACAAGAAACTCGATATACGCAATGAAAAAAACGATCCTTAAAAACGAAAAATTAGACAAAAGAACTTGGCTTGTGGATTTATTTTGCTGGTCCACACAGCTAAAAATGTCCCATTAAGTACTGAATGGTATGATCATTGATCTAATGATTCATGTATTAATAGTTTTTTCTTTTTAAATCAAAAATTTTCAAATATCAAATTTTCTATTCGAAAAATTCAGTACCATAAATTTAAATATTTCAATATTATTTTTAATAGAATAAATACTGTTGATTAATGGTTTCCTCCTATAAAAACATTTTCATTTTTTACGTCATTCTGAGTGTTTGCTCAAAATGATCGCATGCATTTTTTGTAATAATCCACGTTGATAAACCCGACATTGGTAAGGAATCAATGTATTTGATCTAAATTCGTTATATTTAACCATTTTTTATTTATTCAAGATATACAATAAATTTATCCATTTTTGTTTTAATTAATTATTAGGAACATGTAATTCGACTATACCACTAATTAATAATACGTATCATTATCATTCTTGCTTATTGTAATAAAACGAATACAGTATAAAATATATGGTACAACATCATATTGCATTAACAGTTAGAATATTATTGAACAAATGGTACGCCCATTGACCGATTTTAATAGTACTCAAAATTGTTTTTCTATTGAAATACTATTTAATTTACCATGTTTTACACTAAAAAAGTTTTATTTTTTAACTAAAACTTGTTCGCTTTTTTAAGGGACACATACAATTGAATTTATTTTAAATTTTATATTCATTAAAAACAATTTAAAATAAAGCATAAAAAGAAATATGTTAATATCTCTATTGGTTTAACAATTTCAATTCATAGAGATAAAATTTTATATAGTGATGCTTTTTGAGATTATGAAAATTTAAGTACACAGGTAGAAATTAACAACTGGGTCAGCCAATGCTGGCATCCAATAATGGCCCCGTTGTTCGCCAATACTGTGCCAGCGTTGAAATGATAACGTCGGCAGTACTAAGTGCATAAAATCTAGAATTTTCAAAAAAATATAATGCGCTTCACTTTTTTTGTTAAAACATAGACCAAACTTATGAATGTTGAATATTTTGACCTTTTTCGTGCAGTAGTGTGGATGTGCCTCAATGAAATATGTATTGACAAAAATGTCGCGATTTCACAATTAAGGGACTTAAGATAGACATTTTTGATTGCAATCAATTATTTGACTCGAAACCACGTAGATGCTTAAAACTCTTTATTTACCATAAAAATTAGCAAAAACAAAATATTAAAATTATGCACAATTTTCAAAAAGTCCATAAAATTTTTGCATTTCAATATTTTTATATGCGCCACTGATTTTTTGATAGCAATTAATAAAAAACTCAACTCACGCAATACACTAGACTATTTCAAATAATAATGGGAATGTGCCACGCGAAAAACTGCTGTTTTGAACAAATTCACGCTCATTTTTTTCGACATTTGTAGTGATCGCACTCTTTTGATCTTGATGGCATATTAATGAGATATAAGTCATACGGTGCAAATTTATAACAGCTTTCAACTAATATTTTCAAATTAAAATTTCATTGAGGGGCGTACGTACCCTGGCGAAAAAACACAGATATTTTGAAAATGCGGGAAAAAAATTTCAATTTTGCACCACCATATATCAATCTATCAAATTATGCTATACAAATTAAACATATACTAAACTTTAAATTTTTTAACATTAAATTACTACACGCTGCAAAAAAATGGCTTTCCCAAACATAATTTTGCAGGCATTAACATGTATGTTTGGAATTGTATGTAAACATAATATATAATTGACTGATAAATCATTTGTAAACAGGGTTGTATTGAGGATTGAACAATGTTGTAATGAGCTCTGACTTATATTATAATATCACAGAAACATTATATGTTCTAATGGAAACATAATAATTACTACATCAAAATAAAATAAATATTTGAACCAAAACATAAATATGTTCAATTTAAAACCTGATTTTGAACGATCTAAATATAATTATGTTTACAGTGAAACTTATCAGTTGATTCAGTACAAAAAGTAGTATGTTTGCATAGAAACATATTTTAAAATTTTTGGAAAAAAATACGGAAAATAAAATAAAATGTTTTTTTATTTATTTTAATTAAAAATCTTTTAACATGCACAATGGAAAATTATAATAAGAGAATTCATATACAAGTTTTTAAATGCATAAATAAATAATTGGTTTAAAACTGCAAGTACTACACTAAGAAAAAAGTGACGTAATAAAAATAAATAAAATCTATTTAAATTTCATTTAATTACTTTCGTAATAAAAAAAGTAATACTCTATACAAAAATATATTACGTGCGTATTTAATTTCAAATTAAATAAAAAGTATTTAATTTTATTACGTACGCAATTAAATTCATTATTTCAAAAAAATTACATTTCAGAAATATTTTTAACATTATTAAAGTTTGTTTTTTGAAAGTAACAACGATAAAATTATGTAATACGTGGTAATGTGTCCAACCTATAGAACCACCGTGAGTGATAAAAATTTCGAAAAAAGTAAAAAAAAATAATAATTTTATCTTTTCCTAAACTTCTTTACATGAAATAAATAGTTTTAAAATATTAATTGACATGTTTATGATCTTGTGATTAAATTGAAATTGTATTATCTCAATAAAAAGTAATAAATAGTATTTACATCAAATTTTATTACCTACGTAATAAATTGAAATAAAAAGTATTTACTTCAAATTTTAGTACGCACGTAATAAATTTAAATAAAAAGTATTTACTTTAATTTTAAATAAAAAGTATTTAATTTAAATAAAAAAGACAACGGGTGAAAAACGTGTCGAAAAGTATTTAAATTTATTACTTTTTTATTTAATTTTATTACTTTTTTCCCTCAGTGTAGTGACAGCATCAATGAATGCACAATTGCACCTGCAGACGCTAAACCAGACGATCCAGGCTCGCTTTATATTTGGTACAGTTACAGTTGATCTCAACACAGCACATAGCGTAGGCAAGGAATTCACGGAGGCTTTTGTAAAAAAACATGTCAAATTCGGTTTGAAAATCGAAACACTGATTTATATTTGTGGTTTTTTCACATTAGTTTCAGAAATTATATACTGCACTATATTATACTCTGTTACTATTTGTACTTTTTGTAACACAATTTATATATTTATTTAATTTACAAATAACAAAATTATTACCGACGCGAACACGTTTTCTCAACGAACAACAAAAGACACGTACGCAGAAAATGCCGATCACCGAGTGTCAACTTTGTATACAAGAAGAGAGCTGCAAGAATACCTTTATTTAAATTTGAATTCATTTTTTTGTTTTTTTCAAACATCAGTACACTCAAAATAAAAAGTGTGTAACAATAGCAAAAAGGTTGCCAATATAGCAAAAATGTTTGCTGAAAAGAGGAAAGCGCCGGATTCTGCTGAAATAGCAAATGACTGTTTGCTGTTTCAGTGAACTTTTTTTATGCTATTAGAGCAAACAATTTTAGCTGTTTTAACATTTTTTTGCTGTTAACTCCAATTCATAAAAAAAGAAAATAAAAAAAATATATTTTTTTTTTATTTTAATATTTTTTTTTTATTTCTGATAAACTTTTTTATTTTTATATTACTATTTTTTATAATATTTATTTTTATTTATCTCATATTTTCATTTTACCTTTATTTCACAATTTCACTCTTGCATGCGTGCATTATTATTACGTATAAGAAATATCTCATTTAAATAAACATGTTGTCGAATAGGAGTCTACGAATTATAGACACATTTAGCTGCAGCGTCTCGTGACTATGGCGCCATCTAGTACAGGTTAGCTACTCTAGCAATATGCACACCGTGTCACTGGTAGCACGATCTTGATCACTAGCAGAACTAAGATTCCCAGCAAACAGTTCGCTATTGCAGATAAAAGTATGCTGTAAATGCAAATTAAAGTTTGCTAAAATTTAGCAGTCAGAGTTTGCTATTAATGGCAGACTTTTTATTTTGAGTGTAATACATGTATGGTAATTTCGTATTACTTTTTAGTTACATTCATACATATTCAAACAAATCTTTTCTATCCGTGTATAACTAATAGAGGTAAAATTTGGCATTCTTTTATTTTTAGGTATACTTGATCCAAATCTATTAATTATTATCATTAATTCGAAACACTATGGAAGTTATTGATAAATTAAAGTCAGTTTCGATGATTTTAAAAAATGTCTGTTTATGCACATATTTATATTATTTATTAATTTTTATAATTGTATTATTTATAGCTATCAACATTACTCTCATTTTTAATTAGGCTTATTTAAAAAATATCAGAATAAGGACTATATTACGAGCATTCGTTTGAAATGCTACAATTTGAATTTATACAGTTTGAAAGTTTTGCTCACAGAAGCTTAAAGTTTGAAAATTGCTCCCAGAAGTATGCTACATTGTAAATGAATTTAAATTAAAAAAAAAAAAAAATAATATTTCAAAAAAAGAATTCTAAGTTTTACATATATATTATATGTATTAAAAGTATTTTGTCACACATTGGGGGCATTCGAACATTCGCTTAGAATAAATAATTTATTTTTTACAGCAAACATGTAAACTTTTGTGAGCAAAGGACATTTTTTTTTGCCTTCTATACATGTTTTTATTTGCGTGTATGTTGGTCAAATAAGCTAGGTATGTTATTTTAATAGTAATCAACATGGCCAGTTTTTTTGGCACAAAATATAGTTAAAAATGGCAGGCAAAATTGCATAAAAAATCAGTATAAATGGCACAAAAATAGGCAAAAATTGCAGGCAAAATGGCAAAAAATAGGCAAAAATGGCACAAAAATAGTCAAAAAATGGCACAAAATAGTCAAAAATTGCAAAAAAAAAATTATAAAATTTTTTAATGAACTATTTTTTTGACATCTATAGATATCTCTTTTACATGGTCTAATATTTATTTCGTTAATTTCATTCACAAAATTAAGAATATACGAAAATAAGTACACAAGAAAAGGACCTCATATATATTTTTAATACAACCAGAAAATCGAAAATAATATTTAAAAAACGTTTGCCAGAGTGTTAAAAAAGGCATTTTTAGGCAAAGTATATCAAAATTGGCAAATTTACAAAATAATTGAAAATATGGCAAAAATGGCATTTTTTGGCAAAAGCCAAAAAAAACTTGCCCTGGTAATCAAAAATGTATGTACTTTAAATGCCATTCTTCTAATTGCCAATTATAATTTTAATATACCAATAAATGTAAATATTTCGATGTATTTAAATTTATTTGGATCTAAATTCGAATAGTTTTGTTTTTTACGGTATTTTTGGATGATTTTTTTGCATTTAGAATAGTTTTGTTTTTAACGGTATTTTTGGATATTTTTTTTTGCATTTAGCATAAATATAGAAATAGATTTATGGAACCTAATGCTGAGTTGTTTTTTATCGATTCTAGTTTTATAAATTTGTGAAATATGTAAATCATGTTAAAATTTATAAAACTAAAAATGTTGGTTTACAGTACATATTAATTACAGTATTTTTGATTGAAACTTCATGATACAAAAGAGGATCATAATTTGGTTCAAAGTGCATATTTTAAAAAGTGGAACAGTTGAAGGTTTGTAATTTTGTTAGCAACTTTAGACTAAGCTCTGGATAAACACAAATCACTTTTAGGATTTCGGATTTTTATCATTTGATAAAAACAGATCCATTGAATTTTAGAAATTCCATTTTAAATTCAAAAGACATCAATTAAAATGAAGATATTCCGTTTGAAATTATAAAGACAACAATTGAAATTCAAAAGACATCAACAGAGATTTAGAAATACCATTTTTAAATCAAGATACATTATTTGAAATTCAGCAATTCCATTTGAAATTCAAAAGACACCAATTGAAATTCAGAAATTTCATTTGAAATTAATTTGATATTGTAATGAATTCGATATGCAGAACTTTCCATTTAAAACTGAGTAAATGAAGACTCCAGTGGAAGAAACGGGTAAATACATTTTTTGAAAAAACGGGTTATGTTCACAAATTAAGTAATAAAATGTTATTGCCATATAAAAACGAGTTGGGAACGGTAGGTTACATGGGTAAGTTCATTCACATGGGACGGACTTTTATAGTAGGTCGGGCCCGACTTTTAAATACCCCATACCTTTGGTGAGAATATTAATGTGGGATGTTTAATTGTATACCTTTATTTATGTTCTTAATTATGCTGGTTTATTATTCAAATATCAAAAATTTACGTCTCAAAAAAAAAGTATAAAAAACTAATTAAAACCAGTTGGGAAGGTTATATCACATGGAAAATTTTAAAGTAGGTGTTATTATGATAGTTGGGATTATCAAAATTATAGTCGGTCTAAGCCGACTATAAATACCCTACACATATGTGTGGTTACCATTCAAAGTGATATATAGGTCACCAGGGTATACGAATCCTGAAAATAACTACAAACATTCAATCGCTGAAGAATTTCCATTCATTTGATACCCATATTTACAAATGGGTAGGTGTACAGAATATCGATTTCTTTTTTGGTGAGCCACAAGTCTTTTCGCCGGAAAACATTATTATCATGTATTTGAGCATGATGTCAATACATATTTGACCAAAAAATTTTACCTAAGCACGTATACATAAAAATTGATCTTTATATGTACATTTTATATGAGGTATTTGAACATAAGTGGTCGGATCATGGGTCACAATGGACCGATCTCGCCAATTTTCGCACATACAGCGTAGGTATATTAGTAATCTAAGTTATAAGTTTCATTTATCTAGCTCTTCAATTTTAAAAGTAGTAGGGATTTCAACAGACAGACAGACAGACGGACAGACAGACGGACAGACAGACGGACTTCGCTAAATCGACTCAGGAGGTCATGCTGATCAAGAATATATATACTTTTCCATACCGGAGATGATTCCTTCTGGGTGTTACAAACGGCGTAATAAACTGAATATACCCTTTCACTCTTAGTGTAGGGTATAAAAATTATAAAAATAAAAGTGGGTGGGTCACGCTTTTATTTAAAATTTTGTAAATTATTAAAATCAAATCTATAAAATATTATAGATTTGATTTTACGGCTAAAATTTTGACTATGAAAACCCGGAAAATAATGTAAAAAAATGTGGTCGGATTTATTTTTAGGTAAATTCTAACAATACGTTTTAAATTTTTTAACTATATCTTGAATACTCTTTTTGTTATTGGTTCCCAAATAGTTATATAAAACTGACTTTTATGGGAGGTGGGCGTGTCCGTTGACCGATTTAGCTCATTTCCAAAGCCAGTTGCTACTTATAACTATGACTAAAGGATTAAGGTATGCAAAAACCGATTTTTGCAAGGAATAATCATTTATAAATGGAAAAATGGAGTGAGTGAAAACACCTACCTCGATTTGTTTTTGTACTTACCCCTTTCCTCCACTGTAGTCTTCAAATATTATTTTTAAATTGACTGCTAAAAATGGATTTTAACATTTTAAATATTTTTAATTAATTTTTGTGCTATTAGTTTTTTAATGTTCTCATTTTTTGTAAGTTTTTTTTTCAAACACAATCAATTTAACAGTTGTATTTAAGATATTTTTGGTTTCAATGACATTTATCAGACTTAAATATTTTCTAATTTTCAACTGAAATATTTTAAATTTCAATTGGAAAGTTCTGAATATCAAAGGAAATGTTCTGAATTTCAAATGAGAAATTCTAACAATAACATAAAATGAAATTTTCTCAATTTCAAATTGATGACTTTTGAATATCAATTGGATTTTCTGAATTCCAATCGATGACTTTTGAATTTCAATTCATTTCTGAATTACATTTGTAAATGGTGTAGTGTTTACGTAGAACGTAAACACAATGTGTATGAACAC
The DNA here is from genome assembly GCA_951804985.1 of Dryomyza anilis. Classification (NCBI taxonomy): domain Eukaryota; kingdom Metazoa; phylum Arthropoda; class Insecta; order Diptera; family Dryomyzidae; genus Dryomyza; species Dryomyza anilis. Next base: position 67,993,691 of record OX638133.1, read on the forward strand.
GCCCGCCGGACCCACTCGTTGCAGCGATACTCGCTGCAATGACTTTTGACGTTTTAAAATGCTCAATCGTCACTCGTAACGTTTTCTTTAATACGAACGCACGATCGACCCACCCGTCTCCGCGACATTTAATAATTTGTATTTTAAAGTTCAAAGTAAACATTTAAACTCACTCGTCAACACGACATATAAAGCGAACATAAAAACCCGGTCACCGCGACAAATAGTACAAACAATAAATAAACACAAATCTACATTCAACAATCAACACAATCACAACAACAACAACACCAAGGAACAAACCACTTCAACAGAAGACAGGAATTTCTACAAACACAACACCCACCACATCACATCAAAAGTCGAATCACCACTCGGACAATAAGGTAAATCATTGTTATTCAAATCCGCCAAATTGCCAACCCGTTCACCACCCGAACATGTAGTGCAATTTAACAAATACTTTTATTACACTTGCGATTGATTTCATTTGCGAATTAAATTCAAAACATTTTTGCAGATGCCTACGTTGAACAGAAAATGTGTTGTCTTCCTTTCTTGTTTTTTCTCGTTTTCTGCTATTTTCGAATACTAAATAATAAAAACATATAAATCAATCGAAAAATAATAATCGAAACAAAGACATTAGTACGACTGCAAAGTTATATAAACTATAAATCTTTTATTATATGACATTTAAATGTACGAAAAAGTTGGTGTCGAACTCATTATACAATTCAATTATAATTTAGAATGTTAAAAAAAATGAAAAATATATTTCGTAATATTACGAAAAATCGTTCGTACTATGTACTTATTATTCGTAAATCATTTTCACGTATAGTTTTGTAAAAAAATACTAAATTTTTGGGACTTTATGTATGTTTACATGTATTAAAAAAAAGCATATTGAAATTTATTAAATATCTTTTTTAATTTATTGCTTTGAAGGCACGTTCCAGCTGGTCTGGTCTCATTCAAGCCAACTCCAACAACACTTTAACATAGAGGAAGAAAAACTTTATAATTAAACGCATCCCAACCGGATACGGAAACAAGATGTACTGCTGCAGCAGTAGCACATATATATGTGGCAGTAGTTGTACTGTGCCGGAAGTTAGTGCCGCTGGACAAGTCCAACATACAGTATGTAATGTATTCTCCCAGAACATAAAATACAAATACTTTATAGACAAAGTTGAAACACAAATTAAACCTAAAACAAGATAAATATCCTTCAAAACTAATTGTACTGGCAAAACTATCCAAACTAAACGTTTTTCGTAAAAGGGACCGAAATGTATAGGGTTGCTGTGTTGTGGTTTTTTGAGTGTTTGCGGTTTAAATATTGCACTTAGGTAAGGACTCTTAACATACATATATACAACGCCAATAAATATGTCTATTCGAAATTTCATCGAAACTGTAAATTATAAATTTAATATTATTTCATCCACAGGCTATAATATACACAACATGATCTGTATAAGTGAACTTGGGTACACCCAGAGAACGAATCAGTTGACGCAATCGTTTTTTTTTTTTTTCCAACCGATATATTTAGTTTGGTTAACATTTGACTAATTCAGTTGTTGCAACCATACGTATCAATTCACACAAACAATGAAAGGTGTGTACACAGAAAAATACCTTTTTGATATAAGGTCCAAACCAAGGTCCAACTTTTCATTTTTACAACCGAAATATATTTGTTGTAACCTCATTAACGTACGTGATTTAACTAGAAAATTTTGGTCCGCGTAACTGCATAACATTCGGTTACCGTAACCACATTGCATTTATCATTGTGCCTTTGTGCATTTGTTACACCAACTGAGTATAGTTGTATCAACAATATAAATGACAAAAGTTGCAATCGAAAGTTTTGATGAATTAAATCTAAATTAAATTAACTCCCAATTTCATATAAAACCAGTAAGGAAGGCTAAGTCACATGGGATATTTTGAAGTAGGGAAATTGTGAAAGTTGGTATGATGAAGTTAGTAAGACTTATGAAAGTTATGGTCGGTTTAACTATAAATACTCTACACATATGTGATAAAAAGTTATTTGCTTGTGACCACGATACCAATTAAAATAAAATGCAGCTCCAAGTTGTTATTTGACGCAAAAGTATTTCTGTTTTTGCTAATAATCATAAAAAACACGTATGTTTCGTAAAATTCTACATATTGGCTCACCATTTAATTTTAGTAATTTATTCGTAAAATGTAAAGTTCTTTTGTAAAATATGTTAGTCTTTCATTAAAAAAAATAATATATCGAAAGTTTCGTAATTTCAGCGAAATATTTGTAATTTTTTTGTTATTTTTCAATATTCGTATATATAAGTAATATATACGAATCGTTCTTAAAAAATATTTAAACAAAAATAGAAAGAACTAATGTTTAGTGTATTCTACACAAAAAAAGGCTTGTTTAAGAATTATTTGCCGTAAACTATCAAATGTTTGTAGTGGGGACTTTATATAAAGGGTTTTCAATAAGAGCGCTACAAAAGTTTTTTTTTCAAGGGTTTTTCAACAGGGACGCTACAAAAGTAGAGCGACAGGGACAGTAAACTACGCCATATTTCTTGCCAGTCTTTTGACATTTCTCTTCAGTAAGATTTGCCATTTCATGATAAAAGATATACGAGCCAACAACGAGTCGAAATTATTAAAATTTACTACCGAAATTCGAATTCGAATTAAATGCCATAAATAATGACTGTTTCCTGCAAACACTTCAAATTATTAGTATTTGTAACATTTAGTAATTTATTTGTCGTAAACACATTTGTCGTAAACACATACTTTGTAATTGTTCAATTAATTATTCCTCCTAAACACATTCAATAGTTCTGTTAACTACTGCATCTATTTGTCTTAAATGGTATATTTTAATTACAAACACTTGTCAATTGACTCAAATAATAATTATTTAAAGTGTTTGCTCGAAACACTTGTTTAAGAGAAAGTATTTGCCCGAGTATTTCCGAAAGCAAACATGTCGTTTTTAGTGCTGTGCCGAACGTTCAACGTTTATCGCCAGAATCACATTCGACCCAGCCAAATTAACAGGTTTTGTGTAATACTCATTGGAGATCATAGTATCGGCGGAAAACATTATTTTCATGTATTTGAGCATGATTTCAATATATATTTGACCAAAAAAGTTTACCTAAGCACGTATACAATAAATTGATCTGTAGATGTAAATTTAAAATGAGGTATTTTTGAATATAAATGGTCAGATCACAGGTCACAATGGTCCGATCTCGCCAATTTCGCCAATTTCGCACATACAGCGTAGGTATATAAGTAATCTAAATTATGTTTCATTTATCTAACTTTTCAATTGTTTAAGTAGTAGGGATTTCAACAGACAGACAGACGGACGGACAGACGGACATCGCTAAATCGACTCAGGAGGTCATCCTGATCAAGAATATATATACTTTTCCATACCGGAGATGCTTCCTTCTGGGTGTTACAAACGGCGTACCAAACTGAATATACCCTTTCACTCTTAGTGTAGGGTATAAAATTCTCATCTTTCCGTTGAAAAAGTCCTTGGAGTCCAACATCTTACCAAACCGAAGATATTAAAAATGAAAAATCACTAACTCCAATATCTAAGTTCAGTGAAAAGTACTCAAGTCCACAAATAGCCCTTAAAAAGGGTCCGATCACCGCTGTTTTGGACTTAAACTATAGAAGAAGATCTACATTAGGGTGATGCAAAAAAAAAATAAAGTCATCGGGATCGCTCACCATAGGATCATAAAAGTTGAAAAAGACACACACGTTCCTTTTTTCCAAAATCGATTGATGTTTAGAGGTCTCGCACTTGGATTTTCTGTTTTTGGCGATCTGAAAAACGTAAGTTGGCTTCATGGGAAAAGTTGAATATCTCCCAAAGTTTAAGGAGAAACAGAATGAGAATAGCAACCATGGCATGCCCTTTTTTTAAATATTTGGATATACCCTTTTTCGGAAAATAGGGGTTTCTAAACAGTGAGTTTTTAATTTTTAGGGGGAGATGACTTTTATGGGATATTTTTTGTACAAAATAGTTGAGTTTCAGTCATTGTTCAATTCAATTATTTATTCGAATGTTAAAAAAAAGAAAAATATTTTTAGTGGGGGGAGATGACTTTCGTGGGGTGTTTTTTTTTGCGTATGAGGTTCCATTGCTTTCTTGACACCGTAATTATTTTTTAATTTTTTGATCCTTCATCTATGAAATGCACAAAAACCCTGTTTTAACTCATACCTTTTTTATTTTTGTGGGTTCTAGGGGAATTTATATTTTTAAATTTTATTTTTAAAGACGTGGCATTTTTTTTATAACCTACACTAAGAGTGAAAGGGTATATGCAGTTTAGTACGCCGTTTGTAACACCCAGAAGGAAGCATCTCCGGAATGGAAAAGTATATATATTCTTGATGAGCATGACCTCCTGAGTCGATTTAGCGATGTCCGTCTGTCTATTCGTCCAACTGTCTATCTGTCTGTTTAAATCCCTACTACTTAAACAATTGAAGAGTTAGATAAATGAAACATAATTTAGATTACTTATATACCTACGCAGGTCACATTGTGATCTGTGATCTGACCATTTATATTCAAAAATACCTCATATTAAATTTACATCTACAGATCAATTTTATTGTATATGTACTTTGGTAAACTTTTTTGTCAAATATATATTGAAATCATGCTCAAATACATGAAAATAATGTTTTCCGCCTATACGACTTTTCGTTCCAAAAAATAAATCCAAATTCGGTACACCTACCAATTTGTAAATATGGGTATCAAATGAATGGAAATTCTTCAGCGATTGAAAGTTTGCAATTATTTTCAGGATTCGTATGCCCTGGTGACCAATATACCACTTTGAATGGTAACCACACATATGTGTAGGGTATTTATAGTCGGCTTAGAGCGACTATAATTTTGATAATACTAACTATCATAATAACACCAAATTTCCCATGTGATCTAACCTTCCCAACTGGTTTTTTTTTTTGGTTTCTTGTGTCTGAGAAAGTACAGTTCAAACAAGCCAATAACGTTCATGTGTTTTGTCCAAACTATTTTTTATTTGCATTTTGTAGCGGAATGTGTTGTCGATATTACAAGCTTACACCCAGAAATAAAATTCCCTCAAATCCAATTAAAATTGGTCAATATGATAATTATTGATTTAATAGTATACAAGAAATAAATCTTTTCATATAAACTGAATGACAATGTCATGGTATTTTCTAGTATTTAATGGTATTTTCCGATTAAAATAATAATTTATCCTATTGACTATTTTTAATAGTAAAAAACTATTAATTATATAGTATTTTTTTTTGGATGTATCAGTATTTGTAACCAAAAATATTCTGATTTGTTACGGTAATTTATATCTTTAAATGCATTTATCTCAATATTAAATTTTTGGACTTTTCACTGGTATGCCGGATATGCTTACTTCCGGGTGTTACACTCAGAAGAAAATATCCCATTAAGTACTTAATGGTACGACCATCAATCTTATGGTTTTTCTTTTTGAATAAAAAGTATTCTACTTAATTTGTAGCCGCGGTAGCTCAGTGGTTAGTGCGTTGGACTGCGAGCCGAAAGGTCCCCGGTTCAAGCCTGGACTGGGGCTAACAACATCTTTTCATAGAAACATTTTTCTATACCGCGCTACCTCTCGGCAGTAAATGGCAAACCTACGAGAGTAAAACATTGCCTATGAAAAGCTCACACCCGCCGTTCGGATTCGGTAATAAACTGTAGGTCCCACCAATTTGAGTACAAATATAACACGCACAACTCAAATGGTGAGAGCGCTCGGCCGAAGTTCTATACAGGACTGTAGCGCCAAACTATTATTATTATTATTATTATTAATTAATTTGATAGTATTCGAAAAATTCAGTACCATAAATCTAAATATTTCAATATTATTATTTTTAATAGAATAAATACTATTGTTTTAATGGTTTCCTCCTATAATAATAAACGTGGCATAAAAAACATAAACACGAATATAAACTTGTTCGTTTTGAACGTCATTCTGCGTGTTTGTGTTTGCTCAAAACGTTCGCATGCATTTTTTGTAATAATCCACATTATTATTAGCGACATTGGTAAGAAATTAATGTATTTAATGTAAATTCATTATATTTATCCGTTTTCTATTTATTACAGATAATAAATAATAAATCGAACTTCTGTTATGGCGACGGACTCTAAATGCAGACTCAAGTATTGGATACTGATGCGAACATTGAAACTATTAATACATGAACCATAAGATCAATGGTCGTACCATAAAGTACTTCTTGGTACATTTTCTTTTGAATGTATAACCTTTTGCAAAGAGAAGTGTCCATTTATGTGTGTGATTTTTTAAAAGTTAATTTCAGTTTCTACATTTAATTAAAATAAATTATACAGTAAATTAACTAAAATCCATTTTTGTTTTAATAAATAATTAGGAAAATGTAATTCGACTATACTATAAAATTAATAAAACGTATCATAAAATATTTATAGGTTTGGGTTATTGTATTTAAAGGAGCACTTTATAAATTGTATGGTACAACAAAATATTGTATTAACAGTTCCAATATTACTGAATTAATGGGACGCATCCTATTGACCAATTTTAATAGTATAAAAATATTGTTTTTCTATTGAAATACTATTAATTTTCCATGTTTTTTTTTCTGGGTGTACAAACAGTGTACCAAACTGAATATACCCTTTTACTCTTAGTGTAAGGTATAAACAATGTTGTCACCCTAATTTCTAATAGTGATGAATGGTTCAGTGTTTGCAGTAAAATTATGTACTGTTTATTTAGCAATAAAAAAAGTTAATCATAAAAATTTCAAAATCCGCAGAATCCTTTTGACATCCGCTATCTTGATTATTTAAAACAAATGAAAGATATTTAAGCAGTTCGGTCTCACAAAGTTTTGGCAGGATATAAATGGATTAAGATAATTCAGCTGACATAAAGAAAACATTCATTTTCTTACGCGATGTTCACGCTTTTCACCAAATCTTCTTCCATTTCGATTTTCGCACTCGACCCGGTACTGAGACTGGCTTAAACATGGAAGACATAAATACTGTCAACTTACACCCAGAAAAAAAATAATGGTAAATTGATAGTATTTCAATAGAAAAACAATAATTTATACCATTAAATTGGTCAATAGGATACGTCCCATCAGTTCAGTATTATTGAAACTCTTAATACAATGTGTGGTTGTACCATAAATTTTATAATGTGATATTGTAATTTCAAAAAGAAAGACCTATACAAATTTAATGATACGTATTATTCATTTTATGGTATAGTCGAATTACATTTTCCTAATAATTTATTAAAACAAAAATGTATTTTAGTTAATTTATTGTATATATTATTTTATTTAAATGTCGAAATTGATATTAACTTTTACAACACACACATAAAAAGACACGTATTGCTGCAAAAGGTTATAACACATTTAATGTTTGCTTTGGTTTCACATAATTGTTTGTACACCCAGAAAAATATACTATATAAATAATAGTTTTTTACTATTAAAAATAGTCAATAGGATAAATTATTATTTTAATCGGAAAATACCATTAAATACTAGAAAATACCATGACATTGCCATTGAGTTTATATGAAAAAAATAATTTTTTGCATATTATTAAATCAATAATTGTCCTATTGACAAATTCTAATGGTATTTGAGGGAATTTTTTTCTGCGTGTAGTACTTGAGTCTGCAGTTATATTTGAGTCCGTTGCCTTAATAGAAATTCGATGTATTATTTATTTTCTGTAATAAATAAATATATAAATATGATTTATTTACATTAAATACATTGAGCCCTTACCAATGTCGCGTTAAATAATATGGATTATAACAAAAAAAATACATGCGACCATTTGAGTAAACACGCAGAATGACGTACAAAACGAACATGTTTGCATTCGTTTTTATGTTTTTTTACACCACGTTTATTATTATAGGAGGAAACCATTAAAACAACAGTATTTATTCTATTTAAAATAATAATACTAAAATATTTAAATTTATGGTACTGAATTATTCAAATACTATTGAATTAATTGGAAAACTTTTGATTTAATCAATGGTCGTACCATAAAGTACTTAATGGTACATTTTCTTCTGAGTGTATGCAACCAGTTAACACAGTCAGCTGTATGGCTCTCGATGCAACAGCAACATGAACATTAAAGGAGAGGAAGCAACCGGCAGCAGGATATTGTAAAAACAATCAGCGAGTTAATGCTTTAATTGTGCAAGGATATACGACGACAACAATGTGAAAGAAAGCTTACATTGTCATTGTATTTTTCTTTTCCTCTTATTCGGATATTTAAAATATACAGTATTTTGTTAACATCAAAGAGTTATGGCAACAATACGTACACTCAGAAAAAAAAAAACTCATAAAATCCCATTAAAATTTGTCAATAGGACATTTATTGATTTAATAGTATACAAATAATAAATATTTTCATACAAACTCAAATAAATTTTATAGTACTTTGTGGTATTTAATAGGATTCACCGATTGAGTTAATAGTTTATCGGACAAATCTCCTATTGACTAATTTTAATAGTAAAAGCTATTAATTTTATGGTATGTTTTTTCTGAGTGTAGGTACATTTAAAATTATTTATATTGGGAAATTACGATGACGAGCTTTCCGAAATACATATAAAATGTTTAGGAAGTACCGATAAAAAAATTTAAAAATATTAAAAACAATTTATTTTAACAATTCATTTAAAAGACGTTAATTGCACAGTGTACACTAAGAAAACCAGATGTACGACATACGACATACATACAAAGTGACAGACAGTGGTGGCCACACGATTTTTTTTTAATTTTTTAGTTTTTAAATATACAGTGAAGTGAAAAATAATAGGGGCCAATGCAATTATTTGATAAGTGATATTGGGCCATATTAATAAAAAAAAAGTATTTACTTTAAAGCAAGCTTATATATTTTTGAGCAAAATTTTTCAGAATTTTTATAGTAAATGGTCAGTTTAACGTTTTTATTAATACCTACCAATTAAAATTTTATATTTTTGAACATTAGCAAATAGTTTTTAGTATTTTAATTAAATGAAATGCGAAACATTTTGACAATTCGGAGCATTTGCTTCAAGTTTTGAGTAAAGTCGATTTTTATTAATATGACCCATTGTCTACCAGGTTATTTAGTTCTCTAGCACAACAAGCACAAACCGAGCACAAGTCAACACAATATACGGGCCATTCCAAAGACTTTATATATACTAAGATGGAAACTTTGGATGCCGGTGTAGTTTGGGTGCCATCAAAATTGTCACATTTCGGGTATTGGATAATTGGGTGTAATTTTTATCCGCGAGAACGGGAGAACTGAAGTGACAGCACAACAACAAAATATGTCATAGAATTGCTTGAATGTTTCTAGTATTTTTGCTGAAACATTAAAGCAAGCTTTATTTTTTGTGAAAATATCAGATCTTGTAGAATTTTAATCTTCAATTTCTGATATTCTTTCTGTTTCTGTTTTCACAGACGGACAGCTACGCATTTTTGTTATTTTGTCAGTTTTGACATTTCTTATAAAGAAAGGTGCAACAAGATCGACATTTGATCTTCACTCAGAAGAAAATGTACCATTAAGTACTTTATGGTACGACCATTGATCTTATGGTTCATGTATTAATAGTTTTTTTCTTTTTAAATCAAAAGTTTTCTAATTAATTCGATAGTATTTGAAAAATTCAGTACCATAAATTTAAATATTTCAATATTATTATTTTAAATAGAATAAATACTGTTGTTTTAATGGTTTCCTCCTATAATAATAAACGTGGTGTAAAAAAACACAAAAACGAATACAAACATGTTCGTTTTGTACGTCATTCAGCGTGTTTACTCAAAATGGTCGAATGTATTTTTTGTAATATTCCACATTATTAAACGCGTTATTGGTAAGGACCCAATGTATTTAATGTAAATAAATTATATTTACATATTTATTAATATTTATATTTTTTATTTATTACAGAAAATAAATAATACATCGAACTTCTAATATGGCAACGGACTCAAAAATAATTGCAGCATCAAGTACTACAATCAATTATTGGAAACCAAAGCAAACATTAAATGTGTTATAACCTTTTGCAGCAAGAAGTGTCTTTTTATGTGTGTGTTGTAAATGTGAATATCAATTTCGTCATTTAAATAAAATAATATATACAATAAATTAACTAAAATACAATTTTGTTTTAATAAATTATTAGGAAAATGTAATTCGACTATACCATTAAATTAATAATACGTATCATTAAATTTATATAGGTTTTTCTTATTGAAATTAAAATATCACATTATAATATTTATGGTACAACCACACATTGTATTAACAGTTTCAATATTACTAAACTAATGGGACGCATCCTATTGACCAATTTTAATGGTATAAATTATGGTTTTTCTATTGAAATACTATCAATTTACCATGATTTTTTTCTGGGTGTTACCTCTCACTCTTTGTTTGTGCGGCTACACTCTGAAGAAAATGTACCATTAAGTACTTTATGGTACGACCATTGATCTTATGGTTCATGTATTAATAGTTTTTTATTTTTAAATCAAAAGTTTTCTAATTAATTCAATAGTATTTGAAAAATTAAGTACCATAAATTTAAATATTTCAATATTATTATTTGAAGTAGAATAAATACTGTTGTTTTAATGGTTTCCTCCTATAATAATAAACGTGGTGTAAAAAACATAAAAACGAATACAAACATGTTCGTTTTGTACGTCATTCTGCGTGTTTCCTCAAAATGGTCGCATGTATTTTTTTGTAATAATCCACATTATTAAACGCGACATTGGTAAGGACTCAATTTATTTAATGTAAATTCATTATATTTAACATTTTTATTTATTACAGAAAATAAATAATACCGCACTCTTCAATAACGGGCTCAAAAATAAATGCAGACTCAAGTATTACAATCAGTTATTGGAAACTGAAGCGAACATTAAATGTGTTATAAACTTTTGCAACGAGATATGTCTTTTTATGGGTGTATTTTAAAAGTGAATATCAATTTCGACATTTAAATAAAATAAATTATACATTAAATTAACTAAAATACATTTTTGTTTTAATAAATTATTAGGAAAATATAATTCTATTATACCATAAAATTAATTATACGTATCATTAAATTTGTATAGGGCTTTCTCATTGTAATTAAAATATCACATTATAAAATTTATGGTACAACCACACATTGTATTAACAGTTTCAATATTACTGAACTAATGGGACGCATACTATTGACCAATTTTAATGGTATAAATTATTGTTTTTCTATTGAAATACTATTAATTTACCATGATTTTTTTCTGGGTGTACACTAAAAACAGCAACAACAAATGAACGAATTGCTTCAATGTTTCTAGCATTTCTGCTGAAACATTAAAGCAAGCTTTATTTTTTATGAAAATATCAGAACTTGTAGAATTTTGATCTTCAATTTCTGTATTTTCATATATTTCTGTATTCAACTTTTTAAATATGTGCAATGAAATTGGCAATGTTCATGAATGAATGGGTGCAATTTACACCAATGTTTAAATGTGTTCGTTAATCTGTCAAAACAGACAAAAGAAAAAAAATCATAGATGTCTGTCTGTGAAAAACACAAACAGAATTTACATGTACTAATGATCAAATGAATAATTTTTCAGAGATTATCAGAAATTGAAGATCAAAATTCTACAAGTTCAGATATTTTCATAAAAAATAAAGCTGTTTCAGCAAAAATACTAGAAACATTAAAGCAATTCTACGACATGTTTTGTTGTTGTGGTGTCACTTCAGTTCTCGCGGATAAAAATTACACCCAATTATCCAATACCCGAAATGTGACAATTTTGATGGCACCCAAAAACTACACCGGCACCCAAAGTTTCTATCTTAGTATATAAAAAGTCTTTGGTAAAGCCGACACATAAGCATTTGGTCAAAGTAGATTCCACAATTTATAAAACTTTTTGTTCCATGAGTTTTACAAAATAGTCCATTCTTACAATATAATGAGACTTGTCAATCAGTTGACTATGATTTAAGAAGTTATTGCAAAAAATAGATAAAATGTGAATAATATGAATAATGGTGAAACAATTTCGCGGGACCGGAATAAAACAGCACGAATAGTTTTATCTTGGAATATATAATTCAATCAAATTGAAAGATATCAGCAAAAATGTGCATTCGCGGAAAAAGTGGGTAGTGTTGACTTTACCCCAGCCTATTTTCTGAAGCCGGTTTGAGGTTGTGTCACATTTGCATTTGTTTCGTGGAAACTAAATATTGTAGATCTTTACAGCTTATAGAACATTTTTAGCTAATGAATCAATCTATCCAACTGTATTATTATTTTTGTTTTATGTCATTGATATGTTGATCAAAATTAGCATTGAAAAAAAAGTGTCGACTTAGCCCCGGTCTCCCCTACCCACAGATCCTTCTTGATGAATTCACGCCGTTCGGAGGACAGACCAACATCCCTGTCACTCCTTGTCGTCTTCCCAGTTTTGTACACACTACACTGGCTTCTTGTTAACGCGCTGTGTCAGTACATTTTTAATATTTTTTAAAACGATAATTTGAATTTTTAGTGACAGTTTATAACAGCTGTTGTGAAACTCAAGGGTCTCTTTAAACTAAAATAAAAAAAGTATTGCTCCAAATAAAAAAAAAAACTTTTAATAAAAAGTATTTATTTTTATGTAAAAATAATAGCAGTATTAACATTTAAAAACATATTTAACAATAAATGTTAACTAATGTGAATTGATCCGAAGTTTATTTATATAATTTTTGATCTTTAGAGACAAAAAATAACAAGAAACCGAAAAAAAATTATTGTTCTAAATCGAGTTACCCTTTTTTTAAACCATAAATAAGATAAAATGGTTTTATAACAAAAAAAAATAGATATTAAGATAAAATAGTATCTGTTCTAAAAAAAGGCAGTACGCACGCAACATAATACTATTTTTTTCAACTCTGAAATCCGTCATTTGATTCGTCAATGTTGTAAGTGTTGCACACATTTAAAAAAAAAAATAAAAATTAGTACATTCGCCAAATTCCGTTCGCTTCGCCAAGTACATTCGCTTCGCCAGTAATAATAGGCCCTAAAATTAAAATATTAAAATAAAATTTAGTGTTTTTTTTAGTAAAAAATTCATTTCTAGTGGGGTTTCAGCGATTTCTGTGGGGTATTTTTCTTCTAGTCTGGAAACACTGAATGGAGTACCCAAAAAAATGCCATCACTAACAATTGGTGTTATTTAAAAAATTGCAACTGCCTATTAAATCAAGAAATAAAATAAAAACCAATCATATTAAATTCTATATAGTCCTTACATGTGTTTAATTGTTTATTTAAAGCACCGATTCCGAAACATGAAATCTTCAGCTATCTCCAGACTTGACTTTAAAACAATTGCCGTTCTCGATCTTGAAACATGTAATTTGCCGACAAAACTAAATAAATTCGAAACTTCGATAACAGAAATCAGCATTGCTTCATTTGCATGCAGTTATTTAAAGAGAAAACATTTAAAACAGGAACAACCGCCATCGTCACCCCGTATGTTACAAAAGTTGACGCTGCTTTTCGATCCCGACATGGAGATGGATCCACAATCGGAGCTTTTAACTGGTTAATTCCCATATAGAAAATAAAATTAATATCTATGTAACGCGATGAGCTACTTTCTTTAGGCTTGTATCAAGATCAGCTGGAGCAGGAGTCAAAATTCGATATAAATGCAGCTGACACAATTTTGGGTTTCCTGAACCATCTGCCAGCACCTGTTTGTCTGGTGGCCCATTGTGGGTGGGGTTTTGATTTTCCAATAGTCAAGCAAGAACTCACGGCATTGCAAAAGGTATTCAACACATTTTCATATGATTTTTAAATCATTTATGATAATATAAAAATTTTAGACACTTCCCAACGAAATACTCTGCGTTGATTCGTTACGTGCATTTCTCGAAATCGACAAAGTTCGTGAGAAATCTACCTCATCTTTAATAACATTTGATGCAGATGCATCGCCTGTAAAGAAAAAATATCCTCCTCGAGGAGTTTATAAATTGGAATCCATGTACCAACGCATATTTAATCAATCCCCAGTATTAATGCATCGTGCCGAGGCAGACGTGGAAATGTTGGTGCAATTGTTGGTGCACTATGGCGTAGACTTTGTGGCGTATGCCGAGCAATTTGCAAAACCTTTTACGAATGTGCCGCGTTTAGGAACATATTAAATAAGTGTTTATTAAATTTTAAATGTACGTTACGTTAATATTTATATCAATTTTCACCTAAAAGTTACAAACAAAATTTAAAGGTTTGTTGAAATTGTTGATAACGTTTTCGGCGTGTGATTTATATTTAATTTTCAGAATATAACAATTATTTATTACAAATCTGCACATACGTTATTGGAAATCGTTATCATTTAATGATGTTAAATATTTTTCATTTTAATTAATAAAAACTATATTTAATCCTAATAATCTGGGAAATAATAAATCAAGAATTTGATGAATCCATGTTTTTAATTTATATTATTTTTAAATTTCCGTAATACACATTATTTCACAATAAAAAAAAATGATATTTTTTAAACATATGTTTGAAATTGTGTTTTTTATCTGTTAAATTTGGACTAATAGCCATCTTTTAGCGAGAAATGTTTCAATATTTTGGGTCAATAAACATAGAAAATAAAATTGACATAATACGAAATTGTGACTCGTGCCATAATAGGAATATAAATATTATGTTTCGATTAAAATGTTATTTTTTGTATATGATAGATGCGTTTATGCAACTTGATCAGAGCAATAAAATAAACATTTCACAAAATCTATTTTTTTTAATGTTTGCAATTAATTTTTTTAGATTTCTGGTAGGTAGAATTCTGTTTGGCCATGCTCATGAACATATCATGTCATTATTTCAGAAAATCGGTATTTGACGAGGCCTAAACTAGATAAGAAGATATCGGGTGTACGATCTTTTTATAACGGCGTTTCCTTTAGGAACTTTTGAAGAGTCATTAGGTCCTGATTTATGACAAACGAGCAAAATAACATGTTTTCTAACCATAAGCATAACATGTGTATCCAGGGAAACTGCTGGAAATATTACAATTCGGTTTCGAGAGACCATCTTTTAAATAGCAAACGTGAATCAGGTCGAAAAGGATTTATGAATCGTAAATTTGCGGCGAAAGTAAAATGTTAGATTTAAGCCCAACAATCAATAAGAGATGTGTCAAAAAATTTAATATCTTTCACATTTTCAAAAATTAAAGATAATATTTAGACTGAGAACATTTAAAGTTTCAAATAAAATGGAAAAAATGGATTAAAGATCCAAATAAACAAGCGAGGGACTGTTGAAACCCGTATAGAACAATATGATACAATTTGTTCAAAACGATGTAATCCTCCAAACTGACCTGAGCTAGGTCCAGATTCAAAATTTTTGGCTGATATAAATCAATTCTTCGAAAAAAATTGAAATTTTGTTAAATTGAAATAAAATAAGCGATAGTTGGATTAGTGTTATCAAAAATGTTAGAAGAAATGGTCTCCATCGGTGGGCTGGAAGACTGAAATACGGAAATTCATTCAGAAATATAATTCTTTAATAATTTTGAAAACTATGGAATATTGTAGAACAAATTTTTGCTAAATGCTAAACATTTATTTGGGTGCTATTTTTATTTAGGGCTATTGCTCAAATGAATTGACATGTTTTCCCGAAAAAACGGGGTCTTATTTCAATCCACAAATATATACACCAATTCTGGGACCTTATTGATTTATGGTCTTATTCCATTTTAAATTGTTATTAATAAAAATTATATTAAAAACACCTAAAAACAAACTAACAAGAATTCGTTGGAATTTCTGACGCTTTTTTAAAAAATAGGTATTGTTTAAACCACTTTTGATCTGAGCGAGTGATATTATAAAAATTATTATGTACAGTCATATACATTTTTAGCCTTTAATTTAATTAAATAATTTTTCTAATGCTCCTGGGGGGTTTGTACCCCCAAAGGACCCCCGAGCGCACGGTCCTGTCTTTGATAATCACGAAAACAATAAAATTAAATAGAACGATGAAAATTTGTATTTAGTGTGTTTAAATTGGCTGGTTGACTGTGAAAAAAAAACAATGAACGGCCAGTTCAGCTACGTTTAATTGCATTCATATGTATATTCGTTCATTCATATCTAAAAAGAATTATTTCAAGAATTATTTCATAAATAGATAAAGTTTGTGGGTTATAATGGTGGTTATCTCAGATTTGAGACGAGCTAACAAACAACTAATACGGAAGTAGAATTTGTAAGAACACTCTTATAAAATAATATTTGATATAAGAAAATAATTTTTTAGGCGCATAATCATAGACAATTTAAAGTCGACTTTAAAAATAAATTCGACTTTTTTGACAAATTTTGTATAGAATAAAAGGTCAAAAAGCTGATTTTAAATTTAAAGTCGATTTTAAATTGTCTATGATTATGCGCCATAATGTTTGATTTTAAAAAGTAGCAAAAATATAAATAACGTTTTCCAACACTGGCAGATGACATCATTTTGACGTTACTCAAACACTGCAAAATTTTGCAAACGTCAAACAATTTTTTTGGGTTTGCGAAGAAAAATAAAATTATTCTTTAACTAAATATAAATTTGTTTAAATTGAAACATTTAAACAAATTCTGCCATTTTACAAATATTCTGTGCAAACGTTTGAGCATTCGAAACGTTGCCGACAATTATGGCGGATCCAAAATTCGAAAATTTGCCAGGCATAGTAAGTAGAGTAGCTTAATTGCAAAAATTCAATAGTTGACTCATTCAGACACTCCCAACACTGTTGCCAATCTAGGCTTATGACCAGCCCGATGTCTACGAGACGGCGGACACGCCAGAGACCGAAACCTCCGACTACTACGAGGAAGAGCCGGAGAATGTAGCCATCGAACGACTGCATCTCTCGCCCAAGGACTCGTACAACCGGTTCAAAGGTAAATCGCTGGATGGCAGTGTAGACTTTTCGGATCGCATTGGACGTAGACTACGGAAGGGCTACGATGCCTATTCGGCAGACTATGAGCTGGTTGGAGTTGGCGAGAAGGAGACGCCGGTGCAGAAGTGTCGCCGTCTGCAGTGCGAGATGAACGAACTGATGGATGAGATTTCGGCTTTGCAAGTCGACAAGAAGATTGAGCAGGAGGAGAAGCAATCGTACGATGCGGTGGCCACTGTTATTGCCACGGCCAAGAAGGTTTTGGACTCACTGCGGCTGGAGCAGGTCTTGGGCAAAGAGCAGGTGTCGACAGCAGCCGACAAGGAAGTAAAAGCCTTGATAGGTACATACTTAAATAATTTATTGATAATTACTAATTAATAACAATGTTGCTCTTATATTTTAGGACAAGTCGATGAGTTTAAAAAATCCGGAGTTTTGACTGCGATCCAAGCACCGGGCACTGACTTGGCGGCTTCTGCACGCATTGCAAAGCTCGAGCATCGATTGCATCAACTGGAGACGGCTGTTGGCGCACAACCCGAAAAACTTAGCCGCCTCAGCGCCATCACCAACACGTCCAGCATCATGGAGGCTGTGCGTCAATTGAGCACCAAATCTGCACTGTTGCAATCAGACCAGCTAGACGGCATCGAGTTGCGCCTAAACAATCTGATCACCAAAATTGATACCATTGGTGAGAAATCCAGCGGCTCTACGGACGATGCCAAGCGCGACCAAAGAGTCTGCGAGCTGTACGACATTGCTAAACGCACCGAACCCGTGGCTGAAATACTGCCCGATATCATAGAGCGTATGCAGGCACTGGAGTCATTGCACAAATATGGTGAGTTATCTGGTTTATTTTGCATTTTCTCACTTTAATGCGTCTTCCGAATAGCTATGAACTTTGCCAAGATCATCGCTGAGATTGAGGAGAAACAGGGAAATATCACCACTAGCCTCGTGAACAACAAGGAGCTGCTGCACTCGGTGCAAGAGACTTTTGCGCACAATTTGGAAACGATCAACAAAGAGGTGGCCAAGGTGGAGGAGCGCGTTAAATCTATTGCTGGCCAGAAGTAGAATATGTTGGCGCCTAGAGGCCACTTAAAGTGTACTTTATTTATTTATCATTTAACATAAGCTTTGTGGAAGTACTTTCTAATTGCATAACTAGCTGCTATATGCATTCCACAGTAAATAAAACTGTTTAAACTGCTTAGAAAATGTGCTTTTTTTTGTTTGAGTCTTCGTTTTCCGACGCTACATATCTAGTTTTCCAAAAAAATAAAGTTAGATTTTTCAAGACAATGTGAGTGATAAAATTTTTGGCATGGTCGAGGGAGTTCAGAAACATTTTCTCGATATATTTCAAACAGACAAAGGCGGAGTTTGTATCAAAAGCTGTCTGTTTTCTGCCCGTTCCTCAAGTATGACGTGAATCTGCCATTAAAATGCCATCAAATTTTACAACTGCTATACTCTTCCCAAGATATTCCATTTAGCTGTGCGTTTGCCTGAAATATGCCCGATATGTTCCAGAAATATGCCAAAAATTTTGTCTCGGGCTCTCACATCGTCTGAAAAGTTGTATTTCATATCTTTACGCATTCCGCCCGTTACATTGACTTTGTTCCCTCTTACGTCTTATGATAACGCTGTAATCACCGAAACAAGAAGCGTTACCAACAACCAAACTTGATACATAAAAAATCAATATTTAGTCTAAATTACCAAATTTTTAATTTATTTTAGCAAATACGCAAACCATTCATAATTTTGAGATGATTTGGTTTGGAAAATAGAAAAACATAGATAGAACATAGATTTTCGGTAAACAAAAAACAGCTTTACTGAGAAAAATGTCAAATATTTGTTTGTGTGAATTTCATCATTTGTGCATTTTTTTTTCTATTTTGCTTTGTAAATTGATTTTTTGGATGAAAAGAAATGTGTTCTGTATTCAAAAATTATTTGAAATTGTTCAGCATCCTTTTTAGGTGCAATTAGTGCTTTTTTGTGAAAATTTTAGTGAACGTAGCCAAAAAGCTGCCGTCTAATATGACAATATTCGTGCGGTTGAGTTTTATGAAATACAAATTATTTCTTTACGTCGGCGCAAACCGTGTGACGTCAGACGTTTTGCGCTTTACAAAATACAACAAGTCAGTCACACGGGCGTGCGTCAATTATCGAGATACAATATCTGGCTGTCAACGTAAGAATCAACGGGCGGAATGCGTGAAGATATAAAATACAACTTTAAAGACGATGTGAGAGCACTTACTCACATCGAGATACAATATCTGGTTGTTATTAGTTTAGGTTGCAATCATTGTTATCAAATGAAGGTAATTATTATATGAAGGTAATTATTATATGGTCGGTTGTCTTCTCGACTGGTCCTCGTTCGGCGTTGTCTAAGGCGCATAAAAAGTGAATCAAACCATTTTGTAAAGTACAGTTTTAAAAAAAAACTTTAAAATATTCGTTATGGCGTTATAATCGTGAGATTAGCCAAGTAAATCTTCAATAATTTTATTGAAGTCACTCAAATAAAAAAAAAGAAGGTAATTATCAGCTTTTCACATCAACGCCTGATTCAAAACATGACGCAATTCGATGTTTCCATCCTGATCAGGTTGTCTGATCAGACTTCCTGATCTTACCCATATCATAACCTTACATCATTCGATGTATATTTAAATTCTTCTATAAATACTTTCACAAATTCAAGCATTTTCAAACAAAAAAAAACTTACCGATTCAAATACCGAAGCAACCATATATTATTGATTTATTGTGTGATTTTTGGTTGGCAACTGTGTACTGAATTTCAAAATTTACTGTGACCGGTATGAAGGAAAATTCACCCGTGGATGCAGAGTTATATGAGGTATTAGAACGGATGTAATTGATTAATCACACAGCTCTAAATTCGATACGATTTTAGCAAAACAATAATTACAAATTTTAAAATGTAGTTGGTGAGCAAAGGAGTTTAGTTGCGGTAACTGTCATACTTTCTTAAACGAATTGTCCTAAAAAAGATTCTTCAATGAATTCAGTGTCGGTTACATTTTTTATTTAAAGCCTTTTATTTATAATAGTGATACGCCACGTATATATCTTCGGATAATACATTTAGCTTGAATACATTTTTCTGTTGTTTGTTTGTTCTCATATATATGTATTTTATTTATATAATTTTGGTTGTTTTGTTTGGTTTTATAATTAATGTTCGAATATTTTATTTTCATTATATAATATTAAAATTACTCTTTTAAATTTTTATAATATAATTTCAATTAAACATAAATATTGTGTTATAATATTTAGCAATAATTACAATTACAAACATTTGAAAACATGCAATCTCTCGCTATGACTATATGCTATGCGTTCAAGAAATAAATTTTTTATAATTTAAATACATAAAGATAAATGTTGTAATTGAATAAAGCACTTGCTCAGAATTTACAAAAATAAAACTCAAATCAATTAAACTATTTTTTTTTCAACATTTCGTACAGAACTCTTAACGTTTCGTGATCACTTTAAGAACCACAAACGAAAAAGTTCGCCTTCTATTCAATTGAGTTGCTCTGCAATCATGATGGACACAGCCATCAACCCGATACAAAACTAATTAGCATAAAATCATTTTGCTTACTTCAATTCTAATTTCTTCGAATTTATTGCATTTTAAGCGCATTGCATAACACATTTAACTACGATTAATAATAATAATAATGTACATAGATCGAAAAAGCAAAAAACAACATCATTTGTACAGATTGTGTGTGACATTTAGAGGGTTTGAGCGTCAAAAAGTACCTAATGATCGAAAGCTGGTAAACACTTGCAAAGCCGAACAATTGTGCTCTGAGTTTGAAATGAACTCTTCTGATATAACTGGCAGCAAACAAATGAATCAATAAAAAAAGTCATACGAAATTTGCTCTTTCTAAATATAGGTACTATAAAATGAGCTACATTTAAATATACTTTACAATTATGAGTATGTTTAGCAATAAATTTATTTGATTTCCCATTAAAAGTTCGTTTGCAATTTGACCCATAGACAGCGAATATATTGGATTCTATCCACTCGACTGTGCCGCTATTGTAATTGTCGTTTTGTAAATAATTTTATTACAGATCCTTTTTTTTTTGGTTTTCACTGAAATGCCTGATTTTTTGTGTATTTTATGCATCACTACAAACCCTGCAAACTGACCTGTGAACTTAGCTCCTAGAATTAGCCTACTTTACTATTGTGTTTTCGTGTTTCTCCTATGGACTAAACTTGCATCTTCTTCTTCGTTATCTGCATCTCTTCTTTTTCAAATAAATGTCTTCAATTTATTTTATTTCAATGTCATTAAATATATATATTTTTGTAAATATTGTTTTCTGGTTTCTTTCAATAATTAATACTATCGTTTTATCATATTTATATATGTAGGTATGTTTTATGAAATAATAATTGAGAATTGCATATATAGATTTATATTGAATGTTATATATATTTTTTTAAAGGTATCTAAATAAGTTTTGATACATAGTAATATTCCACGTATTTCGTACATCTACTTGTTTTCGCATACGCATTGAATATTTAAAATGTTGTTATTTCGAAACTGGAATTCTTATAAGTGCATTAAAAATCGTTAAATATAACATTAATCTAATATAAAACAAAAACACATAAACTAAAAAAATATTTTGGAATAATTGAAAAAATCACACGGTCCTTGTAACCTAAATACTTTGTAACAAAAATATTATTAAAATAAATATAATTATATATTATTTATGTACAAATAAATATATGAGAGTCGTACTTAAAATTTATTTAAAATAACATCATAAAATTATTTAAATAAAAATTTAATAATTTCGTTTAACCACTCTAATGTAAAAATACATTTGTCAAGAAACTAGGTATTTATTTTTGACTAACAATTGTAATAAGAATAAAATCTTACATCTGCCTATACTCCACACTATATAAATAACTAACTGACTGTATTAGAATTTAGTTCTTTGATGAAATCCCCTGTTCTTCTGCTGTATTTGTTTCTTTTGATGTTTGAATTTTGTTATTATTATTTGTTTTTAATTATGTGTGTTTTTTCTATCTTAGTTTTTATATTTATAATATTGCACACTTCCATTGAACCAACCAACCCCAGCCTTGTTGTTTTCCTGGAGTTCATTCTTCAAATTGTTGCTCATTCAGAAACATTCTCATCTTCAATACACCAGAACGGATTCCATCGTTATTGTATCTCATTTGGTTGAATTCGGTGTATTTGTGTTTGTTGCTTGGATTTGCGATGCTGTTTGCGATGCAGTCTCTAGGGTGCGCCTTGCCAGTCTTGACCTTAAAATAATAGTAAATTTTAAGTTGTGTTTATAATCTTTAGAGAACAAATAAATGGGTATTGAAATGGAATTTCAGCACACCGAAGTGGTTATTTTAAAAATGAAATGATGAAATTTTCATCTTGGACACACTTAGACCTTATATAGACCATTTGTCCTTCTTTTGGAAGGAAGGTCCTTCTTGCCTTTAAAATACATTTTCAATACATTTTTAAAATACATTTTATTTAAATTTTCCTCCTTAGTCGATTTTTATAAAATTTTATTATTTTTAATGTTTCCAATACAAGATTTTCAAGTATTTTTGAAAATTTAAAGATTAAAATAAAATTCTCATCTTTATTAGGAATTGATGCTCATACGCCGCCACACTACCGAAATAACATCCAAAAAGGCTAGTAATGAAAAACTGAATTTGAATTTACTTAAATGACAGCAACAATCATTTAATGTCAAATCCGAAAGGCGGAGTGATTAATGCACTGAGACCTAATAAGTTCTATTGTGCGCCGCTTGGAACCATAGCTATCAACCGTGGAGCTACCCAGTTTATTCAGTGGTATCCTGATTTGATGGGGTTTCTGATGGTTGTACTACATCCTCTAGAGTACATCAACCAAGCCTATTTCAGTAAGAAACCTAATTATTTCGCTTGGCTTCATTTTCCTGTTATTGTATGGGTTGGTTGAGTGAATCCTAGAGTTATCTTCCTTGTGCACATAAGGGCTTGACAAGTTCCCAGAATATGCTCTGGGTTTTCGTCCTCATCCAGATAGTACATACATGTATTGTCGGATTGTATACCCATGTATACTCTTGTCAGATGTTCTCCCAGTTTGCAATGACCTGTAAGAAATCCAGTCAAGATTCTTAAGTTGTTCTTTGTTAACTTAATACATTATTTGAATCTTTTAAGCTTGGTAGCACCAATCATAGTTCTTCTCTTGTTGTTGTTTTTTTCTTCTCGCAGTATCTTTTTGATCCTACTGTCGCCGATTTCACAGACAGGTTCACTGCCTATGAGTTTTGTTACGGCCCCTTTCCTGGCTAGCTGATTCTTCATTACCTATATTCCCTTGTAGTCAGGGACCCAAAGTATGGTGACTTTGTTTGTCATTCCTAGCTTGTTTACTTTATCTAGGCATTCCCATACTAGTTCAGAGGTAATCTCATAAGATTCTAATGCCATAATGGCCGCATGGCTGTCTGATAGTACTGCTATGTTCTTATTGTAGTTATTTCTGTCAAAATTGAACTAGATGATCCTGTCAATAGCGTATATTTCCTCTTGAAAGATGCTGATTATTTTCCCCATGGATTGGAAGTATTTGGTTCGGGGCCCGTATACTCCAGTTCCTTCATCTGTAAACCATGTTATCATATGCTTTTTTATGTCATATGTATCAGATATATTCTTGAATTGCTTTTTGTGGCTGAGTTTCGTCGTGTATTTCTTCACGAAATTTACCCCCAAATCATGTATATTTTTATTATCGTGTGACTACTATTCGTTTCCAGTCCCCTTCGTCTAAAAAGTGTATAACATATTTCAAGCGTTTCGCTCTTTGAATCGAACGTTTATTCAAAATTTTTGTTTTGCCAACTATTTTTCATAAAGAAAAATTATATATATTTTTTTTATACTTTGTCGTATGATTTATATGCTGATAACAAAAAAAACCCTTAAAACGAGCGTACTCAACGTTTCGTTTGATACATGAATCAAAAATTTTAGTCACACGATATTCAACCGATATTCAAACGAATTGTAGCCGATATCGTTGTCACCGGGAAATACACGATCGACACGTTAGCCTTTTAATCTTGTGGTCCTTCAAGGTTGGGATTGAGAGATGTTCGGCTAGAAAACTAGCATCCCTGACTACCATCCCTATTGCATTGTCATCGTTTCCCATGCGATACAGTGCTTCTTTTACTACCCTCTGTAAGAACAGGTAGAGTGACTTTTATTATAGGCAGTGTTTTTTCTTGGAGGTTAGCCATTATCGGGAGGTAGCGTCGTATAGAAATTTAACATGATATTAAATTTGTGGTATTTTTAAGGAATATTTCGATAATCTTTCTTGCACTGCGTTTGTCAGTTTGAAATCTTTCGAACTCAATTTCATAAACTGCGTGTCAAAATTGAGACAAGGAAATGTTAATTGCCTGTTACGACAGGTCACAGGTGGACAAATACAGCATCTTTTAAACAGACAACAGCGGCGTTTCTATAAAAACCTGAATGCTGTCTGCCCTAGAATAACTGCAGTTTAAAGGAAGATTAAGGCAGCTTTGTATTCAATATTAGACTACCGAAAGCTGTCGACGGCATGTAAACTCAAATTTACTCCGTCGTTATCATCCAGTTATCGGCATTGACCATAAATTCAATGTAAACGACTTGAAGTCGACTGCAATACTAATTTGGGACATGTTGGTAAACACCTTTTTTTATCTAAACAATTCAAAACGGAATTTAAAGCTTTTATGCTGCGTACTAACCTGATTTGTCCAGCTAAAAGCGGATTAATGGCATACAACCAATCATGCACCTCCTTATCGGCCAACGTCTGTAGCAAATATCCCCGATGTTTGGTGACCACACTAAATCAAACAGAGAAGATATTTAAAATACCATTTAATTAAATAAAAACACTCGGTTCTCACCTGAAAGTATTTGGTATTTTAACCATAGCCGCCTGATCTTCGCTGCATTCAACCTGAGCTGTACCTAAATTCAAAACTGCGCGCTCTACTGGATCCTTTTCCGATTTGTAGATAAAAACGTATGGACGTCGTACAGTCTAACAGATCAACACAAAAGTTTTAATGCATTTATTTTAGCTGCATAAATAAGTACATACCACCCAACGTTTCTTCCAGCCGGATCCACCATGCTCCAGCACGTTTAGCAGACCTTTGCGTGCGACGACTGGACTGACGCGTATCTCTTCCATTTCGGGCACATACAGACGGAGCGGAAGTGCGGGTTGGGTGGCCGGTGCGGGCGCTTCCCAGCCATTTGGAGCATCAGCACGATCTGGCGAACATAATCTACAAGAACACATGGAATGAACGAAACAAATCATTTAAGCTGAGCTTTTTTAATGAATGGCTTTATACCGTTTGTGTCTAATATAAAATAAAATAAATTTTAAAAATTTAAATGTATTACCTTCGACTAAGTTGTAGTAATTTTGTTGTAATTTTACCAAATAAATATATATGAAAAGAAAACAATAATGGAATTTAAACAAAAAGTTTAACGATTTATTTTATAAATGATTCAATACTTACTCATTGGAATTACTCGATATATAGCTTGCTGTCATGTCAGCACAGCCCTCATCGCTCGGCGAAACATCGGACTGGTTTTGGTTCTCTGTGGCCTCGGTCTTGTTATAACGCCCTACTATAAAACCAAACGTTAACATTTATTATTCTTCAATAAATTTAGCTGCCAAAAGTCTTCACAATGCTACTTACTCTGTACTAATTTCAAACACTTATTCATCAGATCCTGCTCACGTTCATTGTATTCCCGTTCCGGACTTATTTGCTGTGGATCTTTGACCGGCGTCTGTGGTGATGGCGGAATGACCATGTGTACTGGTGACGAAGCTGCCCGTGCTGCCAGGTTGCAGACGTCCTTCTCGGTCTTCGTAGTAGGATTTGGATTGGTGTCCATGCCCAGGCGCTCGCGCAGCAATAGCAAATGACGCACACGTCCAACCTCCTCGAGACGTGTCAACTTCTCCAACTCCCATTGATGGTCGAAGATAAGCGAATCACCGCGTGGACGCCAGCCATGCAGATTTTCCTCACCACGCACATAAGTAGAGCTGGTATCAAGCACACGGCGTTGACGACGTTGAACTCCTGTTGAAAATATTTCAACACATTAGAATGAGTTGCAGGATTGCAATGGGGATAAGCGTTAAAAGCCTCTAACTTTAAATACAAATGCCAACTACTACATTAAAAATTTCTACCTGGACTACCTGCTTCAGAAGCTCTTCTCAATGCCAACTCATAGACGCCCGACAAGCGATTGGCCTCTGGATTACGATACTGTCCGGAGAAAAGATGTTTTAACGAGCGCGGACCGGTGCGTGCGTCGCGTCCATAAATGACCATGCTGAGATCCTTAGTGATGATAGCGGGACGAGCGCAATTCTCCAACTAATCACAGGCATTTTAAAATGTGTTCCGTTGTGTATTTTTTTTAAATCTTACCTCCAAGTATGCGCTCAATGTAATGTAAATGGTCTCTCCTCCTTGTGAAACGCGGTTCAAAAGAGCCGAATTGTGTAGACTAGAGTCCCAAGCCGCCTCGAAACGATAGAAAGAACGGTCGTCGCCGGGCATTTCGAGCACTTCGCCCGGGAACAGTCCCAATGAAAGCACGCATGCGTCTTCATCGAGATCATCGGAAGATTCGGGAGTGTTGCGTATGCGTCCAACAACCAGTTCCCGTATGTCCTTCCACTTGATTTCTTGTGTAGGTTCGTGAACAATAGTTATGCGTATGCGACGTTGAATGCCTTGATGTAGTAGAAACAGACCACGACACGGAAGATCATCGCTGTGTTCAACCACCTGGCACAGAGTAGCAAGGCAGAGGATGTTAGGCGGCTGCATGGAATTTAGTTATGGGACCGACTTACCGATGGTACGTATTCGCCATTGGGCGCCAATTCGCAAATCTCAAACCATACCAACACATCATGCTTTGCCAAGACAGTCGAAGATGGTGGACATGGCAGCGGCCCGAACTTGGGACTGCGCACCGGTTGACTAATCGGAATACTTGGGGGCAACATGCGTCTTGGTGGTGGTCGAGAGACGAACTCCTGTTTGGCATCCTTATGCAATGGATGAGTCTGATAGTGTCCAAAGATCTTAAACATAATGGGCTGAGTCTTTAGATACTCAATGAAAGATTTTGTTACGGGTACAGTAATCTAAAAGTCATTTAGGTCAATAGGAAACAGAAACATAACTTCTTTTCAAATAGCTTACGTTCTGAACGTGATAGAATCCCAGAGGTGCACCAGAGGCTGAGTTTTTAACTGGCTCTGTGGAGAAAGCCTCCTCGTGACGATGTAGAAAGCTGTTAAAATACGCACAAAGTTTTTTAAATAATCGGCAAAGAAAAAAAAACTTACTTAAACTGACAGAAAATGTCCGCATATTCAGCGCCAATGCCAGTGGCCTGCAATACGGTCACACGGAATGTGAAGTCCTTGCCGACTTGCAAGTGCTCGCCAGGTTCCTCGTTAGTTTCCTGGCACTCAGATGCGGAGCTGGTATCGAGACCACGTCCTGAATCGGCATCTTCTAGTTCTGTTTTTAATATTTGAATAAGAAGATGGAGACATCGTAATAAAGGGTCAACTTACCTTCCAGTTTTGCATCCAATCCTCCATTGTCAATGTAACGTTGCACATCGTCCTTTTCATTTAGAGCGCGATACTTAGGCTTGGCATCGTCCTCATTGAATACCAAGCGAGCTGACTGCTTGACCCCATTATTGAAGTCAATGGATTCCTCGTCCTTAATGAAAACACATGAAACATATCGGTTATAACAATCGAATAATTATGGTATTTCAATATCCAGAACAGCAATATGAGAAATTAAACTTTCTAATTTATGGTCGACAATTCCAATTTATAGACTCACCAAGACTGGTTGTACTGCGATACGCAAGTAGCCACGCACATCACCGCGCTCATTAACGATGGCCACTTTGTGCACTAATGGCACCGGATACAACAAGTTGCTCAGGTAGATAAATGAGCGTCCGACCATACGGAACCATGGAAAGCGATCGTAAAATGGGTCGCCGCCCGTGAGACTCTCTACATTGTAGTCGGGAGAGGTCGGACTAAGTTCGGCCTCATTGTGGTACATTTCGCGCATCAGCTCGAGACGTTGTCTGAAAACATTTCAATAAAGTATTAAAAGTCGGATATGTAGATGAACAGAATAAATCATACATATATTGTGCAGCTACATAAGCGACATTTAGATAAATCATTTAAAAATTAACAAGAAAATTGTAAATCGTTCAAAAATCTCAACTAGTAATGAGGCGCACGAGACAAAAACAAATCAGAACGATATCGAATATAACTTTTTGTTAATTTGCCCCGTAAGGTCGATTAACTTTATATTGCGAGTTTAGAGATTGAGAAATATATTTAAATATCTAAAATAATATTTCTTAAAGCTCCATGGATTACTATGGTTAAGATTTTAATCAGTTTTATAGATATTTATGATACACATAATTATTAATTGAATTTAACGTAATACAGTAAAATCTGAACCATATTTTAAAATCAATCAATGCTAAGAAACGAGAAACAATTTGAATAGTCCTGTTTATAATGAGTATTAATTCCGAGTGTGACTTTTGAAATACCATCATAAATAATGTAATGATATGTACACATTGGACCTCTGAACAGAATGATATGTTTCATAAACCGAATAACTCGTCAACACCTAATTTTCCTCAAAGGCAAATCGAGTTTTTCTTATAAAAGCATTAAATAGCTTTAAAAATAAAAATGAAATTAAGCACAGATGTAGTAACAAAACAAAAGAATCACAAAACATGCTGGATAAGATGCAAAAGCAACATTGATACATAATAAGTCCAATAATTTGATTTCGTGCAATTGTGCATTCAGTTAATAGTTTACAACGCCATGTCGGGCATGTTCCGAATGTTCCGAAAATGCACAACTGCATCGTGAGCGCAGAAAGTTGGGTGGTTTGGAGGGTAAAGGAAAAAGAATGCAAACCTAGAAGGCAACAAGTTGGCCAATGACAACCGCGACGGTGAGCCAACTGTCCGTTGTGTGGCAGACACAGCAATTGGACGCACAGGTGGCACATGACCCATAGTTGTGTGGAAATGGGCCGCAACGTTCGGGTTTGAGCAGCACGAGCAGTTGGAGGAGGTACCAGTTGAGGCTGAGTCCGAGCCAGACTCGTAGTATGCGTTCGGCTCATCGAATGAGCTGGTGTCGAAGAGCATGGATGATGGTGGACTCTCGACATTGTAAATTTGACGCATCAATTCGAGTCGGTAACTTGAGTTTGATCGATTGATTGCAAGGGAAACATTTTCGACGAACAAGAAAAATATGTTAAAATTTCAATTTGTTTAAAGAATATTTACGAATGTATATGCATTAAATGATGGCGTAAATGGTGGTTTAGTCATTGGAAATATTCCACTTAAGATAAATATTAAAACGTATGCAAGGACTTAAATTTGGTGCTTTTTTTGTAACATAATAACATATGATTCTAAGTGCTAAAACAACCACCATGCACGTTATTAAAAGTTATAAATATTAATTAAAGAAAAGCTAAACGGAGCTGATAACAACTGTGAATGCCTTTGAGGAAAGACATGGTTAATCTCTGCCGCAATTGCTAATATCTGATATACAGCGGGATCATAAACTAAACACCGACAATGGCTGTGAGTCTTAACATAAAAAAAAATAAAACGACATGCGTGGCATATATTCCAATTACCGCAGTTTCTCCAGCGACCAGTAGTGAGTGGCACCATTCTTGGTATCGGTTACTTCGACAGCTACAATGGTCTTCGATACCGGTGGAGCACCGTATTCATCTTCGTTTTGAATCGGTGTTAGTGCAGTGGATGCCAATTCTGGCGGAAGTGGCGAATAAAGAGTATCGGTCAGAAGAGTGAATTGAAATTGCACCTGAAATAAAATTAAATAATTGATATTATTTCAACATATTTATGATATATGTGCCTTTTACAGACAATTTTAATTAAATTCATAAATTTGAAATAAAGCAATTCAGTTAAAATTTAATAATTCGCAAATAAATAAAGAAATATTAACATAAATTATGAAAATTATTAAAAATAAATAACCCCAAAATTAATAAAAAAAAACACCACATATAAATAAGAAATGAAATTTTTCATTTAGACATTACTTCATTGCATAAAATGAAATACCACACAAAAAAAAGCAAAAAAAATCAAACAGTTCCCAAAACAATGAAACCATCCTCAAGAATTTTGGATGTGAAATATAAAAAATTTTAAGGGATGTGAGAGAATATTTGGGGGTTATTCCATAGCGCCATTAATTTATTAGAAGATCGCTGTTCCGTCGTAACATTGACCAGTATCCGTTGAAGCAGTTACGAACACAGAACGTCAATTAGAACCATAAATATATTTGAAATCAAATATTTTTAAACTTATCAAATTATTTGCATTTGTAAAAAAACAATATTTTTTATTTTATTGAATATTTCGTAAATTCTGCTATTTTTATATTAAAAAAAAGCAAGACACCTGGTGCATGCATATATAGTAAATTATTTTGAGTACCTACTTGTTATTAATATAATACATATAATTATTTATTCGATACAATTCACGTGAAGTTATAATATGAACATATTTTTTATCAACTTACTTTCTTCTTTAATTCTACAGATATAGCATTGGCTTCCTTCAAAAAAATTGCATTTCCCCACAAATCATCTCGCAGCGAAGTGAACTGATGGTAGCGCCACTTACGGAAGGCCCAGGCAGCTAGCCCTGCCTCGCGAGCGGTGTAGTTGTCTTCGTACATCGAATTGACTAAAATTTAAGTTAAAAACAGTTGAGAAAGCACTGGTGGAATAATTTTCAAGTGGTTTGAATATAGAATAAATAACAAACAAAAAAAACAGATTTATGAAAGCTTTTTAGTTTTTAATATCGTATAATGCAGAGTCATGTCATACAGTATGATCAAATTTCGCAACCGGTCCTGTGGCGCAATGGATAACGCGTCTGACTACGGATCAGAAGATTCCAGGTTCGACTCCTGGCAGGATCGAATTTTTTTTTTTTGTATTTTTTATGCATGCAATTATTTTCATTAAAGTAATAACCATAAAATTTTAATAAAGTATTTAATTTAAATTTTCTGCATCGATATTACCAAATTTTATCTATTTGTTTTCTTCATTAAATTTCATTGTATCAAATCAACTGGATATTAATTTCGATTTCCATGGGAAGTTTTTAGTTTTGCGGCCCCAAAAACTCAGTACTTGCACGAGCCATGGAGACTATTCCAGATTTTGTAATATGTTTTTGTGATTAATATATATTGGTTAATATACATTGTTCTGATGCTGGTACCACAGAGCATTACATCTGTGACTATACAGCATATTCTGGAATTAGGAGGCAGATCTTTAGCACAGCCGTGATGAGATCAGCCTCACTCTTTATCACCCAGTAGCCTTCTTAGATTTAATAATATATCTTTGAAATTACATTAAAAACAGAGAATTGTGTCACAGCACAATGAATATAACCATGTTTTGCTTTGTTTCAATGTTTATCCCACAAAAAAAATCTCAAAAAATAAAATCTAATCTTATAGTTAAACAAGTTTTACTTACCATACACATCGTCCATTGTTGTCGGACACTCGCTATAAATCGAATTGCTCATTGATTGTTCGACCTGCTTTTGCAAAGCATCAATACGTGCTTCATAGGTCTGGAAGTGACATGAAAAGCATAGAATTTAATGGCGTTATTGTGATGTCTAATCGAAAGATCGAAAGACCATTAAGCAATTAAGGAGCGCCTTGAAATTGGAGTCATAAAGAAGACCAATTTTTGAGTGTTTTATGAGCCCTCAGAAAAATGACACTTAAAAGTATCTCATTTAAGCTGGTTTTCGGAATTCTCAAAAATATTACTCATAAAAGATTTATATTACGAGTAAATTCGGAACCCTCATAAATTAGACTCCTAAAAGTATCAAATATGAAATTGTTTCCGAACGCTCAGAAAATAGGCTCATTAAAGTTCTATATTTTAGATTGTTTTAGGTACGCTCCAAAATTTGACTCATAAAAGAGTCTCATTCATGAGCGTTTTCTCAGAAACTCAGAAAAGGGACTCAGAAAAGGGAGTCATAAAAGTATCTTATTTATGCTGGCTTTATGAGCCTACTTTTTAAATAAAATTGATAAACTTGTATTCGTTTTGAATTTGAAATCAAATGAAAAATATTAAAATATTAGTGTAAATTCAACGGACAAACCTACATATTTAATGGATTTTTTGAAATGAATGCATTTTCTCACGGATGTCTGGACTAAGATAAACATGAACATGTACTATGTTGGATTCATTTCAGACACATTCTATATTTCTGAAGAAAGATAAACTCCAAAAATGAAGTAATTGTGATGTCTGAAAATTCTCAAAAATGTGAATGTTTTAAGAATATTTTAATCAAAAATACGCGGATTTTTGCGCTCTTTAAAGCGCAGTTTCTGTAGCTTTTTTGGGGTCTTTTTAGAGCACAAATATGAGTGTTTTAGGAGTAATAAAAGTGTCAGAAATATGAGGGTATTTGGGCTCATATAATGGTGTCCTCTACCCAGGGGTTGGGAGTCTTTTTGGGCTATTTTAAGTGCTCACATATGAGTATTTTAGGAGTAATAAAAGTGTCAGAAATATGAGGGTTTTTGGGCTCATAAAATGGTGCCCTCTACCTAGGGGTTGGGAGCCTTTTTGGACACTTTTAAGTGCTCAAATACGAGTGTTTTAGGTGTATTAAAAGAGTCTGAAATATGATGGTTTTTGGGCTCATAAAATGGGGCCTCTACCCAGGAGTTGGGAGCCTTTTTGGACTCTTTTAAGTGCTCATATATGAGAGTAACACTCATAAATATGACACATTTAGGAGTCTTAAAAGACTCAAAATGTTTGCTGAGATGTTACCTTCCGCTGCTCTGCGAATTCCTGATCGGCCTGCAATTTCTCCCGTTTATATTGTTCCTCCAGAACGTCCAGACGTTTCTGCATCTCTGCTTTCAAATCAATTCCCTGTTTTTCCAACAACTCACACTGTGCAAAATTCCAATCGACCTGTTGTGTATCGCTCTTCTCCACTTCGTTCTCAACATTCTCAGTAATTTTCTCACGCAATTCGCGAGCCTGCTCCGGATTGGTAAAGCGAAATACATGATTCTTTCCAAGAATAACACGTGAGCCGGTCTTCAAAACTTCGGGTTGGTCCGTTGGTTGGCCATTCAAATAAACTAGTGCATCTTTGTGCGGAATTAATGTAACAGTATTATTGCGATTCTCAAAAGTGCAGTGCTCCTTGAGAATATGAGATCCGGAGAGTTGTATGTCTTGTGGTACGTTGGCCTCGTGTGTTCCCAATCTTGTTATACCGTCCTTAATATAATACAACAGGCATTCGGACAGATTCGGATCTTCATTTAGATTAACCAGATGAGGCGTTTTTTTGGGAGAGAATACACCAACCGTTATACCATCCTCCTTTACGGCCACGCCCATTTCAGCGAAGACCGCTTCACGTTGCACCCGAATCTCTTCGGTGCGCTTAAGTTTCTCTTCCCATGTTTCATTGAGTTCTTTAGAGGGAAATAAAATAAGGACTGTGTCGGTAGAACGAATGTTACAAGTGCGACTTACCCGCAATTAGCTTCTCACTGGCCTGAAGTTGATCCACGGCCATCTCAGTAGTGGATCCATTACGGTTGCGTGCCTTAGTTGGTGATTTTATTCCGGCATTATCTTCCGGCTTGTTTAATTCATCTTCTGTAAAGTCATTGTGATGAAGTAAACCAGTAGTATAGATAGTTTTTGGAGATATATGTTGGCAAACGTGCAAATTTTTAGATGCAGAAGCAAATTTGATTATTTTACTAAGTGGTTTTACAGACACACACAAATAAAGCGAGGTCGTTATACATATCTGGTTTACTTATGGTCCAATCATTCACCCAGAAAAAAATTCCCTCAAATCCCATTAAAATAGGACAATTATTGATGATTTAATAGTATACAAAAATAAGAATTTTCATATAAACTCAATGGCAATGTCATGGTATTTTCTAGTATTTAATGGTATTTTCCGATTAAAATAATAATTTATCCTATTAAATATTTTTAATAGTAAAAAACTGTTATTTATATAGTATTTTTTTCTGGGTGTATATTAAAAATATATTTACTGTATAGACACGCTTTTTGCAGGATTTTTGACAATTTTTCGAATATAGCGACGAATATTGTGCGCCATTAAGAATAATACATATTAACTACTAAATAAAACTCTCGAATTGAAATTTACCCTAATAGGGAAGACATGATCACGACCAAATCATTTGGGTCATGTAACACATTGATAATTTCCCGATCATTCACGACTATTAAAATATTTGGTCTAGGTATATGTTTGGCCCACAAAGTCGTAAGTTTTAAATAATATATAAAAATGTGTTGTGTGAAATCATAATTGAAATCGATACCTATTTACAACTATTTCATTTTATAAATCATATATTACTCGAATTCAATTTATGCGTGTGCCGAATAATATCAAAATAATAAAATTACTATGCATCATAGGCATTAATTCCCTTTTCAACGGTAACACAGTTTCGACTTATTTTTATTGATTGGCAATAAAAAAAGGTATAGTTATCCCATTAGTTTTTAATTTGGATATATTGTGTAATTTACCTTTAAATTCGTGGTATCTCAGTGTATATACCTCGGATATGGAAGATTATGGCACCAAATAAAGCGAAATATAAAAATTCAAAAATCAATTTCGAAAAAATGTGGACTTGACCATTTTTTGCATCAAACCCTTCAATTGTAACTTTTAAAACAGGAAAACCTTTTTTTTCTATGTTTTTAAAATGGAGCATGTTTTCGTCTTAGATGTTATTTAATAATAAATAACCGCTTTGAATTCAACCAACTCTTAGTTTTTTTTTTAAATTGTAAACTAAAAAAATATATTTCCATTCAAAATATTGAACATGTTTGCATGACCGAAGCTATATATTGATATTTCAAACTATTGCTATTTTATTATTACAATATAAAGACTGCGCACGGAAAAATTGTCGATTACATAAATCTTTTTACACATTTTTTGTTTTTTTCTGCACCCACTTCATTAATAACTTTACGGTAGTTTAGGACACCTCCGGGATGATGCTGACCATTTTCTCCTGAAATCTTGAAAGTCATTGTTTTCTTTTTTTTTGGTATGTTCATTTTCCTTTTGACCAACGCCCAGTACCTTTCAATTGCCTTGAGTTCTGGACAAGTTCTTTGATTTGCTTCCGAAGCACCAACATGACGATATTGCAGGAGGCTAGGAAAGGTCAATCGAATGTGGACATTTCATATTCAGACTAGAATGGCAGTAATATCTTCCCCTAATCATTCTTTACTGTAAATGTCTGAGTTTATGGTGCCCGTCAGTAAAACCAACTCATATTTTCTTTCTCCCCGATATTCTAAACAAATTTCACCAATTTACTATACAATTCTCCGCACGAATGTAATTTAAACGCACTGAAAATGAATGGTGTATTAACATTTGTAATATAAAGCGAAAAAATTGCTAGAAAAAATATTACGCAATATGTAATTGCAAGAACTTAAATAGTTTAACAAGTTTTTTTTATACATAAAGTTCTTCAATTTGCTAAGAATGTATTTGATTTTAATTTCTTTAATTTTTTAATGACTTAGCAGACATTACAAATTCAGAAACAATATTTGTCATTAGCAAGTGGTTTCATATTTATTGCTAACAAAGTTAAACGTCGTTCAATTTAAAAAGACGTTTAGGGTTCTGTGTTCAATTCTTGTTTAAACTTTGTTTAAACTTTTACACAGTTCCTAATCAAAATGTATGAAATACTTTTAACTTTTCAGAGCGATAAACAATTCGTAATCAGTTTATGTGACATTTTATTTGTGATTTCTTGATTATGAACAAAATTACATCTAATTTAAACTAAGTTTAATTTTTAAATGTGACGGAAAAACTGGATGTTTTTAAACCAGGTTTTAAAGAGCAAATAAAATTGGCCATTTAAGCAGACTAAACTATTTTTGAATTGGAGCATCATTAGTCACATTTTCTACATTTTTAAAGATTAGAATTCGAATTGAATTCGAGGCATGTTCGATTTTATATGCAAAATTATTAACCAACTTTTTTGAATTCGATATCATTATTTACAAAACGAAATGAAATCGATAAAGAAAAAGCACGCTATTTGAATTCAATACAAAAAAAAATGTATATTGTACTCAGATATTGAATTTAAAATTAAAATCGTTTGTTTTCATAATGAAGAAAATATAACAAATCCTTATTTAAAATTGCCCACCAAAAGTAGATCATTCCCCGATTACCCGCTAAGACTGAAATTCCACACCATTTGGCGAATTCCCCTCAGAATTTTTTAAAACATTTCAATTGCTTCATTGTTTTAAATGTTTGTTCCACATTTCCGCATGATTTGCAGTATAAAATTCCTAACCAGGAAGTTGCGAAAGTCGACTAAGTTGTACGTTTTGTCGTACAGCATGTATCACTTTTTTAATCTTCGCCTATCTTATTATTGACCCCACAAACAAAGGACTCCAAATAATTTACTTTTATATCTGAAATGTTGAGATTCTTCATGAATAAGGCACTGAGCGTCTTTTATTTGTCCCTGTCACAAATATCGTTTTTTCACCCAGAACCTGTATTCGGTGTGATGGTCAGGTCTAACTTAAACTTATTAAGTACACTCGAAATAGTTTATTGTTAAAATTTTTGACATTCATTCCTCAGTCTGCTGCATACTTTTTATGATTTTTAAAAAATACAGTGTGATGTGTAAATTTTCCTTGCGCAGTTCTTATTACAAAATAAAATTTTACTTTTTTTATATTTTAAGTTCAAAGATAAACTATCCTTAGAGTGTATACGTTATGTACATTTACGTTTTGCGCATATCAACAATACAAAATATTATGAGTATGGTACATATAAAAAAAAGTTAAAAAAAGGTATATTTTTCGTGACTATAATTTAATTATCGTTACATTTAAAAAGCAATACATATATTAGAAACTGTTGAGCCAGTACAAATATCTGATAATAAATAAAAAATTGCCACAACATTGTTAGACATGTTGACATCAATTTAAAGTCACAAATAAGTTATCATAGCAACATAAATGTGATTAAAGGCCGCAAAATAAATGATATACACAATCCTGTGAAAGCAAATACATGTTGCATATATTGTATTTCCGATACCGGATTAAATACATTATCATGTAGTGAGTACAAACAGATTTGGTTGGCAAAATAATGCAAAACGAAAAACATATCCAGTAATCAATTGGGGCAACAATTGGTTATGGACACAAAAAGGTGATGATAGCAAATAAAGAAGCTCAAATTGTAAAGTGACAAATTCTACTTACTATTTGGATCACGCTTCTCGCAAACCACTTTACCGTCGGGGCCTATATATATATAGAATGAATGATGATTTTGACTTAACTATAATCACACTAATTTAATACATGATTCTAATAGAAAATGATTTAAACATTTGCGTATTTTAGATATTGTTGGAAGATTAACATTGACATAAAATTGACTTTTATTGTAATCACTAGTTTTAAATTTGGATTTTATAAAAATTCAAATGTATTAAAAAACGCAGATATTTCTATAAGCTACGAATCAATTCTTTTTAGTACTTCATACCCCGCATATTTTTCTAGATCCGTCATTGGTTAGATCGTTATAGAATATTTATATTCTGAAAATAAAGTTTGAGACCAACCTTCTTGCACGTCGATACCCTCGGCTTTCAAAAGATCTCGCAACTTTTGTATCTCTTCCTTGAGCTCGCGAATAAGCTTGGCATTGGCATCCTCATTAACGACGGCCTTGCAAACAATAGCTTTAGCACGATCAGCATATCTATTGGAAAATAATATAAAATTTGTTCAAGTTTATGCAAAACGATTTAAATTTAATTTTATTAAAGCTGCGGACTAATCGAAATCAAAAAGATCTTCCAATATTTACCTCAAGGTAGATAGTGTTTCGTCGTAGTTAATATCTGCTGGGGAAATGGCCGCAATCATAGCCGTTTTGGAGTTACCACCCAAATTCTCACGCAGCAGCCATGTGAGCACCGAATCGCGATAGGGTATAAAATCGGCTTTCTTAGATTTCTTATTTTTTGATGCCTAGAAGATTTGTAAGAATTTGAACACACATTAGAATGAATGATCCAATAGGTTCTTTCCAAGGAACTGTTAAAACCGTAAAACATTTAAAACATTCGAAGAACATTATGAAATTAAAAAGATTTTATAAAAGATTGATGAATTGATGTTTTTTAAATACTTAAAGGTAAAAAATTTAGATAAATACAAACAGGCACCAAACACGTATACTTACAGACTAAGACACCCCAATTAGTTTGGTGGTATCAATTAAATGCGAAATTTTTTCATTAATGTGATGATCGATCCATATTCGAATGTAAGTTTGTGCAATTAAATTAAAATGGAAAAGGAGTTTTTAGAGATTTTGATAATTCATTCCAAATAAATTTTGATGATGAACTTAAAAATTAATTGAGAACATTTTTTAAAAACATCAATAAAACGAAAGAAATAGAATGAAAAACTTACAATTTCAGCCAGCGCTGAAATGACTTTGCCAAGTGTTGTCAATGACTTATTGATATTGGCTCCTTCCTTAAGACGTGTGCCCTTGGCTCCAGTAGAATCTGCGCGCTCCGAACCGGCCAAATCTACCAAACTTATTTTGGAGACTTTCTCAGTGGTCAGATTGGTCATGGTATCGTGACGACGCTGTGTAAAGAATATTGTAAAGACGGCATGTGATCGGGAGCTAGTCTCGTTCATGTTGGTGGCAGCAACGGTTCTACAAAAAATAATTGATTTTTTGTTTCAGCTTTCAAATTGTTGTACGACAATTTTACTTACCTTGCCTTGTTGCCTTCATCAATGAGATCGTGTATGTCCTGGTAATCAGTGACAGCTAACTTTGACAAATCCTCAACATAGGGACCAAGCAGAGGATGTTCTCGCACACGCAAATTACCCTTGTTCTTTGGATTTAAGAGATCCCGTACTCGTTCACAATATATTTCCATGTAGGACACTTCGACCTAAGAAAAGAATACATTTTACATGTGTTTCAAACAGTATACTAAACATCCTACCGAGTATTTCAACTCATTATTTTCCGTGTCATGTATGCGGTTAAAGAGATCCTTGCAAATCATTGGAATTATGCCCTCCTGATGCTCCTCCTGCTTGCCCATCATGGTGTAGGATTTGCCGGCTCCAGTCTGTCCATATGCGAAAATACACACGTTGTAGCCATCGAATGAGTGCTGTAACATCTCCTCGCCAATGTCTTTATAGACCATCTCCTGCGTGGAGAATTCTGGATCGCGTGGCTAAAATATTATAACAATTATAAATGATTTGTATTAAAAATACTCTCACAAACAACTTACGTCATGGGACCAGTAGGAGTAATCAAAGTTGAAACGTTTGTGAGATTCACTGGAGTTTGGTGGAACCTTGGGATTTGTAATGTCTACAAATAAATTAAAGATTATTTCAATATTCATTATTATTTCAGCGCTTTAATTGTTTGAAAAAAACAAATATAATTTATGGTTGTGAAATATATTTTTTAGCAGATATTTAATTCAACTTACCGGTAGTAGCACCAGTCATTTCTATTATGCATTTTGAATCTCGACCGATCTCCCGCGAGTTGAAGGGACGCACTCGAACCGCTACTTTAACAGACGACATTTTGGCGGTGAGAGGCCCAGAGGCCTTGTTCCGAGATTAGATTCTGTAAAAGGAGATTTTTTAAAATTAAAGGTGGTATATAATATGCAATGAATCTTTTCGTAATATTACAAAATTAAATATATATATAAGAATATTAAAATATTTTTATTAAATACTTTAAATACTTTTTATTTAAACTTAAATAGAATACTTTTTTTATATAAATACGCAACAAAATTTGAAATTAATACTTTTATTACGTAGGTAATAAAAATAACATTAAAAACTTTTTATTAAATTCTATTACGTATGCAAAACATATTGAATGTACTAAATAATTTATATTTAAAATGCACTAAACTTTAAACATACGAAATAAATTTTAGTAACAACACTGATTTTAAAATTAAGAACAATGTTTAAAACTGAAATTAAACACTATGGCGCATTATCATAGACAATTTAAAGTGAACTCTAAATTCAGAATCAGCTTTTTGACCATTTACTCTATACAAAATTTGTCAAAAAAAGTCGAATTTATTTTAAAGTTGACTTTCAATTTTCTATGATTATGAACCAGGTTTTTAAAATTAAATTTAAATGAAATTGTTTTCATTTTAATAACATTGGTTTTAAAATCGAGCGTTTAAACAAATTGTTTTCAATTTAATCACATTGGTTTCATAATCGAGTGTTCGTGAAATGCCCCTGAAGGTATGCAGAATTTACGATAGGTAGCCCAAATGTGATATATATCTAGGGGCAGCATTTATGTGAAATGCTGTGTTTTCGATGTCACCCTGCTCGTAATATAATTCGTAGATTCTTTCTGAGGGACAAATTAATAAAAAAAAAAATAAAACACAAGTAATAAGCAATTGTAATGTTGGTAAATGCGGGTTGTTAGTAAAACAGGCTATTGGCACATTCTTACTATTCCA
This sequence comes from Dryomyza anilis, assembly GCA_951804985.1. Classification (NCBI taxonomy): domain Eukaryota; kingdom Metazoa; phylum Arthropoda; class Insecta; order Diptera; family Dryomyzidae; genus Dryomyza; species Dryomyza anilis. Next base: position 68,034,967 of record OX638133.1, read on the forward strand.
ACCGAGAAAAGAAAAGGAGGTAAATTGAAATAATTTAAATTACACGCTGAAAAAAAAAGGGCTCTCCCAAACACAATTTTGAAGTCATTACATATATCTTTGGAGTTTTATGCAAACAAAAGTATTATTTCATTGCCAAACATTATTATAATAACAGCCAAACATATTTTTGTTTTCGTTTAAACATATTTATGTTCAGAATGAATACTTTTCGTGGTCATTGCAATCATATATATGTTTGAATGTGAAAAACATTTTATTTACATGTAAACATATTTATGTTAACATTTAATTTTAATGTAAAAAAAAGTAAATTTAGTGCTAATATCTTTGCACAATGTAAATTTTTTCCTATTTTCAAATTACATTTTTATTTATATTATATAATTATAAATTTAAACATATTTTTTATTACACATATTTAATTTATACCTAATAATTTTATTTCCATCTATTGTTCCTATTTTGAGTTCAGTACTTTACGGATGAATTGGAAATTTCACAAACAGCCACTATCTGGTATTAACAGTAATTTGCGGTACTCAAACAAATTATTCCACCAAAAAGAACTTTTGAACTATATGAAAAATATTAATGTGAGTGTTACTGAGTGCTAAAAATAGGCAGCGCTGTTATTTAATTGTGATATCGTAATGCCAAACATACATATAATCAAAATAATGTTATTATTTTTAAATTCGTTGTCATCCAGTAACAAGCACGAATAACCAAATACATATAATTCAAAGAACCTTTTTTTGACGTTGGGTGTGTTAAATAGCGGAAATTTTAAACATACATATATAATATCTGATGAAAAATATATATTTCTACAGAAACATTAATATAGTAAATTCATGTAAAACCGCGATCAAAGCAGTTTATCTTTAAATATCGTATAATAATATTTCAATCTGAACAAAATAATTATATAATTCAGTTATAATGTAATTAGATTTTACTCTTAATATTTATATGGTGATTTCGAATTACGTTATAATCGAATCGTGTATAAATAATATAAAAAATAAATAAAGTTACTTATATAATAAAAAATATTTATTTTAAAATTTATTACGTACTTAATAAAATTAAATAAAAGGTATTTAATTTAAGTTTAATTTACATGTGAAAAAGGTGTCGATAAGTATTTAAATTTATTATTGGGCTGACTCCATCAGATTAATCGTATCTCTCTCAAACGAGAAAAAAAACATTATTTAACCGATTTTAATACATTTTATTGAACGTGTTAGAAATGTTATATCTATCATAGCATGTTCTTTTTTTATTAAAAAATTGAAGGTATTGTCTTGACGTGCTAAAGGACCCGTCGGTACAAATTGGGAGTTTTGTGCCAACAATAAAACAAAAAGAATTGGTATAATGCAATGAGCTGTTTCAGAGGCAGTGAAGCTTCTCCATCAGCCATCTTTCTCTGCAGATTCTTCATTTCAAGTCGCTTAAGTTTTCCTTTTCCCACGAACAAAATATGAATTATGTCCGTTGCAGAAATAACCAAAAGCAAAGAATGCAAAACTGCATCAATTCAAAATTTTCCAATGTTATTGTTGCTTGCAGACATTTTTTACGTGTAGGCTGTAGAGTTTACTCACAATCAATATTTAAAAAAAAGTAATTTAAATTACTTCATTTACATAAAACAAAATTAAATTAACCCATTCTTTACAACTATTTTGATATTTCAGAAACAAAATATTTACGCCAAAAATATTTGAATGCTCATTAAGATTCCATTAAAACTGAAAGGGAATATTCAGTTTGGTCATCCGTTTGAAACACTCAGAAGGAGGCGTGACCGGTAAGGAAATGTATATATAGATATTCTTGATTAGTGTGACCTAGTGAGTTGACTTAGCATCTGTCCGTTTTGTCCGTCTAACTATGTTCTGTATGTATGTATGTATGTATGTATGTATGTATGTATGTATGTATGTATGTATGTATGTATGTATGTATGTTCAAATCATGATTACACTAAAGATCATTGAATTAGATCATAGAAACATCGTAATTAGATTACTTATATACCTATATAAGTAATCTAATATATCTGGTATTGAAAATGGTCATGATCGGTCTATTATGACAGTCTATTATGACTTAAGTATGCCAAATACCTCACATAGCACTGATATGTGTGAATGTCACTTTATACCTGCCGAAGTCAATTTTCAGTTATTTTTAGGATTCGTAAACCTTGGGGATCTCTGAACCACTCAAAACAGTAACCACATTGTTTGTGAATTTTTGTACCAAACGTTTGCTTTTTAAAGTTAAAAAATTAAAAAAAAAATTATTTAGTTTTTATACCCTACACTAAGAGTGAAAGGGTATATTCAGTTTGGTACGCCGTTTGTAACACCCTGAAAAAAACATCTCCGGTATGGAAAATTATATACATTCTTGATCAGCATGACCTCCTGAGTCGATTTAGCGATGTCCGTCTGTCTGTCTGTTGAAATCACGATTACAGAAAAAATAGAAGAGTTTGATCAATGAAACTTTAGATTTAGATTACTTATATATCTAAGCTGTCTGAACAATCGGTCATGATGATCGGTCTATTGTGACCGGAGAACCGACCACTTATGTTCAAATACCTCATATAAAATTTACATCAACAAATCAATTTCACTGATACGTGCTTAGGTAAACTTTGTTGGTCAAATATATATTGACATTATGCTCAAATACATGAAAATAATGTTTTCCCACGAAACGACTTGTGGTTCCCAAAAAAAAAATTGAAATTCGGTACACCTACCCATTTGTAAATATGGGTATCAAATGAAAGAAAATTCTTCAGGGATGGAAATTGTGTAGTTATTTTCAGGATTCGTATACCCTGGTGACCTATATACCACTTTGAATGGTAACCACACATATGTGTAGGGTATTTATAGTCGGCTATCATAATAACACCTATCATAATAACACCAAATTTTCCACCTACTTTAAAATTTCCCATGTGATCTAACCTTCCCAACTGGTTTTTATTTATTATTATTTTTTATTTATACTCATTTTTATAAATTTATTTATTTTTATTTAAATTTATTCGTCTTTTTGTCTCTTGCTTTGTTGTGTCTTTTATCTGCTTGGAATCCTCCTCATATGTTCCTGACCAAAGAATAACCCGTTTTACAAACAGCCAAGAGCTACCAACATTACTATTATATATTCTAAGAAATTTGTACAAACATGAAAATGAACCATTATAGTACGAGCATTCGCTTGAGTGTTATAGTTTAAAATGTTACAGTTTTAAATGTTTGAAATTCCAGTTTGAGAACTTTGCTCCCAGAAGTATGCAACGTGAGAATTAAGGAATTTAATTTTTTTAAGTTTTTATTTTCACACAAAAATAATTTTACATTTAATATAAATATTATATACATTTTTGTCAAAAGTATTTTGGCACACATTGAAGGGAGACGAACTTTCGTTTAGAATAAATAATTTATTTTTTACAGTAAACATGTAAACTTTTGCGAGCAAAGATGGAGCACGTTGCAAAAGAAATTCTTTTGCCGCAAACGTTTTGTAAACGTTTTTGTTCTTTGCGTGCACAGACATTATCACACATGTATGGGATATTTATAGTAGGCTTAGACCGACTACAACTTTCCTAATTCTGACAAACTTCATTACAGAATTTCCCATGTGACCAATGTTCTTTACTGGTTAATATTGCTATTCCAAATAAATACTAAAGAATTCTCCTTTATTTTGTTTCACAAATAAGAAGTGTTATAAATACAGGTACGAATTTGCATTTTTTACATGAGTTAGAGCTTGCATTTAGCTTATGAATAAAATTAGTTAAAGTAAACTTTAAATTTAAAGTAGGCTTTAGAAATAATTGACTTTAGCTGCTGTCTATAAAAATGAGCCATGGGCGAAATTCATATTTTTTTAAATATATATCCAAATATAAAGGTTCACGTATATATAGTTCGTCTTACGCCGTATTAATATGGATCAAAAAATATTTATCAAAATACTTAAAATTTGGATCAAAAACATAAAATATGGATATACAATTTGTTTTATTTTAATTATTCAGCTTTGTCCACAAAATTTTTCCCCTGAAAAAATAAATTGTACTGAAATAAAATTATTTTTCAAGAATTTTTTTTCAAAGGTTGTAATATAGACGGAAAATATATTCATGGTGGCGTACATTGTATCATATTTTCGTAAGTAAACAAATAAATTATTCGGACCTATTATGTGTTGGAGTTAATTATCAAAAATAAATGATCGCCATAAATCTTTTAGAACTCTTTGTATGGACACGTTCTATAACAAACAGGTCACTGTGACCTTGCTTTTCCTTTACACCCAACCAAATTTGATACAAATCACAATCTATTTTCTGTAGTAGCGATATCCACACACAGAAAAATATATGAATATTAATAAAATAATGAATGAATTCAATACAAATTGCTGTTTAGCTAGTGAAATATAATAAAAATATATGTGGCATTATAAATAGTTTTTATATGTTCTTAATTATGATGAAATTAAATATTAAATGTGTCTTCTGTACTGTTTTTATTTTTCAGGGAACAGGAATTAATAGATTTATTTTTTGAAATTGTGTGCGTTACATATTTACGCATCAAAAATACATATAGAAAACTTTACATAAATAAGTTTTCTATATAAAAAAAATATTCTCAAAATAAATTATCAATTAGAGGTTTAGGAATGCTTGCTGACTTGAAGGTTTAACAACCTTCTGTGTGCAGATATAGTATTCTCCAGTAAGATTGTTTGATTTTATCGATTGTTCTCCAAATATGTTCGAAAATGTCAAAAATGTAGTGGAAATTTGTCGAAATTGAGACATATGAGTTTGGATTTATATGAATTAATTCAACTATATGGATTTTTACCAAAAAATTCATATAATATGTATTTAAATATTGAATATGGAAATCCATATAAAAGTGAGCTGATATATAGATTTTTTTATGTCTGATTACTATAAAAATGCTTAGCAGGCTCAAGACAGTTTAAATGTTTTTTTTATTATAAAATTTGAGCGGAGAAAGGTGGAGTTTAAGCTGTCGTCAGAATCTGTTTATTTTCTTCCCATTTATTTTTAAACCCGAAAAGTAATATAAAAATGATAAAATTGAAACTGATATTCGTTTTGGTTTTGAGTTTGATTGCCAATATAAAATATAAGAAATACTATATCGAATAGCTTGGACACCCACCTACACTTTGAAGAAGAAATATGTAGAATTATGTTTTTGAGGTGATTTTAATAGTTTACGTTTCATATCAAAATGTAGTGCATAGTTTAAAAGGTAATGTTAAACGGTATTAAAGATGATTAACATTTTCAGAAATATGAAATAATCGGTGGCATGGGAAAAAAATGTACTTTCGAAAAATACTGCAAGTATGGCAAATTTATGGAAAATGTAAAATAATGAGGCATCTTGGCTTTTAGAAAATACGTTTTTTTCATTTTTACAAATTTATATCTCCTATGTTAGAGCGAATTTTTTTACATTTAGGAATCTAAAATCGGGATCCGTACGAAATATCGAAAAAAAAAATGTCGAAACCTTAAAATGCCGAAATTATAAAAGCCTTAGAACGCCGAAACAATATTTGGCCGAATCACAAAATGTCGAAAAATATTTTAAAGCTAGAAAATTTCGACAAATTTTTTAAAAACATTTTTTTATAGGATCAAAAAATGTCGAAAATTGGCACAACCTCTTGCATTTGGTGTGGAGCAAGTCCACACCAAATTTCGTAGGATTTGCAACACACACTCTTCGATTTCAATGATATTTTGGCAACTGATAAAGGGTATCGGGATCTGCATACACCATATGATGGTTCCTATTGAAATATCCCTTGATGCTAGAAACTTTGATAAGGTTTCGTTTTAAAACTAATAAAACAATCTTGTGGAAAATTCTTCTTAACATGAACATATGACCAATGGTCGTTATCCTTGAACTTCGAATTGCATGTCCTTAAAAAAAGTATTTAAAAAATAAGTGTTGAAGCTAAATTCTAAGATGGTATTTTGAAGTCAGCATATTTAAAAATCTCCGCATGAATCCTATAGTAGCTATAAATCAGAATTCGTTATTTTTTAATATCTTTATCTTCGAGTTTTTTTTCGACATTTTCCATCAATTTTTCGGCAAAAAATGATTTCGTCATATTAAATTTCGACATTTTGTTTTTCAACATTTTAGTTTTCAATATTTTTTTTTCGACATTTTGGTTTTTGACATTTTTGTTTTCGACATTTTCAGGTTTCGGCATTTTTATTTTCTACATTTTTGTCTTCGGTATTTTTAGTTTCGATATCTTAAATTTCGACTTATCGTATCAGACCCGTCTAAAATACGTCAATTATTAAAAATATTCAACTTACAAATTTAATTTAAAATCCACAAGCACGGCTTTCGTCAAATACTATTTCAGCTTTTCAAACACAATTTTTGAACAATATTTAGCATAGTTTTAAAACTCATCCATTGTATTTTATTATTTTTAAACACTTATATTCTTAGTTTTTCAGTCTTCGAAAGGATTTAGTTAGCACAGTACACACAGTTCTGAAATTATTATAAATTTTAAAAAATATATTCCATGCTACCAAAAATTATAATTTTTTGTTCTAACATAAATAAATAAAACATGCTCGATGTTTACAAAGTGAAAACTATATAATACAAATCTGATATCTGCCAAACTAAAGCTTATGAAAGTCATTAAATGAAGAGAGCACAAAAGGACACTCTCGCAAAGCACCCAAGTGTTATTGTTGTTGTTATTCTAAGGGAAAGAGTAAACTATTAGAAACACTTGAGGGCGTTCTCAGTGGATTAATAGCGCATGCTTTTAAAATGTATCAAAAAGAAAATTTATAATTCATGTCTATGAGTATTAAATAAACGTATGCAAAACTAAGTAATTAAAAACATTTTTGAGTTGCAGGAGTGGCCTGTGAAATGATAAGTAACCTCGGTGAATTTTTCAAGATCAAGGCAATTTGCCATGGTTCTATAAATTACAGTTATTTCAAATTTTAAACGTTTTCTGTACTTCCAATATATAGAAATATGTTAAAATCAATATTTAAAGTGATTTGGATCTGTGTGATAGCATGATATCGCCGTCAGAAGTTTATTTTTACTTTGTATATTTCAATGACAAATACAGATAGCCTCATACTATAGAGCCTTTAATTTATGCATACTATACACACACAATATTCGACTGCGTCGTCATGACCTTTATCAATAAATTTTCATGTTGCAGTTTTCTACCACGCACTTTGCCCAAGTATTCGTTTTCTCTGCCGAACTTTGCGGTCTCTCCACGAAGTTCTCTTCATTTTCCACTCCCACTCCCAGTTATGAAACATTATACAAACGAAAATCTATATACGTATGTGCAAGTGAGAAGAGAGAAAAAAAAACGAACTGAAAATTGATGAAAATTTTTCTCCAATGATTCATAGAAATATCGTTTTTTATCTTTACCAATTTTAAACAATTTTTAACAAAAAATGCATATTATTTTTGTTGAATACTCGTAAATATTATTTATTCTACTTGTTAATTTTGTGTATAATTTATATTCATTAGTATTATTTGTTGTTTTTGTTGTTCGTCTTGTTGAAAATTTAAAATTAAAGTATCAAGCATAGATTTTTTCGTATTTGTTGCAAAAATCAGTAAAACAATTAAAAAAGTTGTTAAAAACAGAGAAAATATTATAAAATATCCAAATGCGCACATTCGACGGCATAAATTTGTTAAAACTCCTTTAATCTGTTTCGACTTTTAAATCTTACACAAAACTTTCGTATTTTTCAGAGATTTTGTTGGTATAACAACATTTTTATTACTTTATATATATTTCACTGGTATTCGGTTTTTAAGTACTTTATGTACAAATATTTCTTTAAAATAATATATTCACAATTTATAGATTTGCTTAGAATTCAGATTCGAATTGGAAAAAGCTTGAAACTGAGCTGAAGAAGATGAAAATTTTCACACTTTTGCACAAAATCGATTGAACGGCTAAGGCTTCGAAGTTTAGACACGAACAGCGACCGATGCGAACCCTACGAGGGTTAACTACGCATTGAGAGAAGGTTGAACGTTTCCATGTTAGGTTCGTGAAATATGCTAACGAACTACGGACCGAGCATGCGTAGTAAAATTGAGACGGCTGTGGTATAGTTGGGAAATGTTTAACAATTGGAGGACAGTTGAATCCTTTTTTTCGATATTTTTAATTTACAAATATTATATTAAATTATATTAAATTGCGATGACGATGTTAGGAAATTTCAATACTGTTTCAACACACTATCAACGATGAAATTCGGCTAAAAAATATAACAGCAGTGATTATTTTATTTAGATTTTTTTAAAAACGTTGATAAGTAAAAATTCTTAGGTTTACAATGTCGCTTGTGATTAAAAATAAAAAGATATTGATAAAAACATCAATATCTAAAAACATTTAAACTTTGTTGTTGTCTAAATTGTGTTATTACTTTCAGCTATTTTTTAATTTAACTATTGAACTAGACTGTTCGATTTATTTTTCTCATTATAATTCTATAAAAAATTACCAGTTAATAGCACTACATTCTATTTTATCTTATATATAAGACAAATTGTTCAAATAACCCAAAATATACTCTCATCAATTTATACAACCTAAAATATATACAAACTTATTATAATGTATTCCGTCCGTTATTACGTTAACTCATGAGTAACATAAAAATAGAATGACAGACACTGCTTTATGACGTACGTACAACTAAATCATCGATAACTGTTTGATGTACCTAAAATCAGTTAGTTTATTAATTATTGAGCACAATTTATATATTATATTATTAAATCAAAGATGAACTTCGATATATTTACACTGCAAAAAATAAATAAATATGTAAGAAGTACAAAAAGTCACGGAATACAAAATTATCTTGTGGATATCCCATAAACCAATTCTATATAATTCAAAAATCTGATTTTGACTCAGGGTTTTCAATTACGTAACGTTTTTTTATAAAATTGCACTCGTATTTTTAAGCTTAACACATAATTTAAAAATTTTTAAAAATATTAAATAGAATACTGTTGAAAAATAGTTTTTCAAAAAAGTATAAACACATTTTTTCGTTTAATTGTCAAAACTAATTTTAATATACTATTTTAAAATACATTTTTAAGATATATTATAAAGATATATAAAAAATTTTGATTTTAAGACACTTTTTAATTTTTTTTTTTGCATTTAGGATCTAATGAAAAACAAGAAAAGGATGTATGTATTACCCGAGTATACTTCAAACTAACTATCAAAATTACTAATTTTTATCTATGTGCTCCACCTTTTAAAACATGCCATGTGAACCTTTGTAATCTTGTAAATCTGAAAAATCTTGAAAATCATTATTTAAAGTAAGCTTATTTTTATTGTACTATACTCAGTTTTCCTACTAAATAGCCTTTTTGTGCACCATTAAACATTCATTTATTTAAAATATACAAACATTTTAAACGTCTATAAATTTTAACAAATTTTGACGGAAACTTAGCGTATTCACAGTTCATCGTATTTTAGTATGGTATTCACACCATGTTGTATATATACGATAAAATAACACAGAAACGTTAATATGTTGTTGCATCCCTTATAAAAGTGAAATATCACAAGTGTTGTGTCGTATTATGTGAAATAAAGAAAATTGTGAAATTGAGGACAAATAGTGCACATAAAATGTTAATTTATTTGATTTACTTTGCAAATCGAGGAATATTTATGATAATTTCAAAAAATCCAAAATTTATAAGAAATTTATTTGACGAAATATTTTAACAAGCAGAAAAGTGGTGCTCACAGTTCAATTGTTGTACTGTCGTATTCGTACAATGTCGTACCAATACCATGAAACTGTGAATACGCTAACTGTGTTGATAGGGTATATTTTAAAAATTTGAACCGATGAAAAAAATGAATTATTTTGATTGTTAGTTAGTTTATCATTAGATCAGAAATCATCCGAACTAGTAGAAAATAGTAACATCAAATACGTATCGAAATATTACCATTTACTGATATATTATATTTAGTCTTAACAATTAAAAAAAATGTCCGTTCACAGTATTTTGGAAAACAAGTGATGTAAGGGACTATATTTTTTTTATTCAAACAAATAGCTGAAAAAGGCATAACATTTCGATACCAATTAAAAACATTATGTAATAGAAACATTAGAGTATGCAGTCAAAATCATAGAATTAGATTTGTTGAGTAGTGTTATCAAAATTTGTATTTTAACTCATGTTGCATTTTTACTAATAAATCCGACAATTTAAGAAATGGTGCTTTGTAAAAGTACGAAAATACACAAATATTTATATTTAAACCCGACACTAAAAGTGAAACAGTGTCTAGATACGAGTATAATTTGGACATAAGTTTGAAACTGCAAATATTTTTGATCTAAGATACCTAAGTCAGTTTAGCTTTGTCCGTCTGTTAGTATTATTATGGTAATAATATGAATATTTGATTAAATCAATATTTGTAAAGATAGAAACATTTAAATTTTCGATCCCAAAGTAGACTAAGGGTCGTTTTCACAATATCCAGATAAGTGTTTCAATTCCATATATTCTATCAGTAAAAGTGTCAGTTAATGCTAAACCAAATATTGTGAAAACGGCCGTAAGGCTTTGAAACCTAACCGTTGGTTTTGTGCAAATGAACGATTGATTTTAGAGTGGCCGTTTTTGAGTCTCAGTGTTGTAGTGTAGAACGTTTCTCAAGTAATGTCTGTCTGAAACGAAACGAAACTTGATACTTATTTACAAATTCTACCTTTTTTGAATTATTGTGAACACCAAAACTATACGAATTGATTTTTCCCTTATTGTGTAGAACATTTCTTCAGTTTCAATAAATATGACGACATAATGGCAAAAGTTAAGCACCAGTCTGTCGTCTGTCCACTCCATTCCTCATGAACTCTTACTTGATGTTGGTTTGTATTTTTCCTCGTGAGTCATAGCGTTAAGCGCGGAAACCCTCTAACAAGTGAACGCACGGTTCGCACCCTATCCTTCGTGTTTGTCTCTAGCGATTTCCCCAGTAACCACATTTGCAAGAAATAAATACTTGAACGGCACAATGCGATTTAAAATTCATAATACACTAGAGGGAGAGTAGGAAAAGATTTAGAATTTGCAACATTCATTGTCAAACAAACGTTTTTGGGCGAAATCGAGTAGTTTTTGTGTTTCTAAAATTAATTTGCAGTCATATTTAATTAAACTTTGATAAAGAGTACATATATACGCAATTTGAAGTTTCAATAGGAAATTGAAACGAAAATATTCGGTTTTCACACCAATTTATTACACTCCCGAGTGGAATTGGTTAAGGTTAGCCTCCGTCCCTGATCAAAATACGATAAGGTAACAAAGGCCACCTGATATGATTTAATCAGGGTCGCCTAGGGTAATACTAATTTTAAATCCACTTTAGGAAACCTAGTCCATCCTTTACAAAGAATCCTAAGTTTTTATACCCTACACTAAGAGTGAAAGGGTATATTCAGATTGGTACGCCGTTTGTAACACCCAGAAGGAAGCATCTCCGGTATGGAAAAGTATATATATTCTTGATCCGCATGACCTCCTGAGTCGATTTAGCGATGTCCGTCTGTCCGTCTGTCTGTCCGTCTGTCTGTCTGTCGTCTGTCTGTCTGTCTGTCTGTCTGTTGACATCCCTACTACTTTTAAAATTGAAGAGCTAGATAAATGAAACTTATAACTTAGATTACTAATATGCCTACGCTGTATGTGCGAAAACCTACGCTGTAATGCGAGATCGGTCCATTGTGACCTATGATCCGACCACTTATGTTCAAATACCTCATATAAAATGTACATAAAATGATCAATTTTTACGTATACGTGCTTAGGTAAACTTTTTTGGTCAAATATATATTGATGTCATGCTCAAATACATGATAATAATGTTTTCCGGCGAAAAGACTTGTGGTTCACAAAAAAAAAATCGAAATTCGGTACACCTACCATTTGTAAATATGGGTATCAAATGAATGGAAATTCTTCAGCGATTGAATGTTTGTAGTTATTTTCAGGATTCGTATACCCTGGTGACCTATATATCACTTTGAATGGTAACCACACATATGTGTAGGGTATTTATAGTCGGCTTAGACCGACTATAATTTTGATAATCCTAACCATCATAATTACACCTACTTTAAAATTTCCCATGTGATCTAACCTTCCCAACTGGTTTTATTTCTCATCCGTCCCTGATCAGAATACAAAAGGCCACCTGAAATGACCTACAAAAGGCCACCTGAAATGATCTTTATCAGGGTCGACTACGTAAGGCAACCTGATCCATTCTTCATATAAAATTCTGATCTAAAGCCTACTTAATGGAACCTTACTGAAACTTATGAAAAACCCTGATGGGATATCGTATTATAATATGAACAAGTTGTTTTTAAAAACATTTTATAATAAAACTAAATTATTCTAATAAAATAAAATATAGTAATAAATAAATGTTAAACTCTAATGCAAAACAAATTCCAATTCTTAACATTTTTAAAAATTTGAAATATCTCATTTAGGTTTTGAGTCTAGAAGAGGCTTTTAATGTTATTGAGAGCACTTAGCGTGTTCACTAATTGACTCGAATTTGGTAAAAGAGACATGTTTTGAATGAACCACTAATGTGTTAACTTGAGAATTAACTTATTTGACGTCAGGCAAGCCTGATCGGATAATGATTTCACCCTAAACTAAATTTCCACACACAACAAACTGATTTGTTGCGGCAAAGAACTAAATAGCCTTACCGAATCATTCGGCTACAGCATCAACTGATAAAGTATTTGCAACAACGTCTTAATTCGGTAGTGGCAATATCCTAGTCTGTAAGCATGAGATTGTGGCAACTTCCAAGTCGGTGAGCATCAGGTTGTGGCAACCACCAAATTGGTGATCATGAAGTTTCCATTGGCACAAATGTTTACTTTTTTATTTATTTTATATTTCACTAGCTAGAGAATTTGTATTGAATTAAATTATTACGTTAGTCTAGATAATGTATTTATTTCGCATAATTTCTTAATTAATGAATTTCCAATTGTTTTTGATTTCTGAACATTTTTGACGTTTCTTTATTTATTTAAGTATCCATAATAGTTGGCAAGAATTTCGCAACCGAACAACTAATAGACATGAGGTTGCCGTTCGTCATTTATTTTGTTGATAAAATGGCGTATTGGGTTGTCGTACCAAATGCGCGAATATCAATTTTAACAGAATGAAAAAGGCAATCATTTGGTACGGCAATCGAATATGCTCACTAAGAAAACAAGATGTTTATGAAAGTCTTGCTGCAACTATCCTTTTAAATTTACGCCTTGTAGCAAATACTTAAACTTCTCATAAGTTTCAATAAAGTTGCAGCAAAACTATTAATATTTCTTAAATATGACGTATATGCAGATAGTTACGAGATGTTCGCCACAACAGCAATGGAAATTCAGATATTTACAGTTTACTGATAGCAAACATCCAGAGTTCTTGGACATTTGCAGCAAAACTTTTAAGGTATTTTGACATTTGACTAACATAAAAAAGGAAGATGGCGTACTTTTTCCTTACGCTCGATTTATCCATAACAATGAATTAAATCAAATGGTGTAAAAAAGTGCCAACTCAAATATTACTTGTTAATGGTAAAAGTGAAAATAATATATCCTGTGATTTAAATTATCAACACGGGATGGAAAATATTTCTTTTCAGAATTTACTTTGATGACAGCATCGGCGGTCGGACTTGGTTCTTCTGCGAAGAAATTTCAAGTCTTTGTACAATTTTACCTTCGAAGGATTTATAATGACGATGGCGATGTATAAATCAGTATACTGTTTTAATTCTATACTAATTAAAAATACATTGGATTAATATTCTTTCAATTCAATCCGCGAATTCTAATGGAGTACATTTTCCAAATATTCATCAACTATCTTCCTATTTGTAAGATGTTTAATTGATGGTTAATATAAATAATCGTAAATTTGAAAGATGGTTGCTACCAATATTTATCGTATTTGACGGATGTTTGAGAGATGGTTGTCACAAATACGATCTAAATAATTTGTAAATAACTTGATATTTAGGGCTGTGACATTTCTGGTAATCATCTTTGTTTTCTTAGTGCAGTTACGCGGAATAAGTTTTTGTTTATAGCAAAATAAGGTACGTTAATTTTAATGACAGGAGGTTATAACAAATGTATTTCGGTTGCAACACAGAAACGTTGTAACCTAATGCATCTGTGCACTCGAACTACTCTACAAATCCAGGACATCCCATACATCAATTCTATAAAATTCGTGAGTGATGATTCTGTCACTCAGAACACAGTTTCCTAATGCTATGGAAAAATAACGTAGATTAAAATTGTATTTACGTAAGGAATCATATTGTAGGAAAACATTTTCCTTAAATTAGAGTAAAATTTCATTTCTTAAGAAAATGTATTTTTTAACGCTATTTAATGTTTATTTTTTTATTATTTAGAATGGGGCTTGCTTCGATACACGCGTAGAGATAAACCTACTACCTGGTAATATCAGGGCATATCATAAAATGTATTAGTTACGCTAGTTGAACATTTATACAGCTTTTTGACAATTATTTTCATCTAAAAACTTAAAAATAAACTTTATTTTTGTTTTTTAAGTTTAAATTTTTAAATGTTTCACAACGAGATTACAATTTTCTAGCTCTATTTTTCGTCATATGTCTTTTTAGCAATTGTGAACTCGTCATATTTTTTGTGCATTTAAACAAATTCGTACCAGTGAACTATGTACTAGTGTCATGAACATAAACATGAAAAAACTGAATTTTAATTTGATAAATTGTATTTTATTTTTCTTCTCTCGATGTACTAGATAAAGTTAATTTTTACCAATCTATTTCATGTGAACTACAATTTTGAAAATCTGTTTTAGTTATGAATTCTATGACTACAGGAATAATAATAAAAAGACAGTTTTTTGCTGATACTACTCTGTCTCGCATCGAAGTTCAATACATGGCAATAAAAAAAATAACTGGTGTTTAGGGATGGGCCTGTGTAATGATAACCACCATGTTCCCTGGCATATGGTGGAACATGACAGCAAAACAAAAACAAAACATAAAAACATGCTAAGACCTCACCGACATCTTGGCACCCGAATAAAGTTGGCACGCATTTGGACTACCTATTCGAGGATACGCGCAGCAATATTTCGTATCGTCATGGAAGTGTTTGTACGTCAGTCCCGCATTGCCAGCTCCATTCCTCACCATCCTTACCGTATACCACGCGTGTATTAGTCACCAGAAAAAGCTCATGGGCTCGGTGACGGATACAGGAGACGAAGTAGGAGCTTTAATAGGAGAGAGAGAGAAACACGAGCAAAGTATGCGAGTGTGAAATGTATACGAAGGCAACTACGAACAGTTTTCAGTGCACTGTCCCTACTAGAAGTGGACACAAAAAGCGACATAGTTTTTCAGTAGCCGCTGGAGAACAGGGTGTGCAGCCATTTTTTATTGAGGGTCTATTAGACATAGACGGCTGACTAACCGAATGACTCATGCATCGCACTGGCGCGCACAAAACTTAGAAGAGTGTGCTGAAGGGTAGTTGTGGGTAGAAACCACCCTAGTAGAAACTGAAATATATACGAGACGTAACAAATGTTTGTAATATTGAACACATGAATATATTTACATACGCATCAAAGGAGACCAAAAAACGCATTTTATCTATAAGAAATAATTAGAATTTGTGCTCAAACAAATCCGTATCGAAATTATAAAACATATCAGTTTTATTCAAATGAATGCATACAAAATGTTTTGGAATTTTCTCGTAGAAGCAGATAATCTAAGTACAGGTTCAAATTCTATCTGCCAACGCAATTGAGACGTGATCTGCATTGATCAATGGGTTTTGCAATTTCTGCACACAGAATAGATATTTGTTGCGCCAACCAACTCTTTGCCCAACCAACTTATTCGGTATTCTCAACCGCTTAGTCGGTTGTTATTGTCAAAATAAAAATAGCTGTAGTTTTTTCTACAACCAATTTCGAACTGTTTTAGAACAATTTAGACCATTAGGAGTATGTATAGACTAATATTTTATGTGTATAGGCTAATATGGCAGCAAATTTGTAAACCATTCGATTTAACCGATTGAAAATTGTACCAACTAACTTTTTCATTCTTCCAAACACTTGCCAAAAGGGATTTTTCTGTGTGTAGACACTGCAATCAAAATAATTTCTAGGACATTTTACGAAATATTTTTTCGTAATTTTTTATTTAATAAAATACACGAATAATTCGTAGAATACACGAAACATTTGTAATATATTACTAATATATTTTACACTAAGAAAACGAAAGATGGTTGAAAAGTATTAGAGCCTTAAACATCATTGCAGTTGCAAATTATTCAAGTCAAATATTTGACACTTTTCGTAATATTTAGACAATGTTAATAGTTTTGCTACAAAAGCATTAATATCTGGGGAATATGTGAATATTTGCAGCAATGCTACCTATTTCTCTAGTACTTACTTACTTACTTAAATGGCCCTTACAACCGTGGATCGGTTTTGGCCGCTGAGATGAAGCCGCGCCAGTCGGATCTGCTTTGCGCGCGCTGACGCCAGTTAGAAATACCAAGCGTTGCCAGGTTGTCCTCAACTTGGTCTTTCCAACGCAGATTTGGACGCCCTCTTCTACGCTGTCCACCTTCGAGTTTCGATTCAAGCACCTTCTTGGCTGGAGTGTTTTCATCCATTCGTTCGACATGACCTAGCCAGCGAAGCCGCTGGATCTTGATGCGCTTGACTATGTCAATGTCGTCGAATAACTCATACAGCTCGTGGTTCATCCTGATTCGATACTCGTTAGCAAAGCAGATAGGGCCAAAGATTTTACGGAGAATCTTTCTCTCGAACGCTCCCAGTACTCTCTCATCGGTGGTGGCCAGCGTCCATGTTTCTGCACCATAAAGTAGGACGGGCATGATGAGTGACTTGTAGAGCGTTATTTTTGTCCGGCGAGAGAGGGCTCTGCTTCTCAATTGCCTACTGAGCCCAAAGTAGCACCTGTTGGCAAGAGTTATTCTCCGTTTGATCTCCAGGCTGACGTCGTTGTTGCTGTTTACGCTGGATCCCAGATAGACGAAGTCCTTCACAATGTCGAACTTGTGGGTGTCAAAATCAGCTTTTTGTCCAAGACGCACGGACTCTTTTTTGCTTGTTGACACAAGGAACTTCGTCTTGTCCTCGTTCACCGCTAGACCCATTCGACGCGACTCTTTCTCCAATCTGGAGAATGCTGCGCTGACTGCTCGTGTGCTCCTGCCAATGAAATCAATATCGTCGGCATATGCGAGCAGCATGACACTTTTGTTGAGGATAGTGCCGCTTTGACGGAGTTCGGCAGCTCGAACTATTTTCTCCATCAATAAGTTAAAAAAGTCGCACGATAGGGAGTCACCCTGTCTGAAACCTCGTTCGGTATGAAATGGCTCGGAGAGGTCTTTTCCTATTCTCACTGAGCAACGTGTGTTGCTCAGGGTCATCCTGCAAAGCCTTATAAGTTTCGCAGGTATACCGAACTCAGACATTGCGGCGTATAATCGTTCCCTTATCGGAGTGTCGAAGGCGGCTTTATAGTCGACTAATAGGTGGTAGGTGTCGATCTGTTTTTCTAGGGTCTTTTCCTGGATTAGGCGCAATGTGAAAATCTGGTCTATGGTGGACTTTCCAGGTCTGAAGCCGCACTGATAAGGTCCAATCAGTCTGTTGACGATGGGCTTCAGTCTTTCACATAATACGCTCGATAGAACCTTGTATGCGATATTGAGTAGGCTGATCCCACGGTAGTTGGCGCAGATAGTGGGATCCCCTTTCTTAACTATTTCTCTAGTAGTTGCAGTGAATCTGCCACAAATATGGCATTTTTCGTGATATTTATAAGAAACATCTCACAAATATGTGATGTTTACAAATTATTTAAACTTTTGCTGCAAATTTATTATTATTTCCTGCATATTGCAATTGTTAAAGCGAGTAGTATTTTAGTTGCAGCAACACTCTCATAAACATTTTGTTTTCTTAGTGTACGAATCAATAATCGAAAAATTAAAACAACAACAAAACTACGAATATTTCGTTCAAATTAAGAAATTTTCTTTACATAACTTTTGATTATATTTTGTTTACGAAAGAATAACTTCTTTACGAATGAGTCTTACATTTTACGAATAAATTACTAAACTTTCGGCTATATGTAGAATTTTATGAAACTTTCGTGTTTTTTACGAATAATTATTAAAAACGGAAATACATTTGCGTCAAATAGTAGCTGCATTTTATTTTAATTGGTATCGCGGTCGCATGCAGATAGTTATAAAATACTATCAGTTCTAAAATGTGTTCTTTGTAAGTTCTGTTTGTGTTAAATGTGAAAAGTAACAAATTTCATGAATGAAACGCCATTTTCATCGTCAGTTTTGTCATGTATTTGACGAAAAATTCGTAAAATTACTAAAAAACGTACAAACATATTCAATAAATTACGAGTAAAAATAACAATCTTTCGTATTAAGTCCTAATGACTTTCGTAGATGAAATCAACGAATAAATTCGTAAAATTCACTATTAATATTCGTAATTTTAATATAAATTTACAAAAAGTTCTTCGTGTATTTTACGAAATATTTCGTAGATAAATTTCAAAAATTTGTTCGCAAAATAACGAAAGATTTTGTGTATTTTATTTTGATGGTACACGGTAGAGATGGGCATGTGAGCATGATTCAGCGTGATTCACGTGAATCACGCGTGATCATGCGTGATTGTGATTGAATCCTAATTTTTCTTAGAATTTCTTAACTTTAGTAAATATTTTCTATACTTTACTGGGCCATAAATTTGAACTTTTGAGTTGAATGGTTGAAAAATTTATGAATTTTAAATGATCAACCTTTTGGTTTAAATTATGGTACATTCAAGTTGAAAACTTAAAATTTTTAAACATCTTGGTTAATTTTTTTTTTTTACCTGTATAGTTGAAAAAATATATGCATTGCAAATTTCAACTTTCAAGATAAATTTCTTAACTTTAATATATACATGCAGAGAAAAAATATGGTTGTGGTGATCATGTTTGAAGGGCAACATACAATGATTAGGGGATATGGTTGTAGGAAATCATATAATTTGTCTAATATGATCCTCACTGACAATATTTCGTACCATAATATGATCCTCAGTGACAATAGTACGATTTTCTACAACCATACCATGGTCATCAGTGATCATACGCCGATTTCACACAACCATACTGTGGTTGTCAGTGACCATACTATGGTTGTGAGTGACCATACTATGGTTGTCATACTATGGTTGTCATACTATGGTTGTTTACAATTAACGTTTTAACTTTCGGATATATGTTTATTTTTAATAACGATGTTTTAAACATTAAAAGACAGTTTGTCACTACAAAAAAACTCGACTGAACACCGCCATAGCCAACATAAAAGTGAGTAAGACAGAGTAAAAAAATGCCAGTAAGTGAAAATTATATGGTTGTAAATAATAAATTACTATATTATGATCAGTCTATATCATGGAATGATCGGTATTTACCATACTTTGTTCGTGGCAGTCTTTATCGTAATCATAACATGGTTCTTATCAACCATATTTTGGTTTTTCAGAAATACAATCATATTATAATAAATTGTCTACTATAATATGATTTTAGCGACCTTATTATTGTTGAAATAAAATGGAAAATACTATACTTTGATTGTGACAACCATGTAGGATTGTAAAGACCATAGAGCGAGAATACGAGTGAATATGGTAACGACGAATTTAGTTGAGTATCGCATGTTCGAATCTCGGCCAGGGTGATAATTTTTTTCACTTTTTTATTATTATGTATTTATTATAATGTATACAAAATTATAATAATTAAAATAAAATAATGTATATGAATTTATAAAATAATATAATTTTTATTTACTAAAAATTGAATAAACTTGAAGAATGTGTTTTCAAATTCAAAGTTGATATTTTTTACTAATGCAGTTGAAAAATAATCTACGTGGTTGAATATCCTAACCATACTGTTTAGTTTTGGACACGCATACAATTTTTCAAACTATTGGTTTATAAATGTAACTCAAAGGCTTATTATTGCTCAACATACAACTATAATTTTTAAACTTTTTAGTTGAACATTTTTAATTCTTCTATACTTAAAATCAACGTTAAAAGTTAAAAAATTCAACTCGTTTTGGTTAGGATAAATATGCAAATTTTCAAAGTTGAAAAAATGAACCTACATTTTTGACCGTGTATATACACAAGTTTTTGTCTGTATATTTTTAGTAAGTTATTTTTTGCAGATTTGAAAGATTTTTGACTGAAATACGAAGTAATTGCAAGTATATCTTTTTTTTCTTTCTATAGTACAACATTAACAATGTATTTTTGATATTGCCAAATATTGAAGAAAGAAAGAATACAGTTTCATATCTGTATTATACACGAGATATACAATAGCTTAATAGATTACTGAGAATATGTCTTCAAACATAATATCATACATAACCCTTTTATAGTTACTCAACATATGTTTCAGAGGAATTTTTAAATAATTTTTTCTTTCGTTGATAACGAAATCTTTCCTTTTACATTATTGTAATAACAGTATCGAATAAAGTATAAAACCAACAGCTTGTGAGCCGCTTTCATCCCATAATAACATATTATATACCTAGCTAATCAAGTGTCCAGTGTTTTTACAACTGCAAACATTTTGGCGTCATGCGATAAGTGCTGCTGCTGATGTTGTTGATGTTGCTGCTGATAATGTTGTGCGAAAGACGTAAGCAATCTACAAGCTGAGCGTTCGATAATGGTACTAGGAGGTGAAATAGGGCTTTTGGTGCGTCTGTTGCACGCACCCTCACGTGGGCGGTGACTATAAATAACCGTTATTTTATACACTCTACAAGCTCGAAGCATATGGATGACAGCCACCCACCCAACGCCATGAGGCAGACAGGCAGTCGACACGAAGGAAGAGGACGTGCGGAAAAACTGCACAATGTTAGTGGTTTTGGATATTAAACAAACATAAAAAAACAAGTTAATCGATTTTCTTAATTTACGTACTTGTTGTTTTATTAAGTTCTAGTGCCACCGACGTATTAACATTGAGATACCAGCACTTGATTAGTGTGTCTGTGTGCAAACGACTGTTGAGTCCTTGATTGATCGATGAAAACAGGACAACTAAGTCGGTTGCGATTTCATAAGAACCTTTCAATAAAAGTCTCCATAAAGTTAGATGAGATTTTATATAACCATTTCAGTTAGTCCCATCAGATGTAATTTTAGAATATATTAAAAAGACATAAAATAACCATATTTCTGTTTGCATAATAAACAATTATAATACTTAGGCCTAACCAAAACTCGTATTTTTAAATCCATTCCATTAGGTTGAGCATGGTATCCACAAATACAAAATCAAACATTATTTTTGTAATAAAACTTTTAATTTTTAAAATTTACTTTTAACAAAATTATAAACATAATTAAAAATTTTAATATGGTAACACAATTTCAATAAACAAAAACTAAATTAATAGTGAAAATTGCTTTTTTATAGAAAATAGTTTTTAATAAAACCAAGGATTGAAACCGTAACCAAAACCGATATCCGTTTAAAACCGTTTCATTTTTAAAACCGACACCGTAGCCGAAACAGTTATACGAAAATCAGAAATAACCCGATATCCAAAACCGATATAAACGGTTTCGGTTTTATACCGGTTTAATACGGTTTTTAAAAAAAGTACCTATAAATAGAAACAGAATAACATATTTTCTTTTATATAGAAGATCTTAAGTAAAATGTCATTTAATAAAATTTTGAGTTCCCAACATTTTTTCAAAGATAAAGAATATAAGCATCTTAAAAATAAGGTCTGTGAAGCACTTTTGTAGCGGTAAATATCTTCAAAAGTACTTCAAAAGTCGCTTCAATAAGATAAAATAGACAAAACAATGTTTTTTTCGCTTTTCATCGCTACGCTAGTTCGTACATCGATTGTGCATATGCACTGTTCTATGCACTTTATTATTTTTGTTTTACTTTTATACATAGTTTTTTGTTAATTGTAAAATCATGAAGTTTACTTAAGTTAAGTTCTATGTGCATTATTTCATTCAACTTATAAAACAAAAAAAAAATTAATATATGAACATTTTCATAGTGTACCTCATTTAGCTTATATATTGCTTTTTGTGTTTTTCTTTTTTTCACAAATCCGCTGATATGTTTGAAAGGGGATCAACAACAGAAATGCAAATAAAGCAGCATCCAAGCTTTTGATAGAATTTTTAGCGGGACATTTTTTGTACCACAAAGAAAACTCGTTGTTGTTGCCAGATAGCTGTACCAAATACATACATGAAGTGTGGTGTCATGCGACTGTCTGCTGTCATGCGTCTGTCCGTTGTTATGCGTCTGTCTGTTGTCATGCGTCTGTTTGTTGCTATGCGATGATTCCGGAAAGCAACGAAGAGTTGTCGTTGTGAAAGTGTGTATATCGAATCGTAATTCGTATTCTCTTCTTTCTGTTAGTGTTCGCAAAGAAAAATGTTACCCTGCAAGATATTATTTGTGTTCTCTTTACATACGGTACGTGTAGCATACGGATTTTTTTTAATCTCTGACGAAAACAGAAATATGCCTATACGAAATATTCCTTATATTTATTATGAATGTATAATATACATTGAACATATTATGTTCATTTTATTATGGCCCTGAGATTTTGAATTGTCTTGTCATACAATTATTTTTTATTAGTTAAATCTTGTTAAAATATAATTCAAATTTTTTTTTGTTAGTAAAATAATTTATTTTTTGTTGAATTTGTGTTCAAATTCTATTCGTTTTCATAATAAATATGCAGTTTAAGATATTTGTCTTCGATCTTTTATTTAAAATTTAAAAAGTGTAATTTTGCAAGATTCTTGAAAGCAAGGGCAAGAAACGTATTGCAAGAACAAGTTCATATGTACCTATGCAAGAGCAAGACTCAGCGTATTAGAACAAGAGCAAGAACAAGATTACCATTTCTTGCCTTGCTCTTGCAAATAATCATCACTCTTTTGCATATATTGCAGTTCTTCTTTGCAATTCATATCATATCTCAGGTTATGTCAAAATTTTGCATTTCATTGGTTTGTGGTCAAGAAATTTTAAATTAAATTGTTTTTCTTGGCGTAATCAATTAAATAATTCATATAACACAATATTTTAACTAAAATAACAACAAACATTGTTTAAATTACGTTTCTCACTTTACCCCAATATCATAATTTGAACATAACTTAGCACCATATAAACAATGTTAAATTATTTGAAAAATATAGAAAAAAGAAAATTTATACAAAAACCGAAATCCAAACCTAAACCGTAACATGTAACCGGTATACCGAAACCGTTATTCGTTTAGGTTTCAATTCTTGAATAAAACTAATTTTTTGAAAACTGTTACTGTTAGCTTAATTTAATTCAAACAGAAAAGCTGTATCCTGTGTTGTATATCAGAAATACTTTTTCTTTTAGTTTGAAAAATCTGCACATCGCCAGTAAGCACAATATCATATTCATATTAATCATAATAATGTAACACCAAAAATGCTTACTGTTATGCATGCATTCGTATTTTTCTCATACACTTATTTGATACACTTACTCTTATACACATATGATGACAACAACAAATGTATTGGTTGTAATGTGAGCCTCATCAGGTAGCACCTGCATGCGGCGTACAGGGAACTAAAGCACATAGAAGTTTTTCTCACGATCACCCCAATACGAATTGATTATTTCACAATATGATGACACTCATATCTGGTGTTTGTAAATATTGGTGCGACCGAGGTGATGAGTAGAGGTTAAGAATATATTTTAAGTTGGATAAGATTTTAACTGCCTTAGAGTGCAGACGTGTTTCTTTTATAAGTTAAACAATAATGTTAATATTAAAATAGAACTTTCAATTAAATAAAAGTATGTCTTGGAAGAAAAGACTTGTTTGAATTATTTCGATTAATAAAAATGGAACTTCAACGTTGGACATTCTCTGGTAGGACATCATGGGTAATTATAAATGGAACGTTGCGACATTTGGCCTCACGCCTAAGCAACGGACATTTTAATTACAACATTTGGCGCAGCCGGTTTTCGAACCAAACATCAAATCCCAGGGGACAGGATGGACTGGATGGAGATTAGAAGTATATGAAATAAATATATTGGACAAGGGAAAATATATTTTTTAGGAGTCGTGAGTATTGTGAAAAACAGTGAAAGAAAATGTGCGAAAAGAAAATAATTTTTGTGAATTTGTGATATAAAACAAAAGAAACATTTGAGAATATTGAAATCATGAAATTAGACATTTGAAAAACAGGCAATTGAACATTTTAAATAAATGATAAAATTTTTAAAAAATTTCATAATATTGTGAAATTAAATTAACTTTAAATAAAACTGTGAAATTAAAATGTTGAATAATTAAAGAATTTTGATACAGCAATGTTTTCATAGCGTTGTGAAATTAATTAAATAAAAAATTGGAGAATTTTAACAAAATTAAATTACATAGAAAAAATCAGTATTCAGTTATAAAATGATGAGATGTTTTTAGAAAAAAAAAAATTGTATATATATCAAAATGAGCTAAAT
This sequence comes from Dryomyza anilis, assembly GCA_951804985.1. Lineage (NCBI taxonomy): Eukaryota > Metazoa > Arthropoda > Insecta > Diptera > Dryomyzidae > Dryomyza > Dryomyza anilis. The sequence continues at coordinate 68,059,939 of OX638133.1, forward strand.
AAAACAGTATTAAATTTAACAGAAAAATTAAATCAACTATTAAGCAATCTACTGTTTAAACAAAAGATATACATAGCTTTGCAGAAAATAAAATATAGTATACCAATTTTAATTTAATTTTCAATTTTCATCCTTTAACATACAAATATATAACGGGTTTTCATTAATATATTTTTTTTGTTGTGTTCTAAATAAATATAAATTAATAAACTTGAAAATGTTTCACATTAAATATAAAAATAATAAATGCAATCTATATATATATAAAGAAAGTAATTAATGTTTAATTACATAAATCAATAAAAAACCGATAATTAAAATGGGTACAGAAAATGTATTTAAACGCGTACATTACGTTGTTCCTTACTTTTCTGGGGCAGAATCTCCATTACTAGAAACTGAATTATATAAATTTATTGAAGGCTGTGAAACAGCAAAGCTTAAAATTAAAGAATCAGATTATGAGGAATTTATTAAATGCGTTAGGTTACATTTGCAGGGAGATGCTTATAAATTGGTTAGGATAAAACATTTTCAAAAAATAGAAGAATTATACGAGTTGCTAAAAAATACATACTTAAATGATATTTCATTAGATGCAGTACTAGAAAAGATTAAAAAAGTTTTTCAAAATAGTAAAGAGAGTTTGAGAGCGTTTGGAAGACGATTAGACGAATTGCAATCCATGGCATTAGAAATTGCAAGTAAAAAATACCGTAAAAAGATAGGTAATGATGACGTATTCAGATTGGAATTACAGAAGTCAGTATTGATCTCTTTTAAAGTAGGTGTGAAGGATCCAACAACAAAAGTTGTATTATTAAGTAGTAAGTCAGACACATTAGATGCATTATTGGAAGACGCATTAAATGTTGAAGCTATTATGCAACTAAGAATTTCAGAGCATACCTATTAGGGCGACCATTTAAAATTTTTACAGATCATCAGCCCCTAAAAGGTATTGCAAACTTAAAAGATCAGACATCCCGCCTTGCGCGTTTCCGACATAAGTTGTCAGAATACGATTTTGAAATAATTTACAAACCAGGTAAAAAGAATTTGAACGCGGATGCTTTAAGCAGAATACCATATTTACAACCCGATATTACAGCAGTACAAACACGTTCTAAAACTACACAAAATAAATTAGATCAACAAATTACAAAAACAAAGCCCCAAATTAGTACACCGGTCGTAGATGAAACAATTACAGATGCAAATAACGAAACAAATTCTGCACACTTATTAACTGATCCGGAAGAAATTAAAACGGTAATACAAGATTTTCATGATTCCGCATTAGGAGGCCATCAGGGTGCAGTAAAAACATATTTTAGAATCAGAAGACAATTTAAGTGGAAAGGTATGCAGAAACAAATAAAAGATTACGTAAAAAATTGTTCAAACTGCCAAGTAAATAAAAGTTTTAGGCTTACAAAAATGCCAATGGTTCTAACTGATACGCCAGTGAGACCATTTGATAAAGTATACATGGATCTTGTAGGAATTTTACCAGAAACTATCTCTGGAAATAAATATATATTAACATTTCAAGATGATTTTTCAAAATATATGTGTTGCGTAGCTATACCGGACGCAGAAGCAAGCACTGTAGCGAAAGCATTTTACGACGAAATCATTACGCGCTTAAATATTCCAAAAGTATTAGTTACCGACAATGGTTCAAATTTCGTCTCTAAATTGTTTTCAGATACATGTAAATTGTTAGGAATTAAAAAGTTACATATTACGCCATATCATCCACAAGCTAATGGATCTTTGGAAAGAAGCCATCGGCCATTAGCAGAATATTTGCGAAGTTTTGCAAAAGAAGATGGGTCAAACTGGGACCAATGGTTAAATTCGGCAATGCACGTGCACAATAACACAGTACATATGTCAACAGGGCAAACCCCTTTCCGTACTTTATATGGGTTTGATTTTGATATGCCCACTAATCTAAAACGTAAATGTTCACCAGTTTATAATACTGATGATTACAACAAATTATTAAAATATCAGATTCAACGCACACATGAAATCGTGAGACAAAATCAAGAAAAAGCAAAAGAAAAATCTAAACAAAGCTATGACAGCGCATTACACCCAACAATATTTAAAGTAGGCGATAAAATATTATTAAAAAATCAAAATAGAAAGAATAAATTTTCTCCCATATGGGTAGGACCCTATGAGGTACTTTCGGTAGTAAGTCCTGTAACGACAATGATTTCCATCAAAGGAAAAGGGAAAAAATTCCATAACAACCTATTAAAAGCATATAATTTTGAAGTTTTACACAATTAAATAAATAAATGTAAAGAAATAAATAACTGAACCAATAGTTCATGATGATCATAAATCGTAATCATGTTAGAATGAAATGCATACTATTGCAAACAACAATATAAGGTAAAGAAATGCCGCGTTAATAAGAATTTTTTTTTTAGGAATATGTTTTTAAATCTTAATCAAATAAATAAGTGCATGAGGGAATAGCTACGTATTAATTTTAAAAGGTTACTAGCATTAAATCATGTATTAAAAAATTTGTAATGGATAAAGGAATAAAGTGATTTACAAGATTATATTAGATAATTATTAAGCAAAGATTTCAGTACGAATTAGCAAAAGAAATAAAATATACATTGCCACTATATTTGAGATAGGTCAGCACCTCAATTTCATTGTCAAGGGCATTGTCAATCGAAACAAATGAAAGAAAGATCGTTGTACTTGAAATACAGATAGACGTAAGCGGAGCACAAACTGAAGGGGAGCACAGATATAAGTGAGGAGCTTAGGTATAGTTATAAGTGATAAAATGCAATTCAGCGTTTTGCATGTAGGAACCACTGCACTAATGGACTGAAAATGAAACGAGATACGTTAATGCAGAGACAAAAACAAACAAACTAGCAAACGTTTTAACCAAAATCATTTAACGGTCATAAAAAATATATATATGTACGTATTGAATGTACCAAAGTTGTTATGCAAAAGAAAGATTGAAAATACTGTCATATATCAAGCATATTTAAATTAATAAATTAGTGCATGAATAAATAGCTAAGTATTTTTGAAAATGACTAGCATTGAGTCATGTGGTAATGAAATATTATGGAAAAATTAAAGATTTCTAAAGTACATGTACATTTTATTAAATGTAATAAATGAAATGTTCAATATAAACATACAATGAAGATATTAAATTTGAATATTCTATATAAATTAAAAATGATGTTAAATTAAATTAAGTATAAAGTTATAGTAAACAAGTAACAAGTATTTTAATAATAATCCTGATTCTGCAAATGTACTCCAACCACGACGAATCACAAAGAAGTAGAACATGCACGAAGAAGAACAACAAGCAAACCACCAAACAATAAAAATTAACGTTAAATACAATATGCTAAAATTTTAATTGCCAAAGAAGGTCGTTTAATTTTGTTGGGAAAAGGTCTGAAATGGTAATGAAATGTAATGAAGTACAAAAGAATAATGATAAAACGACATGTGAGAGTTATGGCGCGGACGACAACAATCAATACATGTTTAATTAAGAGAAAGGAGCTACCCTATGGATATGGATGTAGAAGTTTGACAAATCAGCAAAGAAAGTTGGAACTATTTTATCATAATAATGCAACAACATTTTACATCTTATATATACTAAATAAAAGATGACAATTTTATCGCTCAAAGAACACGCTAACATTATGTAAATAAGTTGAAGGAGCTATTCCATATACACTTATTTAGCTGTCAATGTGAACATGATTACAAAAATAAATTTAACAAATCAACAAAGTTACCACAATTACACTAAATCACACACGCTCCAACAAATGAACACAATTTCTTAAACAATTTTGAAGAAGACGAATATTAAAAACGATAAGAACCAATATACGTATTCGAATATTGTTACAACAAGTGAAATATAATAGTACAACAACGTCAAACTAACAAAACAACAACATCTACGTATAAATAAAAATTACAATTACTGAAGATGACAATTCCGCTAGAAAAACTATCGAACAAGAAAATTTCTCAAAACATTTAAAGAAGACAAATCCGTATTAATATTCAGAAATATAAAATTACAAAATTATCAATTTTAGTATCTGCTCTCAACAAAGTACGATTTAATTTGGCTGAAAAACAACGCAACATAGAAGACATCAAATTTTAAAAGCTAAGAAAATCAAGACGCAAGATGAAAACAATGTTTGTTGAAACAGTGGCAGAAACAAATAAAGTGCAGCTACAGTCAACGCAATCGCAGCAACCACCAACCGAAGAGTGGCAGCAGCAGTTAACACTAAAAACATCGGGATCAGGTTATGTTTGTATTTAATTTCCTTTTATAATTCAGATGTTTAGATTAAAGGCGGGCTAATGCAGCCATATAATTAGAAAATTGGGCCAATACCATTTTTTTTTTAAATTTAAAATCATTAAATTTGAAATTATTTATCTCCACTAGGTAATATACAATTGTTTATTTTTAAAAATAAAATAATCTACACTATAAGAATTTTATCGAGATGTTAACAATGTAAAAGAAAAAACTATTATTATTTAATTAATAATAATTTTTTCTTAAAATAAGGGGGGAAGAATGTTGTATATCAGAAATACTTTTTCTTTTAGTTTGAAAAATCTGCACATCGCCAGTAAGCACAATATCATATTCATATTAATCATAATAATGTAACACCAAAAATGCTTACTGTTATGCATGCATTCGTATTTTTCTCATACACTTATTTGATACACTTACTCTTATACACATATGATGACAACAACAAATGTATTGGTTGTAATGTGAGCCTCATCAGGTAGCACCTGCATGCGTACAGGCGTACAGGGAACTAAAGCACATAGAAGTTTTTCTCACGATCACCCCAATACGAATTGATTATTTCACAATATGATGACACTCATATCTGGTGTTTGTAAATATTGGTGCGACCGAGGTGATGAGTAGAGGTTAAGAATATATTTTAAGTTGGATAAGATTTTAACTGCCTTAGAGTGCAGACGTGTTTCTTTTATAAGTTAAACAATAATGTTAATATTAAAATAGAACTTTCAATTAAATAAAAGTATGTCTTGGAAGAAAAGACTTGTTTGAATTATTTCGATTAATAAAAATGGAACTTCAACGTTGGACATTCTCTGGTAGGACATCATGGGTAATTATAAATGGAACGTTGCGACATTTGGCCTCACGCCTAAGCAACGGACATTTTAATTACAACACCTGCTTCAAATGAATTTTTATTGGGTTTTATGGTACTCTTAATTTGTCATTATTGAAATGAAAAATATCAGCTATCGCGAGCAATATTTTATGTTCGTCCGTTTCAGATTAAATTTCTTAATAATGAGAAAATGGTTCGGATTAATATTAAGATTACTCTTTTTTTATATTTTTTTTTTTAAATAAAGGTTACAGTTCCCATTCCACGATTTCAGTTTTAAGAGGACATAAAAGTACCAGAAAAATTGATAGAAAATCTGTCGGCAGTCTTTAGAATTATAATTTGTTTAAATAAGTCATCATCCCGAGTGGAAATTTAGTTCTGGATAAGAAAAGTATCTGTTAATGAAATCCTGAAAGTTAATCAGGTTGGGATCAGCTATTCTTATCAGGAACTGATTTCAAACGTGTCGCACACTTAAATGTATTTCCGGATCAGATAAGCTGATAAGGATGCCTGAAGCCAACCTGTTTTAATTTACTAATTTCATTGTAATATATATATATTTTGATATATATTATATGTGTAAATATTACATAAACTCAATGAACATTCGTAACATTGGGGAACTGTTTACAATTTTAAACAATCAAATATATTTTATTTTTTCCTTATCTCTTTGACACTACACAACTTGCTAAAAATGAGAGAGGGTGGTCATAGCTCTTAAGTATTCGTTGTATTTGGAATATATTTACAACATAAAATTTTCACATTTTCTTACATAATGCGTTTGGGTTCAACAGCATACAAATTCAAGCTCTATCTGATTTTACTTAAAAATATTATTTTTGTGTTGTAACCAGGGCTCGGCTGGAACTGGAATCGGAACTGGAATCGGAACCGGACCGGAACCGTTTCATTTTTATAGAACTGGAATCGTTATTTTAATTTTCGAATGGATCCGAAGTCAGTTAGCTTATAGAGTATGACTATCCTTATAAATCACTGATCATAAGGTTTCCTCATGTAGGAAAACCACAACTTAACCTGGAACTATCCTGGTACTAAATAAGGTTTACCTGACAAAATTTCAACTCGGAGTATTATGGCAGTTTGATATTTTTTGGTATTAATGTTTAATGATTACAGTTCTTTAATTGTTAGAAATACATTTGCATGATATGTGTAAAAGGACCTTGAACGACTTTTGAATAAACTAATAAAAATTGATCTACTAGCAATAAAAACCAAGGATTGATATCGTAACCGAAACCGATATCCGTTTAAAACCGTTTCATTTTTAAAACCGAAACCGTTATACGAAAATCTGAAATAAACCGATATCCAAAACCGAAATAAACGGTTTCGTTTTTATACCGGTTTAAAACGGTTTTAAAAATTATTAAAAGAAACAGAAAAACATATTTTATTTTATATAGAAACTCAAAGTGCAAGGCATGTTTAATTTTTTTTTTTATTAAAATTTTGAGTTCCCAAAATAAATATTGTGTAGCGGTAAATCGAATTAACAACAAAACACAACTCCAAGCACAATATAATAATAATAGTTTTGCGCTACAGTACTGTATAGAAAGAACTTCAGTCGAGCTCTCTCACCATTTGAGCTGGGGACCTTTCGGCTCGCAGTCCAACGCACTAACCACTGAGCTACCGCGGCGACAGGGAATATAATACCATTTATAATTCTTTAAATTGGTTTTTGAGTGAAACGTATTAAGGATAAAAAAATTATAATAAGGCAATAAAAAACAATGGTAATGCAAGAAAAAAAAATAGTTTAAAATTATTAACATCTCAGTAACTACTTAAGAAAATACTAAAAATAAAGTGCAAGTTCGACAAGTTCGAACATTTCATGTATACAGGCCGCTTGCAGATATTTTGTTCACTGAATTGTTCAAATTTAATTTCTTTGGCTTTTGGAAATTGTAAAAATCTTCTTCTTCTGATGAATTTTAAGAATATTTACCGATGTATTCTTGTTCAAGGTTCGCTTCTCGACACTCTTCTGCAATTCAGATCATATCTCAGGTGATATCAAAATGATGCTTTTCATTGGTTGCGTTGCACACTTTACCACAGAAAATGATTCTTACTTTAAACCAATATGACAATTTTATATAACTTTCCACCATATACACAATGTTAAATTATTTGCAAAACCAGTTTGTATATCAAATATTCGATCATTTTAAACACCACCAGAACTCAAAAAAAACGTACTGTAGCGTCGGTAGCTCAAGGCTAGTGCATTGGACTGCGAGCCGAAAGGTCCCCGGTTCAACCCTGGCTAACAACATCTTTTCATAGAAACATTTTTCTATACTGCGCTACCTCTCGACAGTAAATGGCACATCTACGAGAGTAAAACATTACCTATGAAAAGCTCACCGCACAGCTCAAAATGATGAGAGAGCTCGGCCTAAGTCTTATAAAAACTGTACCGCATAACTATTATTATTACTCTAAAAAACGTTCAAAATTTTTTTTTCACTTATTATGCAGTAAAAAAGGTATTAATTTGATTATAACTTATTGTTAAGAAGAACTTTGTTTTATTTTTTTAAGTGCAAAAACATGTCGACAAATTGCAATTTTCCACATTACCCCATGTCACACTTTACCACAGGTTTTTTGTTAAAGAGAATGAAAATTATGGAAAAAAAAAATTTTATACAAAAACCGAAATTAAAACCGAAACCGTAACTTGGAACCGGTATACCGAAACCTTGATAAAAACATTCCCGAAAATCCCGGGACAAGTTTTTCGGAACTAATTTGACTCAAATCCCGAGATCTCGGAACATAACTACTTTTATATAATTTATTCAACTTCTAGATGTTAACTTTAAATTGCAACCGTTTTTATTAGATCCAATTAAAGTATTAACTAATGGTCGATGACTACAGTATTTGAGTTTCTGTTTCATGTTCGTAGCTAGTGTAAATGTCGAGATAAATTGTTTTGAAAGATTGAGTTGTACGGTATATGAATCCTTTGCACGGGTTTTGTTAAGATTTGGAATATATATCCTACAGACCTTCATTGACCACGCACACTTTTACGCCCATTTTTATTTTTGGTTTATGTTCCTAGCAAAACCGCTGAACGAATTTTTCTGAAAATTTGCATTACTATGATATAAGGTCCATGGAGTATCCTAAGTCAGAAATAAATCAGATTGGACAGGTGCTACTCACATCCCATATAACTCAAAAATTCAGTACGCTATATCTCAGCCCTAATGTTATCGATTTACGAATTTTACGGGGAATTATTTTTGTTTTGATTACTACATTACTACACCAATTAAAAAAACGTCCACAGCGAATATATATATATATATATATATATATATATATATATATATATATATATATGTATATATGTATTTATATGTATATATATATATTTATTTATATATATATATATATATATATATATATATATATATATATATATATATATATATATATATATGTATTTATATATATATATATATATTTATTTATATATATATATACATATATATATATATATATATATATATATATATATATATAAATATATATATACATATATATATATATATATATATATATATACATATACATATATATAATATTATATATATATAATATTATATATATATATATATATATATATATATATATATATATATATGTATATATATATATATATATATATATATATATATATATATATATATATGTATATATATATATATATATATATATATATATATATATATATATATATATATATATATATAAACAATTAATCGAATTCAAGTTTTCAGATTTCTGATTAATCGGTTAATCGTTATTTAGATTAATCAAAAATCTGATTAATCGAATAATCGTTATTTAGATTAATCAAAATTCTGATTAACCGTTTATTCGTATTTAGGTTATTCTAAAAAACGATTAATAGAATAATCGTATTTTTGGTTAATCAAAAATACGATTAATAGTATAATTGATTGATGGTGTTTATGATTAATAGACTTTCCGGTAAAACGATTGTCATAATAAAATCAAACCAACAATTACTCACATGTTCGATATTAGGATCAAAAATGTATTTTTATCGCACATACCATGGTATTTAAAATTATGATGCGAATTTTTTTTTAATCATCAAAATTTGATACAATTTAATTAGATTTTTAAGGAAATTATGATTATATTAGGTGCACATTCATGCTGCATTTCTAGGATAAGTAATTAGTAATTCCTTGAAAGCAGCGCTTGACAAATTCGATAATATGTCAGAAAACATGGTTATACCATATGTTGAAAGTTTGTTTTCTCAATAAAATAAAATGTTAGATCCATAATATTGAAGAGGCATTGTATTTTTAAATTAACTCATAGCATTAATTTAAAACCACAGCTATGTCTAGCCTAATTGAGATGAAATTGTAGATGTGCCAAAATTCAACAGTGTACATTTTTGTTGGTATTAGGAGTACATTTACGAATCAGGTATTAAAATCTTTGTTTTTACTTCGTTTGATTGAATTTGAGTTTTTCTTACTTTAGCCACATGTAACAATTCGTATTAACTCAAAAATTGTTTGTATTTATTATTAATGTTAATAATAACACGACACAACAAAATGAGAAAAAAAGATTGCGCAGTAAATGTTATTATTTTTGTATTATTGAAAATGACCCGCAGAATATGAATACATGAATTATGGATAGGTTTACAAGATTTCGGGCAATAACTTTTGTACTGAGCTTTCAAACAGGTGGTCACATATATTTGTAAATATCTCGCGTTTTATAAAACTCATATGCTCAATCGGTTAAAAGGTAATTAAATATCCAATAAACCTTTCTTACAACATTTTGGAATTGGTTCACTTGTTTAAGAGAACTCTATAGAAGAACTCGAAAAATGTAAATTTTTTTCGACCAATTTTTTTTTTAAATGAATTTAAAAAATGGCGAATAATTGAAAACGCGAAATGCTGCACAGTTTGTAATATTCCAAAATTAGCCTACATATTTGTAAAGAAAATAAAAGAAATCTATGGGCACATTTTGAGAACAGAAAAAATCATGTGAAAGCATTACAATTGAGTATTAACTAAAAAAATCGCATTTTATGTTTATACCATGGGTTACACGTTAGAAAATGTATTTGAGGATATTTTAACGCCTCTTAGTAGGCGTCACCGCTAAGAAAAAGTATATATTTTCTTGATCAACATCACTTTCCGAGTCGATTTATATATGACCGTCTGTCTGTCCGTCTATACACGATAACTTGAAAACTGCTATTCCGAATGCGACGAGATTTAGTTTTAATATATTTTAGTAGAATAGTAATTCAAATTTCGAAAATGAGTCGAATTAGTCAACTACTACATCCACAGCGATATATGGGTTTACTTTTTAGGATCACATATCTCGTAAAGTATTAAAGATAAAGTTATAAAATTTAAAATTAATTACAAGCAATCATCTGTCAATAGGTGCTCGAAAAATGAGCGTGATCCGCACACATTTTTTTTTTGTATGTCCATTTGTATAGCAAAAGTTATGTAAATCAAATGTTACCCATATATTTTTGTCATTGCTAGCTCAATTTCTTCGAAAGAGTGTGAATTAATTTTGAAAAATTAAAATTTGTGTTTCATCATAATTTCTTGACTTTTTTCCATTTTTTTATATGATTTTTTTTTTAATTTTTTTTGAAATAAATGCTTTTTTCAACTTCTCCTATCGAGTTCTCTTAAACTAATGGACCAATTTAAAAATGTTCTGAGAAATGTTTATTTGATATTCCATTACCTTTCATTCGATATAACACTTGATCATATGTGTTATTTAGAACGCGAGATATTTACAAATATATGTGAGCACCTTTATGAAAGCTCGGTTCAAAAGTTATTGGCCCATATTTTGTAAACCTATCCAAATTAAAATTATTAAACCATATTTTCGGAATCAGGGCGTCATTTTACATAATACAAAAATAACCTTGAATGCTGGGCAGAATGGCTGTTATGTAGTGTAATCAATTAAAATTTAAAATATAAAAAACAACAAGAAATAATTGTTATTCATTCCTTTATGTCGGTATCGTGTAGGTTTACCTTTTGACAGTTTATTCAATACAAAAGTTGTCAAAAAGTCAAATTTATTTTTAAAGTAGACTTTAAATTGTCTATGGTTATGAGCCAATTTGTTTAAACTCATTTTTTTATTTCTCACAAAGATTTTGGTAGTATGAACGAATATTTATTTTAAACATTTTTTGGTATTCCTTACTTTATTTTTCTCTAACCCTAGATTTAAAGCTTGTAGAATTATGAACGAATATTTATTTTAAACATTTTTAGGTTTTCCTTTTTTTTCTAACCCTAGATTTAAAGCTTATAGAATTAGTTATAATGCCTATTTTCTAGACAATCCAGTGATCTACTCAGCCAACCCATTTAAGTATTAATGGTATTAAACATCCTCTTGTGCTTCTGAACTGTAACTAATAATTTTACTGTTGAAATTTGTCAGGGGGTAAAAAGAATTGATTGCAACTAGTAAAGTATGTTTAAAATATTATAAATCACACTTCAGTCATATGTTTCCCCACGCATAACATCATAAGTCAATTTTTCCTCGTTTCAGTTATCGTGTTAAGTAGCGCCAAAAAGAGTTGTGCTTATTAGGTTATTGTCTAATAACTTGGGAACAAAAGAATATTTTGTAGATGTTTTTGAAGACGAGTTATGCTGTTATGCCCTGGCGTCACAGAATTATTCATAAATATCTTATTTACGTGAGAAAACAAAAAGTTTACACAGATATTTGAAACATATATTAGTATTTATCATTGCGACTATTCATATTTTTAGCAAACCCAAAGCAATTTAGTAAAATAATTAAATAGTTATTTGAAAGTCAGTGATTGTAATATTTTCTGATGGGTTCCCAGTGGAGAACAGCAGATGCGCAGTACAAAACCGAACTGCGAACGAGTGGAAGGCACAACGATGAAGAACCACCTTGCGGAAAATTGATTTTTCACCAAAAGTCTCTACGTCATGCAGTGACTTTTTCAGAAATTGAAAATTCTAAAAATATCTAAATTGTATTCTTACCTAAAATAAATGTGAGATGAATACGCCTAGTTGGACGCACTGCAGCACAAGATCAATTAAAAACACTTGGTGAACGTTTCCAGAATATTTTGACAGGATTCAAATTAAAAGTTTTTCAATTAAAGGAGAGTTGATTAATTGGTTTATTGCAAACACACACGCACTATAGTCTGTAGTATTTTCTTATTTTAAACGTTTTTTGTTTTTTTTTCAATTGTATGAAATTAACGAGTGGACGCGTTATAACTCGGTGAACAAAGAATTTTCAACTGCGAGCTGATAGAAAGTCTGCCAACTTTTGGTCGTCTTTCATTGAAAATTCTGCGCACAAGAAGAATTACTTTCAAGTCGCAGAAGTGGTCTTCCATCCACATGCAGCAGAGTTCCAGTTTCCCCAAAAAGGATTCCAAACACAAAGTGCGCATGTCCTTCGTTGAGCGATTCCTTGTCGTCTTGTCGTCGTGTTGTGGTTGTTTTCAGAACCGATTTTTTGCCAGCTGACTAAGACCAAAGAGTGTTGTTTTGTTATTGTTATTGCTGTTTCTATTGTGATATCATTTCCAGAAAAAATTGTTGATAAAAATAGGGATGGTTATTTTTTGGATACCCAATATTTTACATTCGATATCAATATAAATATCGAATTTATTTGTTTAATACCTGAGACAGACATCAAGTAAAGTTATTATAATAACAATACTATAATATTCTAAATACTAGATAGGTGAGAGACATAACGTAGTATAGTTTGCGTAGTAAATAAATCTATGCGAACAAATTTTTATTTTTGTCGGGTACCATGGTTACTGCACCCAGACAAAAATTCCCTCAAATCCCATATAAATTGGTCAATAGGACAATTCTTGATTTAAAAGTATACAAAAATAAATTTTTTCATATAAACTCAATGGCAATGTCTTGGTATGTTCTAGTATTTAATGGTATTTTCCAATTAAAATAGTAATTTATCCTAATTACTTTTTTTAATAGTAAAAAACTATTATTTATATAGTATTTTTTTTTTGAATGTGAAGAATATTTTATTGTAGTCAGCTGTAATAAGCACTATTTTTTGAAGGTCGTGACAGTTTTTTTTTTGTTTTTTTTTCTATTACAGACTTTTAATAACAATGAAAACAACGTTTTTTTACGTGATAGGTTTCCTTTACTTGCAGATCCTCAGTGGACACTTATATTTTTTCTCAAGCTACAATATTAATTGATATTATAGCTTTACGACATTAAAATTTGCAAAACGTAGTTTTTGACTACGGCGTGAATAAAAATCCTCCGACAACGTGACGTAGTAAAAACATAGTCAATACGTTTTATACGTTTCAAATATTCACTTCGACGTAGTTATTTCAACTTCAACATAGTTATCGACAAATTTTACTTAGTCGTAGTTGATTTGTTTATTAAAATATATTTTTTATCAATAAAAGTCAAATGCCCAGCCGGCCAAACTATCATAAACGACATCATAAATGATAGCAAATATTCGTAAATAATGAATAAAACATTCGTATCGTAAATGATTCGAAAACGCATACAGTTTCGTTCTTAATTTGTCCTTCGTAACGAGGTATCATAAACGAACTAAAAACACTCATATATGATTAATTTTCGATTGTTTATGATCGTAAAACACGAATATATACTCGTGTACCACCCATTCTTCAATTATTTCCAGCACCGCACAACGTACCTAATCCAACTGTAATTCGCAATGAAATTAACTTGTTTAATAAATTATTTTAATTTGAAATATTTATATACAAATCATGCCTTAATGGAATTCTTGAGTTTCGACATGGTATCACAAACGAAATATCCAATATTAAACACGTTTTTTTTATGGACTTTGTTTTTGATACAAATTAGACCGGTTAGAAAAAAAACACATTTTTTATTTAAAATATTTATTAAATTGTCATGTTTGTTATTAACTATGTCGTAGTTATTAAAATGAATCGTAGATACTTTTTTAGAATATTTAAGTGACTACAAAAAATAGCAGATAGTTAACTACGTTTTCCTCTCGGTGTGCCAATTAAATGTAGTTCAATAAAATTCGTTTTCTAACATTAATTTTTCAATAAAATTTTGAAAAACAATTTCAAATAATTTATTTATTTTTTGGAATTTATTAGGACATTTCAGTACAAAGAGCTTCTTTTGCCAAAAACCTTTGGGAAAGCTTTTGAAATTTGGCTGTGTAGTATCGATAAAGAGCATTGAATATTTGACAAAAAGTACTGTTTACCGATGATTTCCCAAAAATATCGACATATTCCATCCCTAATCACCGAATGTCAAAGCAAAGGCGACGACGATGACAACATGCGCAGAGTTTCATTGTGAAAAAAGTACTTTTGCAATGTTTATGATACTTTTTTTTAATAAAAGTAAATTTTTAATAAAAAAATACCTACTCTGTGAAAAACAAACACTTGTAACATTTGGGGCTATTGAGCTCTAAAAAATAAATAATAATTAAAGAGACTAAGGAACGATGACATAAAACTTTTAACTATCAGTAATGTTAATCGATAGAAATCTTTTAGTTAAAGTAACAGTTTCAATATTGAAATATAAACAAAATTTAAAATTTATACTGATAATTAAAACAAATTAATGTCACCAGTAGAGATGGGCGCGTACCGTTCTTTTTTTTTCTTGTCACGGCCGAAAATCTGAGTTCGTGCGTGTAAATCTCCGTAGTTTCTATACCAATTAAAAATAAACCCTTACTTCCAACTTCAGAAAAATCTGTTGTTTTCGTTTTACTTTTGGATTTAAGAGAATAAAACAGCATCAAACTTAATTTTTGAATTATTTATTTTTATTATTTTTAAATTTGTGGTTCCGGTTCCAACCAAAAAATTAAATGGATTTCGATTCCGGTTCCATAATTTTTGTTTGTAATAACGGTTCCGATTTGATTTTTTGCGATCCCTGACAGGGACTATAATATCTGTTACGGTTCTGGTTCTGGTCGGGCTCGTGCGTTTCACCTACGGAGTGCCATCAAAAACAAAAACAGAAAGGCGTGTATCTCTAGTCACCATAATTTCATGTTATGACATATCTTAATTTTACATGTTGGTTTTCAAAGCAGTGAACCGCCATTTTTAAATGTGAGTTAAAAATGTTTTAATTAGAATTTCCATAGTACTTTTAAATTTCGATAGTACTTTTGTATTTGTGGCGACATCGTTAAGTATCTAGAGTACTAATAAATTTGCATTATGTGGAAGTAAAACTAAAAAACAAAAATCAATAAAAGGTTCATATTTTTAAGAATGTTTGATCGATAACGCCAACTTATCAGTACCAACATATATTATAAGTTATGAATATATTGATATTTCGAAAGGCGTTCTAATTTTCGAAATGTAACCTTATGAGATTTTTTAAATATCTATGCATTCATGTTGGTATTTTAACTATTTATGGTACTATTTTAAATCTATGATTTCTCTTATATAAACACGTCTGATGATCTTATTTTTATTTTAGTGGTTTTTATTATTTTTAATCACGATTACAGTGGCTTGGCCATTTCTAATATATGGAAATATAACAATTATTAATCACACATTTATCATCTAATGCGATTTTCTCTCTCTTTAATATTCGATCTCTTTACTTCGATGCAGCAGCAAACCGACATGAAATGTCTTCCCAGTTGGCAATATCCCAAATTGCATCCACATATGATGGGCGCAAATTTTTGTATTGCAAATAGTATGCATGCTCCCAGACATCGATACCGAAGAGTGGCACCAAACCTGCGAAATTAATAAAACATTAGAAAGTTTTTAGACAAAGAAAACCAATGCTCTCCACTCACCAGTGCTGGCCTCCAATGGGTCTTGATTAGGCATTGCAACCAGTTGCAATTTGCCGGTCTTCTTGTTGTAACCCAACCAACCCCAGCCGGACCCCTGTACGGCAACCGTAATAGTGCTCATTTCCTTTTTGAACTTCTCCATGCTGCAGAACTGTTCATCGATGGCAGCTTTTAACTCTGCAGAGGGTTCAGTTTTCTTGGGCGAAAGATTCTCCCAGAAAATCGAGTGATTGATGTGGCCGCCGCCATTGAAACGCAGTGCTGGTGCCAGGCCAATGACCTTGGTCACATCGTTCTTACTCTTGGCCTCCTCCAGTTGCTCCTCGGCAGCGTTCAGATTGTTCACATAAGTCTGGTGGTGTTTGGTGTGATGCAATTCCATGATTTCGCGGCAAATAATTGGTTCCAGAGCTGCATAGTCGTAGGGTAACTTGGGCAACGTATGCTTGCTACGCACAGCAGCGCTATGTAAGGAAGAAAAAAATGATATTTCATAAAAATATTAATTTGCAATATGGAGATATTGTTCTGGGATGCTATTTATGTAATCAAATTTAACGCCGGTCGTTTACAATATTTGACTCGTGTTCTTTTGTAGTCCAATAAACTTACCGAGCAACGTTAGCAGTTGAACGAGCCACGGAGAACATTTTTAGTTTTTATTTTGTCGTAGAAAAATTTTAATTCTTAAATAATCAATCTTCCTTGCGATTTCGACTTTCCGGCTTTATGAAATTGCAAAAACTACTAGTGAAAGAAAGAAGAGAAAAGCAGCGCAGTATGAAACGTCAAAAGTCCACTAGGTATCGAGAATCGATATCGAGTACTTTTGTTGAGAGTACACAGAAAAAAATGTGTAACTATAACTAAAATGTTACACATAAAATGCAATTAATTTTCAATTGAAACTCAGCCGATGTTACTTTTAGTTGCATTGAATAATGAGAATATGTTAATTGGAGAAACTTCAATTACTTTTTTGCCATATTGATATTAAAATTGTTATATATATATATATTCAATTTTTTATTGAGAATTATTAAATCATTAATAAAATCATTAACATTAATTAAAAACTTTATTCGATAGACATTTTTAATAGAAATTTTTTAAATATATTGTAAAACAAATATTGGCAGCATCGCTTCCCACCACTTTGAGTAATAATATAACACGCACAGCTCAAAATGATGAGATAGCTCAGCCTAAGTTCTTATAGAACTGTAGTGCCAAACTGTTATATTTCGCTGCCAATTTGGTCAAATAATTCAAACATTGGTTATGTGGAAATTTAAACGAAAATGTTGTCAAGAGATATATTTTCAAATCAATCTGATGTTTTTTGACACATTTTTGGCCAGAAAAATAATTAAAATTTATAAGGAGTTGGATTGCAATTAGGGTTGCCATATGACAACAGGTTAATATCGGGACAAATGGAAAAAAAATATATTGATTTTCAAAGGTGTGTCGGGACAACAAAAATTTTATTCATATATTATATATATTTGTATAACTTCTTATATAAACATTACTAAAAAGAGTAAAAACTAAATAAATTAAATTATATATATAATAAATAAAAACAGAAGACTACAAATGAATATTTCAAAAAAAAAAATAATATATGTATATGAATACATATATATTTTGTTTTGTGTATAAGCCATTTAATAGGCTGAGTATTCTTTCGCATTAAGAGTTGCTTACTGGAATAGATAGAACAAACGAGATCGTTTTTTTAAATTATGTCATTGTTTTGATTGAGACCATATCTTATCCACTGGTATATTTTTCGAAAATAGTCAAACATATAACTCGAGTATAACTCGACGTCACATTTAACACAGTTGGTATTTCTGATACCCCATGTACAAAGCTCAGATTTTATATTTAAACAAGTTAACTTATTTAAAATGGACTCACTGTTAAAATCATAGCGTTGTTCCAAATATTCAATAACTTTTCTGAGAAAATCGTTATCTTCATTCTTAAATTATTGTCTTTTCGCAATCAGCAATATGCTTCAGTACGGACAGAGCTTTGCTCCCATAAAATTTGTCTTTCAATCTAGTCTTAAGACGACTCATTAGTTTTTTCATTACTCTGTCAATTTCAATTGTACATTTATCACTTTCAACCGAAAATATAGCATTATTGAATGGTGTCATTACATTGTGAATAAAATATAAAAAGCTTCTAAAATTTTTTCATCTTAAGGTGGAATGTTTTAGTCATTAAAAAACATAATTGCAAAAACATTACGTTAGTTTTTATAGCGACTTTTTTCGCGGAATATTTTGTTAATTTTTTTATATTAAATATCATATACTAATATAGTTTCAAAAAAAAAAACTTCAATGTCCTTCAAGCTCAAACCTATACGAAAACATAGCCTGATATGTTTGCTAAAATATTTGTATTTCTTTGTGCAACTTTTTGCAATCTTTTGAGATATTTGAGAAACAGTATCAGTAACAGCGAAAGTACAAAATTTTTTTTTTAATAAATTTTATATGAAACATATATTATTATGTATATTTTTTTTACTGGGTGGGTCTAAGGAGTTTGTGTCGTTTGAAGACTCTTCTTAGTTTTTTATGCGTAACATTTTTGGTGAACACTAAATGACTTCTTTTTCAACCGTTTACACTGTGCGACAAAATTGTAGTGAATAAGATTAGCATCAACTTAATGGAGAACAATATTCAGGAAAAACGATTTTCATTATATTTTATGTTGGGAACCACTGCAATTACTTTTTATACCCTACACCTATGAGGTACAGGGTATATTAACTTTGTGCATATATTGTAACGCCCCTTAGGAGGCGTGTCCGGTATGGAAAAGTATATATATTCTTGATCAGCATCACTACCCGAGTACGTTTAGCCATGTCCGTCTGTCCGTCTTGCTGTCTTGCAAGACGTCTCAATATATTTTAGCCAAAAGTAGGAACTGAGTTTGAAAATGAGTCAAATCGGTCAACGGACACGCCCACCTCCCATACAAGTCACTTTTATATAACTTTTCGGAACTAATAACTCGAAAAGTATTCAAGGTATAGTTATAAAGTTTAAAAGGTATTGTTAGAATTCACCTTAAAATATGTGGTCCAAAAATGGGCGTGATCCGCCCACTTTTTTTTTCATTATTTCCCGGGTTTTCATAGTAGAAATTTGATCCGTAAATTATTAAAATCAAATCTATGAAATATTAGCGTTTCAAAATTTTAAATATGGGCGTGGTCCGCCCAATTATATTTTTCAAATTTTTTTTTTTAATTTTTTATACTTTTATATAATTTTTTTAATTTATGGGGATATAAGACGTAAATTTCTGATATATGAATAATATTTTGAGGGTGGGGAGGTTCAGCAAAATTAAAAACTTTAAAATTAATGTATGCAATTAAATATCCCACATTAATATCCCCACCAAAGGTGTTGGGTATTCCATAATCAGGCCCGACCGACTATAAAAATCCGCCCCATGTGACCGAACTTTCCCAACTCGTTTTAATACGTATTATTAATATATAAATGGTGTTATATGCAACTATGTTAATAGTTTCAGCAATTTTATAAATTTTAAGATATTGTCTTAACGTGCTCAGTCGGTACAAATTGGTCCAGTCGGTACAAATTGGGTGTTTTGTTTTGATTCTGTGCAAACTTTGCAGCCTATACTTAGCTAATTGCTGCACGCAACTTTGGCAAAATCTTGAGTTGATGCATTTTTCCATTTTTGCTTTTGGTTCTTTCTTCAATGCACATAATTCTTATTGTGTTTATTGGAGAAGGAAAACTTAAGCGACTTGAAATGTAGAATCTGCAGAGAAAAATCGCTGATGAAGGGGCTTGGCTGCCTCTGAAACAGCCGTACGATCTGCCACTCAATGCATTTTGCCAATTGTATCTTGTTTTATTTGTTGGTACAACACACCCAAATTGTTACAACTGGACCTTGAGCACGTTAAGACAATATCTTAAAATAATCAAAAGAGGTCGTAAAACAAAAACAATTAATTTTATAAATTTTAATAAGTTAATTAGTTTTCTAAATATTTGGGAACCACTGGATGAATTGTATTCTCGTGTATTTCTTACCTGGTTTTTATGAATTTTTTAGTAAAAATCTGTCCATTTATTTAAAGGTTATTGCATATTAATCATCAATGGTGTTCAATATCTTTATTCTGTTCTCTGGAGTACGGTAAACTGCAGTTTACCGGCCCCCTTTCTAAAATTAAAAAAATGTCACGCCCCTTTAAATAAAAAATATAAGTTCAATAAATTATAGTCGCTCACAAACGTAAAAAATTGAATTTAAATAACAGGATATTTTCTTTTCACTTTTACCATTAAAATGTAATATTTGAGTTGGCACATTTTTATACTATTTGACTTACTTCATTGTTGTGAATAAATCTGACGTAAGAAAAAAAAGTACGCCCTTACCCTTTTTATAGTAGTCAAATGTCAAAATAACTCAACAGTTTTGCTGCAAATGTCCAAAAACTCAGGATGTTTACTACACGCAGAAAAAAATTCCCTCATATTACATTAAAATTGGTCAATAGAACAATTATTGATTTAATAGTATACAAAAAATAAATCTTTTCATATAAAGTCAATGGCAATGTATTTAATGGTATTTTCCGATTAAAATAATAATTTATCCTATTAGTTAAAAACTATTACTTGTATAGTATTTTTTTCTGGGTGTATCACTAAATATCTCAATTTTCAATGCTCTTGTGGCAAACATCTCGTAGCTATCTGCATTAGGGATGTCAATCCCGGACTATTTTTCAATCCCGAAATTTCGGGACTAAAAAATTTGAATCCCGGGATCCCGGGATTAGTCCCGGGATTTAAAAAAATAAT
This sequence comes from Dryomyza anilis, assembly GCA_951804985.1. Taxonomy (NCBI): domain Eukaryota; kingdom Metazoa; phylum Arthropoda; class Insecta; order Diptera; family Dryomyzidae; genus Dryomyza; species Dryomyza anilis. The sequence continues at coordinate 68,081,060 of OX638133.1, forward strand.
AGCAAAGGCATAAAATAACCATATCTATGTTTGAATAATAAACAATTATAATGTTTAAGGCTCAAACAAAACTCATATATTCAAATGCATCTGTTTTGAGGTTGGGTATCCAAATATACATGGTATCCAAAATACAAAATCCACGATATATAAACCCCAGTTGATCTTCAAACATTTTTTAATATTTTTTATTGGAAAATTATTTTTAAGTACAAATATAAGAAAATTTTAATTTTGAATAAACAATAAAATTATTATTGGGATATTGGTTTTTTGTGGAAAACAATATTTTATAAACGAAATTAAAATTTAAAAAAAAATAGTTTATAGTAGACACATTTTGTTAATATTTTTGCAATAACTCTATTTTAGGTCGAAAAACAAACAACAATTTGTTGTATGTGATTTTTAATTAATAACAATATTAAAAATTAACTCAATTTACGAACGTGGATTTATTTATGTAAACTCAATCGTTTCAGTTGATTTTATACTGTTAGTTTAATCAAATTCAGATTTTGTAAATAGATCTATTCTGGGTCAAATGGATTTTATATGATTGAAATTTGTAGTACGCACAATTTGATTGTAATGATTGTGAAAAATAGTGCAAAATGTTAGTTTTAGACCCAAATGAACAAATTTTAGGGTGTTGAACACCCTGTAAATATGGGTATCAAATGAATGGAAATTCTTTGGCGATTGAATGTTTGTAGTTATTTTCAGGATTCGTATACCCTGGTGACCTATATATCACTTTGAATGGTAACCACACATATGTGTAGGGTATTTATAGTCGGCTTATACCGACTATAATTTTGATAATCCTAACTATCATAATTACACCTACTTTAAAATTTCCCATGTGATCTAACCTTCCCAACTGGTTTACTGTTAAAAATAGTCAATAGAATAAATTATTATTTTAATCGGAAAATACCATTAAATACTAGAAAATACCATGACATTGCCATCGAGTTTATATGAAAAGATTTATTTTTTGTATACTATTAAATCAATAATTGTCCTATTGATCAATTTTAATGGGATTTGAGGGAATTTTTTTCTGGGTGTAGCAACCATCTTTCAAATTTACTTTTACGTATAGCAACCATCAATTAAACATCTTACAAGATAATTTTAAACTAGTTTATGGTAAACTTCATATTCGTCACGAAAAATATTTCCATATCAACCATTTATTTAAATAAAGTTCTCAATATATATTGAAGAACAAACAATTTTATAAATTTAATTTTGTTAAAGAGTAGCTGTAGGGTGTCGCATTTTTTATTTTTTCCATGTCAATTTTTCAAAATTGCATAAAATTTCAGTTCAGTCGCTCAGAAGCATTCGTTGACGGCGGATGTGTAATAGATTTTTTTTAACCCATTAAAGCCTTACGAATCAAATACAAACGAGGAGATTACGCAGTGCAATTTTCCCATAATGCGGATATCAGATGCTAGGAATTTTGTTCGATTTTGTATCTAGCATCACTACATTATATCAGTATGAAATTGTATATCTCTGCGTGCAATTCCCTCGATTTTAATAAAATATTTCATACACAAATTTTAAAAAATATTCCGAAAATGTTCGGTAAGATAAAGTTTAAAATTTTTTTTCAAAATTTTGACAGCAAACACATTGCGAACTAATATTAAAATGTTTTTTAAGAGAGCTTAGAGAATTGTGATACAAATTCCTTTTTGATTTTTGCTAAAACTAATATCTGGACATAGTTCTTTTTACCAATTATCCGTAGGGCTAGGTTTATATATTTTATTTTGTGATAAAGTTTGCATCTGCATAATGTCGAAATCGTGCGATATAAAGTACCAAAAACGGCCTTTTTTGCAACTTTTAGACGATTTTGTGCAAAATCTCAACGTATAGGGAAAATTCTGAGTACGCAGTATGAATCAGAAATGATAGGTGTCATTCCTGATTAAAATTCTTGTAGAACAGTGTAATTTCAATTCCTGAAAATTTTATTTTCACTTTTACCCTTAAAATGTAATATTTAAGTCGACACGTTTTTACACCATTGGATTTACTTAATTGTTGTGGATAAATCGAATGAAAGGAAATAGTACGTAATGTTCCTTTAATGTCAAAATAAGGCAACAGTTTTGTTGCAAATGTCCAAGAACTCAGGATGTTTGCTATCAGTCAACTGTAAATGACTCAATTTTCATTTATGTTGTGGCAAACATCTCGTAACTATCTGCATACATGTCACATTTAAAAATATTAAGAGTTTTGCTGAAAGTTTATTGAAATTATGGGATGTTTGAATATTTGCTAAAAGGCGTAAATTTCAACTGATAGTTGCAGCAATACTTTCATAAACATCTTGTTTTTTTGTGTATGAATAAGTAACAAAACTGCAACGTACTAGTTCGGCCCCGAAAACTCAGAGCAATTCTAAATCATTACAGGCCCTTCTCTTTGCGAACCTAAATGTGACAAGCTATAGAACCTTGACCATTACAAGCTTCAAATTAGAGAACATCAACAGAACATAAAATGGCCTTGCTGTTTCAGCGGGTGTCCAAGTACCCTGCGATCATAAGTTACGCATTTAAAACTGGAGACTTTTATTTTTAGTTTGTGCTAAGAACTGTTAATGTTGATACTGCGAATTTATTTTTTATTATATTTGTCACCTTGAAAATGATGCACGCGCTTTATAAGATTTTCGATTTATTTGTTAAAATTTATTAACTTTGCCGATCTCATTTTGTAGCAGATGCCGTCAAGAAAAAAATTGTGTTGCTGAAAACCAACAATAAAAAAGAAACATTTCCACGTGCATTGTGCAGCCTCGAAGAAGACATTGTTGGCTGACAAGCTTCAAACATTCGTTCATCTATATGGTACCGTTGTGACAAAAATTTATTCATGCTAGTAATCTTGTGGGTTCCAATCTAGGGAATCCATATACCATGCTTCAAGAAAAGTGTTGATAAGATATGTTGGTTTTAGTTTAGTGATTATAACACTCAGAAAAATACCATATACCTTTTTTAGTTTTTTTTTACTATGAAAACTAGTTAGTAGGATCAGTTAAAATTTTAATAGGTAAACACCATACTACAAAATATATGAAAAAGTTTATTTTTACATTTATTGACACATACTTATGGGATTTTATGGAATTTTTTCGGAGTGAATTCAGAGATATTGTGTCCCCAAAATCTTTACAAAGCATCTTATTTTTAAAAGATCCCATTTTCGTTTATACTCATTTTTTTTTTTTTGGAAAAAATACAATATTTCATTTAAAAAGATAAAAACAAATATAAAAACGGGCTATTTTAGTTTAAAAAATATATCTTTTCCAAAATATATATTTTTACTGGGAAAAAAATACATTCTAAAGCAGTCATATATACAATTGAGTCAATCTGATACAAGTTATAAATCATTCAATAAAAGCATACGCGGTCAAATTTGCTATATTTGGACCCCAATATCATGACAATCCGTCTTACTAGCCCAACCTCCTTAACAAGTGTTAATGAGGTCCACAATTTTACAAAATTTCATTCAAATCGACGAATTTTCACCCATATCTGATATCGTCACTATCATGCTAAAGGGGCGAATGTGCAATTTTTGACATTTGCGTTTTTTACATTTTATTCTCAAGTATGCTGTGCCAACTGTCATTTTGTTGGGTATTTCTAGCCACAAAAGACAAAACCATGTCAAAAGAGCGAATCTTTTCGTTTTTTGATCTGCATCATTATTTAAAAATTATTTTGCCAAACATTTTTTCCTGCTATTTTTAATTAATGATGCAGATCGATAGGTGCTTTAAAAACAAACAATAAATGCTTTATCATCACTATTTTATCTTGTACCATTAAAGAGTTATAGCAAAAAAGAAAAGATTCGCCCTTTTGGCATGACAAGATTTTCAATTTTTCGAATTTCTTCGTTTTTTGCTATAATAATTTTTTGGTGCAAGATATAACTGTGGTGTTGAGGTATTAATTGTTTGTTTTTAAAGCACCTTTCGAACTGCATCATTATTGAAACATTTTTTTCCTGCAAACAATAAATGCCTTTACATCACTATTTTATCTTGCGCTAATAAAAAGTTATATCATAAAAAACAAACATATTTGCGTTTTGATCAGGATATAGCCTCACAAAATTCAGTATGTTGTCCAAGTCTAAAAATATTTTATATACGTTATAATAATTGACGAATAAACTAAAATAACAGACATTTTCGTAAATTTAAATTTCATAAAATATACTATTTAAATACAACTCAGCATTCATCATTTTAAACTTCGGTACGATTTTTTATTTTATGATAAATTCATATATTTTACAATTTGATATTCGTAAAGCAAAAAGAAGCAGCAAACATGAAGAAACTGGAAGACAAGAAAATAATAAGTCAGATGTACGAATTAATTCGTGTTTTATTTTCACAAATGATTTTCGTAAAATATACGAATTTAAACATAAATAATTTCGTAACTTTACGAAAGTTTATTCGTACTATGTACGAATGTTTTCTTGGATCATTTTCACGAATATTTTTGTCAAATACCCTAACTTTTTCGTGTATTTTGTGCATATTTTATTTTGAGTATTTGACAAAAAAATTATTTTGTTAGTTTTACTACTACAACGACAATATAATGAAGATACATATCATATTTCAACAGATAATTCGTTTGTGTGATACATGCTGTGATAGATGTTCATAAATGCCCAAAACTGTAAATTTATCAAGTTTATGCTTGATTGAATTGCAAAAAATTAAAGATCAGTGCAGACGCGGACTTAATCAAAAATGATGCCTATCAACAGAAAAATATAATCATTAGTGAATATTGCTGTAAATATAACGAAATGAAGCCTTGATTAGAAAACTTTTAAAAATATCGAAGGTCTTTTAGCCAGTCAATCGCCAAAAAATTTATTGTGTCATTTATTTCCATTTATATTTTATTTCCAATATTGTTTATGACTAATATTTTGGTCGTTTGTATGATGATGATGAAACAAAAGCTGCATTACATCCAAACAAAGCATAACAATTAGTTGAACTGTTAGTAAGACATCAAAACATTAACATATTAATCCAAGTAAAAAGTAGATAACTGAATTTATATTAAGTGTAAGATGGAGTTTTATTTAAAGCATATATTTTGATGCACAGAATATGAGAATTGTCTCGGAGAAGCCCGAGTGGAAATTGGTTAAGGTTTGCCTTTGTGGCGGCGGTAGCTCAGTGGTTAGTGCGTTGGACTGCGAGCCGAAAGGTCCACGGTTCAAGCCTGGACTGGGGCTAACAACATCTTTTCATAGAAACATTTTTCTATACCACGCTACCTCTCGTCAGTAAATGGCAAACCTACGAGAGTAAAACCATTGCCTATTAAAAGTTCTCACCCGCCGTTCGGATTCGGCAATAAACTGTAGGTCCCACCACTTTGAGTACAAATATAACACGCACAGCTCAAAATGGTGAGAGAGCTCGGCCTAAGTTCTTATAGGACTGTAGTACCAAACTATTATATATTATTAGCCTTATTTCGCATCCGTCCCTGATCAGAATGAGATAAGGCATCCATACTAAAGGCCACCTGAAAGAATACTGATCAGGGTCGACTAAGGTAATCCTAATTTAAAATCCACGTTTGGCAACCTGATCCAACCTTCATAAAAAATACTGATCTAAAGGTTAACAACATTAAATAGCGACGTTTTGAATCAGGCACTGATGAAAACCCCTGATCATTATCTGATTTGAAATCTGGCTGCCTGATCAGACAATGATCGCATCCTGAACTAAATTTCATCTCGGGAGAATGATCTCGGGGAAGAATTGACCGAGGAAAAATTGTTTAAGAAAGAAATGTCAAGGGGACGAATTGTCAGTAAGCATTGTTCGGATATGAATTACCGCGGAATCACTTTGCGGAAAGGAATGAAATGCAAGAATAAAATCATATATGAGGTTGGAATAAAATTCTACATGGTGTTTAAAAGCTGCCATATTCTTTTGACATTTTTAATATACACACACCAAAGCTCAAATTTTAGTAGAAAATTCGAATCAATAATATCAGGGCTCTCATCACGTATGACGATAATCGTCGAATTAATTTTAACGTTATATCCTTTATGTTTGGCATGTCTAAAGTATTTAACACACGTGGTTGAATAGATTTGACAGCAGCCACAAAAGCCGTGACGCTGCGAAAATGTCTCAAGGTGATGCATAATTTGTCTGCATGAGGCACTCTTATTAAATACTTTAATATTTAGAGTCTTATGCTGCGAGGGAATTGCGCGCTTTCCCAAATAGATGGCGTTTATATTGTCAACTCAGATTAGGTTCGTTCCACATACTCAAACAATGCCAGTGATTCATCTGCCGTGATGATCGTTAAAAGCATGCCGAACGAGGCATCTTGCTGTTGGTTGGCGTTGTTCCGGCAGTACGACATACTGTTTATTTAATAGGATCATGTCATGTGTGGCTTTGCTGTAATAGATTTGTAACTAGACACGAATTACAACACAAATTTAATTAATTAATTGCGTTGCGAATAATTTTAAAAAGAGTATAAATATATTTATTTCATAACTATTGATTTAATTGGACATACACAAATAGATGGTTCATATAAACCCGCTTAAAATACATTTTAATTTTATAGATGAATTGGCTTTAATAGAAATTTACTTTATTAGGGAAATCACACGATTGATATTAATTTTATTTTTGAAAATCCTGAAATTCAGGCCATAAACCATAAATAATGACTGAGGATTATGAAATGAGACTGTAAAACGTACATATTTGGTATCCAGTGTTTGTTAGAATTCACTTATTTATACTTATGGTTACACCCAAAAACAATTCCCTCAAATCCCATTAAAATTGGTCAATAGGACAATTATTGATTTAATAGTATACAAAAAATAAATCTTTTCATATAAACTCAATGACAATGTCATAGAATTTTCTAGTATTTAATGGTATTTTCCTATTAAAATAATTATTTATCCTATTGACTATGTTTATACCCTACACCTATGAGGTACAGAGTATATTAATTTTGTGCATATATTGTAACGCCCCTTAGGAGGCATGTCCGGTATGGAAAAGTATATATATTCTTGATCAGCATCACTACCCGAGTCCGTTTAGCCATGTCCGTCTGTATGTCTGTCAGTGTGCCTTCTGTCCGACTACAAGATAACTTGAGAAATACAGGTCAGAAGGCGATGAAATTTTGTTTCAATATATTTTAGGCAAAAAGTGTTTCTGAGTTTGGAAATGATCCAAATCGGTCAACGGACACGCCCACATCCCATACAAGTCACTTTTAAATAACTCTTTAGGAACTAATAACTCGAAAAGTATTCAAGATGTAGTTATTTAAAATTTTAAAAAATATTGTTAGAATTCATCTAAAAATATGTGGTCCAAAAATAGGCGTTATCCGCCCACATTTGATTTTTTCATTATATACCGATTTTTTTGTAGTGGAAATTTTAGTCGTAAATTATTATTTCACCAAGAGTGTAGGGTATTCTATAGTCGAGCCCGACCGACTATTAAAGTTCGTCCCATGTGACCTAACTTTCCTAACTCGTTAATAGTAAAAAACTATTATTTATATAGTATTTTTTCTGGGTGTACTTATTCAATATTCTGATTTGAGTTTGATAGTCGAACAGAAAATTAAAAATTTTACATGATTTAAAAACATGGAAACTTACCGAATTCGAATATTTCGAAGTAAACTGGTACCGCAAATGTGTTACCTAATTGTCTGCCATTCCTTTTCCAAGGATGCTGCTGTCAACTAGTGTCTATAAATTATGTTGCCGCAATGCGCATCTGCAGCTGCTCTCCTACTGAACCCCCATTTAAAGATACCCGTTAAGAGGCACCATTACGTGACAAAAAATGCATCTTCGACAAATGGATTCGAATTGAGTTGCATCATTTCAAATAACATAAACAATAAAAACATAACGAAAATTGATTTTATTATTTTTTTTTATTTACATTTGCCATACGATTAACTACACTCATAAGAAGTGTCTTATTAGGTTTTCAGATTAATTTAAAAGTTTTTATGTAAATTCATTATATTTAACCTTTTTTTATTTATTACAAAAAATAAATAATACATACATCGAATAGCAAAGGACTTAAAATGAAATACAAACTCAATTATTACATTATTATCATGACTCTGTTATTTCAAATTTCCTAAGGTTTTTGAGTTATTGTAATACATATATTTGGCAATTATCACGTTTTTCTACATATTTTGAACTTTAAATGTTATAATATTTAAGTTTTCGATCTGATTTCTTCTGTATTTTATGGAGCATACTTCAGTTAATATTTTGAAATAACCACATAATATTCGGAGGGTTTTCACCAAAGTTATAACTATTCAAGTGACCATTTTGATGCATAACATCTATGAATTTCATAATTGAATATATCTATATATATATATATATATATATATATATATATATATATATATATATATATATATATATATATATATATATATATATATATATATAAAAAAAAAGTATATATAAAAAAGTAGAAACACAAAAGCAAAGAGTAAATAAACCTAAAACAAAAATAAAACAAAAACACAAAAACAAAAGTAATAATACAAAAATAAAAGCATAAATACAAAAGAAAAACACAAAAGCAAAACACTAAAACAAAAGCAAAATCAAAAACACAAAAGCCAAAATACGAAAGCAAAAACATAAAATCAAAAACACAAAATAAAAACACAAAAACAAACAAAAGCGAAAACATAACATAAAAACACAACCCCAAAACAAAAGAAAATCTCAAAATCAAAAACACAAACTCAAATACACAAAATCCAAGACACAAACAAAAGCAATAAAAGCAAAATTTAAAAATCACTGAAGAAAAAACAAAAGCAAAAACCCAACATAAAAAAACACAAATGCAAAACACAACAACAACAAAAAAATATATTAGAAAAAACACAACTTAAAAAGCACAATAACAAAAACCCAAAAACAAAATAAAAACACAAAATCAAAACTACGAATGCAAAAACACAAGAGCAAAAATAAAGCAAAAACATAAAATCAAAATCACAAGAAAAAACACAAAAGCAAAACAAAAATAAACTCAAAAAAAAGCAAAAACACAAAAGAAAAACGTATATGCAAAAACACAAAAATATGAGCAAATACATTAATTTAAAAAAAAAAACAAAGAAAAAAGCAATAGCAAAAACAAGAACACAACAATAAAAGTAAAAATAAAAACGTAAAATAAAAACAAAAACTATAAAGGAAAAGCATAAAAAAAGGAAAAAATATAGAAACACAGAACTAAAGCTAAAATGCAAAAACAAAAGTAAAATATAAAAAGAATAAAAAAAAAGTAAAAACAAAAATACAAAGTCAAAGTCAATCTGAAAAACAGAACAAAGCCCCATCTCTATTAAGAATAGCATATCTTTTTTTTTATAATTTACATAATATTTTTGTTGCTACATTTTTCTGTAGTGTGTTGTAGAAAATGAGCAGGTAAGATAAAAAACTGATTTTAAAACTAAAAAATAACCGAAAAATCCCGTTACGCAGCCCGGATACCAAATATAGGCAATGTTTTGCTCTCGTAGGTTTGCCATTAACTGCCGAGAGGTAACGCGGTATAGAAAAATGTTTCTATGAAAAGGTGTTGTTAGCCCCAGTCCAGGCTTGAACCGGGGACCTTTCGGCTCGCAGTCCAACGCACTAACCACTGAACTACCGCGGCTACTACTCAAATGCGATTTACATAATTTATATTAACGATCAAGATTACATAAATTCTGGTATATGTTCTTTTAGTTTTGTGGAGTGTTGACTGATTGATTTTTTTGATTTATCAAAAATTCCTAATTGATATACATACTGATTGTGTTGAATGATTGATTTTTTGATTTATCAAAAATCCCTAATTGATATACATACACTAAGAAACGTTCAGAACGTTTTAACCCACATAAATTCTTGAATCAAAGTATGAATTGTTGGCATTTTTCTGTGTGTACTCCCAAAAGTGATCGGGTACAATAAAATTCCAAGATTTTATTTGGACAATTTTTATTCATATTCATATATGAATGAATTTGTCATTTCTAAATACAAATTGTCACTCTGATTTTCGACACTTGAATTCATACGGATCGTGATGAAATAAGTGGAGAAAGACCGACTACGGTGGGTGCCACTCGTAGCGCTATTACAAATCGCATAAATGAGAACAACGACAGTAACGAAAATAGACACAATGCACAATGAGAATCCAGCAAACGTGCAACCAGTGAAGCGTTGTGATGTCGCGAAAAAGGAAGCCAAGCCACCAAATCACAACACAGCGTGGGGCTGCCTGTTTTCCTACTCTACACCCAGCAAAAGTCACGATCTATGTACTTTTCTGTATATGTATCATGCATATTTATGGATATATTAAACAAAGTGAATAGCAATAAATTAGCAATAAAATATTTTTATTAAGTATGGCCAAACGACAATCTACATTTGCTTAATTTAATATATCTATTAATTAAACCCTACCCCCTGTACCCCTTGAGGAACAGGGTAGGGATGTCCATCTGAAAAATACATCAATGTTTTTGTCGATATAGTACATCGATGTTGTCCGATGTATCGAACAAAAACATCAATGTTTTCGATGCATCGAATTAAAAATTATTAGGTAAATAATTTAAATTTTCATGAAGATTTTATAAGACTTTATTTGTCAAGTAACCAAAATATGATATAGTAGGATAAAATAAATAAGTTTTTTACAAAATAATTAAGGCGATGGGAATCAAAAATACCTAAGTCCATATTATGTCATTTTGAGAAGAACACGAAACCCATGTTTAAAGCAAATTGTAATTTAAAGAGTTTAATTTCAAATAGAATTCCATAGATAATCAAATTTAATTAAATTTAGCTCCCAATTTAATGTTTTAAAACATCGATGTATTCATCCCGATGTAGACATCCATACACCCAAAAAAAAATACTATATAAATAATAGTTTTTTACTATTAAAAATAGTCAATAGGATAAATAATTATTTTAATCGGAAAATACCATTAAATACTAGAAAATACCATGACATTGCCATCGAGTTTACATGAAAAAAATAATTTTTTGTATACTATTAAATCAATAATTGTCCTATTGACCAATTTTAATGGGATTTGAGGGACTTTTTTTCTGCGTGTAGTATGTATGTACACTCAGAAGAAAATGTCCCATTAAGTACTTAATGATACGACCATTGATCTTATGGTTCATGTATTAATAGTTTTTTTTTTTAAATCAAAAGTTTTCTAATTAATTCAATAGTATTTGAAAAAGTCAGTACCTTAAATTTAAATGTTATATTATTATTATTTTTAATAGAGTAAATACTGTGGATTTAATTCTTTTCTCCTATAATTATAAACGTGCTATAAAAAATATAAAAACTAAGGACTGCGTTGAATAAAATTGTCCGTTACATATCTTCCCATAATGTGCTATTGCAAGATTCAAATTAAAAAAATTTGATCATAGTAGCTCTGAATTAAATGGCAGAAAATAATTTGTGTCAGTTATAGTCAATACAAAATGTATTTAACGCGAAAATGGCAAACGAAGTGCGAGAAAATATAATTAAAATTTTTCAAAAACAACATAGTTGGTCTTTTAAAAAAATTGCCAAGGGGGTAGGGGCTAACCCTAAGACCATTTCTCGCGTTATCAACCGCTTTAAGGAAGACCTGAGTATTGATCGGAAGAAAGGTTCTGGTAAATTTTATTTTTTTTTTTAATTCGATTGCTGCATAATGGACGACGAAACTTATGTTTTAGCGGGCTTTTCTCAGCTACCTGGGCAGGAATTTTATACAGCCGATTCTCGAGGAAATGTCGCTGAAAAATTCAAATAAAAAAAAATGACAAAATTCCGAAAGAAATTCCCTGTTTGGCAGGCAATTTGCAGTTGTGGAAAAAGGAGCAGCTCATTCGTGACATCGGGTACAATTGATAGCGAAATATGTGTGAAGGAGAAGTGTCCACATTTTTTTGGCCTGACCTTGCTTCATGTCCCTACAGCAAAACGGCCTTAGAGTGGATCCAACAAAATGCAGTGATTTTGGTGCCTAGAGAAGCCAATCCACCAAACTGTCCAGAACTCAGTCCGATTGAGAGATACTGGGCTTTAGTAAAAAGGGAGATGAAGACAACAAAAAAAGTGGCCAAAGACCTTCAAGACTTTAAAAGAATGTGGTCTTCAGCAGCTGTGAGGTGTCGGACACTACCATTACAACATTAATGGAAGGGGTTTCGGAAAAATTAAAACTTTTTATTAAAAAATATTAATTTCTGGTTTTTTATATTTTTTTTTAAATCTAAAAATAATTTGCAAAATAAAATATTTTATTCTATAAAAATTCGATTACTAGATTTCTAGATTTTTTCATTTTTGTAGTGGACAATTTTATTCGACGCAGTCCTTAATACAATCATGTTCGTTTTGTACGTCATTCAGCGTGTTTGCTCAAAATGATCGCATGTATTTTTATACCCTACACCTATGAGGTACAGGGTATATTAACTTTGTGCATATATTGTAACGCCCCTTAGGAGGCGTGTCCGGTATGGAAAAGTATATATATTCTTGATCAGCATCACTACCCGAGTCCGTTTAGCCATGTCCGTCTGTCTGTCTGTCCGTCTTGCTGTCCGAATACAGAATAACTTGAGAAATACTGATCAGAATGCGATGAAATTTCTTCTCAATATATTTTAGCCAAAAGTAGGAACTGAGTTTGAAAATGAGCCAAATCGGTCAACGGACACGCCCACCTCCCATACAAGTCACTTTTTCATAACTCTTTCGGAACTAATAACTCGAAAAGTATTCAAGGTATAGTTAAAAAATTTAAAAAGTATTTTTAAAATTCACCTATAAATATGTGGTCCAAAAATGGGCGTGATCCGCCCACTTTTTTTTTCATTATTTCCCGGGTTTTCATAGTGGAAATTTGATCCGTAAATTATTAAAATCAAATCTATGAAATATTAGCCTTTCAAAATTTTAAATATAGGCGTGGTCCGCCCAATTAGATTTTTCAATTTTTTTTTTAGTTTTTTATACTTTATATAAATTTTTTAATTTATGGGGATATAAGACGTTAATTTCTGATATATGAATAATATTCTGAGGGTGGGGAGGTTCAGCATAATTAAAAGGTCTGCAATTAAATATCCCACATTAATATCCCCACCAAAGGTGTAGGGTATTCCATAGTCGGGCCCGACCGACTATAAAAATCCGCCCCATGTAACCGAACTTACCCATGTGACCTAACTTTCCCAACTCGTTTGTAATAATTCACATTATTAAACGCGATCTTGGTAAGGATTCAATGTATTTAATGTAAATGCAATTTATATAACCTTTTTTTATTTATTACAGAAAATAAATAATATGGCAACCAGGGACGTAAATTGGATGATTTTAATAATTTACGGATCAAATTTTCACTATGAATACCCGGGAAATAATGAAAAAAAAAGTGGGCGGATCACGCCCATTTTTGGACCACATATTTTTAGGTGAATTATAACTATACGTTTTAAATTTTATACCTATATCTTGAATACTTTTCGAGTTATTAGTTTCTAAAGAGTTATATAAAAGTGACTTGTATGGGAGGTGGGCGTGTCCGTTGACCGATTTGGCTCATTTTCAAACTCAGTTCCTACTTTTGGCTAAAATATAGTAATACGAAATTTTATCGCATTCTGATCAGTATTTCTCAAGTTATTCTGTATTCGGACAGCAAGACGGACAGACAGACAGGCGGACATCGCTAATCGGACTCGGGTAGTGATGCTGATCAAGAATATATATACTTTTCCATACCGGACACGCCTCCTAAGGGGCGTTACAATATATGCACAAAGTTAATATACCCTGTACCTCATAGGTGTACGGTATAAATATATTTTTTGGCGGGACATGTTTTGTAGCTGAAATCTCCCTGAGTATGGATATGAAAACGGTTTTCCAATACCAATTCATTTAAAGGTTTCATTACCATTTGAAATGCTACTAAGAGATATTTTAAAAATCAACTAAAATTTATATTCATACTCAGTTATGTCTGAGCTGTGAAGTGAATCCAACATTCCAAATGCAAATAAAACCCTTTAACGAATTGATCTAGAAAAATTGGGAAACAGGTATATTTTCTTTTTTAGGCGTACTTTTAGAATATACAGGATTTTTTTTCATGTGCGCAGCCTAAAGTGGAATTTTGTCGTACGTTTTTATAATTACAAAAATTACAATATTGAAAAAGCGAAAAAACTCATAGCGATTTTTTACTTTGCGTTTGTACAAATAGACATTCTTTGTTTAATTGCGATATAGTAAACTATTTTTATTTTCTAGTTGTTAATTTCTTGTGATAATTTATTTATATTAATGTTTTCTACCATGAGAAATTTTTATTTGTTGTATTGGGTTGAAAATGCACGAATCATGGAAACTATTTTTTTGTAATATATGTTTTTGAACATCATTCATTGATTTAGATTTTGAGCCAAACAATTTTTTTATGTTATCCTTATCGGTTTAGAAATTCAATTTCATATATATTAATTGATGCTTTTTGAGATTATGAAAATTTAAGTAGGGTTAAAAATATATAGAGTTTTCAAAAAAATAGAAAGATTTTAACTTTTTGGTTTAAAAAATTGACCAAAATTACGAATATTGTCTTAATGTAATATGTACTGATAAAAGTGTCGCAATTTCAGCTTAGCAAGACTTAAGGTACACATTTTTGAATTCGATCAATTATTTAAACCGAAATCAGTCTTCGTAACTGTTTAAATCTTTTAAAAACATTATTTTCTATAAAAAAAAATTGGAAGACAGACAATATATCAAAATTTTGCCCAATTTCAAAATGTCAACAAAATGTTTGCATTTCAATATTTTTGCAATTTTTGTTTGCAATTGAAATACAAGGCATATCATTTTTCTAATTTACTTATTTATGAATTATATTCATGAATTATGTATAATACTAAAAAATTGCAAAGTTCAGGCATAAAAAACTGTAAATCGCTATGAATTTATTATACATTTTTACAAAATTTTAGTATTAATCATAACAGGCCAAATTATGAATATTTCTTCATAACTTGTGTTTCATATTCATATTCATTTTCTAGAACATATAAGTGAGTGAATAAAGCGAAAAATGTATCATTTGAAAATAAATATTAATTTATACAAACAAATATATTGAACTTATGTATTTTTCCACTGCTTTTTTAATGTTCCGTAGATTTGGCACAATGTATGAAATTTTTATCATGAATTATGAATAATAAATCATAAAATGTGTTCCGAAATCTATTCCAATTACTCATGACTTATGAATATATTATACATAAAGCATGAGTAAACATACGCATGATTTTATACAATTAATCATAATAATTGATTTTTACTATAATCATTCTACTATATATTTGCGAATGTAAGTATGTATGTCTGTATGTCTGTATGTTCCGAATAGACGTCAAAACGGCTGAACCGAATTGAATCAAATTTTGACACAACATATATATTGAGTCTGGGCAGAGTATAGGCTATATCTTGGTGAGATTGGTGGCGTGGGCGTGGCACCTCCCATATAACCCAAAAATTAAAAACACATTATGTCCGCAATTAGCATAGCAAATTTAATGAAATTCTGGTCAGCGTTATATATAACCATTCTAAACGGTCTCGCGGAATGTGGGCGGTATTAGACCACTGGACGTGGCACCCCCCATAGAAGGTACATTTTCCAGATGGTGTATTTCAACAGATATTATAGTGATCTTATGATATTTCACACCTGGGTATACCAACCATCCCAAATTCTTTAAACTCACCACACCGAAATTCACCAAACTAAAACTCACCAAACTATAACTCACCACTCTAAAATTCACCACACTCAAACTCACCACACTAAAACACACCAAATATTTGAATACCAAATCATTATGATTACTTATTTTGGTTGGATATAATGATTAATTTTTGCCAAATTTATGCGTATAATACATGATTTTTGAGAACATTTATATCCGTATGAGACCTCTTTGAGTATGGATATGAAAACGGTTTCTCTACATAAATTCATTTAAAGGTTTTATTACTACTTGTAATGTTACGTATTTAAAATACAAATAAAAGCCTATGAAGTACATCAACTTTTTGAAATATTCGACCAAAAATGTATATAATATTAAAATATGTAATGCACTTACATTTCAAATGGATGCAAAACCATTTAACGAATTGATTTAGAAAAACTGTGGAAACACATGCATTTATTTCTTAGCGTACTTTAAGAATATATTTTATTTGTGCATGGTGCAGCTTTGAAGTTAAATTTTTTTTACAGTGTTATAATTAGCTAAAAAATGATAAACTAAGTTATTGATATAGTTTCAAAGAATTAAAATAAAATAAAAATGTATGCCCATAAAGGTCCGTCAACACATGTACACAATTCCATCATCTGCTTTTTTCAGCTATTATTTTTACTTATTAAACTGATTCGAGGGGTCGATTCTGGATCTGCGTTATCGTGAAGTTAATTTTGTTTTTTGGTGAATTCATACCACATTTACGATACTCATTGAGCTGTGAAGTGATAACTACTGTCTAAAGTTTACGAAAATGAAAACAATGCCGACAGTTATTAAAAGTTTTTCAAAAATTCATTACATAAAGTTTTCACCAAATGAACAAGTATCGCATTTCGATATCTGAGAAAAAAATTGATATGTTCAGTGAAAAGGTAAGAGATAAGTATCATTATCACGTAGATCAAGAATCAAGAATATGTGCCTACAGGAAGAATTTTAAAACTTAATTGATTCAGTTATAGATGGCTTTGGTCGTTTAAGGCAAAGGCGATATGTTTTGTTTTAACTCGCCTTTTACAAATAAATACATATTAAAATGTGTATTATACATTTAATAAAATATTATCACTTATATATAATTTTGGATTTTAATTTTTAAAAATGTTTACCCCCCCAAGGTAAACTTGAATTTACGTCCCTGATGGCAACGGACTCAAAAATAAATGCAGACTCAAGTATTACAATCAATTATTGCAAACTGACACAAACATTAAATCTGTTATGACCTTTTGTACCGAGAAGTGTCTTTGTATGCGTTTATTGTAAAAGTGAATAGAAATTTCGACATTTAAATAAAATAAATTATACAATAAATTAACATAAATACATTTTTTGTTTTAATAAATTATTAGGAAAATGTAATTCGACTATATCGTAAAATTAATAAAACGTATCATTAAATTTGTATAGGTCTTTCTTATCATAATTAAAATATCACATTATAAAATTTATGGTACAACTACACATGGTATTAACAGTTTCAATATTACTGAACTATTGGGACGCATCCTATTGATCAATTTTAATGGTATAAATTATTGTTTTTCTATTGAAATACTATTAATTTACCATGTTTTTTTTTTGGGTGTAAGATGAAAATGTCCCATTAAGAACTTAATAGTACGTCCATTCATTTTATGGTTCATGTATTAATAGTTTTTTCATATTAATTCGAAAGTTTTCTAATTCATTTTCGAGTATTCGCAAAATTCTGTACCATTAAAATAAATATTTAAATATTATTATTTTTAATAGAATAAATAATATTGTTTTAATGGTTTCCTCCTATAATAACAAACGTGACAAAATAAACATAAACACGAATAAAAAGAATTTTAATAAAATAAATTATATAGTAAAATAATTAAAATACATATTCTTTAAAAAAGAAATAACTAGGAAAATGTAATTCGACTATACACCCAGAAAAAAATTCCCTCAAATCCCATTAAAATTGGTCAATAGGACAATTATTGATTTAATAGTATCCAAAAAATAAATCTTCTCATATAAACTCAATGGCAATGTCATGGTATTTTCTAGTATTTAATGGTATTTTCCGATTAAATTAATAATTTATTCTTTAGACTATTTTTAATAGTAAAAAACTATTATTTATATAGTACTTTTTTCTGGGAGTACCATAAAATTAATAATACTTATCATTAAATTTTGATAGGTTTTCCTTATTGTAATTAAAAGACTACATTATACAATTTGTGGTACAACATGAAGATTTTTGGCCCATTTTTCGTAACTTTGGAGCACTGTAAATTGGTCAATGCATTGAAATCGAAAAGGTAAAATATCAAAATTTACTTTTTTTGGTCGATTTGGTGTGGAATGGCCCGCATATATCTTACACGTAATAAGTAGAATTTAAAAAGAGGAACAAAATCAAATATACCTTATCAATAAACAATTTTTATAAATATATATTATATAAAATATATGATATTTATTTAATACACGTCAAGTTAAAACATGTCAAATCGGCTCTACTGGTGCCGCTATATGTCAAATTAATTATGTTCAAAAAGATAAAGTGTTCAAAAATAGAGTTAATGTTTCTTAAATTCATCCCCCAAAAGACAAATACGAAAAGAGACAGGCGCAAGATTTGTCAGGGTTGTCACGTGTAAAATTTTGTTTTTGTATTTTTATGTTTTGTAAGTTATGTTTAATTGTTATCATTATAAAAAAAAGTTTGTTTCAAAGATATTTATTTTCGTTGAACGCACTCAGAAAATATTTTCATCATAATCAGGAAAGTTGGACTTGAAATAGCTTTAAGGAAAAAGTTTACTCATATAAAAAAAAAATTTCCTAACTTTATAGAACAAGTTTTCTTATAATGAGGAAATTTTCCTGTTATTAAAGAAAAAAACTCCTTTAAAATAAGTAAAATTGAAATTGACGTAAAATTGAAGAAAATTTTCTTTAATATACGGAAACGAGTGCATGAAAAATAACTAAAAATATATTGATTTTATTATAAAAATAAAATATTAATAAATAATAATAAAATAATAATAAGTTGGGAACAAAACCCTTTGGAATATCGGTTCCGATTCCGGTTCCAACAATCGAAACGGTTCCGATTTCGGTTCCAATTTGGGTTCCATGATGTACATAACAATTAAAAAAAAATAACCAATCAGATTTATCTTATGAATGAATAAAATAAAATAAATAAAATACCACATAAAAAATGTTATTATTTTATTATATATTATTGCGTAAAAATAAAATGAAGCCAATCGAATATTTTGTGTATCGAAAAAATGAGATGCGTTGGAACCAACATTTGATCACCGATCACATGTGCTTTTTAAATTTTTTTATTTAAACTTGAATTAAAAACGTATCCGATTATTTGAGTTAACTCAAATATCTCATTTTAATGGTAAACGCGAAAATAATAACAGCTGGGTGTAAATTTTCAACACGTGATGAAAAAGCAACGCCACTGTCCTGATTCTTCTGCGAAAATGTATCAAGTAGTTGTACAATTTTACCGTCGAAAGCTTTATAAGGCTATGCCGTTTTATAACAATATAACAATTCATATGATTCCTTTTATTTCAATAACAAAAAGTTTCGCGAATTCTAATGGAGTAAATTTTCCAATTATTCCTAAACAATGTTCATATTTGAAAGATGTTTAATTGATGTTTGCTACACGTAATCATATTCTTATTCTCAAAATGAATAGTTATTTCACACTATTAGATAAATTTTTCGAAAATAAAACTTATTTTGCACTTTTATGTAGTATATATACACTAAGAAAACAAAGATGATTATCACGGCCCTAAATATCAAATTTATTAAGATCGTCTTTAAGACAAACATCTTTCAAACATCCGAAAAATACGATAAATATTGCTGGCAAACATCTTTCACATTTACGATTGCGTATACTAACCATCAATCAAAAATCTTACAATCGAACAACATTTTTCTTTTTTTTATGCAAATTTTTGTGCTGCAAATATCCATGAACTGAGGAGTGTGTTGTGAGTCTAATCTAATTTTCACTATTTTCACTAGTGTTATGGTAAACATCTGTAACTATCTACATATACGTCATATTTAAAAAATACTTAGCGTTTTGCTGCAAATTTTGTTTAAACTTTGGGATGTTTGAATATTTACTACAAGGCGTAAATTTTGAACTTATACATATTGTTTTCTTAGTGTACCTAAAATAATTATTATTATTTAAAATTAATAATAAAAAGTATTTTATATTTTCGGACATTTGCAAATAGTTTTTAGCATTGATGGAAGAAAATTCGAAACATTTTGACAATTCGGAGTATTTCCTTCAAGTTTTGAGTAAAGTCGTTTTTTATTAATATGACCCATTATATCACGTTTATTACGGTTATATATTTTATATCAAAATTAAATTAATTTATTGCGTCACTGCTTTCTTAGTGCACAAATTTTCAAACAGTTGGAACAAACAGTTTTGAATATTTTCATAAAACCTTTTTACGGAACCTGTTTTTTATTGGTTCAGATTCCGGTTCCACACATTTTTTAAATAACGGTTCCGATTCCGGTTCCAGAAAATCAATAGAAATATAGATTTTAATATTAATGTTTATAATACCATCATAGTTGTGTTTACATAAAGCTCCAAACACACATGTTATGTTTTTGAAATAATGTTTGGGAGAGACCATTTTTATTGCCGCGTGTATCTTTAATTTGGCAACCCTGACATAATTCTGAAAATAAAAATACATGCACATACATACATTATCGACTGATAGTAGTCAGTCGCGATTTTTTTCTTTGCAAACAAACAGCTAGTCAGAAAAAGCAGAAATGTTTAATAAACAAAACATGCAATTCAAAATTTGGTGCCTAATGGGTTTAACTCTTTCGGTGTATGCAACATATGTCGAAATAAAATCGGAACAAGACAAAAACTATACGGCTTATTGTGATTTAAGCGAAACAATTAGTTGCACGAAGGTGTTTTCGTCGAGGTCTGCATATTTAAGGTCATCATCATCATTAGGAATTATATGTATTGTTGTATTTTTAGGTTTGGAAAAGGATTCGGCATTTCCGGCTTATTCATCGGCGACGATTCCAAATGGAATCCACCTAATGGAGTTCTGGGCATAATATTCTATAACCTGATACTTTTTATGAGTAAATAATAATTCGTTTATTAAAACCAAATATTATATTCAAAGTTTTTACTTATTTCAGGTACAAGTAAATCGCACCTAGTGAGTTTAGTGCAATTATTGCTATGCGCAGCATCCAACATCATGTCCTTCTATTTGGCCTATCTATTGTATTTCGTACTGGAAGACCTATGTCTTGTTTGCGTTAGTATTTATTTCGTAAATATATTCTGTACTGTAGAGTGCTGGGGAAACTATAAACGTATGTGGATCGACCAAAGTCAAACGAATAATTTAAATAAAGCAGATTAAAATGTATGTTTTATATTCATTTTAAGAGAAAAAATAATAATGTGTTATTACCAAATATATAATTTAAATTCGAGACCTGAAAATGCAGGTGCAGAGTCAAACTTGCATTCAATACTTTTTGTTTAATTTTATTAATAATAATAAGAGCTAGGTGCTACAAATTTAATATTCTGTTAAATTGTGTGAAACTTCTGTTTATTAAATTTTAAAAATAAAGTTCCGAACAAACACTTTTTTTTAGGGGTTGGGAACGGAACGAACGAAAAGCAAAAGTTCCGAACTTTTGGAATCGGAACTTTTGCTCAAAAGTTCCGGCTCAAAAGTTCCGCTCGGAACTTTTGCATACAAAAAACGTTTGAATCGTTCCGACAAAGAACGTTCCGATGAAGAACGATTGATTCGTTCCGTATAAAAGTTCCATTGTGTATGGATTCACATCTAGGTGTGTCGTTGGAACTTTTTTTGGGTGAATCGCTTCCTGTGGGCCTAGATACGCATCCAGGTGCGTCAGTGGAACTTTTTCGGGTGAATCGCTTCCTGTGGGCCTAGATACGGATCCTGGTGCGTCATTGGAACTTTTTTGGACGAATCGCTTCCTGTGGGCCTAGATACGCATCCAGGTGCGTCATTGGAACTTTTTCGGGTGAATCGCTTCCTGTGGGCCTAGATACGGATGCTGGTGCGTCATTGGAACTTTTTTGGGTGAATCTCTTCCTGTGGGCCTAGATACGCATCCAGGTGCGCAATTGGAACTTTTTTTTAGGTTAATCTGTTCTGTTGGGCCAGATACCTATCCTGGTGTTCAATGGTCAAAATTAGTTCCAATGACGCACCAGGATGCGTATCTAGCCCCACAGGAAGCGATTCACCCTAAAAAAATCCAATGACGCACCAGGATCCGTATCTGGGCCACAGGAAGAGATTCACTCAAAAAAGTTCCAATGACGCATTTGGATTTGTATCTAAGCCCACAGGAAGCGATTCACCCTAAAAAGTTCCAATGACACACCAGGATCCGTATCTAGGCCCACAGGAAGCGATTCACCGTAAAAAGTTCCAATGACGCACCAGGATCCGTATCTAGGCCCACAGGAAGCGATTCACCCGAAAAAGTTCCAATGACGCACCAGGATGCGAATCTAGGTCCACAGGAACAGATTCACCCAAAAAAGTTCCAATGACGCACCAGTATGCGTGCATATGGCGATAGGAACGATTCAAACGTATTTTGAATGCAAAAGATCCGATCGGAACTTTTGAGCAAAAGTTCCGACTGAAACGTTTGCGCTCGGAACTTTTGCTTTTCGTTCGTTTCGGAACGGAACAATATCGGAACGATTGCCAAACGTTCTTTTCCGGTTTCTACCCCTGCTTTTTTTAATTGAAATTATATTGAATTGTTTGGCCGTTTGGGCTTATAAATTATAAATGGAAAAAATATAAAAAAAAATAATAACTATTTAGTAATTTAGGAGCTCTCAGAAATTGAAGTCAATAAGAATACCCCTTTTTGAGTGTTTTATGAGCCCACAGAAAATAACTTATAAAAGTATCGCATTTAAGACGGTTTTCGGTGCTCTCCAAAATAATACACCTAAAAATGTCGAATTTCAATTTTAATATTATTTTCGGAGCAATCTGAATACTAAAAAAAGAGTACTCACAAATACATTTTTTAAGTATCCTATTAAGGAGTGCTTTAGTCTTATGTTTAAAGAAAATTGATTATTATATTCGTTTTTAATTTGAATTCAAATTAAAATTCATTGTGAGGTTCAACAAACAACTAAAGACTAATTGCCCAATTAACGTCTTTGTGGCAACTTAAGTGGTAGCCACACAGTTGCCATTAAAGTGTTTGTTCTAAATCATGTGAAATATGCTTACTTGCCACCCCAAAAAGCACCAAAGCGAGGCTTAGTTATCACAAATTTTGATCCGTTCAAGTTTCGGTTCACCTATTTGGAACTTGAACTGTAATTTTAACGTGAACTGTAATTTATGTGTAGATTAAAAATATTAATCCTACGCAGTGCCATTAACGTGAATGTTTCTCCTGTAATAAAAAATAAAATATATGCATGGCATAATAATAGAAGTCTTTACGAACAGAGTTTTCGGCAAACTACAACTCTAATTTAACAAACGGTTCAAGTTTTCGGGTTAAAACTTATATTCTACCCTCTATAATTTTTACGCGCACACCATAAAATGCAATTTGTGAAAATATTAAAATTGTGATTTTCTTTACTTTTTAAATTATGCTTTTGCGGATGTATATTTTTGCAACACAACTTTCCACAAACATATGTAGTGGATGTTATAAATATGTCGTGTATAATAATATACATTTATTAAATTTTAAAGTTAATTAGCTACATTATATATATAAATGTTCCTATTAGGTTGTCATTCTATTCTTGTCATATATATGGAACATAATACATTTAATAATTTGCCACCTAATAATAACAAAGTTAACTCCGCCCTTTATTGTATACTAGCTGGACCCGTACACGACTCGTGCACATTTTTTTTGTACCAGGGCTGTGCAACGGGGTATTTTAGTTTTTTTTTTTATTTTAAAACAATCTTATAAAGTGACAATAAAAATGAAAACAATATTTTAATTTATTTGATTTTTGATTTTATTACATTTATTTGTTTTTATTAATTTATTACATTTTCACGATAATATAAATTATCAATCCATGAAATCTCAGATAAAATATGACGAGTAAATCGATGATCTTCTTATTAGTGATATCGAAGTTTAGTTGCTTTACATTAATTAGACGGTGAAATGAATGTTCATCCTCTTGGATCTCGATTATATTGAAAATGATTTTGACGATGTCAATCTACTCTGACTTCTATTAAGAAGACAGGTGATGAACGCCATGCATTTTTTCAATCGACGCTGAATTCTATGACGAAGACAGGTGATGAATATGATGATCTCGTTGATGATATCGATATATAAATTTTGAAATTATTATAATGATGATCTGTGATGTTGGCGAATTCAATCTACTCTGTCTTCTATAAAGAAGACAGGTGATGAATGCAATGATTTCATTCAATCGACGCTGAATTCTATGGCGAAGACAGGTGATGAATATGAATTGATGATATCGACGTTTTAATTTCGAAATTATTATAATTATGATGATCTGATGTTGGCGATTTCAATCTAATCTGACTTCTATTAAGAAGACAGGTGATGTCGCAATGAATTGTTTCAAGCTACGCTGTATTATATGACGAAGGCTGAAGATGAATCTTGTTGGAGTTGATGTCGATAGTCAAATCTCGAGTGAGTTTTAGCGTGGTGAGTTTTAATGTGGGGAATTTTGGTGTGGTGAGTTTAAAGAATTTCGGGTGGTTGTTAACCTGGTGTGAAATATCTTGATATCACTATAATAACTGTTGACATACACGTAATGTAAAATGTATCTTCTATGGGGAGTGCCACGCCTAATGGTCCAATCACTTCCACATTCGGCTAAACCGTTTAGAATGGTTAAAAATTTAATTAAATTTGCTATCCCAATTGTTGATATGTGTTTTTAATTTTTGGGTTATATGGGAGGTGCCACGCCCAGTTCGAGATATAGCATATACTCTGCCCACACCCAACATACATATTATGCCAAAATTTTATTCAATTCGGTTCAGTAGTTTTGACGTTTATTCGGAATTTAAAAAGATATATATTCGACAAAAACAATAATGTTCGAAAAATTTCGAAAAAACAAATTTGTAAAAAAAAAAATTGGGACGACAATAACAACGCAATGGTCGAAATCAACATTTTACAAAAAAAAATATTCAACAAAAACAACAATGTTCAAAAAATTTCGAAAAAAAAAATGTTTAAAAAATTGTTGGTCACCAAAAACAATGCAATGATCAAAATCACCATTTTCAAAAAATAAAAAATCGCCAAAAACAATGTCGAAAAAATGTCGTTTTTGCTTTTGTTTTTCTTTCATTTTTTGTTTTTCCTTTAGTTTGGATTTTTGTTTTATGTTATTGCTTTTGTTTTGTGCTTTTGTGTTTTTGTGTTTTAATTTTTTCTTTTTGTATTTGAGTTTTTTGTTTCATGTTCGTAGCTAGTGAAAGTACCGAGTTATATCGTTTTGAAAGTTTAGGTTGTATGGGAGGTGCCACGCCCCTTTTTCCAATCCCATATATAGCCTATCATTCCTTCCAGACCATACCGCATCTGTGGTAAAAATTTTAAGGAAATCGAATCTGTCGTTTAGACTGAGAAGCGGAACAAACAAACAAATAAACAAACCAACAAAGAGATTTATTATATTAATAGGAAGGATTGTTCCATTATCAGAATGACTTATATATCACAGCATTGCGACATATTATTATGTACATGTTATTAGTCACCTCTTTAGGACTACATATTATTAGTTTGCAACACTGGTGTCAGACGTAACTTAAAAGGTACACATATGCCACAATAGTTTGTGGCAATTGTCGAGCCGTGGTTGCTTGGGTGGAGAAAATGTTTGTTAAAACAGATATTCTTCGATGTTTAATTATTGTTATATGAAAATATGTGACACAACAATAACAATTTTCAATTGAGAATCTTTTCTTTCTTAAAATATTTTTTTCAATTTTGAAAAAAGAGTGTCACTTTTAAAGCCACAATGATATCACAATTGAATTAATATTAATTAAAAAATTTTGAGAGCCTATAAATCATATTATCTCTGGAAAAGAATCTACACAGACGGGAAAAAATAATAAATTTAAATACTTTGCGACACGTTTTTCAACCGGAATATTTTTTTAAATTAAATACTTTGGCGCATAATCATAGACAATTTAAAAACGACTTTAAAATTAAATTCGACTTTTTTGACAAATTTTGTATAGAAAAAATTGTCAAAAAGCTGATTTTAAATTTAAAGTTGACTTTAAATTGTCTATGATTATGCGTCTTTTTATTTAATTTTATTATGTAGGTAATAAATTTTGAAATATATACTTTTTATTATTTGGTAATAAACTGTACATTCAAAATATTTTATTACATATGAAATACAATTTGAAATACAAATATGTGTAATAAAAAAAAAATAATTTATCAATTTCAACATGTTTTACACATAGGCATTTCCTGGGGTTCCGGACGGGACATTCGCACTCTTAAAACATTAATATCTCGAAGGAAAATTAATGAATTTTCTTGATTTTTTCGTGCAGACTAAACATCTGCAAAAAATTAGAGAATTCTATACGGTAGATCAAAATATAATATAATAAAATAGTTTTTGAAATATTTCGGAACATAGCTGAGACAATTTACTTTATTTTTGTATATGTACACTTCCCAGTCTGCAACGCTCGGAGACCTTCGATACCTCGAAGCTTTCTCGAATAACTTCGATAAAAAAGTTCGATCTCGTTGCTTTCTCCATTCTAATTTTGAAACATTTTCGTACATTCAAATTCTTTGACAAGATACGATATTTAAATATTTATCACATCGATATCGCTATATTTTTCGCAGGAATCTCGAACTTTGTTCATTTTTTTCTTCGATATCGTTCCAATTTCGAAAAATTTCTCGTATCGAGAAAACTCCGACAGAACGTTCCGATATCTACCTACCATCTATGTCCAATTTGACGCTCGATATCGTTACGAGAACGGGGCCGATATCGTGTGATTTCTCCATCTACTTGCAATGATCTCGTAACGATATCGATACGAATGGCATACTGGGTTTGTTCCTAAAGTTTACAGTTATTTCGTAATAAATAGCAGAATAATTCCGGAAGTTCCGTAATAAATCGCAGAATAATTCCGGAAGTTCCGTATGGAAATTTGCACTACGATTTTTTGCTAAAAAATAATTTTGTATATGACAATATTACTATATATTATGTGCTATTCAAATTTCCAGATTTTTTTAAGTTTACTTTTTTTGAAAAAAAAAAATATTTTAATATTTTTATGTCCCGGACAGATTTCAATTAGCTGTCAAAAAATTACTAGAATTGCTAGGAAAATTATGTTTACATTTTTGCCAAGGAAATTCTGCTTTAGAAACAGTAGTTGAATCTATTTAAAAAAATGTTCAATAAATGTGTCTTTTTGGTTCCATCGAAAACCCTTATAAAAAATCGAACATTTTCCGTTTTTTTTTAATTTGGTCCTTTTTTGTAAGCTTTTGAAATAATTATTATTGTTATCTGAAAACACAGAAAATAATATTTTGTATCTGTATTCTTTAAAGTTAATTAATTTGGTTACTCAAAATACATGAAAAATGGGTATATTTACATATTGAATAGTAACGTAACTTTATGAGTATTTTTTTATACGTTGCCGTTAACGGAATAGAAATTTCTTTGCTGATATTTTAGATTCCAAATCCATCGTTATTTCAAAGATTTGAGCATTTTGAATTTTTTGGTCGTTGTTGACGTTTTTCTGGAAATGCCCATATGTAGGGGAAAGGTCCGTAGGTTGGACATAGTTTTGTATTTTGTCTATAACTTTTTGTGTGCAAACAAGTTAGTGGAATAATATATATCAATTTAAAGTGCATTTAATGGGCTATCTTTTATAGAAGAAACTTTTATGGTTTTATGGTTTTAAAAAATACAGCCTACTTTCTGAAGAACAAAAAAAATGCAAAAAAAAAATTGTTCCGTAGGTTGGGCCACCACGAAAAATTGTTAAAAACCTTTCAAAAAAGACCGAAAATGAATTATTTTAATTATCATTCAAAAATCATTCAAAATTAATTAAAAATGTTTTATCTCACACTCTATAATAAAAAAAATCATTATTAAACTTGCGTTTGAGCATTTATATGCTAGGAAAATCTTTGTGAGTGCTTCTAATAATGAGAAAATGGGTGACCCAACCTACGTACCTTGAGTGACCCAAACTACGTTTTTATTGAATTTTGAGAAAAATACTAGATATTTTTTTCTGCATCAAATTTAGATAGAAAACTTGATAACATTATAAAAAGGAATTCGTTAACGACATTTTAATGCATTTAACTTTGATTTTATAATGTAAATTGACCATCGAATCAACACTTGAAAAAGTCAACAAAAAACTTTTTTTGAGTACATTTTAGTATTCTGGATGAGTTATAAGCAACAGGCGATTTCACTTTAAAGTTTCGAGAAAAGTTGGAGTACAATGTTACTTGAGATGTACTATTAAAACTTAAAGATCGCCAGTGTAAAAAAACAAAAAAAATACAGACCTTTCCCCTAATAGTATTTAATAAAAAGGTTTTTATGTAATTTTTATTACAACGTAATAAAAAAAAGTATTAATATCTAATTTGATTACGTGTGTATTAAAATTAATTAAAAAAGAATTTAAATTAAGTTTAAGTAAAAAGTATTTAACTTCAATAAAAAAAAAACTATGGGTGGAGAAGTAAAATTTTGTTATCTCTGTGTACACTTACACAGAGAGAAAAAATACTGTATTTAAGTATGAAAAAGACTTAGAATAGCACCATCCCAAATTCGACTAATATTAAGTCCGCACAGGCTTAAGTTAAGTCCGCACAGACTTATATTAAGTCCGTACGTACTTAATATAAGTCTGTGCGGACTTAATGTTAGTCGAATTTGGGATGGTGCTATTCTAAGTCTTTTTCGTACTTAAATACAGTATTTTGTTTTTTCTGTGTAGAAATAGTTTCCTTATAAAAAATTTACTTGAAATAGCGTCAAATTCAATTTTACTTATTTTAAGAAAGGTTTTTCCTTAATATTAAAAAATTGTTATAAGTAAAATTTTCCTTAAAATAAGAACAATTTTCTAAAAATAAGGAGTTCATTTTCCTTATTATGATGGACATTTTTTCAGAGTGTAGGGATTCTATAAAGATCATTCGTTTGAATATCACAGTTTTGCAATGTAGTGGAAGAGATTTACTTTTGCGTGAACAATGTGTAAAAGAAAACACATGGAAGTTCTTTCCTTGCTGACGCAGAAGTAAATATTTTCCTTAACAGTACAAAACTTAAAATCTTAAAATCTTGCCCTATGGTTTTGGGAGCCTTTTTCGAATCTTTTTAGTGCTCAAATATGAATTTTAAAAACTATCATAAATATGAGCCAGAGGTTGTCTGCATTTTTGTGCTCATTTAAGTGCTCATATTTGTGGAACCTCGTTATGACAGACTGACTGACGTCGTTGCTACTTAGCAATTAATTTTCCGTATTGTCGCAAGAAGGATGTTGATGATGTCGGCAATTGTCGTGCGTGAGCAGTAACTAGATATCGGTGTCAGTGGGGATTTAAGTAGTATCGCGCCGTGCGGTTTTTTAAGACGATATTTAATTAGAATTGCAAAAAGTAGTGAATGTTGGCTGTCGTGAATGAAGAAGACTCTAAGTTGGCATCGTAGGTGTTTGAGTAATATTGAATGACAAATATTGCAAGTTGCAGCGATTACTAAACTCGGTATGTTTTAAAAATCATGCTGTGTCTGCGCTTTTATTTCCAAAAATTAAAACACATTTTTTAACCCCAACGACCCCGATACTATGCAGTAGGCAAGCAAGTGTTTGAGATTTAGCACATAAATTTTGTTAATTTTAACAAGACCGTTGCTGTTGGCTGTTGTTGTGATTAAACCAGCGAATACAAAATATAAAAGTAGATTATTACCGTTGTTGCTTGCTGCCTACCCTAATATTGCACGATCTTCCATTCCATTGACAAACATTCACCGACAACAGCAACATACTAAAAAAAAAATAAACAAACAAAAAAACACAACACCAGAGGTGGAAATCCAAGGAAAAACTCAGCTGCTGCTGCTTAATCCAAGTGATGAACATTTTATTTGATGCACATTCTTTGAGACCTAAGCCAAAGTACACTGAGATAATTGATAACATATTTTCATGAAATTAAAGTTTTCCAATTTTTGGCACAGCCTAACACAATTTCGTTAATTTTGAGCGTAACATATTTGATATATTCTATTCTTATTCGTTTTAATATCATTTTTAAATCCGAACCAATTTCGGTTTTATACAGGTTTTAACACGGTTTTTAAAAAGTATGAAAAATAAACTTCAAAAACTGAATTTTAGTAAAATCCCTGTTCAAACTATTGGACTGAGACTAATCAGTTAAGGTTTTTAACGAAGACTAGTTTTATTATATAATTGAATGTCCTTATATAATATGCCATTCGTTTCGATATCGTTTAAAGATTAATTCGAGAAGAAAGAGAATTTATACGATATCGGACACTTTCTCGTTGTGATATTGAGCGTAAAATTGGACCTACATGGTTGATAGATATCAGTCCGTTCTGTCGCAGTTTTCTCGATACGAGAAATTTTATTGAAAATTAGAGATTGCTTCAAAAATATTGCGATTTCAATGCGATAATACTTAAATATCGTAATTTGTCAAAGAGATTGAATTATTATTATAAAAAATTATAATTGATTAAGCAACGATAATGAACTTTTTTATAGAAGTTATTCGACAAAGTTTTAAGGCATCAGAGGTCTCCAAGAATTGGTACACTGGTTTAATTATATTTTTCTTTTCAAGATATTATTAATACAACACAAAAAATGAATCCATGATTATCGTATTCTGATGGACTCTGAGATTCCAATCAAGACCTCATATTCTGATTTTGAATATTGACTAAAGTTATTGAGTTATTACGTAAAACAAAAAATTACAATTCTCAAGATTTTTATTTCAGCACTTAAAAAGTTATATTAGATCTTGTTTGATATACAATCAGACAAAAGAAATCAGACTGAAAATTCAAATTGGTAAGAAGTCAAAGTCCAAAATATGTATCAGGATTTTTCATTTTAATAATAACTCCAAAATTCATAATATTTAAACTGTAGGGAATATTCAGGTCTTGTTTAGAATCTTGAAGTCCATCGGAATATCATAGAAAAATCACGGATATTGTTTTGTTTTTGTGATGCATAATAGTACAAAAAGAATATCACAAAATATCACAAAAGAAACATAGAAACCGTTTCGTTTTAACATTTAAAATCAAACCATAACCGAAGCGTAATTAAATCCTTGAATTATTTATGTTGGTTTACAGCAATTAAAAACCTTTAAACCAAATTACATATCATGGATTGAAGCCGTTTTAAACCGTTTCACTCTTAGAACTGAAACCGTTAGACGATATAAAGTGTTTCGGTTTCTACCGGTTTTAAAACACTTACAAAAATATGAAAAACAAACATAAAAAATAATTTTAGTCAAAATTATTTGTATATAAGTGATTCTGAAAATTTTAATCCTCGAATATTTTAAAATGCTATAACTCCTGACTTACAAAGAGCGGAGTTGTAAAAATCGAAATAAATGACCCAAGTAACACATTAGCTGTATAATATTGATGCTTTAAAGTTGTAGAAGAGCTTATGTAACTTATAAAAAAGACCAAAGCTGCACAAAGTAACTCTCTAACCGCTGGCAAACCCTTATACAAACTTTTTGGCGTAATTAAACAGATACTTATGACATTGCAGCTAGCTGTAAAATAGAAGTGAGGTAAGGTCTTTAAAAGATATTTATTAATGCTAGCTTTTTAATAGTTGCAATTTTAACTAAAAGTGCTATACTACAGCTATCTGTTGGAAATGCATATGTGCGAGTTTTATCAAGCCTTCTTATACAGCCAATGGTTACTTGGGGATTAATTGTAATCATCATGTAGAATATCCGCGGAACTGTACAAATGGGTGTAACAATCCGATAAAAAAATATCTCGCATGGGCACAGCTGTGCACGGGTCCGCATTGAATCTGATAAAATTAAATAATATAAATTTTTGAAATTTTTGAAAATTATCAATTTATGGTCCTTATTTTATCAAAATTACAAAAGTTCACTTTATTTTATTATATTGGTCACCATTTGAATGTCGAATGTATTTTTAAAAGCAGCTTTTGGGTTATCCAAAATCTATTATTTAATGTTTATAAATAAATAAATTTAAATTCTTCAAGTGTATTGATATGTGTCGGCAGTAGATACTTCTGCTCCAAAAATCTTAACTCAAAAATGGTTTTATTTACACTCTCTCGTGACTGCATCAACCATCCGTCCATGTGTTGTGCTGATGATGACTATGTTGCTCTTACCACGACCGAACTCAAGAATTGCATGGAGCCGAGCAACAACTGATCACGTTGTGTAGGCCACTGAGTGTTTGGCACATTCTGTCGTTGCGTCTTCGAATGTGATTTGCGATTGTCATGTGTGAGAGTAGAGATGCTGCAACCTCGAGTAGGAACTCGTAACTGCAACAGAAGACAATGAAGACGATCGCTGGTGGCACGAGTGGCGGTGACGGTGAGCCGCTTCTTTTGCAGAACGTGTGTAGAAGACGACTTCAATTTTCCTCGCTTGATTTTCCACCAGATTGATATAAATAAGCCCTACAACGGATCATCGAAATCAGTCAGAATTTGGATTTTAATCTTTCGGTTTCTAAAAAGCCAAACTCAGCTGTGCTGTGAAGTGCAAAAGTTTTCTGACAACAATAGCAACTAAAAGAGTAGGACATCCAGAAGGACACAATTGAGGCTTCTATTACTAACGAAGCTTTGGTCCTGCAGTTATAAAAATAGAAGAATAGTTCTTGGATTAAAATAAATTTTATTTAGAAGCATTTACTAGTAGAACAAAATATGTTGAAGGTAGTGGAGCCAAACCAAATTTAAACTAACAAGTTAGAATATTAATATATTTTCATTTGTAGCTCTTTTGCGTAGTGCTGGTTGCATCAACCGTTTTGGCGCGACCAGAACCTCCAGTTAATTCGTATTTACCACCCTCGGAGTCATATGGTGCGCCGGGACGTGGTGGCGGCGGCAGTAATGGTGCGGGTAGAGCGGGTGGAAGCGGTGGTAGTGCTGGCGGTGGTGGTGGCATAGGCGGCGGCATATCTTCCACATATGGTGTTCCCGGATCGGGCGGCACTGCTGGTGGAAACGGTGGTAGAACTCCATCCGATTCTTATGGTGTTCCTGGACAACAGAATGGTGGTGGCGGCGGACGTCCTTCTTCCACATATGGTGCACCGGGCGGCAATGGTGGCCAAAATGGACGGCCATCCAGCACATATGGCGCACCTGGACAGGGTGGAAATGGCGGAAACGGTGGCACTAACGGTGGAAATGGCGGTGGACGCCCATCAAGCACATATGGAGCTCCAGGTGCTGGCCGACCATCAAGTAGTTATGGTGCACCCGGTCAAGGCCAAGGTAGACCATCTGATTCTTACGGTGCTCCAGGAAATGGTAATGGTAATGGCGGCGCTGGTCGTCCATCAAGTACATATGGCGCACCTGGTCAGAATGGTGGATCGCCATCAGACAGTTACGGTCCTCCGGCTTCGGGAACTAATGGCCAGAATGGCGGTGGCAGACCATCGGAATCTTATGGCGCTCCCGGTACCAATGGACGCGGTGGTTCACCTAGTCAGGATTACCTACCTCCAACACAAGGTGGTCAACGACAAAACGGACAAAATGGTGGAGGTCGTAACGGTGGCGGACGTAATGGAGGCGACGATGGCTATGATTACTCGCAGGGCGGTCCAGGTGGTCGTGGGGGCAGTGGAAACAATGGAGATAACGATAATAATGTAAGTAGCCCAATAATAATAATAATCTCAAACACAAAAATAAACTGTAAAAACTAGTTAAAGTGCTTTATAAACACCATGCAATTCAATAGCTAAAGTAGTGCCATACAGTTGGATTTCTTACTTGACTCCTTCCACTTAAACCACGAGCTCACAAGGACATCAACATGAACAGATTTACACTATCGCTCTCTTTCTAACCAAATGCTTTCCGCACGACATATATAGACGAAGAATACAATTGTACACAATTGCCAAAACTTTACCACATAAATATCCTTGCTATTCCCTAGGAACCAGCTAAGTATGAGTTTAGCTACGAGGTTGAAGATGCTCCAAGTGGGCTGTCGTTCGGTCATTCCGAGATGCGCGATGGTGATTTCACCACGGGCCAGTACAATGTTCTTTTACCTGATGGAAGGAAGCAAGTAAGAAATGCTATTAATTGTTCGGTGTATAAAATATGGGGTCTGAACCAGAAATTGTCTGTGCCGATCCCGACCAGCCATAAGCAATGTACTATACCTTAAATCTTTACGGTTTTAGATTGTCGAATATGAAGCCGACCAAGGTGGTTACCGTCCTCAAGTTCGTTACGAAGGCGAAGCAAATGCTGACGGTGCTGGCGGACGCAACGGCGCAGGAGCTGATGGCTATGATTACTCCCAGAATGGAGGACGTAATGGCAATGGTGGTGGTGGTAATGCTGGTTATGACAGCAGCTCAGGCATTAATGGTGGTCAGGATTTGGGTGCTAACGGCTATTCCAGTGGACGTCCGAATGGCAATGGTGGCGGTCGCAATGGAGGAAATGGAGGACGCAATGGCAACGGAGGTCAAAACTTAGGCTCAAACGGTTACTCGGGAGGTCGACCAGGCGGTCAGGACTTAGGTAGCAATGGATATTCCAGTGGCCAACCAGGCGGCAATGGTTACGCAAATGGTGGCAGTGACGGTGGTCAATACAATGGTAATGGTCAGGGTTACTCGAATGGACGTCCAGGTGGACAGGACAATCAAGGTGGTCAGGGATATTCCAGTGGTCGACCCAATGGCAACGGTAACCGGAACGGCAATGGCAACGGTTCAAAAAATGGCAATAGAAATGGTAACGGAAATGGCAATGGCAATGGTTACTCATACGACAAGCAGGGAGAAACTGGATTTGGTCCAGGTGGTCAAAATGGCGACAACGATGGCAGCGGTTACCGGTACTAACTCAATTGGGTCATTTGATTTGGCTTGTACGGATTAGAAACGTTCCACCAACCCACTCTTAGAATACATGGATTTTTCTAGTTAAACTTTATCTGGTAATGCTCTCTTCTATACAATGACATGTGGCACAATGTGTGACATGTTCATTTTTTTCACTCTAATCTACCTTTTCTATCAACCATTTCCACCCTCTTTCACACTAGTTATAAAATATCAAATACTGTATTATGAAAATGCCTTAAATGAGACAAACAAAAAAAAAATATAAATAAACTTACTTTAAGTAAAATAAAAATAAAATCAATGCCAGAGGACAGACTAAAAGTTACGCTACAGACAAGTAAATAATGAAACATTCAAACAAATAAATAAATATGTAAAAAACAATTACTAATCTTATTATTTCGTATACATTTAATGAGTGGAAGCATTTCCGGTTATTGATCCTTAAAATCTCCAAAATCCGTCCAGACATTATTCCAGAAACGTGGATCTGCTTTAGGATCGCGCGGAAGATTCGCGGGTGCTATAGCGGTTGCATTAAATCGCTCCAACTCTTGCAAAATGGCGCTGACGATACTCGGATATCTGAAATAATAATATGAATTAATAGGTTTAAGTTTTTGATTCACTTCATACTTTTCGGCCATATTGTAATTCTCGCAAGGATCATCCTTCACATTGAAAAGGCACGGTGCCAACAGTGGTCTACAGGCTGTGCCCTGCTTCAGATACGACATCTTAACGGAGCAGTCCACGTTGGCCGCTTGACGCAGCTTCGTAATTTCGCCTACACCAGGCATCAGCTGCAGACTGGCAATTGCTCTTCCGGCCGGACTCTTATACAGCTGATTTATTTTATACTGTTTGGGATCTCGTTCTCCCGCTGGACCATACCAACCGTCCCAGGAGCCATTGTAGTTAGTGCCCTTGACAATCTTCCAGTCGCCAACAGTCAGCGCGGCACTTCCCCAAATGTCGTCTATATTATGCAAAATGGACTTGCGTGGAGAGGCATCATTATTGGAGAGCGCATCCCAAAGACTCATGCCGTCCAGTTTAGTGGTGACATTGCTTAAGAACAAAAACAAAAAGAAATTAATATAATTCGATGAATCAATTGAACGAATTGTTATAACATACGCCAGCATATGTTCTGCTCCGATGGCAGATAGCAATGTAGGCAACCAATCTGATATGTGCATGACCTGATCGGAGACACGTCGTTTTTTGTTGATCTTTGGGTACCAAATAAGTCCGGCACCACGCACGCCACCCTCCCAGAGGGTGTTCTTCACACCTCGTAGTGGCCAATTTGAGGCGTGATTTAAGTTAAACCCTTCTGCGGGGCCCCCATTGTCCGTGCTAAATATGATGATGGAATCGTTTAGCATATTCATTTGCTGCAGTTTCTGTACGATTTTCCCAACGGATTCATCTAGTTTATACATCATTGCTAAAAAAAAAATGAATTATTAAAGAAAGGATCGGTGCCTTCACCAAGTTTATATTTTAATGTCCCAAAACACACAAATACATTTATTTCGGTTAAAAGTGGCAGTTGATTGTCCAGAAATTAGCATTTGACAAAAATAATGTATCTCTAAAAACATTTATACGAAGTTCCGGTTCAAACGGTATCAAAAATCCATCGTTGACATAGAAAAGATTTCCTGCGAAACAGATACTAAAACGTAACGAAAACGTACCGTCAAATTGCACGACTCCGTTTGTATGCCGGCATTTTCTGATTTGTTTTATAAATTGTGGTACATGGCACGTTTTCGATATACAGTATACGTTCCAATCGTACTATTCATAGTACATAGTATCGTCACTATCATGCCAAATGGGCGAATGG
Source organism: Dryomyza anilis (assembly GCA_951804985.1). Taxonomy (NCBI): domain Eukaryota; kingdom Metazoa; phylum Arthropoda; class Insecta; order Diptera; family Dryomyzidae; genus Dryomyza; species Dryomyza anilis. The sequence continues at coordinate 68,118,334 of OX638133.1, forward strand.
CAATTTTTGACATTAGCGTTTTTTTACATTTTTTGAATGTAGTTTATCCTCAAGTATGCTGTGCCAAAATCGCGTGTCATTTTGTTGGGTATTACTAGCCACAAAAGACAAAACCAAAAGGGCGAATTTGAAAAATTGAAAATCTTGTCATGCCAAAAGGCGAATCTTTTCGTTTTTTCGCCATAACTTTTTATTGGTATAATATAAAATAGTGGTGTAAAGGCATTTATTATTTGTTTTCAAAACACCTATCGAACTGCATCATATTTTGCCATACATTTTTTCCTGCAAATAACAAATGGCAAATTAATGTTTGACAAATTATTTTTAATTAATGATGCAGATCTATAGGTGCTTTAAAAACAAATAATAAATGCCTTTACATCACTATTTCCTTGTACCATTAAAGAGTTTTAGCAAAAAATGAAAAGATTCGCCCTTTTGGCGTGACAAGATTTTCAATTTTTTTCAATTTTTTCCAATTTCTTCGTTTTTTTTGCTATAATTAATATAATTATTGGTGCAAGATATAATAGTGGTGTTGAGGTATTAGTTGTTTGTTTTTAAAGCACCTTTCGAACTGCATCATTATTTAAAAATATTTTGCCAAACATTTTTTCCTGCAAATAACAAATGGCAAATTAAGATTTGACAAAATATTTTTAATTAATGATGCAGAATTATAGGTGCTTTTAAAACAAACAATTAATTACTCTACATTACTATTTTATCTAGCGCTAATAAAAAGTTATATCATAAAAAACAAAAATATTTGCGTTTTGATCAGGATATGGCCTCACAAAATCCGTATTTATAATTCAGTAGGTTGTTCAAATCTAAAGATATTTTATATACGTTATAATAATTGACGAATAAACTAAAATAATAGAAAAAATTAAAGAAAATATTCCAAAGTGGTTTGGCGAATAAAATCCATATTAGAGTAAACATTTTACAGAATATCACGTAATAATTTTCCAATATTAAAAACTTAAAACCAACAATTACCTGCATATTTTCTGCGATTAAAATTTTCGATGTGACCCATTTTTGCAACAACCTCATCTGGAGCTGGAAGTGGATTGTATGGGTTGCCTGAATGTACAGCGGCATGTGCCACATACAGGAATAAAGGATTTGACGTATTGTGCGAGCCTATCACACGTACGGACTCATCAGTAATTAAATCTGTGGTGTATTTTCCATGAAGTTCATAGGCAACCTCCATGCCACGACGAATATCTAAACCCCACGAGGGACTTTCCACAGCGGTATGATCGAAATAATCTTGGTGACCAGTCCAGTAGCCAACATGCGTCCGAAAGCCACGATGAAGTGGAGTATATTCGCGCTTAAAGTGTCCCAAGTGCCATTTGCCCGCTATATGTGAATAATAACTAAAAAAAGATATTTTAATTTTACTCACACTCTATACACAGAAAAAAATACCATAAAATGAATAGTTTTTTTACAATTAAAATTTATCAAAAATTTAAATTGTTATTTTAATCGTTAATACCATTAAATACAACAAAATACAAGTAAATTATTTTTGATTGTATATGAAATTTTTTATTAAAAAAATTACTATCCCATTGAGTAATTTTTGTGGGAGTTTATGGAATTTTTTCTGGATGTAGTTGTAAATTAACATTACCCAAAGTCATTCAAGTATTCCGGCAGCAGTTTCTCCGTCAACGGGAGACCCCGAGGCTCTGCTCCATACAAAACCGTATGCTGCATTCCTGAAATTTACATTAGATCCGATATTTATTTAATAATGCATTTCTTTACCTGTATGTATTGGATATTTTCCGATCATCAAGGCCGATCTCGATGGTGTGCATATTGGATTCACGTAGTAACGATTTAGTATTACGCCCGAGTAGGCGAGTGCATCAATGTTAGGTGTTGGAATTTGAGATGACCCATGAAAGCCGACATCATTAAAACCCTGGTACGAACAAAATTTAACATTTTATTGATTCTTGTATTTATATAACATAAAAAATTGTCAAAACCTGCTGAATTGAGAAACAAAACTTTATTGTCATTAAATAAATATTTTTATATGATCCAAATCCACCATATTTTTTGTATTATTATATTAAATTACAAATATTTAGAATTATAAAAACGACTAGTGCCTATTTCAAAATAAATTTCATATTAATTGGAAACTGAAACTGCATTTATAATTTTTTGTGAAAAATTTAAATTTAATTAAATTTTTGGGAAAATAAAAAAAATATTAAATTACAACGGAAAAAAACTGACAATTTTTATCTACCTCAGATAACTTACCAAATCATCGGCTAATATAAATATTATATGAGGAGGCTTTACATCGTTTGTTTTACTTTGGTCGGTAGCATTAATAATGGTAATAAGAGTAAATGTTAATGCAATTACAAATACATAATGATCCATCTCCTGAAATGAAAAACAAAGTTGTGTTCGTTAAAATGTATTTAAATTTATTTATGAATTGAACCGGAGATTTAATAACGTAATTGAAACCGAAAACCGTTTATAACTGTTTCATCATTCGCAGAATTCGCAACAGAACGCAATAAAAATTACTAAATAATATAAATTAAATGTAAATACAGATAAATAAAATAATAAATAAATAAAAAAAAAAATAAGTAAACAAAATATATTTGTCATACCATTTCAAATAAACCCAACACTTGACATCACCATCTCCAAATTTAGTAACATACACTGAGGGAATAAGTAATAATATGAAATAAAACCAGTTGGGAAGGTTAGATCACATGGGAAATTTTAAAGTAGGTGTAATTATGATAGTTAGGATTATGAAAATTATAGTCGGTCTATGCCGACTATAAATACCCTACACATATGTGTGGTTACCATTCAAAGGGATATATAGGTCACCAGGGTATACGAATCCTGAAAATAACTACAAACATTCAATCGCTGAAGAATTTCCATTCATCCATATTTACAAATGGGTAGGTGTACCAAATTTCGATTTTTTTTTTGTGAACCACAAGTCTTTTCGCCGGAGAACATTATTATCATGTATTTGCGCATGATATCAATATATATTTGACCAAAAAAGTTTACCTAAGCACGTATACATAAAAAATGATCTTTATATGTACATTTTACATGAGGTATTTGAACATAAGTGGTCGGATCATAGGTCACAATGGACCGATTTCGCCAATTTCGCACATACAGCGTAGGTATATTAGTAATCTAAGTTATAAGTTTCATTTATCTAGCTCTACAATTTTAAAAGTAGTAGGGATTTCAACAGACAGACGGACAGACAGACATACGGACAGACGGACATCGCTAAATCGACTCAGGAGGTCATGCTGATCAAGAATATATATACCGGAGATGATTCCTTCTGGGTGTTACAAACGGCGTACCAAACTGAATATACCCTTTCACTCTTAGTGTAGGGTATAAAAAGTAATAAATTTTACTACTTTTGTCACGTTTTTCACCCGTAGTATTTTAGAGTGTAGTACGATAAGTCGAAATTTAAAATTTCGAAACTAAAAATACCGAAGACAAAAATATAGAAAATAAAAATGTCGAAACCTTCAAACTTCGGAAAAAAGATATCGAACCGAAAATGTCAAAATTTTATATGGCGAAATCATTTTATGCCGAATAAATGTAAAAGATAGAAAATGTCACAATGTAACAAAAACACTTTTTTTGTGCAACAAAAATATACCGAGAAAAAAACAATGGTAAGATCAACCAAAACCCTTGATTGTTATAGCGTCTATTAAGGAAAATATTTGTAACAACCAATTTGAAATTGTTGAACTCAGATTTTACAATAACCAGTAAAATAGTTGAATTTGCCAACGTTATAGTTGGCAAATACTTTATCAGCAAACAATGTAATTGTCAAAAATATAAGCATCAAAATATGAGAAAAATATGCACAAAGTTAATATACCCTGTACCTCATAGGTGTAGGGTATAAACATTACATTAAACCACAATGAAAAAGTGGTTTAATGTAATGTTAAACAACAACTTTTTATCGATAGTTTTACCAATGTTTTTTTCTGAATGTATTTAATTATATTAAATTCACGAATTTAATGAAAACATTTGGTATTCTTCGTTATATGTATAAGCAATTGCAAATAATTTAGTCGGCGCAGTTTCAGCAAATATAATTGCTGAAACTACGCCGACTAATTCATTTGCTGCATTGACGTACAAATATTCATATTAACAAACGGAATTGCTGATTTAACGAATAATAGCAAATGTTTTCATTATATTAGTGAATACATATTGTCCGGTAAAACGGGACAGCATTGTTGAGAGAACATACCAGAAGCTGTAGATATTTATTTAAAATACAAAAATTATCGATTTTTTTTTAAATGTGATGCCTTCAAAATACCATCTGGAAATTTAGAAATAATGTTTATAATAAATAAACAACAATTTTGATTTTTTTTACAGAACTTTAAAATTAATCCTTTTAAAGGACATGAAATTTGCATGAATAATGACCATTGTCCACATGATCATTTTTCAAAAGATTGTTTTATAACTTTTGCAACGAGACCTTAATGGAGTTTCTAGCATCAAGAGATATTTCAATATGAACCATCATACAAACGAGATCAACTACCCATTTTTTGTAACTTTGGACGACTGTATCTCTGGAAATAGTGCTCGGAAAAATACAAAATTGGCCAATGCCTATCTCGATACACAGGGCGAGCCAAAATTTGTATTTCAACATTTTGATATTTTGACATTTTAGTTTTCTACATTTTTGCGCCTATAAATCGTTGTTGTTGAACGAAAAGTCACCAAATACAATTCAAAATACCAAATATTCATTTACAAAAATTTTTATAAATCTGTCAAATTTTAATCTGCAGAAAATATTTCGGTTCCAACATAAAAGAAAATTATTAGGATTTTTATTTCGGTCCCATATATACATTTTAAAAGTGTTCCGATTCCGGTTTCAAAAACCGAAACCACTTCCCATTTATGCTCCTAGTTATTAAACGATTTATGTATGTACCGTCGGCGTGAAAAAAAATATTTAAATAATATTAAATTTCTTTGTTATTTTCATTTTATTAGTTACAAAATTCATAAGGAAAATCTCTATCAGCTTAACCAATAAACGAAATAAAGTCGACTCTAAAGATAGTATCAGCTTTTCCGACAATTTTTTCTAATATTTATTTGTCAAAAAGCTGATACTATATTATATTATTGGTTTATATCGTTTATTGGTTAGGCTGTATATCTTTTGCAAATTTCTTAATTTTAGTTCAATTTGGAATTTTTTCAATTTCAAATTTAAAACGAGTTGGGAAAGTTAGGTCACATGGGTAAGTTCGGTCACATGGGTAAGTTCGGTCACATGGGGCGGATTTTTATAGTCGGTCGGGCCCGACTATGGAATACCCTACACTCTTGTTGGATATATTAGTGGTATAATTTTTAATAATTTACGACTAAAATTTCCACTACAAAAATCGGTATAAAATGAAGAAAAATCAAATGTTGGCGGATCACTCCCAGTTTTGGAACATATATTTTTAGGCGAATTCTAACAATATGTTTTAAATTTTATAAATTTACATCTAATACTTTTCGAGTTATTGGTTTCTAAATAGTAATATATAAGTGAGTTGTATGGGAGGTGGGCGTGTCCGTTGACCGATTTTGCTCAAATCCAAACTCCGAACCAATTTTTTGCTAAAAGATATTGAAACCAAATTTCATTACATTCCGACTATTATTTTTCAAGTTACCTTGTATCCGGTCAGACAGCAAGACAGACAGACAGACAGATGGACATGGCTAAACGGACTCGGATAGTGATGCTGATCAAGAATATATATATTTTTCCATACTGGCCACGCCTCCTAAAGGGGCGTTACAATATCTGCACAAACTTAATATACCCTGTACCTCATAGGTGTAGGGTATAAATATCGATTCTTTTCAGAAGTTTCTTAATTGAAGCGTTGGGTGCAATAAGGGCGTTAGGCATCATAACGCAATTTTTGCAATATTCACACCGAATGATCCCGGCAGTGCCTTTTACCATTCTGTGAAATCCCAGATCGATTGCATGAAGTTTTTTGTCGTTTTATGTAATAAGGGCGTTATCTCCATACAAAAAATATATTTTTTTCATCCCAGTCTGCCACGTCTCGGAGCACTTCGACACCTCGAAGCTTTCTCGTACTAACTTCGATAAAAACGTTCAATCTCGTTGCTTTATCGCAACTAATTTTTAAAATTTCTCGTACAAAAAAATTTTATGACAAGATTCGATATTTATACATTTTTCATATCGATATAGCAATGTTTTTTCGAAGCAATATAGAACAATAATTTCAATAACAATTGCATAATATTGCAAATGTCTTCAATATGGACTGTATTTCCTTTGCACCAACAGTTATAAAAAAGACGATAGATATATTGGGATTATGGTGCATTTTATCTGCATAAACCAAAACTGCCTCCCAAATTTTGCATAATATATTGTTTGCTCAAATATTCTGTGCACCTACTTACAGGACATGAGGGTATTCGGCCGGTAGATTTAATTTTTGTATGAAGTGAAGGAAAATTTAATGTTTTTCTTCTGTGGCAAGAAAATATTACAATAACTTAGAAACATCTTTTATTTAACGTTATTATTAATAGACATACTCTTGACAAGAACTTAAAAAACAGCTATTGTCATAATTTGATATGCATGTATGCAATTGATTTGAAAATATATTTGGTTTTATTTCACTTTATTTCATTTCAAATAAATTTCAAAACGTAGTGTGCTTTCCGTTTGTTTGTTTTTATTTATTTTTATTTTTGATGTCAAAAAATTTGTATTCAAAAATTTAAAAATGAAAACAATGACTGAGTTCGTTGACTGTATTTCGAACATGTTTTTGTTTATATAAAATTTTAACATTTCAATATACAGGAAAAGCCCAGTTAACAGTAGAAGCAAATGACAGCTGATACTAATACTGAAAAGGAGGTTGTTAGGTGTATTGTCGATACAATCGAATTCAGAAGATGGACTGATGAGGGGATGATGAGTGACGGAAGATAGTTAGTAGTTATAAAGATGCTTGGTAAAATAGTTTTTTTTTTTTAGTTTTGTTTTATTTTGTCATTGCAAATGTCATATATTGATGACGCACTTATTTATGTCAATAATGTCAATGTGAAAATCTCGATATCATTGCACTATTCAATGCGATATCGAACCAGAATTGTTTTTATTCTCGTTTCGAAAATACTGCGATATGTCGAAACGATCTATGCGTGCAATTTAGTACGTTTTGGCATACGATAATAGACCGAAATCAGATTCGATATCGTACGATTTCTTCGACATATCGTATCGTTCTCGCATCAATATCGAAACGAATGGCAGACTGGGATATTTTTAATTTTTTAACAGAGTCAGTTTTCGACAGAGTCAATTTAGTTTTGAGCCATTTTAACCGTAATTTAAATCTTTATCCATTCATACAATAAGTATGTTCAAACTATGCACAATAATATTTATTTATTTCATTTATGTAATGATTATAGCTCTAAAACTCAATACGCCCAAATTTTATACTCGTTTTATGCAATAAGGGCGTATACATTATTTATTTTAATTAATTATTTTATATATTAATAGGAACTCTAAAACGAAAAGTGCATAATAAAGCTAAAAGTTCAAATTTTAATGGAAAATTTGAATCAATAAAATCGCTATATTCCTTTTTGAGATACGGACATTCAAAAACTTTAAACGCAAATATCTCAAAACTTACTTTTTCACATAACGCCCTTATTGCACCCAACGTTTCATTTTATTTGGAATTTAAAAATTATTAATTGTAAAATCCCAATTTCTTTTGGAATAATTTAAAATGAAATATCTCAATTTCATTTGTAATATTCTCAATTTTAAACATAATAATACGTCAAAAAATATATTTCCATATCCAATATGCAGTACATATTTTCCAATTTCGTTTTTTTTTAAATTTTGTATGTCATATTTTCAATAATTTCAGTTCAGTCGCTCATTTACTTTTACATTTATTTTTAACCCTATTAAGCCTGCCGAGTAAAATACAGATCAAAAGTATGTTTTTACACCTAGCACCAGTACAAATTGTATATCGATGCGTGTTTTTCACTGCATTTTAATAAAATACTTCATAAAAAAACTTTTAAAAATATTTAGAAAAAAATTCAGTAAGATAAAGTTTAAACATTTTTTGAAAATTTGCAACAAAAACATTTCGAACTTACATTTAAAAAAAATATGAGAGAGAAGAGAGAACACAAATTTCTTTTTGATTTTTTTGCAAAAGCTTATACCTGGACAAAGATTTTATTTTGCCAAATATTCGTAGGACAAGGTTCAAAATTTAATTTTGATACAGTTTTCATCTGCAGCATGTCGAAATCGGGCGATAAATTGCGATATAAATTACCAAAAACGGCATTAAATAAACTTTGATCAATTTGTTGCAAAATGTCGTGGTGGGCAAATACTGAGTACGCAGCAAGAATTAGGAGACCAAAATCTACTAGAAATGTTAAGTTTCAATTTGCTGGAATCCAACAGCCCCCAATTTGTAGAACAGTGTAGTCAAATAATCTCTATTTTATAATTTCAAAAGGGGTCGCAGGAGACATATGAAGTTAAAAGGGGGTCGCGAAACCAAAAAAGTTGGGAACCACTGTTATAAGGCTTTAATATTTCGTAATTTTTAGGTTTCGACATATTATACGGATCCCGTATTTTATTTAATTTTATTACTTAGGTAATAAAATCTATATTAAATGATTTGTATTACTACTATTACAGCTGCAACACATTTTGAATGAAAACAAAAATAGACAACACAAATAAATAAATTCAATTGAATTTGAAATTAAATACGCGCGTAATAGACCAAGATGGCACTACAGGCTAATGACATATAATACTCTTGATTTTGACTTCTGATAAATGTCATTCAAAATTAAATAAATACAAAAATAAATACATAGTGTGGAAAAATACAAAAATTAATAATAATTTGCAGCGACAAAAAATAGTGAAGAGTGTTGTGAGAAAAATGTATGTCAAAAACTTTGAACGTAGTTTAAACCAAGCATCGGTCGTTTAAACTAAGTTTAAACGACGGTTGATGTTCACTGAAAAAATCGATTCTGATTTCAAACGAAGTTTAAACCACAAACAAAGTTCAACTAGCACAGAAAAACTGGCCCTTTGAATGAAAAAAAAATTAAAACGATTTTTCCTTTTCATACATTTAAAATAGCTAAATTAAGATTCTAGATTATTTCAATTATTGTTTAAAATGCTCTCATCTTAAACTGAATTTCCGCTCGGGTTATTATTGTCATTTCTTGAATGGCTGGGGACAGGTCAGTAATTGTATTTATTTGTTGATAACATAAATGACAGATATCACCGCATTATTTGGAATTAAATAAGTTTTTTATTTGCAATAAAATATGTATATTCGATAATTATGAAAATTGATATTGACATACATACACGGTAAAAAATGTTGGTATATTTTTCAAACTGTTCTTTGGATTACAGATGATTTCAATACATATATGTCCAGTTTTAAAACTTATCAATAGCTTACACTTAATATTAAACTTTCTCAGATTGAAATTAAATATATTTTTTATTAAATTTCGAATGTTATGTTTTTAGTATATAAAATAATCCCAGTGGTTAAAAATTTAAATTTAATCCAATTGTATTAAAATTTAAACTCAAATAATTGTTGTTTCTGCTTTTTTCTGTTTTTAAATATATTCAAAGATAAATAAATAATAATGCAACCAACGTTTCTTACCCAAAAAATACTTCTAGCTATTGAAATTAATGAAAAAAAAACGAAATAAAAAAAAATATAATATGAAATTTGTTTAAATAGCGCTAATATTAAATGGCAGTAATGTTGGTTACCGGTATGTTAGAGGATCTGAATGTAGCGGGCAAGGTGTGCGCTGTTGAAGAAGAAGAAAATAATTTCGAAAGAGACGAAAAATAGTTAAAGAGTGTACAAGAATTAATTATAAAAAAAATAATAAAAATATATTATTTATGAAATAATATAAATATTTTAAAATATTTTTATACAAAAACAAATCCGTATTTTCAATTTTTTCAGTATTAATTTTAATCCCGTAGTATTACATTCAAAGTAATACAACGTGTATTACAATGTATTGCAGAGAGGTATTACAAACTTTTTTTAATCTTTTATGATTATTACAATTTAATCTTTTATTGTTCGAGACATATATAAGAAGTGGCTTCGAGAAAAAAAATCGATCTCGAAACAAATTTTTAAATATTTTTGTATTCAATTGTTTAGAAGGTTTCTGAAATGTCTACGAGAAAAAATATTGATCTCGTTGTTATATCGAAACTAATTTTTAAAGATTTTCGCATTCAGTTGTACCACTTTCCAGGTACATGCCTGCTTTCGTCTGCTGGATATAATTTTGGTAATGATGTGCAGGTTGGAACACCCTTTTGCGTTCAAGTAATGTCAGTGTCCGCAAGAATTAGGTCAATTTCATTATTATCATCATTGCGACTCGTTTCCGATTTTAAAAATAAGGTCAGCAGTGTCTTTATGGCTGTATTTACTTATGTTTGTATTTACTTTGAATTTTAATTTTTTATTTATTTTTGTTTTTGATGTCACAAATATTTTCGTTCAGAAATAAAAACCAGTTGGGAAGGTTAGATCACATGGGATATTTTAAAGTAGGTGTAATTATGATAGTTAGGATTATCAAAATTATAGTCGGTCTAAGCCGACTTTATATCTACAAATGGGTAGGTGTACAGAATTTCCCTTTTTTTTTTGGAACCACAAGTCGTTTCGCCGGAAACCATTATTTTCATGTATTTGAGCATGAGTCAATATATATTTGACCAAAAAAAGTTTTCCTAAGCACGTATACAGTAAAATGTATCTGTAGATATAAATTTTATACGAGGTTTTTGAACATAAGTGGTCGGTTCTCAGGTCACAATAGACCGATCATGCCAATTTTCTTGTTCAGACAGCTTAGATATATAAGTAATTCATTGCTCTAGCTCTTCAATTTTTTCTGTAATCGTGATTTCAACAGACAGAGAGACAGACAGACAGACGGACGGACATCGACAAAGGAGGTAATGCTGATCAAGAATATATATACTTTTCCATACCGGAGATGCTTCCTTATGGGTGTTACAAACAGCGTACCAAACTGAATATACCCTTTCACTTTTACACCCAGAAAAAAATACTCTATAAATAATAGTTTTTTAATATTAACGAGTTGGGAAAGTTAGGTCACATGGGTAAGTTCGGTCACATGTGGCGGATTTTTATAGTCGGTCGGGCCCGACTATGGAATACCCTACACCTTTGGTGGGGATATTAACCCTCAGAATATTATTCATATATCAGAAATTTACGTCTTATATCCCCATAAATTAAAAAATTATATAAAGTATAAAAAACTAAAAAAAAAAATTGAAAAATGAAATTGGGCGGACCACGCCTATATTTAAAATTTTGAAAGGCAAATATTTCATAGATTTGATTTTAATAATTTACGGATCAAATTTCCACTATGAAAACCCGGGAAATAATGAAAAAAAAAGTGGGCGGGTCACGCCCATTTTTCGACCACATATTTTTAGGTGAATTCTAACAATACGTTTTAAATTTTATAACTATACATTGAATACTTTTCGAGTTATTAGTCCCGAAAGAGTTATATAAAATTGACTTGTATGGGAGGTGGGCGTGTCCGTTGACCGATTTGGCTCATTTTCAAACTCGGTTCCTACTTTTAGCTAAAATATATTGAGACGAAATTTCATCGCATTCTGATCAGTATTTCTCAAGTTATTCTGTATTCGGACAGCAAGACAGCAAGACAGCAAGACAGCAAGACAGCAAGACGGCAAGACAGCAAGACAGCAAGACAGCAAGACGGACAGACAGACAGACGGACATGGCTAAACGGACTCGGGTAATGATGCTGATCAAGAATATGTATACTTTTCCATACCGGACACGCCTCCTTAGGGGCGTTACAATATATGCACAAAGTTAATATACCCTGTACCTCATAGGTGTAGGGTATAAAAATAGTCAATAGAATAAATTATTATTTTAATCGGAAAATACCATTAAATACTAGAAAATACTATGACATTGCCATTCATTTTATATGAAAAGATTTATTTTTTTTATACTATTAAATCAATAATTGTCCTATTGACCAATTTTAATGGTATTTGTGCGAATTTTTTTCTGGGTGTAATGTAGGGTATAAAAAATAAATGTAAACACATGCTAAGTTCGTAGACTCATTTTTGAAAACTATTTTGTTTAAATTGAAATTTAATATTAAAATAATATAGGACAAATTAATATAGAGTACCCAGTTGGAGCAACTGACAGAAAATAAAATGCAATGGAAAATGATGATGGTAATTGTGTTACGAAGTAAATTCTCGTAACAAGAAACTGTTCGATATCGGCCGACCTTTTTCGTAGAAATTTTCCTATATTATCATTGCGAGAAATGGCATCGATATCGGAAAAATTCTTCGACATTTCGCAATATTTTCGTTGCGATATCGAAACAGTTTGGTATACTGGGCAATTACATTTTAAAATTAGGTATACAAAAAGTGTTATAATAAATTTGTATATCATACAAATTTACTTTGTTAATAGGACAAAAGTACTTAATTAAATGAACATGACAATTTGTTAATATAACAATGAAAAATGGGAATTGTAAATAAATCAAATATTCTTTTGAACGGATATTAACAAATATTTTGTTAATTTAGACCAGATTTTTGTTAAAATCACCATAAGAATTTTTTGTGTGTATCAGACAATTACATACGACGAGACCTATATTGAAATGAATGTATAAGATCGTTTTAATCTATCTCATAACGTTCCAAATATTCAAAGTTTAACAATTTGGTATAACATTAATCAGTAGAAAAAATTTTAAATCTGGGTTTATAACCGTTGTCCAAAACATACCATTTCATATGTAATCTGTGACCGTTTCTATTACCAAAATAATGACATTGAACCATGTTCGTATATTTTACATACATTTTAGCTACACATACAAAAACATAAATATATTGAAATTTGAGTGTAATACTTCAACAACAATACCGAGTTTGATTCTGCTTTAAACATATTTGAATCCTTTTCTTTTGGTGGGACAAAATCACCTTCGCAGGACGAAAGTAAGGGGTTTTACGGCATATTTAAATTCAATTGTTGTTACCGTTAAAATACCAGTAATTACTGGCATAACCGTAACTTTTTACAATACCTGGTTTTAACAAATGTATTTGGGTAGTTTTATTTCAACAATGAAGATATTATGAACATTTAAACAAATATATATTTTTTGGGAATTTCTTAACACATTTTTTATTTAATTTACTTATGTTTATTTGTTTATTTAGTTGTTGGAGAGTAACACTTTTTGTTTAGTTTATCATATTTGTATCACACATTTGCAAAATGTTATTACTTTTATTTTAAATAATTTAAACAAATACACAAATATTTTGTTTATTTTGAAAATTATACACTTTTTCTATTGTTTTTGAGTATATTGATAAAGTCATTGACTTTCTGTATGCAAATTTCTGTAATACAACAAATGACCCCATACATCAATGACAGCAATTAATTCACTTATAATGCATTCGATTCGAAACGAAGGAACAGTTTAATTTAAAAAGTTTAATTTAAATAGTTGCAACTGGCAAATGCAGCCATACCGAATAATTAGCTGGAACACAATGTCACGTAGCACCGTACAGATAGATTTTATTGTCCGGCCACAATAACTGCCCGCGATAGTCAATTGAAAACTGAACGCTTTGCATCCATGGCACCTCCGCCGCAAGTATCGCGACAGCAACAATTGCCTGCTGTATGTCTGTCAACATATTGCAATGTTATGTTATCGCATAATTTCACTTTAACATACATATGTTCCTATCTATGTTAATTTCGTTCATTTTCTGCGGTCTCGGACGTGACATCGGACGCTTTATATCGGTTAATGTCCAAATAAAAACCACTGAGTTTTATGTGAACAAGAAATCGTTTCCTATATAATATTTTAAATTTAATGCCGTTTTCATCCATGAAACGATGGGTATAATAGCGTTATGAAACAGTAATTCAATTTTCTAGAAAATACAAAATTTACCCATATTAAATTAACCAGTAAATAAGTTTAGGTCACATGGGAAATTTTGCAGTAGGTAAATTTTCATAGTTGTTTTTTATAAGTTTTGTAAAAATTATGAAAGTTACACACAGAAAATTTTCTTTTGGCATGAGGTAAAATCAACCAAGGATTTATTGTGACAACCGAGACACATTTGTTATAACCTAATGTCATTAAAATTATCGTTCATTATTTCAAAAACCGAAATATTAGTACACGCAACTCTAAATTCGGTTGCAGTAATCTCATGTTAACATTTACCATTATGCCAAAATTTTAATATTATGCTTTGTTGCTACAACCGCGTACGTAGTTGTATCAACAAAAATAAATAACAATATTATTTCACTCATCATAACTGTTCGGTTGCCAGATTCTTGCAGTAAAAAATTCCAAGAAAAATTCACACAAATCGTTTTTATACCCTACACTAAGAGTGAAAGGGTAATTTCAGTTTGGTACGCCGTTTGTAACAACCTGAAAAAAGCATCTCCGGTATGGAAAAGTATATATATATTATTGATCAGCATGACCTCCTGAGTCGATTTAGCGATGTCCGTCTGTCCGTCTGTTTGTCTGTCCGTCTGTCCTTCTGTCTGTCTGTTGAAATCACGATTACAGAAAAAGTTGAAGAGCTAGAGCAATGATACTTTAGATTTAGATTACTTATATATCTAAGCAGTCTGAACAAAATTGGCATGATCAGTCTATTGTGACCTGAGAACCGACCACTTATGTTCAAATACCTCATATAAAATTTACATCTACAAATCAATTTTACTGCATACGTGCTTAGGTAAACTTTTTTTGGCCAAATATATATTGACATTATGATCAAATACATGAAAATAATGAAACGACTTGTGGTTCCCAAAAAAAAAAATCGAAATTCGGTACATCTACCCATTTGTAAATATGGGTATCAAATGAAAGAAAATTCTTCAGGGATGGAAAGTTTGTAGTTATTTTCAGGATTCGTATACCCTGGTGACCTATACACCACTTTGAATGGTAACCACACATATGTGTAGGGTATTTATAGTCGGCTTAGACCGACTATAATATTGATAATCCTAATTATCATAATAACACCTACTTTAAAATGTCCCATGTGATCTAACCTTCCCAACTGGTTAAGGTTAATATAGTTCGCCAAACATTCCGAAAGAAAAGGAAATTTAACAATTAAGTTAATAATCCAAAAATATATAAATATTAATAACATAACAAATTCATTAAATAACAAGTGAAGTTAAATAAAAGCTTGTAAAAACTGAACAAAATAATCCACTGGTATCCAAAATTTTTCTTTAAAATCGCATTCTGACCAAAGAATTTTTATGTAATTTTTTATGTAATTGCCATAACCTCATACTTCCCAATTTGGAGATTGCTACAACGTTAGCACATCGAATTGGAGTTAGATACAATCGGAAGTTTTCTGCAATAAATGACGACAATATGAACCGAAAACATTTTGTCATAGTGCGTCAGTCTCAAGCATGGCCGCGATTTTGCTGCGTTTTCTTCAACTTTACTTTCGTCGCCAATTTGGAGATTGCCATAACGTCATGCACACCGAACTGGAGTTTGCTACAACCGATATTAAGAGTTAGTTGCGAATACGTTATCGGTTCTTACCGTAACCGACTAATCTGGCCCTGTTAGTTGTGTGTTTAGTTGTTCTAATCCTACTATAATCCTTAAATTTGATTTTTCACATCTTTTATTTAAATGAAATTTGGGCGTATATTCAATAAAATTAAAAATCAACTTTAAAATTAAAGTCATATTACGAATTAAATTTCGTAAAGTTAAAACGTATACTTTACGCAAACGTATATTTTACGCAAATCACTTGAGAAAATTAGTTACAAAATTTTACGCAAATCACTTGTGAAAATAATCTACGAATTAATTCGAACATCTGACGAATAATACACTCAGAAGAAAATGTACCATTAAGTACTTTATGGTACGACCATTGATCTTATGGTTCATGTATTAATAGTTTTTTCTTTTTAAATCAAAAGTTTTCTAATTAATTCAATAGTATTTGTAAAGCATCAAGTACTACAATCAATTATTGGAAACCAAAGCAAACATTAAATGTGTTATAACCTTTTGCAGCAAGACGTGTCTTTTTATGTGTGTGTTGTAAAAGTGAATATCAATTTCGACATTTAAATAAAATAATATATACAATAAATTAACTAAAATACATTTTTGTTTTAATAAATAATTATGAAAATGTAATTCGACTATACCATAAAATTAATAATACGTATCATTAAATTTGTATATGTTTTTCTTATTGACATTAAAATATCACATTATAAAATTTATGGTACAACCACACATTGTATTAACAGTTTCAATATTACTGAACTAATGGGAGGCATCCTATTGACCAATTTTAATGGTATAAATTATGGTTTTTCTATTGAAATACTATCAATTTACCATGATTTTTTTCTGGGTGTAATAATGAACTCTAATATTCTCTCTCTAATTCTTAAACATAAAAAAATAATTGCTTGGCATGCAGTTCTTTCAACGAATATTTGTTTGCATCTACCAAATGTAGTCAGCCTCAACTGAAATTCATTTGTGGTAAACAATAGTAATTTTATTCATTAGTTGTGTGAACTGATTCACGGTGTTGCAACAACGAAATCAGTCGATTGTTGATAACACTAAATAAATCGGTGGGCAAAAAAAGATGGTTGCCACAACTGATTCGTTATTTGGGTGTATAGTCATGTATAATTGCCCTCTTGTAATAAATGATGCACCATCGAACTGGTGATGGTCTATTTAAACTTTGGTCCACACACAAAATAGTAAATTTTATAGTTAATAATAATTTTTAATAATTTGATCATTTTCTTTTTGTCTTCTTCTAGTTTCTGCTTCTTTTTGCTTTATAAAAATCAAATTATAAAATATACGATTGTACTTATTGTAAAATAAAAAATCGGTACATAGCTAAAAAAAACGAATGCAGAGTTATATTTACAATACATCGTCTATTTTAGGAAATTTAAACTTACAAAAAAATATTTTTGTTGTATTAAGGCCATTCAATCAACCGCCAGCCATCGAAATGAAATTTCAGCCATTGACATGAAACCCTCTTATTATTTTGAGTGAATGAATGCAAATTTCGAATTAAATAAGACACAAAAAAGTATCGACTGCTACCCCATCTACCATATATAATTTTATTCATTTTTTGGGTGTGTCTCTTACTTTTGATTTCAGTAAATTCTTTCAGATACTCACACGAAATATTAATAAATTTTGTATTCTCATGTTGAAAGTGTGTAAATCAAATTTTTTTAAAGTATTATAGTGCCTTCAGTCTTTATGAAGACTTCTGAAATCTTCTAAAAAAAAGGAAACGATTGTTAGCAAAAAAAAAAACATTTCGGTAAAAAAAGTTAGTACCTCTGTTAAGTAATAACAACAAGTTGCATTCATCAATAATAAAAATAAATTAAACACACGGGACAATAAAGTGTGCCTTTTATTGAAATGTTCAAATTATGGCTTTTCATGATCTGTTAACTTACAGATGTTGCTGTCTGTAGAGACATTCTACAATGTAACAGCTTTAAATGATCGCACCTCGAACGTATTTCGTATGCCGAACACGTGCGCGCCATTGCATGGAAATATGCAAATTGTCCAGCAGTTTTCTGCAATGAGTGACGACAACATGAATCGAAAACTCTCGCTTTTGTCACAGTGCGTCAGACTCAAGCACGGCCGCGATTTTGCAGCGTTTTCTTCAACTTGACCCTCGTCGCCTGTTTCGACGGGAGTTGTTTACATACTAACGTGTGTATGTGAGCAATGTGATGTGTATCGTTCAATTTGAAATTTAATTAAAATTCATTTTCATAAAGCACTTTCATTTTCAATTTACCATTAGCAATTATTGGTTTGGTTAGTATACGAGAAGTAATTAAAACTAAAAGTTAAGAAAAGAAATTTCGTTACTCACAAATGAAAAATTGGACATAAGAACATTTTATGTGAATTTTTTTGCGGGTAACGAAACTATGTTACACTAAAAGATATTATGTATATGTATATTAAATTAAATCCAAAATATTTCAACATTAAAATATTTAATATGAGTGTTTCGCAAAAACCACTATAGTAACGAAGAAACAACACAGTTAGACAGCTGTCTATTTTGTCTTTGGAGTTTCGTGTGTTTTTATACCCTACACTAAGAGTGAAAGGGTATTTTCAGTTTGGTACGCCGTTTGTAACACCCAGAAGGAAGCATCTCCGATATGGAAAAGTATATATATTCTTGATCAGCATGACCTCCTGAGTCGATTTGGCGATCTGTCCGTCTGTTCGTCTGTCTGTCTGTTGAAATCCCTACTATTTAAACAATTGAAGAGTTAGATAAATGAAACTCAAAATTTAGATTACTTATATACCTACGCTGTATGTGCAGATCGGTCCATTGTGACCTGTGATCTGACCATTTATATTCAAGTACCACATATTAAATTTACATCTACAGATCAATTTTACTATATGCGTGCTTAGATAAACTTTTTCACATACACGAAAATAATGTTTTCCGCCGATACGACTTGTGGTTCCCAAAAAAATATCGAAATTCGGAAATAATAACACCAAATTTAAAATTTCCCATGTAATCTAACCTTCCCAAATGGTTGTTGCTGTATTCGAGTTACCGCCACACAAGTCATCTGAGAAGTGATCGATTCGTGATCAACAAATATAGTCTACTTAGTCAGCGAAAACCTCAAAAGTCAAATGGACCCCAGACACTATTTTTTTTTTTGCATTGCATAGTAAATTAAATTGCCTACATTACTTTATCACTCAATATATGTCATATGTATCCAATTTTTCCCCACACTCTCTCAAACGCTGACAATTTTTTGCAACAATTGCAAGAAAAAATATTGTCAAATTTATTATCAACTAGCTGGACCCGTACACGACTCGTAGACATTTTTTTGGACCAGGGCTGCGCTTAGGACTTTAAAACAATCTTATAAAGTGACAATTAAAATGAAAACAATATTTTAATTTATTTGATTTTTGATTTTATTACTTTTATTTGTTTTTATATATTTATTACTTTCTCACGATAATATAAATTATCAATTCATGAAATTCATGAAATCTCAGATAAAATATGGCGATTAAATCGATGATCTTCTTATTAGTGATATCGAAGTTTAGTTGCTTTGCATTAATTAGACGGTGAAATTAATGTCCATCCTTTTGGATCTCGATTACATTAAAAATGATTTTGACGATGTCAATCTACTCTGACTTCTATTAAGAAGACAGGTGATGAACGCAATGATTTCATTCAATCGACGCTGAATTCTATGACGAAGACAGGTGATGAATATGATGATCTCATTGATGATATCGACGTTTTAATATCGAAATTATTATAATTATTATGATCTGATGTTAGCGATTTCAATCTAATCTGCAATGAATTGTTTCAATCTACGCTGAATTATATTACGAAGGCTGGAGATGAATCTTGTTGGAGTTGATGTCGATAGTCAAATCTCGACAATATTATAACGATTTGTGTTGTTTATGATTTCAATATACAATGCCTTCTTTTATGAAGGCATAAATTCCAAAACATTAAACTTATTGTTTTAGAAATCAGCATTTAAATTTTGAAATGATTTTGCAGATTTCAATGTACTCTAACATCAATAACGATGGCTATTTGATTGATGCATTTAAATGACAAAAATATGCGTTTACCTCTTATATCGTAATCTTGTTGATATCGCTTGTTCATGATTATTACAATCAAAGCTCATTATGTCGTTTTTATGTTGAATTTTTAATAATTATAGATAGAGTTCTGAATTATAATTTAAAGACGATAACCACAAGTTGTTAATGGTGATTTATTTTAAGTCTGTGTTTTTCTGACGTAGAAAATTAGCATGATGAAAATTAATTCTGAATTGAATTCAATCCTGAAGAGATGTGTCCCGCTCTCTGAGTTGTATGATGTATGTATACAGCAACTTTTGATTGCTAAGTTAATTAGAATAAATGATATCATTTGATATTGATGAACTTGTTTATTATATTTTTGTCGAAATCAATGAGTATTTAACGAAATTATACTGATGGATTTATTTAACGATCAAGTAGATGTCAACGTTGATATCATCAAGTTTTATGATAAGCTCTAAATTAAAATATATATATATATTAAAATATATAGCTGGACCCGTGCACGACTCGTGCCAAGATTTTGTGTATTCAAAGATATGGAGCGATATTATTAATATAAAAAACAGTTTTATTATTTATTTGAGGGGCCCGTGCTTAGTTGTTGAAGTTTTTTTTATTTGTTTTATAAATGTAGTAACCAAATAATAATTCTCCGCCTTCACAACTTTTCTCAAAGGCAATTCTTTCTCAGACCGCGCTTCCCCTTAGAATTCTTCCCCGTAGAGCATTTCACCGTAGAATTCTTCCCAGTAGAATAGACAAAATTTAATTCAATTCGGTTCATCAGTTTTGACGTCTATTCGAAATTTAAAAATATATATATTCGACAAAAACAACAATGTTCGAAAATTTTAGAAAAAAAAATTGTTAAAAAAAATTTTTGGACGACAAAAACAATGCAATGGTCAAAATCACCATTTTCCAAAAAAAAAAAAAAAAGGTTTTTGCTTTTGTTTTTGATTTTTTTTTGTTTTTGTTTTTCTTTCATTTTTTGTTTTTCCTTTAGTTTGGATTTTTGTTTTATGTTATTGCTTTTGTTTTTGTATTTTTGCTTTTGTTTTGTGTTTTTGCTTTTAATTTTTTTTTGTATTTGAGTTTTTTGTTTCATGTTCGTAGGTGGTGAAAGTGCCGAGTTATATCGTATGGAAAGTTTAGGTTTTATTGGAGGTGGCACGCCTTTTTGTCCAATCCCGCCCATATATAGCCTATCATTCCTTCCAGACCATACCGCATCTGTGTTCAAAATTTCAAGAAAATCGGATCAGCCGTTTAGACGGAGAAGCGGAACAAACAAACAAAAGGACAAACCAACAAAGAGATTTATTATATTAATAGGATAGGATGTTTCTATGCAAACATACTACTTTTTGTACTGAAACAACTGATATGTTTCACTGGAATCATATTTATATTCAGGTCGTTCAAAATCATGTTTTAATTTGAACATATTTATGTTTCGGTTCAAATATTTATTTTGTTTGGATGAAGTAATTATTATGTTTCCATTAGAACATACACCCAGAAATAAATACTATATAAATAATAGTTTTTTACTATTAAAAATATTCAATAGGATAAATTATTATTTTAATCGGAAAATACCATTAAATACTAGAAAATACCATGACATTGCCATTGAGTTTATATGAAAATTTTTATTTTTTGTATACTATTAAATCAATAATTTTTTCTGGGTGTACACCATTTTAAGGGGCAACATTAAAATTGTGATATTATAATGTAAGTCAGAGCTCATTACAACACTGTTCAAGTCTCAATACAACCCTGTTTACAAATGATTTATCAGTCAATTATATATTATGTTTACATAGAATTCCAAACATACATGTTAATGCCTGCAAAATTATGTTTGGGAGAGCCCTTTATTTGCAGCGTGTAGCTTAATTAATTTCCAATATATGCCATTTCGAAGATTTATGTTAAATGGGATGTACCACGCCCACTTGTCCACACAAGGTAACATTTCGATAAGTGCATTAACGAAAAACATTTTACTATGAAGCTTCATCACTGTAGCTCCCGTAATTACCAACATATACAAATTTAATCATTTTAGATGTATGGGAGGAAACACGTCCACTTTTAAAAATCTACACCTAAATATTGATTATTAAATTGTCATTCAATATTAGTCAATTCTCATACTTTTTTTTCAAAAAGTAACAATATTTGAGGTTTTCGCCAACTGTGCGCCGGTAGATAAGAGATATCTGATCAGAATTTTTAATTCAGTTTCAGATATTTCTTTCAGATTTTTTTTTTATTATATGTGAGAAAGAAAGTGGCCGATTTATTTCAGAAATTGTCACATTGTATTCAGAATAGCCAAATTGAATTCAGAAACAGTTAAACGGCTTTCAGAATAGTCAAATTAAATTCAGACATTGTCAAATGAATTAGGAATAGTCAAATTAAATTCAGAAAAGTCTAATTGAATTCAGAAACGGACAATTGTATTCAGAAATGGGCAAATTGAATTCAGAATAGTCAAATTGAAATCAGAAAAGATCATTTAGAATTCATAATAGTCTAAGTGAATTCAGAAAGAGACAATTTGATTTAAGAATAGTTTATTTGATTTCAGAGAGAGTTAAATTGAATTGAGAAAGAGTTATTTGAAATTTAGAAAGACATTAGAAATAGATAGTTTAGAAAAAAAAACATTGCTTTCTGAGAGGGCAATTGCCCTTGTTATGAGGAAAACTAAGTTATTCTATATCCATAAAAAATTGTTCTGAATTCGAAATGACTTTTTCTAAATTATATTTGGCCGTTTCTCAATTCAATTTGATTCTTTCTGAAATCATTTTGACTGTTCTGAAATACAATAGTCTCTTTCTGAATTCAATTTGAATGTCCGCTTCGGAATTCAATTTGTTATTTTATGAATTCAATTTGACTATTATGAATTCCATTTGAACGTTTCTATATTCAATTGGTCTCTTTATGAGTAAAATTTGACCACTCTGAATTATATTTTTCCCTTTCTGAATTCAATTTGACTCTTCTGAATTTCATTTACTATTTTCTGAATTCATTAGATATTTTCTGAATAAAAATTGATTATTCTGAATTATATTTGCCCGTATCTGAATTCAATTTGAATATTCTGAAATCCATATGTAGGGTTCTGAATTCAATTTGAATTAAATCTGTCATTTTAGTATTTTGTTTATTTGGTAAATATTTGTATGCACGTTATTTCATGCAAGGATTATTAAGGATATATAAAATTACTATTAAAAAAAACATTGTTTTCCCCACTTAAAAAACTTAGTTCAAAAATAATAGATATTCTCTAAACAGACGATAAAACCGATAAAAAAGTTAGTAATTTCAGACGTGTGCTTGACTATGTTCTAAATATCCATAAACCAGTTTTATCATGATGTCCTAAATACTAAAATAAAATTATCAAAAAATAGACTAAAAACATTAAAAAATTTCGAATTTATATGCAAATATACAAAAACTTTTTGGAATGTTAGCATTTCTTTATATATTAATAGTTAAAATACCTATTGGTTTTAAAGCTTTTTTTTCAAAAAATTAAAATTAATCGAGTCAAATAAAAAATATCGTCGTGCTAGAACTAAAAGTCACCAACTACATTTTTAAAATGCCTATTGTTCATTTACAAAAAATTTATATATCTTTAAATTTTGGATCGATGAGTTCAATATTTGTACCAAATGATAAGAAAATGTGAATCTATCAATATGTATTTCAACATTAAAACTGTATCAATTACTTTTTGTAATAATTGGCAACAATGTTAAACTTTAAGCTTTTCGTAAAAATGTATTTAGTGACTTTTAGTTCTGCAACGACGATATAATAATGCGATGTCAAAATAACTAAATATTTAGATACATAATTTATGTTTTTAATTTCATTCATTTATCTCGTATATAAGACTTTAATTTTAGCTTTTTAAAATTGAGATAACATTAAATTAATCAATTTCATACTAAATTTTAGTTGATGTTTTATAAGTAGAATTGTATTGAGAGCTCTGGAATGTATTTTATATCGTGTCGTTAGCAGTACTATTATTAAATAAAATTTATTTGCCAATCCCGAAAAACGCGGGATTAGTACTTTTTAATCCCAGGATTTTCGGGACTAGAAAATGATCGGGATTTGACCCATATCGCTGTATGTGAATCTTTGATAACATATTTTGATTTCTTTATTCTTTTTGACTTGGTTGAAATTATATTATATATATTTATTTCGCTTTATAGTTGTAAAATAGTAGAAACGTACAAGAAAAGTAACATTATAAATATATTTTTATTATACGCAATGGCTTTTACTAGCATATATATATTTACTAGCATATATATATGACCATACCAGAACATTGCACAAATTGGGTTATGTAAATTGTCCAATAACGTTCGGTTTTGATGCGATGATTTTTATAAGAATACTTTTGAATGCATTTATTTTTATTTTAAAGAACCATATTACATTATTTAGTTAATTAATTTATTTATTTAATTTTAATATAAATATATTAAATTACATTTTATTTTAATTTAACAGAAATAAATTTTGAGTTACACTCTAAACTTATTCTGAAAGAAAGACGCTTACAGCATCTTTGAAATAAAAGACACTTATAGAATCTCTAAATCACAATGCCGTATTTCTGGGAATTTTTTCTAAAGGAAAAACAAGAAGAAGAAATTGTAAAAAATGAAATATGGTTAATAATAAAACTTACCCTTAATTTCATTTCAATTCTATCAATTTCACCTCCCATCAAATCCACAATATTTTCACCATGACTCAGTAGGAATTGCTCTAATTCCTCAACCGTTTGAAATGATTTGATAGCCTACAAAATAAAACATATTATGGAATAGAAAAAAATAACGTAACGCTAAATAGTTCCTAGCAATTTATTCTCGTGGAATCTAATTTTTGGATTTCTAAAATTTAAAAAGCAAATCCTTTTTTTCGAACTAAATGCGCTGAAAATAATTTTCTACCTTTAATAATTCATTCAGATCTTGTTTATCCAAATAGGAACGTGTAAGTTCGCGTCCATCAAAATCCATTTCAGCCTGAAAGAATTTTTGGATTAAAATTACACAAGAATTATGAAAAGAATAATACTCACCTTGTACCTGACCAGTGAGTTGCCCATGTCAATGCCCTTGACATCGTGAATCGCTCTGATCATTACATCACTCTCGAGCTCTGCATTGATTTTATTCAAATGCTCTTCGGCTATGGACCTGCGAAAAAGTTGACGTTAGTCAGTTCAGGTATCACCGTTCTATTGTTATCTAGACCTACTTTCCCACAAGCGCTGCCACATTTGTGTAAATAATAAATGAAGCCACACCACCCAGCATACAGCCGACCAACAGCGAACCCACTGCATCGAATACAGGCGAGCCCGTCATCGCAGTCAGACCCATGCAACCGGCGGCTAACGCTACACTTGTCACGGCTGCCGCATCCTCGGTGAGCACCACATTCACGCAAGGGTCCTTGCCATCCAAGACTATAGGAAATTAGTAAATACATTTAAGCCAATGATATACATATGGAAGCTGCGTTACCGTAATTCTTAAATGTAACGCCATGGATCTTTGCCGAACGACGCACTTCATTAATCGCCACCAGCAGCGTGGCACCCTCCGAGACAAGCGAGCCGCCGAGTATAAAGAAAGCCCAGAAAAGATCCTGCAATGGCTCCGGATGCATTAGCCCCGTAATGCCGTGATACATCGAGAGGCCGGTGCCCACGCAAAAAATACCAACACCGGAAATCAACGACGAGACGTATTTCATGTTGGCGTAGCCGTACGGATGATCTGAGTCGGCCAACTGTGAATTAAAATTAGTTGAATGCACATTTGTACAACAGATATTATTAATGCCATGGTCTGGCTGCTATTGTTAGAGTTGTTTTTAAATTATCACATATCGTTCTGCGACGAATTTTAACTTGTGACGCAACACAGAAATTTCATAATCAACAATACTAATTAATCACAATTTTGATTAATTTGATTTATCTAAAATCTTTTTTAATCGATTACACAACATTTGATTAATCCAAAAGTTTAATTAATAGATGTATGACACATCCCTACGCAAAAAACAAAACTTTAATTTGCAATTTCATTTCAATTTTTTTTTTATAATGAACCAAAAATGATGTTGAAAAATTCCCATAGAACTACTGCCCAACCTACCTGCGTTGATTTGTGAATTCCGTAGGCCAGGATGAGTTGATTAATTGTGTCGGCCAGCGAATGTATAGCCTCGGCAAACATGCTGTGCGATCCAGTATACAGCCAACCGCACGTCTTAAATATGAAATTAATACCATTTCTAAGAGATAACAAAGTTTTTCATATTTATTACATTGCGTCCCATGCACTCATCAACTCACATGCCAATAGCTATAAGCACGACCTTGCCAGACTTTCCCCTCAGACCCGGCTCATCATCACTGACACAAGTGCGGCTGCCAATTTCTCGGCGATAGTCGCGCAGACGTCGCTTCACCGTAAAAATATCTGCAATACACACAAGCAAAGAATATGTTTTAATGGCTTGTTGTATCACTGGCCGGTGAAAAGTGGTTGCGCACTTTGCTGATGCTTCTTGCGTTCAATTTCCCGCTTCAGCGTCTCCCTGAGCAGATTTTCACGCGAGCCCCACACCTCGATCGCTTTGGCTTCCACATCCTTGCGCCAAAAGACCGTTATCGGCGGTTCTTGTTCGTATGGCGAGCGCCGTTTTATCTTCGACAAACTCTCCAGATCGGACGCTTTCAGCAGAAAGTCGCACATGGCGCGCGACGGCGTAATAAAATTGCGCTCCAACGAGGATCGATTGAAGTCGACTTTGATGCGTTTCTGTTGAATATGTAAGATTTATGAGACCATGTTGCTGGCATTTAATCGCAGAAAAACCAACCGGTTTAGGTTTAAGCTCGGTCACAGGTGTAATCGGAGCCTCTGCTGAAGTAACTTCATTGGCGAGCGTTGCGGACGGTTTGGCAGCCGTAGGTGCGACGGCTGAAAGTATTTCCTTGACATTACTGTCGTCCTGTGGCTTTGTGGACTCCGTTTTAGCTTCATTATGTTTGGACTTTTCAAAGACAACATCATTGATTTTTGAATCCTCAATAGTTGTTGTTATCGAAAGAACACCCTTTGAGGTTTTGATTTTTAGCTTCTTGGTTTGAGTGTTCGCAGTTTGTTTGGGGGGCACTTTTTCTGTGTCACATGATTTTTCCGCAGGTGGCTGGGATTCGGTGTTTCCTCTTTGGATTATTGTTTTTGCAGTTTTTGTCGTTGAGCTGGTCGTCGCTTGACTGGACGCAGCCGCAATAATCTGATTGTTAAATAAATTTTATTGTACATGGCAGATATAAATTAGAAATAAAATTGAGATTTTAGATTTGAAATTGAGAAAATTCCATATGAAATTGAGAATTTTCTTCTTGAATTGAGAACATTTTAAATGAAATTGATATTTTCCGTTTCAAATTAAGAAAATTAAAATTTCAAAACTCTGTTTAATCAATAAAATAAATTAATATTTTGTTGAAGATAAATAAATATGCAACATTTTCAAATTATCGTTTCAACTGGAATTGTTGTAATTATAATTGATTACTTCAAACATATATTTGGAATTACACAAGGTGTGCTAAAATCAAATTAATTTTATGTATTTCAAGGATATATAGGAAATAGTTTTCAAGATTTATTATCAAGGTTTATAATTTTATGAGATTTAAGTTTGTAATGTTAAGATTTACCAACATTGCAATCAGATATAGTAAAAATATCATAAAATGGAAGATTAAATAAAATTTATTTGGTATATAACATGTAAATTATGATATAAGATTTCTTTTTCTTCTCAAATTACTTTTTTTAATAATTTCGAGACATGCTTTTTATTAAATATGAATTAAAACCTCTTCTCCGTAAATATACCTTCGGTTCCTTTGATGTGTATGACTTGGTGAAGCTATTGAAAATAGGTCTATGCGCCGAGTTTGTCTTCAGGTGCAGCAGCATTCGATGTCTCAAATGTGCGCCAACATGTAGGTTGGAGTATAATCTGCGGGAAACCTTGCACCGAAAAATAAATTTAATTACAATTAAATTTATATTAGACTAAACGTCGGACTTACATTACAGCACATTCGTTGTCGCAGCAAAAGCACTGCATCCAGAGGCCTCAGCAGCATGTTTAAGGTGTTGCCACTGGAAACAATATGATTTCACCAAATGAACAGCCACTTTGCCAGTTTGAATTAGATTTTTGTTTTTTCTTTTATTCTATTCAGCTTAAAAGCGGATATATCGCATGCACAACGGTTAAACAAAACAATATGCAACTCATTCAACGCATGCGGAAATTATGGGTCACAAAATGTCTTTGGAAGATATGAATCTTTGTATTTTTGCTAAACAATGACGTTATCTTTAAGTCAGTTGTAACATTTAGATAATTGCAATTTAATTAAACTTGTTATTCCAAATTCAAACAATTCGTCCACGTTTCGGTTATGTGGTGGCGGTGGCTTTTCCTTTAAATCGCATATGTATTAATTCTGATTCACAAAAATCTCCGTATTTATGAAATACATCTATTTTGGTTAAAACAATTTCAATACAATAATTAATACCAACAATGAACAACAACTGTCAAAAGTCCACTTCGAATTTCGAAACATCAAAAGTCCACTTCAATATTTCGAAACTTCAAAAGTCCACTTCGAAAAAAAATGTTGGTACCCAACACAGTATTCGATAATTTTCATCTATCGATATCGATACTTTTTTGAAAAGGTTCTCAAGTTCCAGTACTTCACCAGCTAAAAATTACCTAAAATTCGCCTTAAACTTCAGAAAGTTCTCACAAATTACCACAATTTCCGTCAAATTACCACAAAATGATACAATTACCAAAAAATACAACGGAAAAATGGTGTTCGAAACCGTTTTTCATACACTGATATCATACAGTTTTTATTCCAGTTTTTAATTGTAAAATGTTCAGTTTGATTTTTAACAAGTTGTGTAGCAGATGATAGAAGCCAAAACAAACTGTGTAAGTGTAAATAAGCATACAATTAATGTAATATATAACGTGAACGAAATTAATTTAGGAACTTTCAGAAGCAACATAAAAAAGACATTGCCAGCGAATGTCTTTGTTTATTAGTGCCCAAGAAACATTTCTACGGAGCCTACGACACTCACGGAATCACAATACCGTCAGTACTATAAAATTATGGTATGCTGAAACGACAACCGCATCTTTTTAATACAAATTTCGCATGCCAGAAACTTAACCATCTTATATATATATATATATATAAAGTCTATGATTTGCACAATCAGTGAGATCATTGTTTTTCGCTTGAATTTGCAAACAGACAAATCAATTCATATATAAGTGCAGGTCCAAACAAGAAAGTCATCCAGAGAATTCTACTGCACGGAAAATGCACGATGAGCGGATATAGAATGGAAGTGGCCAAGGTTTACGAATACGTTTATAAAATATTAATATATTTCCATTCATACGCATACTACATTGATATTTTGCGCGAACCTGGCAATGTTATATATCACAGTGGCGCAATTGGATTCACTGGTTTGATCTTCGCGGCACGTCGTGGATTTTACCAGAAGTTCCTGTACACTTTCACCGGTGCAGGTGCTGTTGGAGCTGTCTGTTATCTCACAGAAGCGAGAATCTAATGCATAACATACTTTAATTTCTTTTAATATATAGTATTTTATTTTATATTTAAACCTTTAATTAGGGAAATATATGCGCCTGAATTCCAGTGTAAGTTGAAGGTCGACCCATATTTTATTTATAGCTTACAATTAAGTTAAACCTCGAATGTATATTGAATGTCGGAATTCAAGTTAAGATAAAGACTAGATTCAATTGGATACAAAGCTACCAGTTTTGCTGGAGAACGCTATGGTTTTCAAGCTTACAATTACAAAAAGTTGAACGCTTCGATATCCATGTTCAATATACATTCGATAATCACTTAATATCCAGGTTTATGGTATATTGGGTGTTGACAACATTTTCTTTTCCATTACCACATAACTAATGTTTGAATTTATTTGACAAAAATGGCAGTGGAACCCCTGTAATGTATGTTCCCTGTCAATGGCTCCCACCTGTCTGGGATGATTGATAATTAATAGTTATAATACTATACCGAGAGGAAAACGTAGTTAATTATCTGCAAGTTTTCTTAGTCGCTTGAATATTCTAAAAAAGTAACTACGATTCATTTTACGACATAGTTAATAACAAAAATGACAATTTAATAAATATTTTAAATAAAGAAATGTCAATTGTCTTTTTTCTAACCTGTCTATTTTGCATCAAAATCAACGTTCGTTTGTGAAACCATGTCGAAACACATGAATTCCATTAAGGTATGATTTGTATATAAATATTTCAAATTCAAATAATTAATTAAACAAGTTAATTGCGATTTGCAATTGGATTGGGTACGTCGTGCGGTGCTGGAAATAATTGAAGAATGGGTGGTAAACGAGTACCTATACAACATGAAGCACCCCTTTTATAATATAGTGAGCATTGATAAAGCAGTGGATCGAAAAGTATCAACTAAACCACGTACACCTTATATTAAAAAAAATAATAATAAAAGGAAAACAAAACATTTCAATTATTTGACTTTAATTAAAAAAAAAAGTTTTAATAAACAAATCAACTAGGACGAAGTAACATTTGTCGATAACTATGTTGAAAATGCTAAGTTGAAATAACTACGTGATATGTTAAAATAACTACGTCGAAGAGAATATTTGAAATGAAGTTATAATTGACTATGTTTTTACTACGCCACGTTGTCGGAGAATTTTCATTTACGAAAACATAGTTATGAAAAACATAGTTATGACTAACTACGTTTTGCTCTCGGTGTAGTAAAATTGCAGGTTATATGACAATTTGTGTGGTATACAAAAAATGCACATATTACCCTATAAAATATGAAAATATGCAACGTATGTAGCCGACTTTATAGGTTACTTAATACAAAACAGCTGATTGTCATTTTGCCGGTTTCCTTCCATAAAATTCTTATTTTTCTTGCACAATCAAAATGTCGTTTTTTATACTGCAATTCCCAAAAATAACTACCAGGATAACTACGGTTACATCTGCCAGATCAGCACTGCAGAAATGTTGCATGTCCAGCGTCAGCGGCAATGAAGTGACAGTGGAACGTCTACAGGGTGACCAACAGGGCATCACCGTCTTGGGTCTCAACAGGCCCGAGGCCAAGAATTCCTTCAGCCGTGGATTGGTGACAACCTTCAGCAACATAATTAGCGAACTGAAGCGCGACAATGGTTCACGTGTCGTTGTTTTGCGTAGCTTAACTCCTGGCATCTTCTGCGCAGGCGCAGATCTCAAGGAACGCAAAAGCATGTCGCAGGATGATGTCAGCAAATTCGTGACAGAGTTACGCACCCTGTTGGTGAGCATCGAGCAGCTGCCGATGCCAGTGATTGCAGCGCTCGATGGCGCCGCATTGGGCGGTGGTCTGGAAATGGCGCTGGCGTGTGATATGCGCACCGCCGCAGATTCCACCAAAATGGGACTGGTCGAAACACGTTTGGCCATCATCCCAGGCGCAGGTGGCACACAACGACTGCCGCGCATTTTAAATCCGGCTTTGGCCAAGGAACTCATATTTACATCGAGGGTATTTAATGGATCCGAAGCCAAAGAAATGGGTATTGTGAATCACGTTGTAGCGCAAAACCAAACTAAGGATGCCGCATATCAAAAGGCACTGGAGTTGGCGGAGGAAATACTGCCAAATGGACCTGTGGGCGTGCGCATGGCTAAATTGGCCATTGACAAAGGCATGCAAGTGGATCTGAATACAGGCTACTCGATCGAGGAGGTCTGCTATGCACAGGTGATACCAACAAAGGATAGGCTGGAGGGTCTCAAGGCATTTGCTGAGAAACGTAAACCGCATTACAAAGGAGAGTAGACGTAGTGTTAAGTGACTCAGTACCAGTTGATGTTTCACCAAGGAACTAAGAATGAAAGTGCATTTATATAATTTAATATTGTGTTTTTTTTTATTCGAAATTTAATTATGATTGTATTTTTAATGCTGAAATTGTAATAAACTGATTAAGGTTTAAGGTTAAGTGTTTTTATTTTTAATAAATGTGCAATTTCATTTGAGGGTTTGTCAAACAAAACTGCGTAATAAAATAACAAAACAAGCAGATATATTCTGAACAAATATTTTCTATTTAATTATTTCGCTTTTATCTTGATAGATTTTAATATAGAACTAACAAAATCCTTGCCTTATACCTATAAAATATTAATTATTAGATAAAACTATATCATACTTTGATGTTAAACCGATGTTAATAAACATTAATGAGTGAGGCGCTCGTTAGATGTATTTATATCCATCAATCGTAAAAATTTAACTTTTTGTAGCATGATGAAATACTATATTTCATAGTATTACATGAATCAAACAGAAATAAAAGAAAATCAATTTTTGGCGCATACATGAAACATTTCTAATTCACTTTGTTTAGTCAGTTCAATAAAAAGTATATCATAGTAATAATGACTGTCGTAACGTGATGTTATTTCGATTATTGTGAATTTTTAGAATACATTTTATTATTTTCAAAAAATGTCTGTAATTTGCAAAGTAAACAAGTAAGATTAAAAACTGTTATTGTGAGTTAATAAAAATCAAATAATAAAATTTTTGCATGTTCAGCACGAACTGATAATATCGAAAATTTAAAAAATGCACTATATTTTGCTACACGTGCCACATGAGAATAATAAATGTTAATTTTATTTTTGTCATAAATACTGTGCCAAAATCGTCTATGGTTTTGGTGGATATTTCTTTGTTAATAATTTCAGTCATGCCAAAAGTTCGAATCTTTTTCGATACAAGATAACTAATTGATGTATAAGCATTAATTGCTATACCCTACACCTATATGGTAAAGGTCCCTTAGGAGGCGTGGCCGGATAGAAAATTATATTTATTCTTGATCAGCACACGACCCGAGTCCGTTTAGCCATGTCCATATGTCCGACTTCACGATAACTTGAGAAATACTGATCAGAATACGATGAAATTTTGCTCCAATATGTTTTACCCAATAAATGGTTCTGTGTAGGGAATACGGAAAATCGGTCAACGGAAACGCACATCTCCCAAATAATTATATATAATATTTTAAGAGCCAATAAATCGTAAAGTATTCAAGATATTGTTATGAAATTTAAAATATATCGTTAGAATTTACCTAAAAATATCCATTCCAAAAATGAGCCTGATCCGTCCACTTTTTTTAAAATTATTTTACGATTTTTTTCTGGTTTTATTAATAAGATTTTCAAAATCATGTATACAACCAATTATCTTACAACATAATTGAAGATGTAGGGTACCATAGTCGGACCCAACCGACTATAAAAATCCATCCCATTAGACCGAACTTATCCATGTGACCTAAGTTTCCCAACTCGTTTTTTTTTAAAGTACCTATCGATTGACATCAATTAAAACAAATATTCGCCAACATTATTTTCCTGAATATAACATTGGCGAATAATTTTTTAAAAGTTTTCAAAAATATTCGTCCTTTTTCTTTTATTTTCCACGGTCTGAGTGTGAATCCCGATGGACTTTAAGATTCAAAATTTGAGTAAATACGTAAAACTTTAACGTTTTACAGATTTGAGTTTTCGATCTCATTTCTTTTATATTCCATTATGAATACTTTAATAAATATTTTAATAAATAATTCAATTCAGATGGATTTGACCAAAGTTATAACGAGTCAAACGCAAAAATATTAATTTTAATGATTATCTTTTATTTATTGCATTACATACTTATGGACATTTCCTGGGATTCCGGACGGGACATTCGTACGCTTAAAACTTTTAATATCTCAAAGGAAAATTAATGAATTCACTTGATTTTTCTGCATGTAGTATTTAAAAAGTACTAAAAATCTGCAAAAAATTATAGAATTCTATATGGTAGATCAAAAGATAAAATAGTGGGCGTTCCGGACGGGACAAAAACGGAAGTAAATATCGACGTTCATATGGATAGTCCAAAAAGTCAGCGAATTTTGCGTTCAAATGATTTTAAAACAGAAAATAATATTTTGTATCTGTATGTCTTTTAAGCAGAGATCGGAAATGCGTGCGCCCGCACATGCCCCTTTCTTCATACACTGACGAGCAAATTTGTTTTACGCAGACACTGCACTCGGGCATCACATTTTTTTTTACAACACATCACGTCGCAACGAGTGATGCTTTGCATTATGCTCGGTACCTGCCCTCGTGCGGGCTACGAAACTAAAAACTGCAGCCCGCGCAGACGTGGAATGAGAAAATAGAGAAGCATATCGCGCAGGTGCCATGGTATTTATTTCGCGGGGCAACTCCGTGCAACAGCGAAAATAGGCTGCCCCTGGCAGCACGCTCATTTTTCACAGCCAGTAAATTTTATTGGCACTGTTTTACTAGACAGCGCAATGTTTTAATAATTTTTATATAAAACTATTGATAATACAAACAAGTTTGGCAATACTCAAATACACTTTTAATCGCAGTTTTATTTTGATTTATAAAAATTGTATCTTTTAATTGTTCGTTGAACAGAAAAATAAATTTAACATGAAATCTTAATCAACATTTTTATTCAAATACAAAAATTATTATGTGCAAAAATCTATTTTAATAAAAAGCTACATGATAGGCTTCGAAAAATAATGTATATCCTCATTTGTGAAAATTTACACTAATTTAAACTTGCACTGAAAAACTAGTACTAAATTATACAATTTTTATACACAAAATTAAAACTTCGATTAAAAGTGTATTTGAGTATTGCCAAACTTGTCTGTATTAACGATAGTTTTATTTAAAATTTATTAAAACATTGCGCCACATAAGAATGTCATACAAGAAAAAATTAACTGGCTGTAAAAAATGACCCGCGTGCTGCCCGGGGCAGTCGGTTTTCGCTGTTGCACGGAGTTGCCCCGCGAAATAAATACTATAGCACTGCGCGGGCTGCAGTTTTTAGTTTCGTAGCCCGCACGATGGCAGGTACCGAGAATAGTGCAAAGCATCACTCGTTGCGACGAGATGTGTTGTTAAAAAAATGTGGTGCCCGAGTGCAGAGTATGCGTAAACAAATTTGCTTCTCATTTACTTAAGGGCGCGGGCGTGCGTGCAAATCCGAACTCTGCTTTTAAGTTATTTAATTTGGTTACTCAAAATACATGAAAAATGTGGTATATTTTCATATTGCATAGTAACGTAACTTTATGAGTATTTTTTATACGTTACCGTTAACGGAATAGAAATTTATTATTTAGATTCAAATATTTAAGATACCAAATTCATCGTTGTTTCAAAGATTTGAGAATTTTGAATTTTTCGGTCGTGGTTGACGTTTTTCTGGAAATGCCCATATGTATATAGTTTTCATAATTCAATAAAAATGTATATTATATGTGATCCATAATTCAATGATTTCTCGTACTTTGTTTTTGCAAATAACTCATTGAATTCAAATACTAATTCACGTATTATTTTTAATACGTATTACTTTTAAAATTAAATAAAATAGTTTATATCAAAAAAAAAAAAAAAAAATAATCAAATTTGTGAATTTGAGTTTAATCTCAGAACTTAAAGAGTGATTTGCATAAACAAAGCATAGATATGCTCTTTAGGCATTCGAAAAGAAAAACAGAGGCGTGATTATATTTTTGAATAGTATCTATACAAAACTAAATATTTTCTTCTAAACTCAATGAAAATTTCATTGTATTTTGTAATTGGTATTTAATCTTGGTAATTATATCTGAGTAACAATTGATTAATAAACTATAATTAATTTTTAAGCACTTTCAAATTTGATTTCCCAACATTTTTAAAAATGCTCATTGGCGCCTTTGGCATGACAGTGACGATATAACCTGTATAGTTTTAAAATTGTATTCTTACATATTAATTAGTTCAAAATATTAATGAATACACAGTCGGATGTGTACTTATAAAAATAGCATTTTAAGTCTTATTTAATACAAATTATGAATAAACACCTGGTAATTAACATTGCAACATGTGCTAAAACAAACAATAATTAATAATTGATTTTTTTTTGTAATCTTTTAATACTCTACCTAAATTTATGCATATTTTTTGTCGGTTTTTATTTTGTATATTGTATTATTAATATTATGTTGTTAAGTGAACTAAATAACATGAATTAAAAACGTATTTATTAAAACATACTTATATTTAGATCACAAAATTCAAAAGAAATAATATCGATGTCTAGACAATTTATTTATATGTTCACAGAAGTTGATTTATTTTTGAAATAACAATACTTATCAATTATCTTTTTTTTTAATTTTTACTAAATTTGTTGTGATTTGTAACGGATAAGATAATTAACTAAAAATAAATCAGTTTAAGAAAATGTGGATTTGACCAGTAACTATAGGGGAAACTATTAGAAATGAACTCGGTGTAAACTAGAACATTTTTTTGATTATTTTTAAGAGTTGCTATGGAGTTATGATTTTGAATCGACAATAATAAGGTCTCATAAACAATAATAAGGTCTTATTAAATTAGAAAGGTTATAAATTTTAAAATTTAAGGTAAGAGATATGAGGCCTTCTTATTCAAGTGTACCAAAAAAAGAACATAGTTTGCAGAAGAAGTACTCATACGTGATGGTGTCCTTCAGTATTTCCCTATAAACACACAGCATAAAGTAGCCGCGGTAGCTCAGTGGTTAGTGCGTTGGACTGCGAGTCGAAAGGTCCCCGGTTCAAGCCTGGACTGGAGCTAACAACATCTTTTCATAGAAACATTTTTCTATACCGCGCTACCTCTCGTCAGTAAATGGCAAACCTACGAGAGTAAAACATTGCCTATGAAAAGCTCTCACCCGCCGTTCGGATTCGGCAATAAACTGTAGGTCCCACCACTTTGAGTACAAATATAACACGCACAGCTCAAAATGGTGAGAGAGCTCGGCCGAAGTTCTGTACAGGACTGTAGCGCCAAACTATTATTATTATTATTATTATTTTATAAATGATGAAATAGGATCTCCACTTTTAGTATGCGGAAAATTGCAAACAGGTGACTTTTTTCTTCAATTGGAGCATTTGATTCTGTTGAAATTGAAGACGAGTTCAGTGATAGGTCTAAAGTTCTTAAGAAGGTGTCCATATCCTTCTTCCTAGGACAACGACGTGTTAAAGTGATACACCCAGAAAAAATACTATATAAATAATAGTTTTTTTACTATTAAAAATATTCAATAGGATAAATTATTATTTTAATCGGAAAATACCATTAAATACTAGAATATACCATGGCATTGCCATTGAGTTTATATGAAATTTTTTATTGTTGGTATACTATTAAATCAATAATTGTCCTATTGACCAATTTTAATGGGATTTGATGGAATTTTTTTCTGGGTGTAGAATAGTTTCATATAAAAGTTTCAGAACTAGGACAGTTAGTAATATTTTCTCGTAGGGAAAGCATAAAAGATTTAAAAAATATACAAATATTTTTAACATATGAGATATACCTTAACTTAATAGCAAACCAATGAGAGGAGAGTTTGTCTTGAAGATTTATCCCTCTATACTAAAAGGGTTTTATTTACTAAACCGGGAACATACCACTTTCAGCTTTGATACGAAATACTTAGCGTATTCACAGTTCGTCGTATTTTAGCATGGTATTCGTATGTTATGGTATTCGTACGATACAATAATGAAGAAATGAAGAAAAATTATGAAATTGAAGACAAATAGTGCACATAAAATGTTAATTTATTTGTTTTACTTTTCAAATCAAGGAAAATTTATGATAATATCAAAAAATCCTAACTTTATAAGAATCAGCTGCATTTATTTGTCGAAATATTTTAACAAGCAGAAAAGTGGTGCTCACAGTTCAATTGCCGTACTGGCGTATTCGTACAATCTCGTACTAATACCATGAAACTGTGAACACACTAACTGTGTAATTATAAAAATGTGTAAACCCTAAAAGTTAAAAGCACACTTGTTTTCTCGGTGTACGCGATATAATTTATTTTATGGCTATCATTATAAATTGTGTTTTATTTATAGGAAAAATTTGAAGTAAAAAATATTCCAAATTAGGAGAACTGTTCTTGGAACTCATGGATAATACATATTTTACATTTTTAGTAGCCTATCTAATCTACGTGCATGCCACTCGCATTGGTTTAAATATTTGCAAAACTCTAAATGATTGATGAAATTGCGTTCTTTTATAAAAAGCATTAATTAAAATGCGCATAACGTTTTAGTTAACTTTGCATTAAACGTGATTCTTTAGTAATTGTAGCTGTCAGAATGGATTCAATAAAATCACAAATTAATTAATAATCAGTTGACGACTTGTTTTTTTTTTGTCGGTTTATTTCCGTAAGTTCCGAGTTATATAACTTCCGTGAATGCACGACGCGTCGTTGTAATTAAAGCTTTTTATTGTTATTTTTAACATTCTAATTTCCTCGTTAAAATAAATTGTTCCAAATTAATGCTTAATACAAAACTAACCCACATTACTCAATTAATGGCTTTGGAAAATTACAAACAGAAATTAAGAAACCTGGTTAAACTATTATTCTTTTTACAGATTTTTTGAAAATCACAATGAAAAATATCTCAAACATTCAAAATACCTAATGAGCTTTTTATATTAATAACTTACCTAAATATTTATAAATAAATTTGATTTTATAAGAAAAAGTATCTCAGGTCAGTATATTAAGGAAAATAGCGTTAAATTTTAATTATTTTAAAAAATATTTGGTGAATAAAGACATTTCTTATTATAAGAAAAATGTTTCCTTAAAAGAATGTAAATTTCCTTAATATGAGGAAATTTTCTCCTCAACGCTATTTCAGTATCCTTATTGTAAGGAAACTATTTTTGGGGGTATCCATCGTTCGATCATCCACTGATCTGAAAACCATTATTTTTATTAATACTAATTTTAAATTGATTTTAAGCAAGAATTGAATTTGATTATAGTCACGAGTTTGATTGCTGATTACGTCTCGATTACTTAAAACGAAATGAATTCGGTGTAATAAAAAAGTTAGAAAACTTAAAGACAGAATATTTTGAAATTAAAAAAACTTTGACTTTAAGTTTTCGCCAAAAACTGAAAATTTTAACCAGTCGTTTGTTGATATTTTAAATATTTTATGTAATACCCAGTGTTGCCATAATGTAAGATTTATCTGCTTTTTGAGATGCCCAACAAATTTTTTCCAACAAAAACGTTTTTCTTTTTTTGTATTGAACTATTTTTAACTTACGGATTTATTTATATATAATACTAGCTGGACCCGTGCACAGCGTTGCCCATGCTAAGTTTTTGTAAATGTCAAAATATATCTTTTTGAAGTTAGGTTCATTCACGCCCCTTTTTCCCTTTTTAGTGAATGGTTACATCGCCCTTTGTCCATTCCCGAGTTTATAGCAATTTTAATGTTCTGATTATAAGGGAGGTGCTACTCCTCGTTGTACAATCCCACCCACATTCTACGTGACGATTGGAGTTTTAAATATGAACATTTGATTCGATTTTTGTAACGCTACACTTTGTATATCAGGAGTTATAGCAATTTCAATGTCATGGTTATACGGGGGTGCCACGCCCCGTGGTACAATTAAAAGTTCAAGCTTGCCACGCCCATTTCTGTAACTCCGGGGGGGAATTTCAATCCCGCCTTACAAATTTCATAACCCTACACTGAGGGAAAAAGTAATAAAATTAAATAATAAATTTAAATACTTTTCTACACGTTTTCACCCGTAGTCTTTTTTATTTAAATTAAATACTTTTTATTTAAAATTGGAGTAAATACTTTTCATTTAAATTTATTACGTAGGTAATAAAATTTGATGTACATATTTTTTATTACTTTTTATTAAGATAATAAAGTTTTAATTTAATCATAAGATCATAAACTTGTCAATTGGTATTTTAAAACTTTTTATTTCATGTAAAGAAGGTTAGGAAATCATAAAATTATAATTTTTTAATTTTTTTCGAAATTTTTTATCACTCATGGTGGCTCTATAGGTTGGACACATGACCACGTATTACATAATTTTGTCGTGGTTACTTTCAAAAACATACTTTAATAATGTTAAAAATATTTCTATAATATAATTTTTTTGAAATAATGAATTTAATTGCATACGTAATAAAATAAAATACTTTTTATTTAATTTGAAATTAAATACGCGCGTAATATATTTTTGTATAGAATATTACTTTTTTTATTACAAAAGTATTTAAATTAAATTTAAATAGATTTTATTACGTCACTTTTTTCTTAGTGTAGGTTTGGGCTGGGCGTTGATGGATCAGTTAATCAGTCAATCAGGACTTGTTCTTTTATATATTTAGATAGATAATAGAAAATAATTTATATTCTGTTTTTTTACTCATATTTTTTACATTTATATAAAAAAAAAAACATGAAATAATAATAAAGGGATTCATTTCAATTGCGTAAATTTCGATTCACGTAAATACAAAATTTGCGCGTAAATTGACATGGAAACCTCCTTCACCGAAACTTTTTGATTAATATTTTTATTCACTTGTAATCCCAATTAAAACGGTTGCATAAAAAAATAACAAGCAATTTTTTGTTTCTATTTCAATATTGAAGTTATCACTTTAACTAACCGATTTCCATCGATTAACTTTAACTCATAGTTAAAAGTTTTATGAAACTGGGCCTAAGTCTCTTAAAATCTACGAAGAACACATTTTAATAAATCATTTTTATTAATAATTGAATTTTGATAAATAACGAAAAGATACACTAAGAAAACAAAAATGTTTATCAGACACAAGAATTCACTTACAAATTACTAGATGGTCTTTGAGATAAACATCTGGCAGATTCACTGCAACTACTAAAGGAATTGGTTTTCTTACTGCAAATAGTCACGTAATAATAATAAGAATAAATATTACGCTGTTTTTTTCTTCAAAAACACATTTTTTTCAAGAAAATGCTGATTTTTAAAAATAAATTTGGCAACACTAGCAATACCTAAGTTTTGCAAAAATATGTCCTAAATTATGTAGACAAATAAATATATCTGCATTTATAGGAGTGAAAGGTTATATTCAGCTTGGTATTTGTCTGTCCGTCTGTTGCAATCATGATTACGGAAAAACATAAATATGTTTACATGTAAATAAAATGTTTTTCACATTCAAACATACATATGTTTGTAAGAACACCGAAAACAATTCATTTTAAACATAAATATGTTTGGACAAAAACAAAAATATGTTTGGCAAAATTCCTTTTTTTTTTGCATACATCTCCAAAGATATTTGTAATTCCTGCAAAATTATGTTTGGGGGAGACTTTTTTTGCTGCATGTACATTGTGAACTGTAAACCGACCACTTATGTTCAAATACCTCATATTAAAATTGCATCGACAAGTGAATTTTACTTTATACCGGCTTTATGGTCAAATATATAATGCCTTTATGTTCATTTATACAATAATAATGTTTTCTCGCGAACCGACATGTGGTTTCCCACAAAATTTCAAAATTCGGTACATCAAATGAAAGGAAATTCTTCAGCGATTGCAAATTCGTAGTTATTTCAAGGATTCGAAAACCCTGGTGACCTATGCACCACTTTAAATAGTAACCGCATACATTACCACATATTTGTAGGGTACATATAGTCGGCTTAGACCAACAATAACAGTTATAATTCTTACTAACTTCATCACGCCAACTATAACAATTTCCCTACTTCCAAATTTCGCATGTGACCTAACCTTACTTACATGGATTTTCTATATATTTCACTAATTTGTCATCTCACAGTTTCTGTGCAAATGCTTAATACTTTTTATCCGAAATTTGTGGCAACATAATTTCGTCGTTGTAGAAATAAAAAACAGTAACTATATTTTGTAAATTTTAATAATAAATTTACAAATATCTGATTTATTAGGTGAAGTTTTTTATGAAATAAGAAAATAATGTTTTAAAAATCAAATGATTTTAGTAAACTAATTAATAATATACGATGATTTGTCTTTTGCAGGTGGGTGACTCAATAAATAATATCGAAGATTAGCTTAGTGGACAAATTATGAACTTAGAAAATAGTAACGTTGTTGCACAGTGTATGACACATCTTACATAATTTGCGAAACGTGATGATCACGCGAACGGACTAACAGGTTCACATTGAATGATGTGACCTTGTCACCGAAAGAATTCACGTAGCTACTCCTCCTAGCTGACTGTGGAATGTTCACGGTTACTATGACACTCCCAGATATTAGTGTCATATCCCGCGACCGGCATCAGTCAGGTAGTAAAAATCGACAAACAATTCAAATTTCCGACGTTTCCGCAAGTGGTATTTTGTTATCGACACCCACCAACCCCCACGTATTACTCGACTCAGTGCCAAGCTTCGAACTCAAACACCGTTAAATTGCAAATTTATTGAATTAATGCGCTGCACCAAGCAACGACTGCTGCCTAAGCTTGTAATTATTGTCATGTCATTTCTGAGTCTGAACAATGCTGCCAGATATTCACACGATTTGTTTTTTATTATTTTTGTAGTTTTAGATGTGAGACAGCCGCTAATCATAGCAATTAGCATCGAGAACCGCCACCCATCCGTCCATCTATCCAACTGTAGAGCAACATGTGAGACGTACAAGCCACGGCGTTGACCTGAAACTGGTTGACTTCGAAAAATCTAATCATTTGAGAGCGTGTGTTGCGTCAAATGATTCATTCTTTTTGCAATTTTGCTATTATTTTAATTCGGTTTAATTAGAGTTTTTGTTACAAATTAATATAATTATTAAAATCAACGCTCGATTAACTTTTCGAGTATTACCCCCAAGTATTCGATCGTCGGTGTAGTGGTAAATATAACCAAATACATTGTTTTAAAAATGTGTTTTCTTTTATAAAGAAACAGTTGTTAAAAAATTTTTAAAAGTTGAAAATCCATTCCATAAATTAATTTGTTCACAGTAATTGATTCATTGATCTTAAATTGTCAGATATTTCGATTCCTGAAACCGAATTAATTGTATTTGCTAAATATAGTTGTCGAGTTTGTATTTTTAAAGTACGTTAAAAATAAAATAAACGTGTTTCCCAGCTTTTCAATTCGTTAAACGGTTTTATTTGCATTTAAAATACTAAATTGTTGAATGAATATTTGAGAAAAGT
Organism: Dryomyza anilis; assembly: GCA_951804985.1. Lineage (NCBI taxonomy): Eukaryota > Metazoa > Arthropoda > Insecta > Diptera > Dryomyzidae > Dryomyza > Dryomyza anilis. The sequence continues at coordinate 68,161,897 of OX638133.1, forward strand.
TGATATACTTCATAACTGACGCAAGCATACTCAAAATATACTAAAATTGAAATTGTGCTCTTTTTTTAATCGAAACAAAAACATTTTGGTAAAAAAATTTGGTTTTTCGATATTAAATCGATATCAATAACAAAATAAAAAACATGATATAATTCTATTTCGAAATTCTTTATCAAATACCCTATCATTTTCAGAACATTATAGCTTACACTGCGCGTCAATATTCATATTGTGGTACAAAAAAAGTGCAGCAATTCTTGGATATATTTGTGGTTTTGTCAATTTGACTCTAGATTTTGAGATATAGCCCGTTTTTGAATTTCTCATTAATTTTTTAAAATTTTTGGAATTAAATTATGTTTTAGATGTAAGGCTACAATACAAAAATTTGTTACCGAGATATAAGCAAAAGAAATTCAACATATTTAAAAAAAATTATTGTTGTGTATTCGTTATAGCGCCACGTTTCCTCTTGATAAACCCATTTAATAAAATAAATTATGACTATTAGTTCAAAACTTATAATTAAAATATTGAATTAAAGCAACATTTTTTTAAAGTTTAAATTAAAATTACTGATATTTAAAATTTTGATATGATGGCGCTATATAACAATGCATAGCAATCATTTTTCACTAACTATTTCATTCTATTCTTAAATTCTTAAACAAGAGCAATATAATGAAAAATTGATAAATGGGCTGTATCTCAAAAAGTAAAGCCTATTTCACAAAACTGATTCGGAATCTGCGATACAAATGTATTTAATAACTGGTGAACTATTACTGCAACAACAAACGATATTGTTTGAGTCCAAACGATGTCTAAATTACGAATTATATTTGATAGCTGTGAAACTAGGAAACTATTTTGCTCCATTTATTCTGAGAAATAGCATTAGAAGGGCGATTGTATTTTGCAAAATGAATCATAATTACTACTTATGATTATGTTACACATTATTTGATTCACGTTTTAGTTATTTAAAAAACAAATATTTATATAGCTAAATTATGTGTCTCCAACGCATAACAGCATAAGTCAGTGTCTACACTGAGGGAAAATGGTAATAAAATGAAATAAAAAAGTTATAATTTTAACTACTTTTCGAAATGTTTGAATTTTTTATTTACACTTGTAGTAAGTACTTTTTATTTTATTATAAATTTTTAATTTACTCTCTACTTAATAAATTTGTCAATTCGTATTTGAAAACTAGGTCTACTACATTTTGTTATCATTTAAATGCATTTGTTTTTATTTGACTTAAATTAACTACACCATGTTTTCGAAATGCATTCTCCTCACATTGCAGAAACTGTATTTTGTTTAATTTTTTGCTTTTATTTGAAATTCGTGTGGACGAACGTATTACGAAAAGTTATTCGTTGTGTACACAGAAAAAAATACATCAATATGATGAATTTATTCATAAAAGTTATGCATTTTTTCACCAAATACCAGATTCATCATTTTGATGCCACCGTTCATTAAATGACATATTGATTAATACATTTCATTATATATATGAAATTATTCGGACTATCGAACATCATAGTAAAGAACGAAATATTCAATACAATGAATTTGAATCGTCATATCGATGAATTTGTTCATTTTATTTATGAATATAATATTTTTTTTAGCAATTTTTCATAAAATATTTTTAGAAAATAATTCGACAAGAAAAGTGTTGTAAAAATTTTATTAAAATAATAACATTAAAAAAAAATCAAAAAAAAAGTTTTCAAAAAAAAAAAATGTTCAAACAAATATTTTTTTTTTAAATATATTTTTTATGTATATAACTTTTTATTAATAAAAAGTTGTAATTATAAATATATTATAAAACATTTCACTAATTTATGAATGTCGAGCAAGCATTATATAAGAAATAACATACAACAGTGGTATCAGTATTGGCGCAAAAATGGTAGTTGGCGCAAAAATTCATAATATTTATGAATAAATTCATCATATTGATAATTTTTTTTTCTGTGTACACGACGAATGACTTTTCGTAATACGTTCGTCGTGTGTCCACACGAATTTCAAACTAAAGCAAAAAAAAAAATAAAACAAAAATACCGTTTCTGCAATATGTGGAGAACGAATTTCTAATACAAGGTGTAGTCAATTTAAGTCAAATAAAAACATATGCATTTAGAAGCTAACAAAATGTACTAGACCTAGTTTTCAAATACCTATAGACCTAGAGTAAATTAAAAATTGATTATCAACGTAATAAAATAAAATAAAAAAAAAGAACTGGCAAAAATAAACGAAAAATAAATATTTTGATTGAAATTTGGTTTCATGAACAGCATTCTTCAATATGAAGTAAAATTTGTTGTATTTTATGTTCTTGTTCATTAATACGATGAAACGAATTTGTAAATTAGTAGAATCAAAATTTTTGCTGATTTATTTTGAGTGTTCCTGCCAAATTTCACGATGGTATTTTGACGGAGTCATATTTAATAATCATTTTTTTTATGTTTTTATATGTATGGCAATATTACATGTCCCCTAATTTTGGGAAAATAAAATATCTAAAAATTATTGAATGCATTTGTAACGCTGATTTCGAAAATGGCGTCAGTTTCATCAAATTTGATATAATTTTCTGTATAGACCATTTTATTCGAAAACTTTCAAAAAATGGGATATATCTGAGAAGTTTGGATTTTTTTAAAATATGAGTCCGTCAAAATACCATCTTGAAATTTGGCACGAATATTCATAATAAATCAACAAACATTCACGAATTTTTTCAGAATTTTCAAAAGGGTCGTTTTTAAGGACAAACAATTTGAAGTGCAAACATTAAATGAGATATTATTTTAATATTGCAAAAGCATATTTAAGCTTTAAAATTATACCTCGACGGGGTTATAGCATATTTCGATCAATAGATATTTTATTATGAACAACCTACAAATGTGATTTTTTGTCAATTTTTTTGTAACTTGGGATCACTGTACCTCAGGATATAGTTTTCCGAAAAAATTAAAAAATAATTGACTAAAACATTTCAATTGACCCTTACATAATAATAATAATAATAATAATAATAATAATAATAATAGTTGTCGCTACAGTCCTGTATAGAACTTCGGCCGAGCTCTCTCACCATTTTGAGCTGTGCGTGTTATATTTGTACTCAAAGTGGTGGGACCTACAGTTAAATGCCTAATCCGAACGGCGGGTGAGAGGTTTTCATAGGCAATGGTTTTACTCTCGTAGCTTTACCATTTACTGCCGAGAGGTTGCGCGGTATAAAAAAATGTTTCTATGAAAAGATGTTGTTAGCCCCAGTCCAGGCTTGAACCGGGGACCTTTCGGCTCGCATTCCAACGCACTAACCACTGAGCTACCGCGGGTACTATTGACCCTTGCATACCAAAATTAAAACCAAATCAAAGAGGTTTAAATCTCAAAGTTGACTTGATTTGATCGATATAGTGTGGGAATGACTCAGTTAAAACATTTTATTATTTAAAGGAGACTGATTTAATAGATCATTACTTTTTGTTTCTTGTTAAATTTTGTTAATTTTTGTTAAAAGTTATGAACAGGTAATTGAATTTACTTTTAACAATAATAAGAATTTGTAAATTATCTTACAAGATGTTTTTTAACGATTTTTCAAAAATTAAAAATGTATAGGTACAAATTTGAATTGTTTTGTCGTATAATGACCTATAACTCAGGTCTTTATAATCCGATTTTAATAAATTAAATTGTTTTCCTAAGCTAAATGTGTTGATTTTTCAAAAAGTTATACAGTTTTGAAAAAACATACGTAGATGCTGAGTTTTAATTACATCAGTAACTCAAGTTAGGAAAATGCGAATTTCCACAAAGAACTCATAGTGATATAGACATTTTGTAAATAATTAATTTTCGATACCTATCCAAAAATAAAGTTCGGAGTTCTTGTATATTTTTGGTGTCGCACCGTGTATTCATTCATATAATTTTGCGACTCAATAAAAAATTGTTTTTATTATAAAAATATATAAACAAAATATATTTTGTAAAAAATTTTTACAACAAAGAAAAATAATTACTGTTTGGAGTAAAATTAAAAGCATATGCAGTAATTTTACTACCAAAATGTTTGATAGCACATTTAAATAAAAAATAAAGAAACGAAGCGATTTTGATAATTTTGAATTTATTGTATTTATATAAATTAAAAAAAAAAGAGTTGAAATGAATACAAACATGTTGAATGTTTGGCGGTAAAATTAAGATAAAATGTAGGTTTTTAATATAAATGTATTCAAATTTTTGTATAGAAATGCAGTCAAATTATGCAGTTATTTCGCATACAAAAACAACTAATCAATTAAGTAAAAATAAATACATTTGCTTTTGGACGTGATTCAAATACATATTTATTTTAAATACATTTGTATTTAATTTAAATACAGTAATTTTCGGTGCATCTGTTAAGTTGGAAAAAAACGAGATGTGTCCTATAGGTTTTGTGCTAATTGCTTCTAAACAAAAGAAGATATTGACACAACCGGGAAGAAGTTAGAACGACATAACACGAGTTATGCTATTATGCCCTAAGAACACATAATGTATTCATTTACTTAATAACATTTTACTTAGATGTCTGATCGTTAATCGTTATTTTCGTTAATCGTACTTATTATACGTACAAAATTATATTATTTTTTAAACTTATGACATTGATTGTCTGTGGGTTTCACAAAACATTCTTCATTGCTGAGACGAATACTCAATAGGTAGGTATATAATTTATGAAAATGGTTTCAAAAATTTTCCACTCCATTAAAACAAGTCACATGCTTTTTTACAACAACAACAATAACGACAAAAATCATGTGCAAATCAAATCAATGCTCCTTGCAATGCACATTCTTTGGTCCACAATTTTGCTCTCCGCACAAACTCATTCCAAACAACTTAATCAGACAGACGTTCATCCATCGATCGATCGTTCGTTCGATCGATCGTCGATCATAAACGTGAGTGACAATTTACGGCATTTACCCGAGATACACGAATATCTACTGGATTGAACTGAACTGTCTGACACTATCGGCCAACATACAGACAGACAAACAGACAGACAAATGTGTCGGCCGATCTCGTCATCCGTCAACCGCCACCATCATCGTCGTCGTCATCATTGGCCAGAAGTTGTATTGTTGACAGTACCAAAAACAAGCACCTTGCAGCTCAATCATTCCGTACTAACAACAAACAACTGGCTGGCTCACTGGCTGTAACATTTGGGTCTGTGCGCAAGCGAACATTATTGTTACTCATAATTTTAGCAAATAGCTGTGCCTTAATATCAGTCACTAAACGATCGTGCAACTGGTAACAACTGGTTGCGTCCGCAGTTACGACGGGGCGTGCAAAAACAGTTCGCGTATAGCTCATTTGAAATATAAATTAGAAACGAAAAAAAGAGTTTACAAAAAAAAAGTGTTTTGTTCAAATAATACATTCGAAACATTAATTGTATCGAAACATTAATTGGATCCGAATCACAAGCATTATTCTAATATAAAGTGAGTCTTTAAAGTGTGCAGTTTCTCAAACATAATGAGCCGCAGTTTGTGCAATGTTCATAATAACTGCCAAAAAAGGATACGTATTACTATTTTATTGTGTTCAAGTACGACTTAACTGGAGCATCATCGGAGACACCCATAGACTTGAATTCACCGAAATTGCCAAGTTGCTTTGTTATTAAAGTCCATAAAACCTACTATGTGATATGTATGTTTTACGCATAGATATGGGGTCTGTTGACGGATCTGCAATTTATTCCGTTGCATCTGCAGGCATTTTTGAAAATCGTTTTAAATAAATACCCTTCATTATATATGAAATAATTAAAAATATGTATGAAAATATTCATATAATCAGATTCATACAAAGAATTCATGTTCACTCTAAATAAATATGAACTATACATAATTTTGGTGAATTTGGTAATCGGCTAATTTATAATTTATATATTTTTGATTAAATTCATAATTAATTCAACCACCCAGTAATCATCTTAAAAGAAAGAGTGCTTTCAGTCACTACATTAAATCACTTAATTCATCAACTTCATTTAAATCTCAATGTGGAAAACAATTTTAAAAACAATAAAATGTTTCTAGAAATAACAATTATCACAAAGTACAAGTAGAATAAATTACTTTATTTTAAAAAAATACGTGCAATTTTCGAAACACATCAATATTCGGATCATGTTCTCTTTTAATCACCAGAATTTGTTCAGCTAAAGCAGTGGAATATTTTAGTTTAAAGTTTTATGTGGTATTGTTCGACATGTAATTAGAACTATTTGGCAGTGACTTAATGGTCCCCATTGTTATCGGCAAATATAATTGTCTGGAGTTAAATGGTTTGAGTCAGTGAAATTAAAAACTTGAACTTTTACAAATTGTAATATGCGCCTCTAAAATTTTGAATGTTTCAGCAAATACCTAACAATTGTTAAATGGAGATAACTATATTTCTATAAGTTTCAATTTCGTTTGTAAAAATGAATCATTTATATACGGATATTTGTTACGGATACAGTTTTCAAATGTAGTTATATAATATACACATAAAAAAATTGTCAAGAGATAAAAAGAATTTGCGTTATTATACACCCAATGCGCTATAAAATATTAATACAAAATCATTTGTATTGTAAAATTTAAAGATTTTAATATAAAAAGGTGTATTTTTGTTTTTGGATAAAGATTCAGTGATTCCTCGCACATCATTACTCAAAAAAATACTTTGATGAGGAGTTCAGATTCAATTTTATAAAATTGTTTTTAAACTATTTATAATTATATATTATATTATGGTATTTTTCTGAGTGTAAGCAAAAAATATTGATTTAAATAAATTTGGTAATTCAAATTAATTACGTACATAATAATTTTTGTATGGAATATTAATTGCGTTTCTTTCTTACACCCATTAAATACATGGTAAATTAATAGTTTTTCAGTAGAAAAATAATAAGTTATACTATTAAAATTGGTCAATATGATGTATACCATTAATACAATAATTTTCAAATAATTAATAAAATAGTTTGTTTGCATCATTAATTTTATATTATATTAATTGAGGCGTAGTTTATATTTTCTTATTCATTAATTAAAATGAATAGAATAGTAGTTGCTTTAAAGCATAATATACATATTTAATTAAATTCTAAAAATTGAAACACACACTCAAAATAATTTTACATATTACGAAATATTTTTTCGAAATTTTTAATTTCGTAAAATACACGAATAATTCGTAGAATACATGAACATTTTAATTCCTATTTTTTTCCCAAATTATTTTTTACGAACGATTCGTATATATTACTAATCAATATTCATAAAATTAAAACCACAACAAAATTACGAATATTTCGTTTAAATAACGAAACTTTCATTATATTATTTACTATTACAATTTTTTTACGAAATTTTGCGAATGAACTTTACATTTTACGAAGAAATTGCGAAACTTTCGTAAATTTTAAGGCTATATGTAAAATTTAACGGAATATTTGTGTTTTTTACGAATCATTTGTAAAAACAGAAATCAATTTCGTCAAATAGCAATTTGGAGCTGCATTTTATTATAATTAGTATCACGGTCAACAATTTTTGCTAAAACTGCCACGACAAAATTATTTGCTACATTGGCGTACAAATATTCATATTAGCGAACGCAATTGCTTATATAACAAAGAATAGCAAATGTTTTCATTAAATTAGAGAATTTCATTGTTGGATTGATTAATGAATGCAACTAATTTCGGTTGCTATATTTAGGTTGATTATTTTTTTTTATGTAGAATCTGAGTGTACAAAAATATTTAAATTCAGATTAAGAGCCATATTCTGGCACGAGTCACAAATTAAAATCATTCACAATAGTGCGCTTTCTCACAATTGTCACAATTTCGTATTCTGTCAATTTTATTCTCTATGTATATTGACGTAAAAGTCTGAATCAATTGTCATTTGTATCAATTGTTATGGATAACAATTGTCACTGCTCGCTTGAATAGGGCTGTAAATAAATTTTATTTAATTTTATTATAGCATCTTCTTTCATAGTTTTTCTATTTGTTCAGTTTTCAATCACTACTTTTTACCAAATAACCATTTTGTTGAAGGCGAACCTCGCAAACACTGTTTTTGGATATCACAGATAGTTGGATACATATTTCTGTGTACTTTGATATCACATTAAATTTAGCCGTGTTCGCTAATTGGTGTTATCTCACTATATGAACGTCTGAGAACCACAATGATGTCAATTTGTTTTATTTTATATTTTAGAGAAAAACATAATGAAAAGTTGTTTACAAACAATCGCATATCTTGTATCATTCTTTAAACCATGTTAATAAAGGTTTATGTCGAACAATAAATGAGTTATTACTCTGTCAGTTTATCTAATCTAATGTTTGAGAATTTTTATAATTGGCAAACATAGAAAATGCACTTCTGAAATTATAGTCATGTTTTAATAAACATCTACAATGTAGATTCGACAAGTAGTCTTGATAACAAACAAACAAAAAAACTAATTTCATTTTACGATTTTTCTGCAATATAGATATACAATTTTCTATCACAAAAAAAAATGTGACATATTTTTTTGTGAATTAATTTTTGGAACTTATTTATCAGGCATTTTTGATAAAACGTTTATTGATTAATAGTTTCACTTAATGTTTTTATCTCATACCAATTTAAAACGGTTTAAAATCGTCAACGTTATACAGTAATTATAATTAAACTGATTTAGAATGAGAAAAACAGAAGAATTTTTTTATTCTAATTAAAAGACTTGAAAAATAGTTTAAATTTAAATATTTGTTTGAAATATAGGTAAATAGTTTTTGAGGATTTTTGTAATATATATATGTTGTTAGATACCATAAACTGTACTGTTAATACTATACTGTTAATACTATAATTATTCACTTTATTAAAATATAATTTTAAGTACCACCCCCAATTATTTAAGAATTTGGAACGCTTATAAATCAAAACCCATGTCATTTTGGTCCAGAAACCTCTTTCACTATGTAAATTAAATTTTAATTCCGAGTGTGATAGCGGCTGCCCAGTTGGTTCAGAATAATCATTTAATTTTAGAAAAATTTGGATATAACTAATTGAAAGTGTAATTGAGGGTTTGGCGCAAAAAAGGGTTCAGTCCATTTTTTCACATAGCTGGAAAATCAATAAATATGCAACCCAGAAAAAAATTCCCTCAAATCCCATTGAAATTGGTCAATAGGAGAATTATTGATTTAATATTATACAAAAAGTAAATCTTTTCATATAAACTCAATGGCAATGCATGTATTTTCAAGCATTTAATGGTATTTTCCGATTAAAATAATAATTTTTCCTATTGACTATTTTTAATAGTAAAAAACTATTATTTATATGGTATTTTATTCTGGATGTATAAACTACGTATGTATTGTAGGGTTTGCAAAGAAAAAACTTAAGTCTTCCTTGGCTTAAAAATGTAATTTAAACTTCTGGACATGACCCTTTTTGCCCCAACAAATTGTAACAAAATTTTGCTTCATACAAAAATAGCATTTCATTGCATTAAAATTAAATGTATACACTCAGAAGAAAATGTACCATTAAGTACTTAATGGTACGACCATTGATCTTATGGTTCATGTATTAGTAGTTTTTTCTTTTTAAATCAAAAGTTTTCTTATTAATTTAACAGTATTAGAAAAATTCAACACCATAAATTTAAATATTTCAATATTATTATTTTTAATAGAATAAATACTATTATTTTAATGGTTTCCTCCTATAATAGTAAAGGTGGCAAAAAAATACATAAAAACGAATAAAAACATGTTCGTTTTGTGCGTCATTCTGCGTGTTTGCTCAAATTGGTCACATGCATTTTTTGTGATAATCGACATTATGACGCGTTTATCATTGGTAAGAACTCAATGTATTTAATGTAATTTCATTATATTTAAACTTTTTGTTTCGTTTATTACAGAAAATAAATAATACATCGAATTTTTATAATGGCAACGGACTCAAAAATATATGCAGACTCAAGTATTACAATCAATTATTGGAAACTGAAGCGAACATTAAATGTGTTATAATCTTTTGCAACGAGAAGTGTCTTTTCATGTGTGTGATTTATATAAGTGAATTTCCATTTTGACATATAAACAAAATAAAATATACAATAAATTAACTAAAATCCATTTTTGTTTTAATAAATTATTAGGAAAATTTAATTCGCCTATACCATAAAAGTAATAATACGTTTCATTTAATATTTATAGGTTTTGCTTATTGTAATTAAAAGAATACATTATAATATGTATGGTACAACATCATTTTGTATTAAAAATTTGAATATTATTAAACTAATGGTACGCTTCCTATTGACCAATTTTAATAGTATAAATTGTTGTTTTTCTATTGAAATACTATTAATTTACCATGATTTTTTTCTGGGTGTAATAAAATTTGTGGTTTTAACCTTCAGATGCATTACCACCTGTCGATGTCATTCTCATACTAATGATATTTGCATGCTTTAGGAAGTGGCAAAATCACATATTCATCATACACTAATTAAACATCTTACAAATAGGGAAATAGTTGTGGAATATTTGGAAAAGGTACTCCATTAGAACTCGCGGAGTAATTTTTATTGAATTAAAATAATATGAATCAAATGTATTTTTATTTATTCTAAAATTTAAACAGTATCTTGGTTATACATCGCCATCGCGTTTATAAATCCTTGTTGTGGTCAAATCGAGCGTAAGGAAAAAGATCGCCATTTTTTTTATAGAAGTCAAATGTTAAAATAATTCAAGATTTTTGTTGGAAATGTCCAAGAAATCAGGATGTTTCCTATCAGTCAACTGTAAATATCTCAATTATCATTGCTGTTGTTGCAAACATCTCGTAAATATCTGCATATATGTCATATTTATAAAATATTAATAGTTTTGCTGCAACTTTATTGAAACTTATGAGATGTTTGAATATTTGCTACAAGGCGTAAATTTAAAAGGATATTTGCAGCAAGACTTTCATAAACATCTTGTTTTCTTAGTGTAGGTAGCCTGCTGGACTTGCATTCTTCATATTCAAAAAAAAAGAGTTCCATTAGTTTTAATTTGGATATATTGCGTAATTTACCTTTTAAATCATGGTATTTCAGTGTAAATACTTCGGATACGGACCATCAAAAACTCAGTTTCGAAAAAATGTGGACTTGACCCTTTTTTGCACCAAACCCTTCAATTTATGAAACATATTTTTTGTGGTGTTATTGAGATGCTATTTGAGGGTAAAAGGAGCCTTTGTTTTCATAAAATTCCTTCTTAGTACAAAAAGTTCAAAATATTTTTTGTGTGTGGATTCTCCTGGCAGTTTTACCGGCTTTTTCAATGTAAATTAGTACAATATATTTTGTTTTTTTTTTGTTGTTTTTTTTTGACAGGGATGTCAATCCCGGACAATTTTTCAATACCGACATTTCCCGAAATCCGAATCTGGGATAATAATGAACAATGTCATAATTTCATTCAAAAAAAAGTTTGAACTTTTACATACGTTTTAATAGGAATCATGATAGGCCTATAAAGGAACCCTTTTGATTTAAAATATGTCATAAATAATTTATTTGGAATAAAAATCTTTGTTATTTTGATTATTTTAATTTTCCACATTCAAATTACAATCCAATTACCTGATTCTGAACCAAACTTGAATCTGGGTGTTTATGCAGTTATTTTCAAACACATTTGCTTTGAGATTGGGTAAGATATCCAAAATACAAAATCAGCTATACATAAAAAAATCAAAAACTTCACTGCAAAATATATTTTATAAGAAATATATTTTATTATTTCATGTTAACAGAATTTTTGTTCATTTGTTCTACAACATGTGTGCAAAAACTATTACTTGTTGTAACACAGCCCAATTGGATAAAAAATCCGATAACTGTGTGATACATAAGTGTCTACCAGAGATAACGTTCTGATTATCACAATTGGCCACAAATGCTTAGAATGACGTTAACAACTACAGTTAACGATTGGCAATAATGCAACTTTTGATTTTTGTGTCAGTTACACAATTCAAACTAATTGACAAGTGAGTTACCACTAAGCAAATCGAACTTGTTTACTACGTCTAATCAATCAAATTCAGCTATGATAACGAAAGGTTTTGCACATAGTGCTTATCACTTATCACCCAGATATGACTATATTATTATGTTCGGTTCGATAATTGATTTTAAAAGTGGTTAAACAATCGCCAAAACACGGACATTCGAGTAACGAGCGAGGTAGTGCGATTAGTTAGTTTTAAACCGACCACGGTTGTGTTCGGTTCAGTTTTTTCCAACAGTGTACGGTGCAAAAAATAGAGGTAGGTATAGAGAAAAAATCGGTGAACTGAATAAACTCAGTTATGTTAATACTCGATTGAAATACGTTGGAACTTAATGAATGTTAAAAAATACTTACGTTTGATTTGTAATGATTTGAAATTGAAATGGAATTTTTTGAGTTTTTTTTTAACCTAATCTAACTTTTACTCGATCAAAGTAATTGCTTACTGATAACGTATCGCTGTAAACTCGGCCGACATTAATTTTGAAATGCATTTAATAATTAATCATAATTGATCCTAAGGCTTAAATAATATTTGCGCAGAGGCCTGCCAAACATTAAAATAAAAACTTTTGAACCACAATAATCCAAAGTTTTTAAGGTAACAAAATATTTGCACATAATACATTATTTAAATGATATTAAAATTGTTTCAATTTGATAATAATTTTGAATTTTTTTTTTTCATTTTTACTGTTTTTAAGAGGGATTTACATAATAATCGAAAATGACACCTGTTTAAAACTGTTTTATTTTAAATCGGATTTTTTAATTAAACTAATAACTGAAAAGAAATTGTTTTCTAAATCAGTTGTGTACAAATAATAACTGAATATGTTTGAATATAATTTATAAGTAGTACAAAATTACCATACATGTGTTAGGAATAAAATGTAATTAAATTTTAATCGAAATTAAATTTATTTATGGACATATTTGAGCGGTATTACCGAGAGATAGCACGGTATGGAAAAAAAGTTTTTTATGAAAAGATAAACGAAAGTACTGAAAATTTGTTGACACTTGGAGGTAGTACAAATCACAAATATTTATGATTTTTTTTTGAAAAAACATTTTTATGTTTTGGCCAAGGATTGAAACCGTTACTCTACTCTCAGATCATATCTCAGGTGAAGTCAAAATGTTGCTTTTCATTGACGAAATCAATTAAATTATTCATATAACACAATATTTGCTCTAAAATTAGAACAAACATTGCTTGAATTACCTTTCAATTACATTTTCTTTCACTTGTTTCCGATATGCAGTAAACATTTATTAATTTGATTATAACCATGTATGAAAAGTTGATAAAATATTAAGAAGCACTTGACAATTGTTTTATTTTTTAAAAGCAAAAACATGGCCAAAAATTGCAATTTCCCACATTACCCCATGTTCCACTTTACCCCAGGTTTTTTGTTGAAGACGTTGAAAAATATGGAAAATAAGAAATTTTATACAAAAACCGATATCCAAACCGAAATCGTAACTTGAAACCGGTGTACCGAAACCGTTTCGTTACAAAAATTTTAAACCGAAACGCGGAAAAAACCGAAACCAAAATCGAAACCGTTATTCGTTTTGGTTTCAATCCTCGGTTTTGGCTATAAGAACCATTTGGTTGTGCAATGAGTTGGTTGGCGCAACAAATTTAAATTCTGTGTGTATCAATGAATACTTTAGAATACCGTTAAAAAGTACCGAATACTATTTCCTTGTTTTTGAGTTTATATGATATATATCATTAATCAATGACTGTCACTTATGTATATGGCTTTTATTTAAATGGTTACACTTTCAATTTTAAAGTATTTTGTTGTGTACAAATATTCAGAAAATTGTATTAATTTAAAACCTAGAAAATATCAACTGAAACTCCTAGACCGTTAAAAAATGAAGTACCTGAATTAGATTTTTGATTTTGTTTTAACGTTTTATTTCTGGACTATATTTTTGGAACACTTTTATTTATAAACAAAAATAACATACAAGAACTACTTGAGAACTGAGAAGTACGGCAAAAAATGAACTTCAATTTGAAGTAAAATTGTATTTTATGCCCGATTTACATTGTATCTTCTGTGAGTCTCACTGTATCTTCTAGGGTTGCATTTTTTGAAAAAACTGCTATTTTTATATGAAAATTTTAAAAAATGCAACCCTAGGAGATACAGTGAGACTCACAGAAGATACAATGTAAATCGGGCATTATGTTCTTGCTCATCAATATGATGAAACGTATTCTTCACATATAGTTCATCATATTGAAGAACACTTTTTCGACAGTTACCAAGCGTTCATCATATTTATGATAGCATTCATAACATTGATGGCGTTAGTCATTAATATTATGAATGGTTCTTCAATACAATGAATCATGGTTTGAAGAACCGAAATCAATCTGATGTACTTTTTTTTCTGTGTATTATGAAATTAACATACTTGAATTTTAGAAATGAGCAGTAATAAAAATTTGCAAATTTTATATTTATTTCCGTATAACAAAAAAATCATAAATACCATTTGCAAAAATTTGAAATAATTAAAAAATAATAATATTGCTATTTTAAGGTCATCAACTTATGTGTTTTATACTCTATAACATTTTTGTTAAATGTGGTCGTTATTTAAATTTTTATACCAACTCATTCATGCTTCATGTGATCAAATAATGTATAAAAGATAAACACTTGTAGTAATCAGTGGGTTTTATTATGACTTTTTTAATCTGCGAATTTTGTACACTGAGAAAAAAAGTCGTAGGACTCATATTTAGTAATTTTATTTGTTGTAGACTTAAAAAGAAACTGTGACTTTTGTTTTAACATAATTACGTAGTATTTAATGGTATTTACCAATTAAAAAATGTATTCACATAGCAAAAATACCATACAATTAATAGTTTTTTAACTATTAAAATTTGTCAGTAGTATAAATTAAAATTTTATTCGCTAAATGCTATAAAACTATTTTAAAGTTAATATGTAAATATTTTCTGTTTAGTATACTTTGAAATCAATAACTGTCGTATCGCCCAAAATTAATGGGATTTTTTTTTGGCAAATTATAATATCTTGAACTAATTTTTTTCTAAGTGTATGCATTTATATATAAACCATGACCCAAAAACTAGATGAAACTAGTTGTATTTTAGATGTTGTTGATAATAATTATAATACGAATCTAATATTCGTAACACACATGTGTTCTATGGTAATTAGACTCAGGCGAAATGTCAGTTTTATACATATAGATATTTTATTCAGCACAAAAAAAATATATTGATTAAATTTGTTGACAATTAAAGAAATTTAGTTTCAATGATTAGAAATTCGATACATCAAAAGACCACCAGTAAACAAAAACAAAATAATAATGTGGGTGATAACAGGGCCAATGGATAAATACGGCTATAAAAAATGTCGCTTGGCGTTAATTGGACTGGCATAAAGCTTCTAAACGACATTTCGCATTATATTGTAGATACTACTCCAATAAATGATCTACCGTATATAACAAAAATCTAGCCCGTACAATGCAGTGTAGGAGGATAATAAAAGTCATAAAGTTAATAAGGGTTTGATATGACTTATGAGCGATAAGCAATTAGAAACAGTATCACCTAGAGCTCAATGACTTAAAAATCCAAATTAGCCATTTATATGGAACTACAATTGCAATTTATTTATTGGGAAGAAAGGAAGGAAGAGGGTTCTAAAATTCTTGCAACTCAACCATGTGACTTAAAAGATTTTTAAAGCATTGATATCAGAATTATATTACTGTAGTGGTTTTGGCCATTTATTAATTGATTCGGTTGGTTGTAAAAAATTGATATCGCATTTAATAATATTTCACTTACACTTGATAAGATTTGTTTCAATGGCATTTTTTATAATGTATTCCACTTATCGGATTGCCGCGTGCCACTTACCTACATAGAATTTGGCGTCTATTAATTAACATTATACTTCTGAAATTCATGGTAAATTATTTGTTAAATAGCAGAAAAGAACGTTCACATGACACTAGTCAAAATTGTGTTTGGGGTCTTGATGGGGATCTGATACTTTCCGTTTGTCATAAGACGATCAGAAATTTACCCTATTGTAATGTTTACTCTAAGAGATGGTCAGATCATGTTTGGCATGTTACTCACCGGGTTACAAAGTTAATTAAAATGATCAGATCACGACTCTAATATAATTTCCACTACGCAACTCAAACAGTTACATGAACAACATTAATCGTATCGATGTTTATAAGAAAAATACTGATATTTCGAGATTGATTTGAAAAAAAGAATATTTAATCTCGTATCTTATCCTTAAGTATGAGTGTATGAGCCATTTTAAAAATTAGAAGCGATAAATCTGTAGCATCGGTAGCTCAGTGTTTAGTGCGTTGGACTGCGAGACGAACGGTCCCATGTTCAAGCCTGGACTGGGACTAACAACATCTTTTCATAGGAAACAATTTTCTATACCGCGCTACCACTCGGCAGTAAATGGCATACATTGCCTATGAAAGGCTCTCACCCGCCGCACAGTTGGTCAAAAGGCACTTTTGCGTCTCATAAATCTGTAACTTTTGTTGTACAAGAGATAAATGGACAAAATTTCGGATACAATTAGTTAATAGATGTTTCTTGCTGGGGAGTAGCACTTTTTACTAACAAAAGTAAAAATGGGTGGAATCGGATAAGGGCGTGGCACTATTATATATGTACATAAGTTATACAAATAATGTTCGCACTTATTAGCCTATAACTTTTGAAGTTTAAGAGATAAAAATGTGGCAGTTTCATATGTGAAAGTTTAATGTATAATCCTGGCATTGTTAACAGAGATAAATGAATGAATTTTTGGATTCATATAGTTATTAGTTATACACATATTTCTGTGAAAAATGGAGAATATATGAAAAAGGGTAGTGGAAGTTTTCTTATATGAAAATTGAAAAAGGTGTTTTTAGCACTTATTTATCTGTAACTTTTTTCTTTTAAGAGATAAATAGTTAATATTTTGGATTTTATTAGTTTATGATTTATACTGCACCTTACACTACTCCAAAAATAGGAGGAATTAGAATTCAGGAAGTGACACATTTCATATATTAAATTACATTTTTTTTTTTTTGAAAATGTAAATTTTTGCCACATATTTAACTGTAACTTTTGTATTTCGTTAGATAAATAAGTGAATTTTTGTATGTATTTAGAAATTGATAGTATCTTACAATGTTCCAAAAATGGAAAGAATCTGATGAGTAAAATTTTTCATATATCAAGTTCAGTGCATAATCCTAGAACAACAACTTTAGTAAAATCGCAATTTCTTGTATTACGACCATTGAGGAAAAACGTAATAAAACGTAAACGGAATAACCAATTTTGATATCAAATTGTTTGTATTAATATTTATATAGTATAAATATTGGAATGAAGGGTATTAATCGCATATTTTCATGGTTTAAATATTGTTTTATTAAAATTGCTATAAATTCTGAACGGCTCGATCAACATTTATAAAATATGCATTGAAATGTTTGTCAGGACGTAAGAAGTATCACAAGCCATATTTAATTAACTCTTTG
Organism: Dryomyza anilis; assembly: GCA_951804985.1. Classification (NCBI taxonomy): domain Eukaryota; kingdom Metazoa; phylum Arthropoda; class Insecta; order Diptera; family Dryomyzidae; genus Dryomyza; species Dryomyza anilis. Next base: position 68,179,712 of record OX638133.1, read on the forward strand.
GCGTTAGAAATTAGATTTTTTTGACTCGTCTTACATTTTGGGTTCTGACATATTTTGCATATATTCGAACTTTCTGCATCCATTTTTATGAATAACTGTATATACAAATTTAATCATATTTCTTTCGGCGAAGAACAGCACGATAGTTAAAAGTTTAACCAAAGTATAAGTTCTAGAATTCAAAATATGCACCAACTCTTTCATTTTTAACAGTGTACATAAGCATATAATATTCAGCTTAAAAGCTGAATATTATACCTTTCCATTTTGGGTTCTGACATATTTTGCATATATTCGAACTTTCTGCATCCATTTTTATGAATAACTGTATATACAAATTCAATCATATTTCTTTCGGCGAAGAACAGCACGATAGTTAAAAGTTTAACCAAAGTATAAGTTCTAGAATTCAAAATATGCACCAACTCTTTCATTTTTAACAGTGTACATAAGCATATAATATTCAGCTTAAAAGCTGAATATTATACCTTTCCAAAATTGTATCACATAATGTACTTTTGGTTCGAAACATTTCGAAAAAAACACTTAACATTGCTCAAAAACCTTCAGAAAAAAATATTTTGTTTTCATGTTTGAGCATGTGTTACGTATATTTAAAATAAATATAATGCACAAAATGTTTTTTGTGTTATGAAAATTCAATAATGTATTTTTCTAAACCCGTTTATTTCATTCATTTACGATGACTTTCATCTAAAGTATTTATGAGTCGTTTATGCGCCGTTCGGATTCGACATTAAACTGTAGGTCCCACCATTTTGAGTAATACGCACTGCTCACGAAATTTTGTATCGAGAAGGCTGATACTACTTTTAAAGTTTATTTTTTTTTCATTTATTAATTAGACTTATAGTTTTTCTATACCCAGAAAAAAACGTATAAGTATTATTTGATGCTTTTTTCTATTTTTATGGTATAATCGAATAAATTTAATTCTTTAATATTTTTACGGATCCTTTATTAAAACAAATATAGTACTAGTTAATTTAATACATAGTGTACATATTTTATTATATTATTTTATCAATTACAACTTTTGAATTAATATGGTAACGAAAACTCATGAAAGGTCCAAATATTATTATATGAACAAAAAAAAACGTAGACGAGTCTATATATCAATTTTAACTCAATCAGCACATATCGGATTTATATTGTAGGTACTATAAATTATTTGAAGGCGGTTGATTAATTTTTTTTTTTTTTTTGCTATTTGCGATGATATATAAATCAACTAATAAACAAGAAAATACCATTGAAACCGTTAGAGATTTCATTGATAAAGCTTATTTGTGACAACCATTATTTTTGTTACAACTGATTCGCAAATTTATTGCCTGCATAATATACCATAATAAATTATAGTCGCAGAAAATTAGGATTCTAATTTTTAATAAATCTCCAATACATTATTCGATTGATAATTATATATTTCAACTGTTAACAATGTTGTTAATGAAACTTCAAAACTTGAAGTATTTGTAATAAATACTGTTGAATTTAATAAGTCTTACAAGTGTCCACTTATATTTTATTTAATGCTGAGAGAATACAAACTAACTGTACTTATATTTTTTATATATTTTGTTACATATTATTACTATCGTATTATGAAACATTCAATAATTTGTTATTCAAATATAAATTTATCTCTTAGATGACGGACTCTATTTCAACATCCAAGGAGAAATCCGGTTCAGTTGGAACATTGGCCGATTTTAATTCAAGGTAAATATTACCCTCCATTTAACAGTACATCACATACAAATGTTGGGGTTTATTGCAGATCGAATTTAACCGAAAAGGCCCAATTATCGGACGAATATGATCCATTCGACCATCGCGACCAGGAGACGGGCAGCTCCACCAGCGGTGCATTGGCGCATTTACTCAAGAGTTCCTTGGGCACTGGCATCCTTGCCATGCCTATGGCCTTCTACAATGCGGGTCTGGTATTCGGCATGGTGGGAACATTAGTCGTCGGTTTCATTTGCACACATTGTGTACATATCTTGGTAAGTTAAACATCACTGTTGTTGGTTGGTTGCCATGCCAACAATGATGATGAATCCATTGTTGTTCGTCTAAAAAGACACTACCCCTTAATCACCCATCAAATACGATGACTTTACAACAGTAAGATAAGTTACTTTGTGTATTTGAAGTTAAAAGGTACTTAAAAGAAGTGTTAATGAATGGAACGCACTCAGATGTTATATTTTATTCGCACATTTTGAGCATTGTCTGCGAAGGTTTTGTTAGTGATTAAACTAGTTCAAGGTGCGATTGTACGATTTTTCATAAAACCCATGCAAATTTTTATTTTTATATTATTAATGTTGATAGACAGAAGTAGTCGATAAGATTACTTTAAATGTTTTTAAAATTATTTACAATTCAATTGCTTTATCTAATCGAATTGTAAATCAAATGTCGATTTCATTGAAGTTAAACATAATGTACCTATAATTTATAATATCATTGAACTATCGATAAGAAATAGTCTATTCGGGTTATTAAGGAAAATCCATAAATCGTTAATATTTCGTCGAATCGAATTGTACATAAACGGGAATCACTATTTATGATACCAACTTTGGGCGCCATAACAAATTGTACATTCCATTGAAAAAACCGTAATCATTTGTAGGATTCATTGAAGCACCTTTACAAAACTAAGTTTTACGCGCAATATAAATACGCTAGCACATATCTTTATTAAGCCAACTATATAGATTAAAAATATAGATTAAATATACAATTCTACTAAAATAGATTAAATACGTAACTTAGTTAGTAATTAATCAGAATACAAAACCAAATGAAAAATAATTTTGCACCGTAGATGTCACTATTAATAAGGTTTAACTATTTTTTATGAATAGGTTTATGGGATATGGACAAATTAACTAATACCAAGCTTATGGAAACATTTTTTGGTGATTATATTGCGTTTAATATAACCGAAGTGATTGAATGTTTTCATGTTTTCCATTCTAGTATTATTCGATCAATTGAATCTACTACCTTAAAATATTAATAGTTTTTAACAGTTGAAGAGTTCGGTGCTAAAAGGAGTAATTTTTTCACTTTTACTGTAAAATCAATAAAAACTGTTAAAATTTGCAAATTTTTCGGTGGACTGCGAGCCGAGAAGAATTTACTTACTATATCGTTGTCATATCGGTTCAAGTTCTAATAGATCTCGTTGCTATTTATTTTAAAAGAAAGCCAACATTTTTTACAAGTTAATTTGTATTAATTTTTAACGAACTCTTTTAAAATTTAAGTTATATGTTTTACGGGCTCAAGGTCTAATTGAAAATACGCTTTATTTGTATTTTAATTTTGTCCAATATTTCGTTGAGTCATCTTGAGTTACTCTGCCAAAGATGTAACATATAAATAAACTATCATATCTGTGGAAATATGAAATAAAAGCATAAGTCTATTTTTTGAACTTTTCAGGACTGCATATTTAAGCTTTATAACTGATTTCGAAAATTATTTTAAATTTAAATATTTATATTTTTAAATGCTAATTTATGAAAAACTCAAATAAAATAAATGACTGCAAAATGTTTTTGTTAGAATTATTTTCGACAGTTTTTTTAATAAAAATAGCAAAACGATAAGAAGGATCAGTATCAAAATTTCACACAAAATTAATTCATATATCAGGATTACGTTGGTACTAATAACTCAATTTGAACAAATCCCGAGTTATGCTGTTAATTTATATTGCCACAGATATATTGTTACATTTAACATTTACTTTTTAATAAAATTTCACTCAGTTTTGAAGTATACGACGATTAACAACTTGTCATTGCTCCATCTGAGTATTATGTGTATGCATTTCTCCGTGTCCGTTTTGTAGTTAAGTCTTTCTTCGATCGGTGTGTTAATTATATGGAGTATTTCCACAGTGTACCTTCGGAAGTAGTCCGGCTCCTGTTGCAAAACGTTAACGTTTTCGAAGTCTGGAGAGTGTCCGTGTATTCCACAGTGAAAGCTAGATTTTTTTTGTTGTTTCCCTTGTGTATTACGATCAGATTTATGTCGTCCAATATATGTTTTTTTTTACATATATTGGACCGATCCCTTTGCATGGAATACTATATATCAAATTTGCTTTATCAAGAAATTGTAATGTCTTCAATGCCTATTGATATTTATCTTTCTTGCATGTCTGATTTAATAATCCTCTCCGATAGTCCCTTTATATAAGTCATTGATTTGTATATCTTCGGCTCTTTATCATTCCGTGGTCTATGATTGTGTTTATAATAATTGTCTATTACATCTATCATCATTTATCATATCTATCATTTATCATCTTCTTGTAGAATCCATTTTTGTATTATCCTGATCTATTATCCTGATCTTTTTGATGTTGTCCTTGTAAAATAATTAAAAATAAAATACAAATAAAGAGTCCTGGAGTCCACAAAACAAATAACTTATTTTTATAATCAGAAAATTTAAACTTTACAAGTAATAAAAAATTTTACTTTTTGGAATAAAGTATTGATAGCTTTTAGCCAACATTTGTAATTAATTTTCTTAAGTTTTAAATTTCTTTTGTCTATATCTCGTAAACGAAATTGTGACATTTATAGAACAATTTTGTGATAAGTATAGTTATTTCATTTCTAAATATCACAAAAACTGTCAAATATTTGACATTACTAATTTGCAACTTTGGCAATGGTGTTTAAGGCACTATTACTTTTGAACCATCTTTGGCTTTCTTAGTGCACAAAAATCCAAAAAGTAAATATTTTTTTTATTGATTTAGCTGAAAGTCGTGTTATTATAACGTTTACCATTATCGAACATTTCTAAAGTTAAATGCATATCTCTTACAGGTGAGGACATCGCACAACATCTGTAAAGATGCTCGCGTTCCGGCGCTGGGCTTCGCGGAAACAGCCGAGAAAGTCTTCGAATACGGTCCACAACGTCTGCGACCCTGGTCTAATTTTGCAAAGTATGTAAAAAATGTCGTTCTCCTTGGGTTTATTTAAATTTATCTTCCATTATTTTTAGACAATTTGTAGACGGTTCACTAATGGCCACCTACTATGCCGCGGCCTGTGTGTATATGGTCTTCATTGCGACCTCCTTCCACGATGTGATTAATTACGATTTGGGACTAAAGTGGGACGTGCGCATCTACATCGCCATGACCGTAATACCATGCCTCATTATAGGCCAGATAAGAGAACTGAAGTGGCTGGTGCCCTTCTCGGCCCTTGCCAACATCTTCATAGTGGTCACTTTCGGTATCACACTCTACTTTATGTTCAACGTGCCGCTGGTTGTCTCCGACAAGCCGCTGATTGCCAAGGTTTCGCAGATACCGCTCTTCTTCGCGACGGTCATCTTCGCCATGGAGGGCATCGGTGTAGTAATGCCCGTCGAGAACTCGATGAAGAAGCCACAACAGTTCCTCGGCTGCCCCGGCGTGCTGAACTGCGCCATGATCACCGTGGTCTCGCTGTACGCCATCATCGGTTTCTTCGGTTACATACGCTACGGTGACACGGTGCGCGGCAGCATCACCCTCAATCTAGAGAAGGGCGACCCGTACGTTTATATTGCAGAATTTAAGTAGGCGAATTAATTGTGCTATAATTTTTTTCGTTTGCATTTCAGATTGGCGGACGCTGCTAAACTGCTGATGGCACTGGCCATTCTCTTCACCTACGGTCTACAGTTCTACGTGCCGAACGACATTCTCTGGCGCAAGATCAGTCACAAATTCTCCGAGAAGAATCACAATATTTCGCAGATTCTGCTGCGCACTGGAATCATATTGCTGAGTGGTGGCATTGCGGCCGCCATTCCTGATCTGGAGCCGTTTATTAGCTTGGTGGGCGCCGTTTTCTTCTCGCTGCTGGGTGAGTTTTATTTGCGCATTTCTCAGTGGCAATTTCAACATTAAAATTTATATTTTGTGCATGCAGGTATATTTGTGCCCAGTTTTGTGGAGACCGTTTATCTGTGGCCCAATAATCTGGGACGTTTCAAGTGGAAGCTGGTCAAGAACGTGGTGCTCGGCATTCTATCCATCTGCGCGCTGGTGGCGGGCGCCTCGGCGAGTATCAGCGAGATTATTGATATGTACTAGACGCAATGCAACGTCTATCCACCATCCAGCACATCATGCATCAGAAATTCCAAAGACTTGCCCACGAACTCTGCGAATTTGAAGAGAGCGCATGCTTTGTTGCCTTCGACTGCATTTGAACGATATTAGGAGCCTCCCAAGCATAGTAGTTGACATTATTAGCTAGTTTTAAGCGTTATAGTTAGATTAGCATATATCATAGTATTACAGCAGCTGCCTGCAGCAGTTGCCAAGTTCTGTACATAGACTTTAAACGAGGTATAAATAAGTGTGGCGACATGTGTAATCAATAAATACACGCACATGGAAAATTTAAATACAAACAATTACAATGTTATGTACATGAAATTCCAATTTCAATAATAAAATATAAATAAAAAATACAGTTTTGAAAATATATTTATATAAGTAATGATTACATTAACGTTTATTATTTCACTTAAATACTTAAAACATTTAAATAAAATAGAACTTGATTTTTAGTATTGTTAAAATTTAATTTAGATTATCACTGCTTCTTCCACATAGTTGACATAATTTCAAATACAACAATAATTTTCTACATTTAATTTTGAATTACTTTAATGGCTATATGTTGTAATTTTATTTTATGACAAAAGTAATTTCAAATATGTATAACTGCTATATATTTTAATTTTAATATTCAAAAACATGTAGGTATTTCTAATTTTAATATAATTTTAGCATGTCTGGTTGCGTGATTTTCCTTTCGCGCTGTTGCCGAGTACGGCTTCCAAGGGAATCAAACAACTATTTCTGTATTAAGATAATTTATTATATATTGTAATGTAATTATAATGTAAATTATGTTTCTACTAAATTTTCCAAATAAATCAAGCAATTAGTTAAAATTCAAAAACACTTGTCAACGGAATCTCATATGTAGTTTAAAACAGCACGCAAAAATACCGTCCATCTTGGTCAGAAAGTAAGTATATGGTCAGTAGATAAGTAGTAATAATTAAGGAAATATTTATCTTATAAATAAAAGCTTCGTATATTTAGAAATAAACACGTAATAGTAGTAAAAAATAAATCATCACACAGGCGCTGCATGAATGTTGTGAGAGGAGTGAGTGGGCGATGGATGGTGGTCAGGTTCTCGTAACAAACCGAATGCATTTAAGTGAATTTTGCAATTAAACATATGGTTTCTACTTCTTCTTCTTCTTGGAGTTCTTCTCCGTGGACATGATTTCGGCCTTTCGTTTCTGATTCGCCTTGGTCTGCGGCGTTGTTGCTGGCGTGCCAGCATTCTTTGCTGCCTTCTTTTTCTTCTCCTGCCTCTCCTTCTCCTCCAGTTCGAGATTTTCACGCTCAATCAGCGTGATGAGCGTATTACAACGGCGTTGCAGTTCCAGAGCTGTGCGCGATTTAATAAACCAATCGAAGCGGAACTGTGGCGAGGCTCTAAAACAGTTGTTGTTGGAAAAATCTAGTATTATTTGCTGATTACAGACTATTTAAGTTGTATACAATAATTTATCTTAAATTTTATGTAATTAAATGGATTATTTTTTGCTATTTGTGGAACTATCGAAAAATGACACATCTGGAAAAGGCCGCTGCACAGTGATTTGATATTCAGAAAAGGCGTAAAAATTTATAACTTGTAAAATTGAAATATTTAAGTCAAATTTCTTCTTTGATATAGATAGACCATTATCATAGTTGCCAGTTTTGCAGGAAAAATACGGCTTATGGAAATTGTCTGTACTTGCGGAAAATAATTTCTTACAATAGGGAAATTTCTCACGTGTGAATATCCCACAAGAACAAAATGCAGTTAGACGGTGGGAATTTGTGAGAATTGTGTGAGAATTGGTGGGAATTTGTGAAAATTTCTCTCTTTGGAATATTGTACGAATTGCATGAGGGAAAAAGGCATTTCGTGTTAGAATTTCATCTGGCAACCGTGCCCCTTATCTTTAATTAGAGACTTTGGTATAAAAATCTAATGATAGAAAAAAAAGAAATGTTAAATTTGAAGAGTCATTTTGTATGTATGCTGTCTCATTCGGTCATAGCGCAAAGGGGTGTGGCACATCCCATATTACCATAGCAATAAAAAAACTCCTGACCTCCTAAGAGTAATGTTATAAAAATGGAAATAAAGGAGCATATTTAAATTATAATTGCCACGTAAAAAATGGTCATAAATGGAGAAAGGGGCATGATATCTCATATATAACCCGAATTTAAAAATGTAGAAACTTCTGACATACTCAGAGTAGAGTTAAACGACAAATAAAAACTTCACACGGGTCCAGCTATATGGTATAAAAATCAGAGGGATCGACTTAGTAACAATCGAGATATCACATATTTAACTTCAATTGGCTATAGCATCTAAACGGAGCACCGTATAGAGGTCAGAGGTGTGTCTGATACTTTTTTGAAATGGGTTGTGTGTGTCTCATTGTAAATTTAAATACAAAATTGTTTGAATGTAATTAAAAAGTAATACGAAATTACCATACATGTATTAGGAATGAAGTGTAATTAAATTATAATCGAAATTGAATTTATTTTTGCTCACGTGTAAACATTATTACATTGTCCAGCAGAATCTGTCAAATTTACTATAAAATTTGGCAACGTTGTGCAGCATTTTCTACCTACGCCATATTTTGCCATCATTTGAACATATCAGACATGGGCATTCACAATTACAAAAATTTTCAATTACACAGAAAAAAATATTGTACGTATATATAACAATTGATATTAATAGCAAACAAAATCGTATTCCAATTAAAAATATGAATGTATTTACTAATTAATTAATTGTATTTACACATATTTTTAATTAAAATATTAATAGGAATTAATTTAATATAATTTCAATACAACTAAATCTTTAATAGTATTAACTACTTTTATTTGTTACTTTTGATTTATTCATTTTCTTAAATTGCAACACTGTTTTTTTCTTCTGGCTTTCATTTTGTTTTTTGTTTGTGCGTCTCGTGCATCGGCGGCGTCGTTCAGTTTCTTCTAACATTATTTTCTTCTACGTTGCGGTTTTAAAATAGAATATTACATTATTTAGTGAATGTTATTAAAGCATTAAAGGGCTCAATTTATTTTTGAGGTCAAGAATTTGAACAAACAGCTTATGATGCTCATTTTGTTGCATATTGAATCATTAAAAAGCGAATATCAAATTTTATGTTTGACTCAATTAATTGGCCCACCTGCAGAAGTTGTGAAAACTGACTTCGGTAAAACATTTACAAAGCATATCAAACAGTATAAATACTTATTTAATATTTATTTTATGTTATATATTCGACAAATATTTTATTTAATTTAACAAAATATTTAATTGATCCAATTTCTATCGAATGAAATTTTTAATTGATGTTACTAATTAATTAATTAATTAATGATTTAAAAATACCCAATAAAAAATATAATCAATATGACAAAAAATTAATTAATGTTTCTCCAATTAACATATTCTCATTATTACGAATATGGGATTCAATGCTACTAAAAGTTACATCGGCTGAGTTTCAATTAAAAATTAATTGGATTGATTAACATTTTAGTTATATTTACACACTTTTTTTTCTGTGTGTACAATTACATGTAATTGTAATTAATAAAATTCCAATTACAATTACATGTAATTGTAATTGAAAATTTTGCAATTACAATTACATTTAATTGCATATTAGACTAATTTTTTCCAATTACAAAAAAAATTTAAAAATGTAATTGAAAAAAATGTAATTGAAGCTAAAAACGGAACCATTAATTTTTTTTCAATTAATTACATGAAAAATTAATGTATTACAGCTGAAGACGGTAATTACGAACACTCAATGGAACTTTTCTTGGATGAAACTGTTCCAATGGGCATAGATTCACATCCATGTGCGTCATTGGAATTTTTTTGGATGCATCTGTTCCAATGGGCATAGATTCACATCCAGGTGCGCCATTGGAACTTTTTTGGACGAAACTGTTCCAATGGGCATAGATTCACATCCAGATGCATCATTGGAACTTTTTTGGATGAAACTGTTCCAATGGGCATAGATTCACATCCAGGTGCGTCATTGGAACTTTTTTGGATGCATCTGTTCCAATGGGCATAGATTCACATCCAGGTGCGTCATTGGAACTTTTTTGGACGAAACTGTAACAATGGGCATAGATTCACATCCAGGTGCGTCATTGGAACTTTTTTGGATGCATCTGTTCCAATGGGCATAGATTCACATCCAGATGCATCATTGGAACTTTTTTGGACGAAACTGTTTCAATGGGCATAGATTCACATCCAGATGCATCATTGGAACTTTTCTTGGATGAAACTATTCCAATGGGTATAGATTCACATCCATGTGCGTCATTGTAACTTTTTTGGATGCATCTGTTCCAATGGGTATAGATTCACATCCAGGTGCATCATTGGAACTTTTCTTGGATGATCCATTTACTTACTTACTTTTAATGTCTATTACATATTTCAAATTACATTTTTCAAAATGTAATTATAATTGAAAAAAATTCAATTACAATTACAAGCAATTGTAATTGAAAAAAATTCAATTACAATTACAAGTAATTGCAATTGACAAAAGTTCAATTACAATTACATATAATTGTAATTGCTCGTGTAATTAATTACAAAATGTAATTGATAATGCCCAACTCTGGAACATATTGATGTTTAAAAACAAACGAAAACAGGAATTGGATTTAAATAAATGTATTCTTCCAACATTCTTCTTGTATACGAAGTTGGCACTCGTTGAGCAGAATTTTCTACCTACGGCTCTTTTGTCGTCGTTTGAATCATACTGATGTTCGAAAAGAAACAAAAAAGGAATTCTTGTATATAAAGTTGACACTCGTTGATAGGCATTTTCTTCGTACGTGTCTTTTGTTGTTCGTTGAGAAAACGTATTCGCGTCGGTAATAATTTTGTTATTTGTAAATTAAATAAATATATAAATTGTGTTATAAAAAGTACTAATAGTAGCCGCGGTAGCTCAGTGGTTAGTGCGTTGGACTGCGAGCCGAAAGGTCCCCGGTTCAAGCCTGGACTGGGGCTAATAACATCTTTTCATAGAAAACATTTTTCTATACCGCGCTACCTCTCGGCAGTAAATGGCAAACCTACGAGAGTAAAACCATTGCCTATGAAAAGCTCTCACTCGCCGTTCGGATTCGGCAATAAACTGTAGGTCCCACCACTTTGAGTACAAATATAACACGCACAGCTCAAAATGGTGAGAGAGCTCGGCCGAAGTTTTATATGTAGCGCCAAACTATTATATTATATTAATAGTAACAGAGTATAATAAAGTGCAGTATATAATTTCTGAAACTAATGTGAAACCACAAATACAAATCAGTGTTTCGATTTTCAAACAGAATTTGGCATGTTTTTTTTTACAAAAGCTTCCGTGAATTCCCTGCCTACGCTATGTGCTGTGTTGAGATCAACTGTAACTGTACCAAATATAAAGCGAGCCTGGATCGTCTGGTTTAGTGTCTGCTGGTGCAATTGTGCATTCATTGATGCTGTCACTCGTACTTGCAGTTTTAAACGAATTATTTATTTATGCATTTAAAAATTTGTATATGTATTCAATTATTATGAATATTATTATAAATATTTAAATATGTTTCTATGCAAACATACTACTTTTTGTACTGAAACAACTGATATGTTTCACTGGAAACATATTTATATTAAGGTCGTTCAAAATCATGTTTTAATTTGAACATATTTATGTTTCGGTTCAAATATTTATTTTGCTTGGATGTAGTAATTATTATGGTTTCATTAGAACATACACCATTTTAAGGGGCAATATTAAAATGTTTCCGTGATATTATAATATAAGTCAGAGCTCATTACAACACTGTTCAAGCCTCAATACAACCCTGTTTACAAATAATTTATCAGTCAATTATATATTATGTTTACATAAAATTCCAAACATACATGTTAATGCCTGCAAAATTATGTTTGGGAGAGCCCTTTTTTTTGCAGCGTGAACTTATAATTCGTGGGTGCTGATTTTGACTGCATACTCAGTTGGTTTCTATTATGTAACATTTTAAATAATTAAAAAAATTAAATGAACTTTTCGATATTAGACGCTTTTATCCGTGAAAAAATTTATTTCCGAGATTTAAGCAAAATAACTTCAAAGTTTGTGAAAAAAATTAAAATGGACAAAAATGCTAAAAAAAAATTGCAAAAAATTAAAAATGAAATGAATAAAAAACGTTATGGACAAAACGTTAATGGACAAAAATGCTAAAAATGATTTTTATGCCCAGTTATATAGCCATATATTCTCTTTAAACTCTCATTTAAGAAAATAAATTACGACTTTTAGTTAAAAATTTATAATTAGGCAACATTTTTGAACTTGATAAATTTAACAAGTAAAATAATGTTGTATTTATTTAATGTAGTATTTAAGACTTTTAAAGCAAGAGTCGTAATATATTTTCTTAACGGAATTTTAAAGAGGATACATGGCCCTTCATAAAAATTCATAAACATAATTTTAAACATTTTTGATTATTAAGTAACAACATATTTTATTACCAAATGTTTCAATTTTTTGAAAAAATTTGAATTTCTTTTGCTTATATCTCGTAAACATTTTTTTTTCATTCGAATAAGCAAATTTCTGCGATATTTTCTGCATCTAATATCGAAAAGATAATTTCAGTATTTTCTTCTATTAGAATTTTAAAAATAAAAGAAGGCCAATATAATGGGAAACTGAAAAATGGACTAAATCTCAAAAACTAGAGCAATTTTAAGTAACTATTATATGCCCATGCCTCATACGGAAACTAAAACGTTACAAAATTTTGTATGAAAATTTCCACATCCAAATTCTTTTGGAAATCTCTAAGTTAAATACTCACCGTATGGCTGCACGCAATTCCTCATATACATTTTCCTTGTCAAAGCCCAGTTTGTGCAGCATGCAGACCAGAAAACGATCCTCAACCTCCGAGTAATTCTTGCCCTTATTATTGCCATATTGCAAGCGCAACTGATGGAATGGTGCACGATAACGAGACATCTGAAAGACAACAAATAGCCAACAAGCATAAGTAACGCATGCAATTTGAGTTTGCTTGATTTTGATTAAATTACCTTTTGATCCAGCGCCTTCTTTATTGATAAACGACGTTGTATCTTTGCTTCGCCGCGCTCAATCTGACCCATAATACGCTCAATGTCCTGCAGCTCGTGACAGCGTTCCCAGAATACTGCATTGTATTCGATGACTTCCTCGGGTGTCTTGCCCTCCACATCCTTGGCAATGTTTTCGATGTCATCGCGTCCATACTTTTCGTTCGCCTTAATGAACTGATTAAAGTCACGTTTGCTCCACAATGTGAATCCCTGCGTGAGCAGCGACTCTTTCTCGGCCAACTCCTCCTCGGAGAGCTGCTCTGCCTCGTCGATCTTGCGCTGTTCCTCACGCTGCACCTTCGTAGCCTCTGAACCCAATTCGGAATTCTTGGGCACCTTGTAGCTGACCGTCTTGCGGAAGTAGTAAATCTCCTGATCGAGCAGCTCGAACAAGCGCGGTGGAAAGAATTGAAAGTCTTGCACTATAGGCTGTTTGGGCGGACGCGGTGCCTTGGGTGCCTTAGGCTCGGAGACGCGCAATGCCTCCCGGAAATATGCGTCAACAGCATAGTTAGCTTTACGTTCACGCTTTGGTGGCTCAATCCAGGAGCCAAGAGCGTTAAGTTTTTGCTTTTCGCGATAATCTTCACCCTCAAATTGATAGACAGAAGTCGAAGCTCCTGCCTCGCCGTTTGTGTCCACGGTGAAGGTGCGCAACGAACTTTCACCCATCTGGTCCATCTTCGCCTTCTCCTCCATCGTTTTGGCCTCGCCACGCTCTAGAATTGTGTCGATGTCTTCGTCGGTCAGCTCCGAGTCTTTGGAGGCAAACACGTGATTGGCGCCAAAACGAATAATATTCAGCATTTCATCTTTATTAAGCTGCGTTGTGCGATTGTCGACTAGACGACCCTGCTGAATGACCAGCTTATCCAGGCGCAATTTTACCTCGGCACGCTCGACGATTTTCTCTTCCACGGTGTTTTCAGTAATGAACCTAAACACACGAACCTGCTTCTTCTGGCCAATACGATGAGCACGATCCATAGCCTAGAGTACAACAAACAAAAATTTAGATGTGACTAATAGCAGTACTCATTTTTCTCTTCGACATCCCATACATCAATTCTATATAATTCGGTGGTGCTGATTTTGATGGAATACTAATTTTTATTCTTTTACGTAACGATTTTGAGAAAATTGCAATCGAATTTTAAGTCGATCTCAGCCACTACTTGAAATAAAACAAATATAGTACTGTTGAAAATTAATTTTTCAGAAAATCTCCTAAAGCAATTTTTCTTTTAAGTGTCAAGACTAATTTAAATATACTAAGAAATTTTAATATTCCAATATGTTAAGATATTTAGATCTAAACTGGGAAATTATTTTTTAGGATAGACCACGCTATCAACATTTTTTTTAATTTCTGATGATACGATTTTTAAAATATCCAAGTTTTTCCTTTAGTTAGTTTTACTTTTTTAATGCATGTACCACAATTTACCAAAAACCTTTAGTCCCTCATATATACAATGTTCATGTCACTCACTTGTAAATCCATCTGTGGATTCCAATCCGAGTCGTAGATTATAACCACATCGGCCGTTGCCAAATTAATACCGAGACCGCCGGCACGCGTCGACAACATAAAGATGAACTTTGTGCTGTTCTCCATGTTATATTCCTGTATCTGTCGGTTACGGTCCTCGTGTGGCGTCTGTCCATCCAGACGACAATACTGATAATTGCGCCACAGACAGTAGTCCTCGAGTATGTCCAGCATGCGCGTCATCTGCGAGAAGATCAACACGCGCGATCCTTGCGCCTGTAATTTGGGCAGCAATTTGTCCAAAATCGTCAACTTGCCCGAATTATAAACCAAATGTGTGTCCGTGGTATAGGGTGGTCCGGGCTCTGCTCCATCGAATAGATATGGGTGATTGGTGCACTTGCGCAGCTGCATCAGAATATTCTGCAAGCGCATTTTTTCCACCTTACCGGCGCCATTTACCACATCGATGTCTTTTAAGAGCACCTTGGTATACCACTCGCGCTGCATCTTTGACAGGCCCACAAATATTTTCAGTTCTTTTTTTGGTTTCAGGCGCTTCTCCACTTCGGCCTTGAGACGACGCAACAAAAACGGCTTTAACACCGCATGCAGACGTTGAATCAAAGCGTCATCGCCCAAACAAGTGTTGGTGTTGAACCACTGATCGAAGTCCTCCGATGAATTGAAGACATCCGGCAGCAGAAAATTGAGCAGTGCCCACAATTCGTGCAAATTGTTTTGCAATGGTGTGCCCGTAATTAGCAGACGGTTTGCGGTTTTGAACTCGCGCAAAATCTCAGATAATTTGGATTTTTCATTTTTGATGCGATGCGCCTCATCGATGACCATGTACCGCCAGTTGAACTTTTTAAAGACTGACTTCTCGCGAATGCACATTTCGTACGAGGTGACGCAAACATCCCATTCACCTGGCAGCAGCACGTCGCGTATGAACGTATTGCGCGCCTCTTGGTCACCAATTAGGCAGACGGCACGCATCGATGGGCACCACTTTTTGAACTCCAGCACCCAATTCTGCAGCGTCGACTTGGGCACGACTACAATATGCGGTCCGGCTTGGTTTCTAAGGAATTATATATCATATAGAAATTGTTTTTGATAAATTTAAAAAATACTTATGCACAAAAGGTAGCTCTTTGAGTAGAACATGACTGAAATCTTTAAGAAAATCAAACATGTATTTCTGGAAATGAACTAAGCCATCAAAATCGTGATTAAAACAGCACTTAAACCATTTTATGCTTATAAAAATGACACTGAGGAATCTTTAAATTCAGCTAACTTATAGAATTGGACAGGCATTTCTTTGTATTTTTGCAAAATACCAATAAAATTATTTGTAGTTTTTCGACTTGGAGCTTTACATGAATTTTATAAAAAACTTTTAATTTTTTAACTACTTTAAAACTAACCTCCTGAATTTTTAAATGTATTTTATCAATTTTATTTATATTTCAGCCAGTTATATTTTAAGTTGCAGTGCTTCCCTGTCGTTTATAACTTACTTAAAGTGCTTCAAATAGCCCAAGAGTGATATGGTTTGCAAGGTTTTTCCTAGACCCATTTCATCGGCCAGAATTCCGTTAATGCCATTTTCGTACAGCGAAATCATCCAGTTCAAACCGCGCACCTGGTAGTCACGCATCTCGCCACCTTTGATGAAGCTGGGCGAGCTCTCGAAGCGAAACAACTCCTTGGACTGTGTGTCCTCGGCCAACAGTTCCTCGTCCTCCTCCTGTTCTGTCTTGCGATGACGATGGCTGTGCATCAAACATTAATAAAAAAATGACAAAAACACTATACATTTTTCAACTCACTCTGCATTGCCATCGTCCTTTTTCTCCTCCTTGGGCTTCTTCTTGGGGCGCCCTTTGGCCTTGGTCGGGCTCTTTGTGCTGTTGGTCATAAAATGTGTAAAGATCTCCGTCTGCTTCAGCAAGAAGTCGAACCGTTTGCCACGATCCGTCTCAATTTTGTTGTCAAATTCGACCTCCTTCTCGCCAGAGGAAGTGGTCTCCTCGGAAGTGGTTTCATTCTGTAAATAACAACGTGCATCATATGTTTTAAAAACCAAACAATTTGTAATATGCGAAACATTTCATTAGCGTTGTCTCTGAGAAGCGCGCGCGCGGTTGCTACACAGAAAGCGGCTTCTGGTCGAATTTTCATACCGAATTTTCCTCTGCCCCTTCGATCACCAATGACTTTTCTTCCTCTTTAGACATGGTCGCTGGAATAATTTATTGTTTTTGCTTGATGTTTTGCAATTTTTCTGCACAATAAACTGGCAAAATTTAATTTTAAATGTTTCTACAATTTTTCCACTCACGCACGAGCGAACAAAGTTTGGTTGAATGACAAAATTGAAACGAGTTGAAGAAAGCAAATTTACGCAGTGTTGCATTTCGCACATGGTGTTTTCGTTTGAAAAATGTATTAATATTTTTTGTACTTTTTACGAATGACAAAACATTTGTTTAAGTAAATATTGTCTATTAAATCTGAAATATAAAGCGTCAAGTGGTAAAAAATCTAAATAAAATGATAGATTGATAAACACTAAATCAATATCTCATGACAGCTTATATAGCTCAAAATTATTAAAAAAAATAAAAAATCATTTAGAATTATATATTTAACAGCTTAATGCATACATATTCTTAAATAAATTAAAATGATTAAATAAATATTAGAATGTTTCAGTAGTTTATATAATTTTGAACAATTTCAAAAAGTGTTTGCACTCAAAATACTTAATTTTTTTGGCAACACTGAGAATTAACACGAAATGCGCGCTTTTTTTTGTTTAGCAACATTAAAAGTAGTCACAAAAAAAGAGTACCAATTTTCATAAAAACATTTCGTATTCGGTACATTGGTTGTGTTCACGAAAATATCTGTGTGCTGTATGCTATTGCACTTGATATTCACTTGCAAATTCTTTGAAGTAAAACACTACTTTCAAACCGTGGTGTTGAGGTTAAAGCGCTAACTATATTGCGCTTACGTTAGCTTAAGTAGCCGAATGTAATTGTACGAAAACACATAATTTGAATGTTGATGCCTATAATGATTTCTTTGCTCAGCTTCGTCAAGTTTCGTTCATTTTTGGTCACTTAAGTTAGGAGCGATTTGAAACACACAACGTACGAAAATTTAAAAGTTGATAAAAAAAAATTAATTTAACTAATTTTCCTTGAAAATTGAAATGAACTATGAGAGGAATATTTCGGTTTGCTTATGTTTATATTTTCATAATTAATATTAATATAAAAAATGACAGTTTTAAAAGTTTGTTAAGTGTATTATAGGCACTTGACAATTTTGGCAGAGCTTAAGTAAACTTTTCGATCAGTTTTGACAATATCTGGAATTCACTTAAGCGCAATATAGTTAGCCCTTAATACTCGATTTATATGATATCTTCAATGGCTGTATTCAGCGACTTCAACAGTTGCGAGACTGCTCAGTAACTAATCGCTCACTTTTATTGAATGCACCACTACCTTATCCGTCAATTTACAAAAGAATTGAATATAAATATTTTATTAAATTTACATACATCTCATTAATTGATTGAAAAGATATTTTTCCAATATAAATTCAATTTATGTTATACATATTGAGTTAAAGTGTCATTGAATTCATCGAAAATGTAGCGTAAAAATTTTCGTTTGTAAAATTTGGCGACCGCTCACTCAACATGTTGCGTATAGTATGACATTCCGGCTCAAATTTCTCAACAGCTGCACAAAAATTCGTAATTCGAAAAAAAGGCTTAAGATTTGAAAAACCTTTAATCTAAATTTAATCTCAACTTGAATGTTCTCTTATTCTTAAATCATAATCAAAACTCATTTCAAACTGATTTAAACATCAATTTGAAAATTAGTATAGAATTTACTTTTAGATTCTATTTTTGTCTATCAAATCAACAAATAAACATTTTCAACAAGAAATATACGATTAATTTAAAATTTACCTATATTTTATTTTTCTTTAAATCTTGACTTAATCCTTCAAAATAATTAAAAAAAGGAACAATTTTCAATATGGCTACTATGGAAAAAGAATAAGCGCATTTTTAATTAACTATTTTGTTGAACTTAAGGGGCTTAAAAATAAAAAATAAAAATTAAATCCAAATCAATTTTCTTTGAAAGGAGTGTGGCAAAATAAAAATAATAAAATATTTAAAATCCGTTATAATCACATTATTTAGTCCACGTAAATTTATATAACAACAAAAACTATGAAATCAAAAAAAAATGT